>SSCS01000008.1:2455904-3683856 GCA_005188305.1 Xylaria sp. BCC 1067 | reverse complement strand
ATTATACTAAAAAATTATAAAAATATAAAAAATAAACAAAAAATAAAAAAAACTTTAATTAAACTATATTAAAAAATTTATTATTATATAAAAATAAACTAGTAATATTTAAAATAAAAAACTTTTATATTTATATAATTAAAAAAGTATATATATATTTAATAACTATTTATTTTAAGCATAAAAAAACTTACTATTTAATAATATAAAAATATTAATAGCTAAAAATATATAATAATATAAAATAGTATATTATTAACTATTATTATTAATTAGCTAAAATATTTTATAATAAAATATTAAAATTATTAATTTTATTATTAATATTTAACTATTTATAACAATATATTATAATTAATTTTAAAAGCTTTTTAGCTAATAAATTAAAATATAATATAGTTTTTTATATAATAAATTATTTATTAAAACTAATTTAAACAACTTTTTATAAAAATAATATAACTATATATAATATTATAAAAATATATTATTAAAGCTTTTATTAATTATTTAGCTAGCTAAAGTTATTTATTAATAATTATAAATTTTAATTTATTATTAATTTTATTAATAAACTATTAAAAATTTATAAAATATAATTAAATTTTTTTTTATAAGCTATAAATAAACTATAAAATAAATTAAAATTATATTTTTATATTAACTATTTTTAAAATAACTAATTAAAAGCTATATTAGTTTTAAATATAATATAAGCATTTTTATTTTATAATTTTTTAAAAAAGTTATTATTTAAAAAAATTATTATAAATAAACTTATAAAAATAATATTTAATTAAAAGCTAAAAATTAAAAGCTTATTTAATAAAATAGCTTAAAAGTATTTAAACTATAAAAAAGCTTAAGCATTTATTTAATACTAATAAAAATATATAAAAGTAATATAATAATTAATTAAAAAAAGCTAGCAATAAATAATAAATTAAACAAATAAATATTATTAATAGTTTAATTTTAGTATAAATAACTAAATATATATTTTTTATAAAAAAAAAACAAACTAATTAATTTAGTAATAAATTTAATTATTTAATAATAAAACAATTTTATAAAATTATTAATATAATAGTTTTTAACTTTAATATTTTTATATTAAAATTGTTTAATACTTAATAAAAAAAGTAATAATTTTATATTAACTATTTTTATAAATATTTAAATAATTTTTTTTAAGTTAAAAATATAAAAAATTTAATAGTAAAGTTATAAATTTTAATTTTAACAAAAAAAAATAAAAAGTAAAAAAAGTTTTATTATTTTATATTAAAAAAAAACAATTATATTATAAAATATAATAAAAAAGCTAAAAATATAACAATATTTAATACTTTATAGTAAACTTTTAAAATTTATTAACTAAGCTTAAAAAATATTATAATAAAAACTTAAATATAACAGGTTTATTAAAATATTTATTATAATAATTAAAAGCTATTAAAAAAAATAAATTTAAAAAACTTTATAAAAATAATAAAAAAATAAAAAAAATAAAGCTTATTAAATTATAATAATAATAAAAAAACAAATAAACTAGCTTTATATATTAATTTAGTTAATAAGCTACTATAATAATAATTAATTATTAATATAGTTAAAAAATACTAAAAATTAAAAGCTTTTATATATTAACTAATTATATATATTAAAAGTATTTTTTTATTATTTAAAAATATTAACTTTTAAAAAAATTATATATTTAAATTTTTATATATATAATTATATACTATACTTTTTAATTTATTAAACTTTAATATTATATACTATAATAAATCTAATAAAATTTTATACTTTTTTGCTTTTATACTATTATTTCTTTTGTTTATAAATTTAAAACAAGCTTTTATTAAAAAAAAAATTATAATAATATATTATTAAATAAATAGTTAAACTAAAACTTAAACTAGTTACTTTTATAACTAGTATATATTATATATATAAATATATATATATAAACTACTATATTATAAGCTTTTTAAAAGTTTATACGCTACGTTATTTTTTATTTAATAGCTTTAAAGTTTATATATAATTACTATAGCAAATAACCTTATAATAAAAAAGCACGCATATAAATAAAGCTTAAAGTTATAGCTACTATATATATTATATTTTACTTTTTAAATAGTTTATTTTTACTATAATATAAAAATATTAATATTTAAACTATTTAACCTTATAAACATTTATAATACTAAAGCTTTATATTAACTATTAGAAATTTAATTATATTATAGTTAAAAATTGCTTTATTTTTTTATTTATTTTAAAAATATTAAATAAACTTTTAAAAATAACTATATTTTTAAAAATTAACTTTAAAAATATTTATTACTAACTATAAATAAAAAAAAAAATAAATAAAAAATAGCTTTTTAAATATATTATAATTACTATAAATTTTTAGTAATATTTATAAATTTATATAATATTTTAGCTACTTTTTAAAACTATATATAAAAAATATTTAATAATTTTTTAAATATTTATTATTTTATATATTTAAATAATATATTTATTTTTTTAGTAAATAAAAAATTTTATATAAAATATATTTAAAACATTATTAAAAAACTTTAAAAAGTAAACTTATATATTAAACTATTAAAGTACTATTTTTATTAAAACTATATTAAATTTTTTAAATATATTATTTTTAAAAAAAGTATTAAAATAAACTTTAAATATATTTATACTATTATAAACTAATTATTTTTTAGTTTTTATTTAAAACTATAATAATTTTTAAAGTTTTATAATTTTTATTATTGCTTTATAAAAAGGTTTTTTTAAATTATTATACTATTAAATTATTATTTAAAACAAAGTAAATTTAAAACAAAAAAAAGTTAAATTTTATTAAATACTTTAATATAAAAAGCTTTTAAAAAGTTTAAAAAAATATTTAAAAAAGCTATTTTTTTTAATTATTTTAATTTTAAAAAGTAAATATTAATAAAAACTAATTTTTTTAAAATAATACTAATAAAAAACCTATTTTAAAAAAATAAACAAAAACTTTAAAAGCTTATAATATTTTATTTTTAAATATTTACTAAGCTAAAATTAAAATATAATATATTAAATTAAAAAATGCTTATAATAATAGCTTATTTTAAATATTAGTAGTATTATTTATAAAACAGTTAATTATTTATTAAAGTTTTAATAAATTATAGCAATTTATAAATATTTATAAAAATATTTAAATTAAATAGCTAATAGTCACGTCCTGACCCATGTGGGTGGCTGTACGTGTGTGGTTTACGTGTGTGTGTGGTTTACGTGTGTGTGTGGTTTGCGTGTGTGGGTGGTTTGTGTGGCTACGTTATATATGGGACGTGCGCGTGGTGTTTGTATTATAATTGCCATATAAAGGATACGCACCGCTCCCGCGGCTGCCGTACTCCTTTTCTTTTCTTTTTACCTTAATATTAATTTGTATTGCTAGCCTTTACTTTGCGGCACCGCCCAGTGCACCCGTCGTAACACTAATAAATATATTAATATTTATATTTAGCTTTTTTTAACTTTATAATTAAATATAAAAAAAGTATATAAAATAAAGCTAATTTTTTATTATAAAAACCTAATTATATAAAGCATATATATAAAAAAGTAAACTTATTACTAACTTTAAAAAAAAATAATAGCTTATATATTTATTAAAAATAAATTACTTTAAGTTTTTATTAAATAATTATATATAATATATTTGCTTTTAATTTAAACTATTTTTATTTAAATAATTATATATTATTATATATAAATAGCTATTTATAATAAAAGCTTTTTAAACTTAATAGTAAACTAAAGCTTTTAAAAACTAGTATTAAAAATATAATATAAAAATTTAAAATATTACTAAATTATAAAATAAATTACTAAAAAACTTACTATAATACTATAATAAATAATTAAAAGCTAAATATTATTATATAAAAATAAAACTTATATATTTATTAAAAAATTAGTTTATTTTTAATTAATTAAATTATATTATAACAACTTTTTAGCAGGTTATTTTAGTTAATAATAAACTTAAAAGTTATTATAGCAAAAGTTTTATTAAAAAAATATATAATATAATATTTAAAATTATATAAAAGCTATTTAATATACTTTAAAATAAAAATAAAATATTATAAAAAATATAATAAACTAAATGCTTTATTACTATTTATTAAACTTATAAAAAAGCTATTAATAAATTTTATTATTAAACTATTTAAAACTTTTTATAAAAAATAAAAAATAAACATTATATTAATTATTATTAATTAATTTATTAAACTAATAGTATTATTTTTTATTACTACTATAATAACTATAGCTAAATTAGCTATTTTATTTTATTAAAAAGTTAAATATTAATATAGCTTACTTATAAAAATTATTTTTAATAAAAATTTGCTATTTATTAGTAAATTTTAATTTAAACTATATTATTTTTTAAAAATTAAACAAAAATATTTAGTAGCATTTTATTTTTAAACTAATAGTTAAATAAAACAAATAAACTAAATAATTAAAAAATATTTTAAAATATTTATTAATAGCTAATAAACTAATTAGCTTTAGCTATTATTTTAAGCTTTTTTTATAATAAATTTAGTAATTAATAATACTATTTATAAATTACTTTTTAAAGCTTTATATAACTATATACTAAAATTTTATTTATTTATTAAAAATAATACTATTTTAAAAAAAATACTAGTAGTATATAATAAGTTAAATAAATTATAAGCTATTTAAAATAAAATAGCAATTTAATAGCAAAATATAACTAAAAAATATATAAAAAACAATAATAATAAATATACTTTAATATTTTATAATATAAGCTAAATAGTTATTTTATTAACTAAACATTTAAAGTTTAAAAATTAAAAGATAATATTTAAATTTATAAAGCTTTTTAAAATAATAAATAAAATTAGCTTATAAACTTATTGCTTTATTTTTTTAATATAATATATTTAAATTTATAATATTTTTTTAGTATAGCTATATAGGGAAAAAGCACAGGGTGCGGTTAAATATGTAGTAGTAAAAAAAAGCGTGTATTGTGGAAGTGTGTGTGTGCGGGGCACACACACGAGGGCTACGATATATACAGTGGAGGACCCCCCCCCCTGCGGGGTGGGTGGGTGTGTGTGTAAGCCCCCCGTATTTTATCGTAACAAGCTATTAAAGTTTTAAACTACTAATATTTTATATAGCTTATTAATATAAAATTTAAAAAATACTAATAATAAATAAAAATTAAAAAAATATTATAAAAAAATAAATATATAATAATAAATTATATTATAAAATTAAATAAACTAGCTAGTTTACTAAATATAACTAATAAGTATTAACTATTAATATTATAGCTTTTAAAGCTTTTAAAATATTTAAAAAATATAAAAAGTAGTATAGCTAGTAATAATATTATATAGTAGTAATTATATTATAAAAGCTAGCTAAAATATATTTATTAAAGCTTTATAATATTATATTATTATTAAACTTTTATAATTTACTTATATTTAGTTAATATATTATAAAAATTATAAAGTAATATTATAAATTAGCAAAAATAAATAGCAATTATAACTAAAAAAACAACTAAAATATAGCTAAAATATAATTAATTAATTATTAAAACTTTAAAAATTTATTTTTAATTATTTTTTTAATTGTTTAAAACTTAAATTATTAATAAAAATAAAGTTTTATATATATAATAAAAATTAAACTTATTTTTTAATTATAAAAAATTATATTTTATTAATAAGCTATATATAAAATACTAATAAAATTAACTTAATATAAACTTTAAAACATTTTTATTTATTAATAAAGCTTAATAGTTTTTAAAAATTTCTTTTAGCTTTTTATAATTTTTAATAAATATTTTATAGTATTTTGCTATAAAAATATATATAGCTAATATTTATATTATATAATTAACGTTTAAAAGTTAAAAATAAAAAGTTAAAATATAGCAATATTATATATAATAATACTAGTTTTATTTAAGTTAATATTAAATATAGTTTATATATAATTTAAACTATTTATAACGTTAGCAAATAATAGCTAAAAAGTTTAAATAATTAGCAAATAATATTAAAAAATTTAAGTTTAATATTTAATTAAAAACTTTTAAAATTAATAAAGTTAATATAAATATAATATAATATATAAATAATACTACTAACTTTTATTTTAAAAACTTTATTAATTAGTTTAAAAGCTATATAATAAATAAATAAAAAATAAATAAAAGCTTTTAATAGCTAAAACTATATATTAATAATTTTTTAGTAATAATAAAGCAAAATATTTTAAATTTTTACTTTATTTATATTAAAAATAACAAAATAATTAAAATTGTTAAAATTTTTATGCTATAAATTAAATAGCTAATATAACTATTTAAATAATTTAGTTAACTAAGTTATATTAAATTATACTATAGCAAATAGCTTAATTATTTAATAGTTATTTATTAGTAAAATAAAAGTAAAACTATTTATAAGCTTATAAATATTATAGTTTTTTTAATAGCTTAAATAAAACAAAAAGCTAAAGTTTTTTAAAAAATAATTAACTTTAAATAAAAAGCTATAGTTTAGCTAAGCTATTATATATATATACTTAAAATAAATATAATAATATAATAAACTTAATATAAATTTAAATATAGTATATTTATTATATTTATAGTTTTTAGTATAAACTTTTTATTTATAAAAAATAAAAAGCATAATAGTAAAAATTATAAAATTAATAATAAAAAAAAGCAATAAAAATATAAAATAAAAACAATAAGTAGTATAAAAAGCAAAAATTAAAAAATAAAGTTTTTTAAATTAATAAAAAATTATTAAACTTAAAAAAAAAAAAAAAAGCTTAAAAATAAATAAGCTAATTAAGTTTATATAAACAAACTAAATTAAGCAAAATTAAATATAAAATAATAATAAAAGCAGTATATATTAATAAATAAATATAGCTATTAATAAATAATAATAAATATATATTAATAAACATTTATAATTAATAATTTTAACATATACGCTACTTTTTATAATAATATATAAAGTTAATTAACTTAGCAAAAAAATTTAATTATATAAATTAAAACAATTTATATTATAAAAAAAAAATAGTTGTTATATACTTAATACGATCACACACGGGGCGTAAGCCACGTGTGTGGCGTTGCCGTGGGCACGCGCCACGGGCGCGTTTGCTCCGCGACCGAGGGACCCGCAGGGCCCGTGCCTTCCTAAGGCGCGCGGGCGCGCTCCCACACAAAAGGAAGGATCTCCGATCCTTCCTCCTCGCTCTTCTCTTTTACATCATCAATCTATTATTTTCCACATACCCCTTAAAGACCACTATTAATACTATAGCTATAAGCTACTAAAAATATATATAAAAAGTATTATTTTTAACTTTGCTTTATTTTATTTTTATTTTTTTTTAAGCTTTAGTTTTATATATTATATAATATTAATTAACTTATATTATTATATTTAACTTTACTTATTAATTTTTCGTAACATTTTTATATTTTATAAATTTATTATTTATAATAATATATAAGTTATATTAATATATAATAGCTATAAATTATATATAAATAATTTATTTTTATAGTTTTATTTAATAAATAAAATATAGCTAATATTTTATAAACTATATTATAATTATATTTTTTAAATATTAAATATAAAAATATTTAGTTTAATAAAAAAATAGCTTAAAATATTACTTTATACTATAATTAATAAAACTTTTAAAATAAAGCTTACTAAATTAAAAGTTTTAAAAATTTATTAGTAAGCTAAAATTAATTTTTTAATACTTAATAAAATTATAAATATTTAAAAAATAATAGAAATATATTAATAAAATTAAAAAAAAATATTATTATTAAAATATATTATTTTTTAAAAAAAAAATATACTAAAATATTATAATAAATAGTTTAAATTTATAAAAAGCTTTTAATATTAAATTTTTTAAAAATAATAGTTAAAATGTTTATTTTAATACTTTTTAAAAGTTAAGCTTTTTAAATAATTAACTAAAATTTAAATTATAAAAGTTTTATTTTATATAATTTTATATAAAAGCTACTTTTTTAAAAAGCTACTAAAATATTTAATAATAAATATAATAAAATTTTAACTTTATAAACTAAAGTTAAATTTTTATAAATTAAACTTATAATAAAACAAATATTTATTAATAAGTAGTTAAACTTTTATTAAAGTAGCAATTTATTTAAATAGTTAATATTTAAAAAACAAAACAAAAGCTAAAGTTTAAAATTATATATAAAAATAAAAGCAAAAATTATAAAATACTAAAAAAGCTTAATAAGCTTAAAAAAACTTAAATTAAAAACTAAATAAAAGCAAAAAACTTTATAAAAATTAAAGCAGTAAATTAAATATTTTTATTTATTTTTTTAGGCTATTAAAATAGGTTTAAGTAGTATATATAAAATATAGCTAAGGTGGCCTGTAGGGGCATAGATCGTAGCAGGGGGGGTCATCTTATAATATTATATAAATGTCTGTCAAAATTCACTAATCACCATTATTGTATTAAGCATTGTTGCTTAAGCTCAGGCCTCGCCACCATCCCGTAAATCCTCTCCATTCAATTATATTTCTCTACCAGTCATCATAATCTACGCCTACTACTAGTCCTAGCGCTCTACTATTAAAGTGTTAATTAGCGCGTACTTTCGATCGATTATGTGATTAGTGAAATAGAAGTAGTGGTATAAACATTGCATCATGTGCAGTCCACAACACTACTAATTCGCAACATAGTTGTCGCGATAATCTACTAAATACAAATTAGTGCAGAGAAAGCATAGCACCGCAAGACTAAGTAAAATATATAGGGAATATGTAGCCATACGAATGTTTCTAATAAAAAGACAAGATAAACAAACCGCATATTTTAACACGACGACCTCGCGCTAATGCATATAAATTTCGCGTCTATTGATAGGAGGAGAAAGATTGCGCGCGGTTAGATACTCTACGGAATACACTAAATCATAACACAAGATAATAATGGCGCAGAAAAAGAGCAATGGTAATGATGAACGGAACCGCGAGCCTACGTTCAGAATAGTCTATTCAATGCTAGTGCTAGCCGCCCTCTTGATCGGATCTTCCGTTTTTCGATTCTAGACAGGCGCGAGTAATGTTGCGCAGGAAGAGGGCACATCAGCAAATCAATTTCGGGATGTTCCCCGAGCTGTGAAAAGTCTTGCTAATTCCGGGATGTCGACGACATCTCATGGGTCCCGCAGCCACCGGGGCAACGGAGTCCTCTTCCCGGTGAGCCATGCGCCCCCGTCTCGGCCCGCGACGTGCTCCGCCCGGCGCTCCCATGCGCTCCCGGCCGGTTTGGAATCCGCCGCGCGGCCGGAATTTGAAGGGGATTTGCTTGCGCTCCCCTGAGAACCTGCTGTGCTTGGCGCCTGTTGCTGGCCCTTGGGGTCTGTTGCCGACTGTTTACTCATCGTGGAGTGGTTTGTCGTGAATCGAGTACTGCTGTGTGGGCCTCAGGTAGAGTTTGTAAGGTCCTTCAGGCGTGCTGGTACAGAGGATGGGCTAGCTGTTGACGGGAGTATTTTTCTTGGAACTGTGTTTTTGATGCTGTGGTGATTGGTAATCTGGCGGTGGTGTTTGGAAGCCGAAATTTCGTAGCTGGTGTATGAATGAGGTACTTATACAGCTTGGAAAGGCAGGAACTTTCGTGGCTCATTATTGAAGAAAAAAAAAAAAGCGATTGTGTAAACAAAGCAAGAACAAGTTGGTAGGCTATTGGAGTCTAGAATTGAAACAAGGAGAGGGCGCGATAAAGGGATTGTTGAATGATTCACGATTGGCTAGAACTTCGGACAATTCGCTCTTTGAAGTGCATTGTGGTAATGCTAAAGGAGATAAAAATACCTTTTACAATGCCCCGTTCCGTGTATCTAGATGTGGCTAGATTATCTTTCAGGTCACACAGATAGCGGACTTCGTTGCGAGATTCGGGCCGGGAGCGTGGTGTATGAGTAACACAGTTAACGACGCATTATAAGCTCGTTTCACTTTCTGTGACTCTGGCGCAGCTGATTGGGTACTACGACTTCAAGTAAGCAGCCTTCCGTAGGGAACATTGGGGACAAAGTCACAAATCCAAGGCAAACAAATGATTTCCTCGAGACTAACATCTCCAAGCCATCATTGAAGTTCTTGTCGAATGTCTTGTAGAACGCTTGGTAAGCCATCAATACACGCACTTGAGGCCTGTGCCATTGGGTTTATGTCTAACGCTAGGGAGTGTAGGTTGGTTTCACTGTAAGATAGATTTCTAGAGTGGGGTTAATCGGTCCTATCAACCCGCTTTGGTCTCGCGTTCTCATTATAAGATGTTTCTTTCATAGTAGCTTCGACGTGAGAGGCGTCTCGCATGCGTGAACAGGGAATACAGCTTATGAGGTGTTTTCAGTGTGCTCAATATTAGATAATTCATTTCGATAAGCCCGCGTTTATTTGTTCCATAAACAGCCCCCTCCTCGATGATGATGCGCGTATATAGAGTGTTCACCGGTATAGCCGAGGCGATGCTGCCGACCCGATGCAGAACTTGCTCAAAGTACTACTACAAAATCGTCACCAAGCACAGCGGGTGCGCTGAACGGCCTAAGATTCACCCCTTCGACACGAAGTCAGATGAGTTCTGTGGGGTTTCATGGGTTTGGGCGCTAAAACCGCTCATTCGACACACCGGGACTCCGACCACGTCATCTACAGCACACTCTCCCTAGATATTAGAAACGGGCTTAGCTCCGGCAAGAAGTGAACAGCGCCGACCCCCGAGTTTGACGCTCCGAAGTTACACAGTAGGCACAAAACCACGCGATACGGAAGTGGGTCGTGGGGTCATGGGTTCCAGGGTAGGACTGGCCGGTAAGGGGGTTTCTGCGAGCACTGGGGTTAACTATGAATGGATTTAATGACAGAGGAAGCCGGGCTCCGGATAATACAACGCCTAATTAATTTGTCGGCGAATATCGTTTTATTGTATTTGTTTAAGAAGTAGTTTTAGTGATTCGATACGCCTAAGGGGGGGCGGGCCATGGCAAGCCTACTCGTGGCGGCCAGTCCGCTTCAATGCCTGTCAAAGTATTGTCTTCACGTGTGAGTGAGCTCTAGAACTTGCCAGTATTACAATAGGGCTTTCAACCCAGGAGATTCAAGCTTGGAACAATCAAGTGTAGAATAAGAAGTAATCATCGTTGAGTTTGGCACCTAGTTATAGGTGTAACTTAAAACACTTCTGAAGATTCTTCGTAGCTGCAAGTAGGCTGTAGCGATAGAACTGCCCCAATTCGTCGTCTCGGGTGCCTCCTATCGACTCAATCGAACCCAACGCTATCCATGCCTGTGGTCCTCGCGCTGAGTCCGCTCTCGCCGCAACTGTTCCGGCTAGCAAGGGCTCTAACGGCGAGGACTAGTTGCCGACTGAGGCGAAACAACCACCGTGCATCCACACTCGCCCGGCCTCCACATGCAGCAATAGCCCCCTCGCCCACACATAGCCTCGTTCGGCACCCCGACGCAGCCACTGCAGTAAGTGTCAGCCAATCTGCTCATAGGCTTGAGGGTATTCTCTTACCAGACGTGCCCCTGTGGGCTAACTGCGCTCACCGGGCCACTAGAACTTGGTAATGTTAGTTGGAAGGCAATGTGAGCAGGGAAAACTCAAAGCAGCCTGCGGCACTTACGATACGTTGGTGTTGATGCGACCGAGTGTTTGGGAAGACCCGCCTTGGCCTGTCGATTTCGCAATCGGCGTAAAACCCATGATAGATTGCCTACGCCGTATGAGATTTCTCAAGCTAGATATTCCAAAATTTGTAATGACTTACCCGGTAGCGGACTTGCTTCCCGAAGCTCCCTTGGACTTGTTTCCAGAACCCATCGTGATTGCGTGAGAGCTCAATGTAGAATGTGAGGATTTTGGCGGACTTGTGAGGGTTATTGTGAACTCGTAGAGAATAGGAAGAAGAGAAATAACATTACATCTTCTCATCCTTTTTATGTCCAAAGATTTCCTAGAGGGTTACATAAACTCGCCGCAAGGGGTAATGCTTTTTCTGTAATAGAATAGTTAGTTAGAAGCAACTGATTCTGCGTGGTTCTGTGATACAGTTTCTTAAGATTATCTTCGATGATTCTGGTGGGGGGGACGGGACTCTGGGCACTCCTCAACATATTATATAGCTCTCTGTGCTGCACACCTCTTGTGGAGGTTTCATTTCGGTGTGTTTGGCCTATAATGCCTCACATAGTTTCAGTGATCGCTTATACTCTAAGAACTGAATGGTTAATCCTATATAATTTTGGCAAGGGAGACCTGAAGTGTCTACATGGCCGCGGCCCGTTTTAACAGACCTTTGCGCATGAGAGAGGCCTGGGGATTACCTGTATGGTTTATGACTACAGCGGAACTATCTATCACGCGTAATCGAACTTTGAATATTTGAAGAGTTCACAATCCATCGCTGATATATGGATACATTGGGTATAGCTACAAATGTGTTTGAAATGCATATTTTAGGGGTGAAGGTGAAATTAATATCTATTTCTCGCCACGGCTGTTCCGGCCAGCCAGGACTTTATTTATGTGTTTCTGACACGGGCGAAACGTCTCCCGGATCTGCAGCAACATGACATCCACACCCACCTATCGCCCACTTGCAGCAGTAAGGTCTTCCACACGACTCGTCTGCCTTGTCTATGCAACCACTGCAATAGATGTTAGCCAGCGTGCGCCTAGACGTTTAGATACTGCCCTACCAGGCGTGCTGCTTCAAGGTGGCCGGGCTAACCGGCTCGTCGGGGGAGCCCCAGTGAACTTTCTTTTTAATACTTTTGAACTATCAGCTACAAGCCAAGGCTAGAACAAGCAAAGCCACGAAACATTCCGGGACACTTACTGCTCGCTCACATCTATAGGGAGAGGTTTTCTTCGGCAACATATGTTCCCGTCTTTTGACGACACAGTCGGCGGCAAAAAACTGTAACGATGTTGTCTACTCCGTGTTAGATCTCTTATGCTATCGATCCTATAACATATCACTACTTACGCTATCGGGGGCGGCCGCAAGCGGCTCCCGCCTCCGGGGATGGGCGGCCTCGGCATTTCCTTGTGGAGCCGGTTGCGGCGGTATTTTTTGACGGGCCTGAAGTACTTATTATCAATCATAGCGGGCTGGTGTCGTCGGGAGGCTTCCTCGGCCTCCTTTTCGCTGCCACTGGTTCTAAAACACATTGCGGTTGTGTCGAAGTTGGCGTGGGGTTGTGGGGGATTAGGACTTGCGGGGGATTGCAAGGGAAGCAGCAGCAATGCATCCTTTCAGCTCTTTAAGACCATGGGGTTCGCGGGGGCATGGAGAGACTCACTGCAAGGGGCATTTGTGCCGTAACGGGAGATTGCCTCGAAGGCATCGATTCTCCATAGGAAGTGCGCAACTTCGTATGGTTACACCCAGACCGTAGGGGGATGTTACCGCCTCTACGGCGGGCAGTCGAGGGAACTTCCAACAGGTACTTAGATGACGCCACTTCTGGCCCTCTTTGATTGCGTAATGGAAATAGCTTGAAGCGCGGTAAACCAAGCGTTAGTGTATCACGTGTCGAATGTTTAAACAAGGACGGGGAAGGAGTGACGACGCTTGGTGGAGGTTGTTTGAGACTGGTACGGAAAACGGGCAACAATTTGAGAGATTGTCATAGGCCAGGAATAGTTCACAGCAGGGATCGGTGTGTTAATATAATCCAATCAATTCCCTAACTTGTGCCCGCTGACTGATACAATCGAACGACCCCTCCCTAGTGCCCTCTCCCTTTATTCACTTTGTTTTCCTCTGTCTCCTGCTACTCTTGTCTTGGGAGGCCTGAAAGCATGCCTTCTTTCCCTCGGTCGCGTTTGTGTAGAAGTTAAACTGGAAGCGACTCCCTAGCTAGACAGCATGAGAAATATCTGTCGATGGAGGTTGTTGCAATACGACTTTTGAACTCGAAATGAATATCTCGAGCCCTTGCTACATAGCCGAGATCAGCATGAACAAACGGACCAATCTCTATTAGATCAAATGGTGACAGTTGAAGGTACCGGCGGATCTGGATGGGGAGCTGATAAACTTACGGTTCTATCTAGAATATGTCTCTAATCACACAACTAGCAATACTCGTTCACACGGAAGTCTAATTATCGTTCTTGACCAAGCTGTCTGGCGCGGAGCCACGTCAGTGGACCCTTAGGGGCGTCCTCGCGATCCATAATGACTTCCACCATCTTGAACCCCTCGGCATTAAGAAATTCGCTGTTCTTCATCAATTCCTCCACCTCTCCTAGAGTCTTCACCTTGGCTGTGTAGGTGCTCTTATCAGCACCGAAAAACGCGGGTGCCTGGAGATAATTCCAGGACGCTACGTCGTTGTATTTCTGCTTCATGCCGTGGATGACTCTCTCGATCGTGTAGCCATCGTTGTTGATCAAGACGACAGTAACATTCAGGTTATGGCGGATGATTGTTCCCAATTCCTGCACGGTCATCTGGAGACTGCCGTCGCCGATGAACAATATTGTGCGTGCGCTTTTAATGCCGTGATACTGGGAAGATGCTATCAACTCGTGCTGCGCCAGTGCGGCACCTTGCGCGGCGCCTACCATATACCCAATAGAGAGCCATGTCACAGGCAAGAATGTGCGCACATGCTTCGGGAGATGCATATCTCGCACTCCGTGACCTGAACTTCCTGTTTCGCCCAAAACGATGTCGCCTTTCCGTATCAGGGGCTGCATCATAGGCCAGAATGATTCATGCGTAATGGGTTGACCTTTAGGCCGGTCGGAAAACCTATTTACATAAGGCCTGGAGAGGTCTGGGATCTGGCCTTTTGGCTGCACCGAGGAGGATTTCAACCTCTCGAGAAGCCGGGCTGCCACAAATTGAGCTGGAACGTCGCGGAAGACGTGCTCGCGCGCCACAACGGTATCACGAGATATGTGGATACTCCTCGAACCCTTTGGTATGCTTGAGAAACTATAGCTGTTGGTGGAACTGAAATGAGGACCAAAGCACAGAACGAGGTCGGAGTTCTGGATAGTGGTATGGATATTGTTTTCGTCGAAGCTGCCTCGGTAGATGCCATAAACATTTGGTTCCGTTTCGTCTAGTAGGCCCCAGCCAAAAGCGGTCGTGAAGCTGGGCCAGCCTGTATGTTTAACCAAACGCTGCACGTCTTCTACAATACCATAAGCTCTGGTTTCTCCGTCGACGAGGATGATCGGACGCTCGGCATCTAACATCCAATTCGCAATGGTTTCCACGACGCTCTCGCGCGAGGGTGTGGAAGATACTGGGGGAATACTAATCTCCGATTGCAGCCCCGTTGCTGGAACGTGGATCGGTACCATATCCACCGGGACTTGGATGTATACCGGGCGACTATGCAGCAAACACTGACGCAACGCATAGTCAATCTGGCTGGGGCTCAGGTCGGGGTCTTTGAGATCGACCTGGGCGACGGTGACGTGAGCGGCCATTTGGCTGAAGCGGGTGAAATTTCCGTCGTTGAAGGTATGATGGACCTTTGACTGGTTATCTTGTTGCGTGCGGCTGGGGGTTCCGACGATATGCACGACGGCAGCGCGCTCGGCATAAGCACCGGCAATAGCGTTGATGGCGGACAGTTCCCCGACGCCAAAGGTGGTGATAAGCGCACCAATCCCCTTGATGCGTGCATAGCCGTCGGCGGCGTAACCGGCATTCAGCTCGTTCGCATTGCCAACCCATTGCAGCCCAGCGGGCTCGACATGGTCCAGCAGCTGGAGGTTAAAGTCGCCCGGCACGCCGTGGATGGCGCCGATGCCGAGCTGTTTGAGGCGGGTAAATAGATAGTCGGCGAGCGCGACGGTGGGTGTTGTGAGCGGGACTATGCGCGGCATTATGTATGTATGTATGTATAAGACCCAGACGAGCGTAGGTGATATCAGTGTCAACAAGGGTATGTTGCAGGGTGTATTGGCAAGATCAAACAGCTACTGTAGACAAAGCAAGGCTATAATTGGGGGTTGTGTGGTGGTGAAGATGGGACGGGGTGTAATGGGATTGGAGCATGGATGGGAGTATAGATGATAGGTAGATTGGATTGGTCAATTAACCATGGCAAGTGTGCCTAAGGCAAGGTAACTTGTCTAAGTGCTTAACCTTAGGCAGTCAGTCCGCACACGTCTAAGGCTTAGGTAGTTGCTTAGGTAGTTGCGTAGGTAGTTGCGTAGGTAGTTGCGTAGAAAGTAATTGTGCAGGTACTTTAGGTAGAAGAGTGTCTCTTGTTGGCACCTCTTGCCCGACTTGCGCGGCGTGACGTGATGTGCCTGGCCTGGTACATTTAGTAAGTACTTACAGACCTGGAACAGTCACAGTTTCCGTACTTCGGCTTTATATACAGCGGTAGGCAGCGCTACAAGGGCCGACCTCTGCCTTGTCTAGCCGACGCCCTCCGCCGGAATTGGCTCCAAGGTACCGAGCCGACCGGTAACCGCCCCCACCCCAAGCAGTAAGTAAGCAGTAAAGCGCACCGGACCCCGCTAATTCTCCATCGACTAAGTATTTCCTTATCCCAGGCCTCTGGCTAGATGCGGGGTATCTCGGCTTTGATTGGCTCTTGACGCCGTGAATCGCACGCCGATTTACATGCCTCTATCTAGATAAGAACACTGCCCCACGAAGCCTGTTTCCCTTCACCCAGTGCGTATTAGATATATGAAGATTATGTATAAAATGGAAAAGAAAAGAAAGGAAACAAATCGGATTAATTTCTTTTTTATGAGTTGCCTAAAGCGGAAATTTAAAACTAAAAACGGGTTCAAACTGTTCGTCGGTGTTTTAATGAAGCTGTTTACATTAAGTATTAATGACATATATGCTAGCAAACAGCGATGACTACTAACTACACATCCATTGAAAAGCCCAAGTTAAAGAGAAAATCTTCTTATAAATGAAAAGGTAATCTATTACAATGTTAACACTACATGGTTAGCTGTAGTAGGGTCGGCCAACGTCGACGTTTTTGTTGCCTGGTGCGATCTTCTAGTGGAACTAACTAGTCTTCTAGTCCTTTTCTCGGTCTACTACGAGCCTATTTAGAATCACGAGGAAATATATTTGTATTACGCTCTCCGGTTCCTTCTTGGTCCCTGAACGAAAACACAAGTTTCGGTGACACAAACACCTTAAGCGCAGTACCATCGCAATAAAGCAAGCGAGCTAAAGCAGGCATCACTAGAACGTGTTACTATAAAGAATGTTATATTAAGTGTCATGAAGGGAACGGGCACTGAAACAGGAACTGGGCCCAACACGAACTGCCTACAGATAGCAATCTGTCAAGGTAGTCCTGGGTTTCCGACTTGTCTCCGTTGTCGTCTCACAAACACTGGGAGGTAGCCCTTTTGACATATATTACAGTACGTAAGCGCATAAATGAATAATCCTTCGACAAGCCCGGACTAACCATGCATGGTGCCTGGCACGCCGTGAATGGCAGCCTATATCATGTAGCGCCAAAACCTTCCCCCGGGCGCTAAGTCGTAAGGACCCGGAAGGTGGCGGGCAGGAGGCGTCGTCGCCGAGACAAGGTAGTTCTGTCACCCCGTTGCGTCGAGTCCGGATCAAGGCACTATCTGTCAGGCTTTCGAATACTTTAAACTACTAATTTCAAAAATTCGTAAGACGTTAAACCGTTTGCTATCAACCCCGCTGTCCTGATGCCTTCAAAAGACTTGCTAAATAGTCGACGTAGGCTACATCTGCGCAAGATACCCCTCTTTCTTATGTGACATTTTATGACGCATTCATATCTACGTAAGAGTTAGAAATGGAGTTGGGATGGTGTTGATCAATTGGATTAGTCTAGTTAAGTTGGGTTCAGTTTTATCTTATTACATAAATAGAGGATGAGTTTTTTATGTGTAAGGCTTAAAAGATTAATATGAGGTTTAACCAGAATGCTTTTAAAAGCTTGATTTCCCTGTGTGAGTTTATACAGCTGGCGGCTTTGCAACTTCTACGGAGTGTTTGTGCACAATTATTAAGGTCCGAAGACCTTCACACCTATGACTGCACTTACCATTCTTATTACAGCTTTCCAAACGTGTCGACTGGAAGTCTGTAATCTGTGTGGTGTGAAGTGTGATAGATTAAGTGGTAGGTTAGGCGGGTTTGTCTAGCCTACGATCTATATTCAGGGATCTAAGATGTGCCCACAAGCCCTGCCTAGGGGGTGGCGCCGCCACCTCTCCCTATTCATCCGCATCAGCCTTTTTTATCGAAGACTGCGAACAGCAAAATGTGCTGTTTGCAGTAACGATTTTTGGATCCTTTAATATAAAAAGGCTGATGATTGCCCTTGACATCTTGTTTTCCTTTACTATCCCAAGCCACACCATTGAACAGCCTAACACTAACCAGCAATGCAATTCAATCTGATTACTTAGACAGTGGAGGTTAGAGGAGACAGTCAGAGCGACAATTGAGGTCATAAGGCCAACAAGGCAATTTAGGTACTAAGTATGCGTGCAGAGTACCGTGTGAGCTTTATAGTGGCTTAAGCCACAATCTCCACCTACTATACCTGCTTATAAAGATAAAAATTACAGGGATAAAATTAAAATGCGAAGCATTTTAATTTTCAACGTACTTAAAATGGGAGCTTTACTATTAACGGTAAAGCTTTCCATTTTAGTGACAACTTGCTTGGCGCTACCGGGTTTTAACCTTACATGTGTTACTGCCTCCCCAAGGTGTGTAGATCCCCATAAGCGTCTGATATGAGTTGAGTCATAGACTTCAATGTTGGGGTGAAGCCAATCCTAACACAGTCAATCCCCCAACGTGTTAATTAAGCCTTGAGAACGGGGTAATAGGGCCTGCTGGTCAATATTTAGCTTGGCGTATTTCTGAAGGTACCAACACTAGGGGAAGCCCTCCCCCTCCCCCTCTACTTATCAAAAGTTCATTACAAACCTAATAAACCTTATACGACGGTCTCGAGTTCGGGAGGTCTAAGCGCTGCTGCGAACTATCTGTTTTTGGAGAACGCGGTAACTTTTAGATCTACTAGATTCCGTCTTGGAACTTTGGAAGTGGCGGACAAGAAGTGTCACCGCGGAAACGAGGCAGCTCCATCGCCTCGCGGTATCAAGTCTGGTTCCCTAGTTAGATTATCACGCCCATTTACGAGCCTCTGCTTCTTCACATCTTCAAAAAACTTGACTTGCCACATAGTCGCCTTGGCCTACATCTACGCGGCGATGGTGGCTTATGGAGAGGCTTCTAGGACGATGTGTGTGGTTACCAATCCTCGAGCGCTGCCGTTGCCTGCTAGCTGAGCCAACGGAACAGCGGCTCGATTTGCGGTAGTTCTATCGCATTTCATTAGCTGGGTACTGCGGTACCTGTAACAAGGGCTACCTGTGTTCAAGGGTTTGGAAACGGTTCAATTTAGCTGACAATCTTCTGTGCTTCTGAAGTTCCTTGATAACTTTATATCCAGTTGTGCCTTCAGCACCTTATCGATATTTGAACGCCTTTAGGTCTCTAGGATCAACAACGCCATTTCAAGGGCCGTCAGGCAGTTCTAACCGCCTATCGGAAGGTCCCCTTTACCCGGATAGTTGCTGCACCTGTAATATCCTACAACGGAAGTCCCCGCGCCTCTAATGAGTTACAAAGACCTTGGGGCCCCATAGCTACTCTAGGTCTGGGCATCATCGTATGATAGTACTCGCTCCGGCAAGCTATGCTAGAGATGTGCCGTCGCATATGTTATAAGCCCCGTTTCCTCTTTCTAGAGTCCGGCACTAGTGCGCCCCAATTGGAGTCGCTTTCGTTCTCAACGGTGACTTTCAGCACATACTCTCTCGGCGTGGCGGATTTCACTTTCTCTTGCGGTCGCTTAAACGATCTTTTCAAGGGGGGCCGCGGAAGAAGGCAGATACCAATGACGGTGTCCGTGTCTTGCGGGGAAATCACTGGATACACCGGGGGAACCTTGCTGTGTAGGTAATCTGCCAAAGCCTCGTACTTCCGGGAAGCCTGTGTAATGGGGTCTCCCAATCGCTCCCACGGCTCTTCGCCCCTCGCCAAGATCCCGGCGGACGGGAAACCGTTGTCGGTGAGATTGATTACAATGTCTAGTTCCGACGTAACCCCTTCATGGTGTAATACAATGTTAACGAAGATAAGTTGGTTGGGCTGAATAACGAGTTCATCATTCTTAAGATCATATCCTGGAAAACTCTCGGTCAATCGCTTCATACTCGCGCCAACCATACCAATGCGGTAATCAACAAGATATTTATCGCCAATGATGACCTTCTCGGGATACTCTAAAGCAAATATCGACGAGGTGGCGACGAAGCTTGAATTGCTGGCGGCATGGACAAAGGTGGTCTGGTTTCCGCGTTCTTCTTCCCAGTTGTCATAATCAACTGTTCTCATATCGTAGAGCTCTTCGACTTCTATCCTTTCGTAGGAATCACTGACGTGGCTAAGGGGAATTCCAATATGGCGGCGAGGCTCAACGCCGCAGTTCAAGCGTATAAGGCATTTTGCAGGATCGTCTTTGCATCTCCAGCGTTTAGCATTAATTTCTAGACCACGATTTGTCATCGAGAAACTATTTCCGTAAAATCCAAAGGATTTGACAGAGTGCGCATCCCAAAACTCTTGAATCGAAAGCGCAAGGATCCCTCGCCCAGGGCTGTGGCCTATGAGCAAAGGTCAATCTGGTTGTCTTGGATTATATTATTATAATGAGCGAAGCTTACCTTTCCCGTGCGCTCCTGGGAAGTCGTTACTTGACGGTTGGATAGCTTTCCAGGCCAAGATGGAGTCGTCATTATAAACAGTAATCAATTCGCGCTGAAGCCTATTAAATGCTCGCAATCTTCCTTCGCCGTAGATCAAAGGCAAACTAATTCCGAATAGGCCAAGCAATGAGTATGTCTCGTCTTCTTCCACCGTCGTTTCACGACGGGAGGCCCAAGATAATCTCATGGCGATAGAACACGTGGTGAAGTCTGTCGGGCTAAAACTTGTCAAATGACGGGCCTCAATCCTACTGGCTTTCTCGATTTCATCAGCCCAGCTCTCTCGGGTGCCGATTCTACGCCATGCTTGATCCACGAAGACTAGGTATGGGGGGCTAATAGCTCTTGCAAGGTCCAACCTCGAGTAAACCATTTGGCCTTGATTAAGAACGCTTTGAGAGCCGAGTGGGGAAAGCTGGTAGGATCTGCAATGTTGTCCTTGCTAGCGATGTCGTCGAGGTCTAGGTCCAAGGATAGAGTGCCATTTATGAGACCAGGGCGATCAAATACTTTGTCTACGTCCACATCTTCGAGATAAGCGTAACATATGCCTGCATTCTGATACCATCGAAACATGGCGTTGATGGCCTCTTGCGTGTCGGCTGGGTTAGTCTTATCGATGCAGCAAGTGTCCATCCAAGCCCACTCCCAACCATCCCTCGCTGCACGGTCGCAATATCTCTTCAGCTTTGCCCAGCCTCTCTGCTTAAATATGTCATTTTCAATATCTCCTTTCCTTTGCTTGAAATCTTGATACGTGATTTCATCCTTTGGCGATATCCAGGTGTGAGAAAGGATGGCGTACTGAGGGAAAGGGCGAGGGATGTCGTTGGTTTCAATCAGCTCGTACTTCTTAGTTTTGAGGAGGCGCATTTTACCGTAAGTCAGTTCAGCGAGACGTTGTGAGCGAAGCTTAACCTGACCTTGTCGCACGTAGCGAAATTAGGAGACACTTCTAGGACCCCAGAAGCTTCGTTACGGCGCCGTTGATTATTGAGACCTCCGCTACCACCCCGCTTCTAGGAATATTCTTAGTCGCCGCTGTAGGTACCTGAGTAGGGGTGCGTCGGAGCGTCACATTGCATAATTGATTCAAACTGTTATAAAAGAAGGATTAGAACAGAGGCAATTACAACGAGGTAGCTAAGCCCTAGACTAAAATTAAAAAAAAAAAAAAAAAAAAAAAAAAAAAAAAAAAAGGCAGCTTATGGTAGAAATATAAGATTAACATATTCATATCGTTGCACGCCTACCTAGCTAGGCAGTGAGAGGATTAAATACAGTCATTAAGCAACACACAGCCCGGCATCCTCAACCAACCTCGCTTTAAGGCTCAGTGGGGGCTTGACCACTAACCTAGAAGGATTGCAGAGGCGCAGCAGGTGTGGGTCTGATGGTGAACAGCCACTGGTGCTGCAGAAGACTAGGAAGCCCCCAGAAGAAGTCGATGGAGGCGTAGACGCAAGATGGGACTCTACCTAGGTAAAAGACTAGAAATAGAGCCAGAAGTGTGCAATTTTTCGCGCGCGTATCGGGTTGAGCGCGAAGCTAACACGAGGAGCTATAGAGCCTTCAGTACATCATTTTACCAATAAGTCGGTTAGCATGTAGAATATATTGATATAAATTGCTTGGGGCTGTTGAGTTATCAATCCCTATCATTAGAACTAATCAGGTGGTTTGTTGCTAATATATACCAGGCGCCTTCATTTGTTCTGGGCAACCCCGGCGTCTCCCAGTGGTGTGGTTACATTGTGACCCGTTACGGCTCAGCACACAAGTCCCTCACATTATGCAAAAGAAAAGTCAAAATTAAGAAGGGAGTGATTATCTGGATCATTATTGGGTGACAGCCGGCTAAAGGTCCAAGCTTGTCTGATCGCTCCACTTCTGTGCATATGTACTAGTATTGTGGGGAGTGGGTCACGTGCCAGACCATGGAGATTACCTAGCTAGATCGGTTTTTGGCTTAGCAGACAGAACCATACCTAATACAACCACATCTCTTAACCTGGGCACTGCGTGGGAAAGGGAGTTGAATCTATTGAAACGAGGATGGAGATGTCGGATTTAAATGTCAAAATATGCTTTTGCCACAATAATAGATCTTTTGACGCAATGGTCAAATCTGACAGAAGGGGCGCTAGCGAGTCACCACTAAATTGCCATTCAAGCTGCAATAGGCGTGCGGGAGGTAATAAGAGTAATACACTTCATTCGTCAGGTGTGAATGCTTTTAAATCAAACCTTATTTATACAAGTGTCTTGGACCTACCACGTGCGCCAAACACGTGTTTCAATACGTCTGCAGAGGCAAAAGACCCCTCCGAAGCGAACTTGAGCCATCTCGAATCATGGGAATCAAACTCATCTGTTAGCACTTCTCCTTTCAGAAGCTTCAGCCAAGCCTCTCGCCGAGGATGCGGTGTCAAGATATCGTCCATCCAGCGGGTGGATGTGCTTCTGCTGAATACCTGTATAGCGCCCATCATTGCGTAGCGGCCACCAAACTCAAAGCTTCTGACTTCAGCATCAATACCTTCCCGCTCCAGCCAGTCAAGGGCGAGAGTTTGACCGTACAGGGTGCATCGAACGGCCCAATGGATTGCGAGGAACACTACCATCCACACACTATCCCAACCCTTTTGCGCAGCCACAAAGGTCATAGCCGCAAATTGTAGCAGGTTGGCGAACCAGAACCAATTAGCAGCGAGATGCGCGAGCCTTCCTTCGGGTAGGACAAACATAGGTTTGTTGAGGAGCGTGTCTGCGACGGCGCGATCGCCAATGTACAGATGCCACTCGGTAGCATTCTCATGCGCCGCGACGAGCATACACGCGTCGTGAGCCTCATTGTTCTTCAAGTAGCTAATTGGTCGGCGTATGGTGACACCCAGGGCCACGAGCTGCGATACAGAGGTGCAGACGATAAGTGCGGCTGATCCATAGTTACCAAGGAGACCCAGTAAGACAGCAAGCCCTGCCAGGAAGAAGAACCATACAATTTGAGCCGGTGCCGATAAGCGTAGCCGGTTGAATCGATGTCTCAACGAAAGCCGTTTCCGCGTTTGATGTAACTGATAGACATGGAGAATCTGATATCGACGAATGCCGTCGTCTTTTGCATGCCCTTCCCTTGAATTGCCTTTGCGCGCATCCTCCCTAGGCGAGTCGTTAAATGTCTTGGGCGTAACGCCGCTCTGTACTGTTGGCTTTCCACAGTCCGTATCCCGAGAATCGGGGGATGACGTTTCGGGCATCCGTTCAAGAGCAGGTCTACCCCGATTAATAAGACACTTCGAGATGGCAGCACAGGCAGCGCCGTTCGCACAAGGGAAGACGCTACCCCACTTCACATCCCAAACTGTACGGGAGGAGCCTCCCCTGGTGCTTGCATGATCGAGATACTTAGTCCCTCTTCCCAGCAATCTGGCCAAGCCGGAAAGAGTCCCGAGCCTAGGAAATATCCCCACAGAGAGCCTGCCTAGGAGTGCCACATCTCCGGTTGTGATGTAATCGTCTCGTGGGCTTGCAAGGTGGCATACAAGGGGAAGAATTGCCGCCCATTCGGCAACAATATTTGGGAGAGGCGGGAAAGGAATAAATGGGGTGACACCCAAAGATCCCAGCCCGGCTTCGGACTCCGAGGAGAATAGAGACATCGATCGCTCGATTTTGCTAGCCACTAGCAATTAAGAGGGTTGCAGTCTCGACGAAGGGTAAATTGAAAACCGTGTAACAAATGCAGTACATCCACGACAATGTCGCCCGAATAAGGTCGATGCTGCTTCCAAAAATCAATCTTATATCAAGCCCATAGGTCAAGGCGCTCCATTAGGTTGACTTGACAAAAATGCCAAAGCTGCGCACTAGGCACCCAGGTTGGAGGTTTCGGTGAACACTTAACGGCATATGCAAGCTGCGTGTCAGCTGAGCGGTGAGGGATGGTCAATCTAATGTGACTGGTTCGACTATGATTCTTGGGGCGGTGTTGGCCCCGACTGTATCATCTGACGGGCTAGTATATTTATGCCATTGACTTTTCGACATTCCCACTGTCCCTTCGGCCAATAAAATCAAACAAGATTTGGGCCTTCGCAATTTTATAAAAAACCTAAACGTCCATGTCAATGCCTAAGCTGAGCCGTAATTTCGGGGGCAGTGCGAGTCTAGAACATAGCCGACCATCTTTATTATGATGCATGACGCGTCTACAGCCAATAAAATCGAATTAGATGTGTGCCTCCGCAATTTTAAGAATTTTGAACAGAAAGCCGTCCGACTCTCAAACACACTAGCTGAGCCGTAATCTTGGGGGCAGTGTTCTCCAAACTTCCAATCAGGTGGTCAAGTTTATTCGGTCGATTCACTTTGCCGGCTTTGCTGGGGCTTCACGATTAATATGATTCATGCTACTTAAACTTTCACAACTTCGGAGTTTTAAACGCCGATGCGCGTCCGCCGATAGGCACTGTAGTGCAGGACGTCAGAGCCTGGTGCTCTATATATGCTTTTTGCGCGTAAGCAGTAACTAAACAACAAACGAGTCCGAAAATAGTGTATGGTTTGCAACTATTTCTTTTTACAAAAGTTGTTGCTGCACATACTGAGCCGTGATTTTAAAGGGGTCTTAGATAGAAAGCCCTCTGGGTAACTTTTAATGCCTCGACATATTAGAACTAGTAATTAATTACGTGGAGGGATATGCTGTTGCTAAAGCAGGTACCTCTTTTCATTTTCGCTCATATCTACTAGATGCTTCTCCTAATTTGAATTTAACGTCGCGTTTAGCGGTTTAAAAACAAGACGGTAGCAGAGTTGTGATATATTCACAATAAGAACAGTCATCCCTAGCCCATATAAATGTCGCCGTGAAATGTAGTCTATATACCGTTATTGCCCAAGGGGCAATAACAGCGTCGTTTTGCTCCGCAACAATAAATTCTTAGGTACCTTCATATTTGACTTCGACTCCTTATTTTTCAATCTTTCCGTTGTTGCTGTTGCAAAGGTTGAATGCACGCTTTTCCAACCTTCGATTCATGGTGCTTCCTTAAGGTATCTGCACGAGAAAACGACCTCCCACAGCCCCAAATACCCCCATTTCTCAGCTCTCCACGGCAAACAAAATTCTTCGTCCCTGTATGCGTATCAAGGTGACGTGTATAGTCACTTAAACGAGCAAATCCTCTGCTACAGAATTGACAGACGTGTGGACGTTCGCTATCGTGGGTTCGAAGATGCGACTGTAAGTTGAATCGCTTCTTGTAAATCATGGGACAATGTGGACATTTAAATTCTGTCTGCCGTCGTCCCCCCCGCCGGTGATATTCGGTTTGTGGCTCTGGCTCTGACTCAGATTGTTCCATCGTAACAATCGCTGGAGTTTCTATGCTCCCATCCCGGACGCTAGGCTCTGCAGCTGGATCTTGATCCACTGTTGGGTGGTTGTTCGCAATGCTGTGTGCGACATCTCGGTCCGTTGGAAATTCTTCGTCTTGAATCGCAGCTGTGAAATGAGTTTCTCTAACATGTTTCTCCCGTTCAGCTGCAGAAGCAAACCCGAACATGTACCCCGCGCACTTTTCTTCTGGGCATCGGAATGGCCGCTCATGTTTGCTGGTGTGTTTATCTCGCTCACCGGCCGAAGGAAACCCCGTTGTAAAAAACTGGCAGCTGAACCTATGACATTTGTATAGATTGATTCCATATCTCTCATGGATCGTTTCCTTGACAAGCGGACCCATTGTACCAGAGACTATATCTTCAAGGATCTTTCGAACGTTGCCAACGATGTCGACCAGATTCAAAGCAATCTCCTCTTTCTTCATTTGTCCAAAGAATTTTAATTGCCTTCTCGTGGATGCCACTACTTGTTCCAGTTGATCGTAGAAGTGTAGCTCCCTGAAGAACTGAAGCTTCTCACTGTGACGTGTCGCTAATGCTAACATAGCGCTTGGCGAAGCCCAGTGCTGGGTAACCAATACCTCCAATGATTCAGTAAGTTGCTCCATTAGCTGCTCGCCTTCGTCTGTTTTCAGGGTGGCACCCGCTTCCAGATGTCGGAGCCAGTAAATGACGGCATAGTCCATGAACCCGTAGTCCCCGTTCAATACCTGTTCCACGGTGGCCGGATATACACATGAGGGCAGATTTAAATAATCAATGCATAGGGTTGCCATTTTAAGCTCCTCAGTCGATGCGTTGACATGATTCTCTTCAAGTAGGAAGCTGAAAGGCTCCGAGTCAGTATACCTGTTTCATCACTTGTCAGGCTGAATTTTTGAGACTCACAACTTAGCTGTCAAGTGAACAAACTCAAGGGTACCGTCTAATCGAGTTTCTACTAATGATGCGCAAAGATCTTTGGGGGATTTCATAAAACTATGACTTCCAAGCGTAACTCTCTGCTCATCAAGGTTGATGGAATTCATTGCTTGTATCTCGTGCCACTTGAGAGGTCTCTTCGTACATACGAGCCAACCCAGCAGCCTCAAGGTGTCCTCTATGGCTGCTTGTGGAGCATATTCAGTCATCCTCGCCATGACTCGGCGGTATCTACTATAGTTTCAGTGAAAGAAATCTTTCAGAAATCTTCGAACTTACGCTTCATTTATCCCTTTTGGGAAAATACCTGGCTTAAGTTCTTCTTCTAATCTAGCGATAGATGTATGGCCAGACAGATTCATCCATATCAACTTTGCAAGAAGGAAGAGCCCTTATTATCCTGTTAGTGACATGGGCGAACAAACCAAATTGCGAAGATGTATGTAGTACATGCCTTCTGAACGATCCGCTACGGAATTAGCTATCATGCTCGCCTTCTCTTCAGTAAGCAACGGACAATTATCTTTCAGCTTGTTAGCCTCTATTCGGCTGTATTCTTTGATGTCGTGTTTATTATCGTCGACTGTAATTTTGATACTGGCAAGTCCGGCGAAGTCTTTCCGAGCATAGCCATCATCTTGACTAATGAAGACGCATCGAATTTTGTCAGGCTCATTGCTGGGAAGGTCCTCAACAATTTTCCTGAACCATTGTGCGATATATTTCCGCTGGTCTCGTGGGCACTCGTCTAAGCCGTCAAGGATAACGTATGCGCTTGCACAGTTTGCAAAAGCGAGACTCAAGAGCTCTTCTACCAAAGCTGGCGAAGTAAGCACCGCCTCACCACTCCGGCAAGATTTTTGGTAAAAAGTCGGTAATAATCCATGATCTTGCTTGAGGAACTGTGCTAATAGACTTCGGCCAAGTGCAACGAAGTTATCTCGCTCCGAGTTTTCATGCCTGCAGTAGAAGAATAGCACCGTTGGTGTTGGATTCAATTTTCGGGCTTCCTCCACCACGAGAGAAGCGAGAATAGTCTTCCCTGTTTAAGTGTCAGGTCAACATGATGGGCGGGATACTATTAGAGTATTGAGGATCTTACCTGCTCCAGGAATGCCGTTGAGCCATAGTAATGGGGGGATTGTAGGGAATCGTGGGTCAAACCATTCCTGAAAAAATGTTGTTTCTAGGAGCCACCGTCCGGCTTGGGGATACTCTGCCCGAGCCTTGGCATGGGAATCTTGGTCGATCTCGGCGTTGTATGCTCTGAGCCAATTGAGTACGTCTCGGACTCGCTGCAAGTCTAGTTTATCAAGTTGGTCATCCTCAATTCGCCGAGACTGATGAATATTTTCTCGGGCTTCCTCTATCTGTGACGGAGAAGCTTGGCTCTCAATTAAGCTCCGATGCCTAGCTGCATTAAGAATGAAGCCGGAGAAGCGAGACTTGCATGCATCCCATGATTCGCTAAAAAGTTGTTGCCATTCTACAGTGTAACGGTTAGAAATAGTGAGGAGTGCTGGGATAGGGTGATGCACGACTAACGTGGCTGTTGGAAGTAGCGCAAAACAATACGCTGGAATGTGAGGATATCATCGTACATATGTGACAGTACTCGCACCATACGTGGCTCGGTGTGAAAGAGACCTTGATACGGCCTAAGAAGAGGAAGGCTCTCTCCCATGTGCCCATATGCGTCCAGAAGTTCGTGGAAAGCATCGTCAACTACACTTGTTGTCTGTTCACAGTTTTAGTTGTTGAGATGGTGTTGGGCTACAAGGACGTCGTACCTGTAGCAAGAACTTCGTGGGACCCTGGAACAAATCAGCCGTCGTAGGGTACTGGTCAGACGGAAATCAATCACCCACCCAGACAAAGGCAACAATATCGTTATTATTGTAGAATATACCAACAACTTCTCCGTACTGTTCAATTGCCTCGATAAAAGGCTGCAGCCGGTTCAAGTCCTGGATTCGCCGTTGCGCGTGTTGTTTAGCCTGCAATTCTGCGATACTCGTCTTCAGTTCTTTCAGCGTTGTCGTTTTAAAGTCTTCTATCTCCCGTCTCCTCAGGCCCTCTTTGAAATCCCGAAGCGTCTTATCAAAAAACGATCTTTCAATATGGCTAGCCATCAGTCAAGATTCGGTGTGTGTATTGGTCTGCACCGTCCTTCAGTAAAAGGGTAAAGAAGGCACACATCACAGCATGCTTTTAATGATGGGGGTTGCTGCAGGAAATTATAGTGCGCGGTCAATTGTTTTCCGCCTATACCGCCTCATGGTCGCCTGCGTGCTGACAGTCCACCCCACTACAACCCCTCAGGCTGTGCTAGCTAGCCTGCATATTGCCAACAAGAGAGCTCGAACTCGTTATCTGGCCGGTGTCTAATTAAGTCTGAAGCTTCCTTCCCATATTATCATATCGGACTGGGCTGCTAGGACACCTCGTAGAAGGCTTACGTTAGTTTCAGTTATTCATTCTCATAACATGCCATAACACAATACCCATGGTAACAAGCGAATGTGAACAAATAGAGCCACAAGTATGTGACGAGCGACAATGTTGACATAGTCGCTGCCTAATTCTACAGTACCCTGCCCAGCATTGGGGTATTAATGGTGCCGCGACCTGCAGCTATCTGCAGCACAGCCCGTAGGAACACCCACCTGAAACTCCTCTAGGTTGCAATGAAAAGAAAGTGAGAACCATGGAAATGTAGTAAACGACTTGCCGGCCCAAATCCAGTCTCAGGTTTTGATCGTAGATGATAGATTATACTTCATAGCACACCTGTTCCTTCCCCTTCCCTCCCTATCCCTACGCACCACGATTGATTATGTTGAACCCCTTCAATTGAGCTTTTGAGCTGCTTGACCTCGAGTAAAATCTTCGATCGAATCTCTACGCTATCTAACCTTACTAAGCCTGATGCAGCGTTCGGCTTATTTCTATCTGTTTAAATGAATTTCTTTACTAATGATGGTGTTCCGACGGTTGAATCGGGTATGTCTTCCCGAAAGCGAGTATATCCATTTGGGACAGAAGAACAGAGTTATGCACCCATGCTAGCATCGATCGTACCACCAGACTTGCAGCATATGGGCAATAACTTGGATTCGAACGTGAACTGGAACACATGTTTTGGCAGTGTAGGCGCTCTTCCCGTCACCTATCTCAACGTCGCTCATTCCCACGCAGATAATTGGCGTTAAGGTGCAAATACATACCACGGATGGGCTGAACCAGTGGAGTGACCGGGCCAATAGCGCGGTGCAGTCCGTCGATATCGTGCGAGAAGGCGACTACTTTGCTTTGAAGTGTGGTGAAACCAAATTTGGGAGATTGAATAAGGGTCTCTGTAGACAGCTCCACGAGATGGTCTCCAAGCAACAAATTCACATCCACGCATATGTGTCCATCAAAGACTGGAATACGGCAATAAGCTCGTGGAATCGTAGCACCCCAACATTTATTTCCGCAGAGATCAACGTATACGGTGCGCGAGCAGACGCCAAAGAGGTCGGTGGCATCTTGTCGAAGTCTAGAATATTCCTACAGATGCCACGGCATGGACTGGATGGTATCGAGTATTATAACCCACATATCCTAAAAATAGAAGGGTACCCAGAACTGGTTACGTTTGAACAGTCTCAGTCTCAGGCATTCACGGAGCACGCATCCGAGACTCCGGAGGCGAGTGACGAGGCAGAAGCACGGTCCAACGACATTGTTGTGGTTGACTCCATTCTTGACTCATTATCACATCACAACGAGTTGCGGGAAATAGCAATCGTCCCGGATATCAGAAGCACCCTCTTGCAGTAAGAAATCCCTACACGATGATTCCGGATGCAAGACTAATTTTCCTTCAATTACTCTAGTCACCAGAAGGAAGCGGTCGACTTCGTCTTTCAACGAGAGATGGGACAAGTATCCTCTGATCTGAGTCTTTGGAAATACAATGGCGTAGATGGGGATGAGCCTTTGTACGAACTTAATTACTCGTATGTGCCCTAGTGCTGACGTCTCGGTATCGCAGTTATCAACACATTCTCAGCGGAGCAAAGCGACCAGAGCGAGCTGAGGCTAGAGGTGGGATCATTGCAGATGAAATGGGCTTGGGAAAGTCGCTCGTCATCCTATCTACAATTGCTGGATCGCTTGACCGCGCCAAAGACTTTGTGGATGCTGAGAATCAACAATCAGCGTCGCAACCACTAAGAACAGTGGCTTCGGGGGCAACGCTTATTCTTGCGCCATCATCATGTAAGTACCCATTCCACGGCCCATTCTTGTTCCGAGACAGTTCCCCTATAGGTTGATTCGTGATATTAATGATATTTAGTATTGATTGATAATTGGGTCGACGAGATCCGCAAGTATGGCTAGCTTCTTGAAGATAACTCCTAGGACTTGACTGACAATCGAAAAAAGGCATACGAATCCCGGCACACTTCCGTTCCACAAGCATCTTGGTCCAGAAAGGCATAAAGAAATGCATCTGCTTCACGAACAACCAATAGTATTCACGACTTACGCTACCGTGGCGGCCGAGTTCCGGCGCGGCGATAATACTTTAGCCAAAATCAATTGGTTCAGAATCGTCTTAGATGAAGGTAGGTTCAAAGTAGCCACCTCGCATCAACTATGTACCTTAATTTTACACCTAGCCCACGAGATTCGTAATCGAGCCACGAAGCAGTTCCAAGCCGTCGCGAGTATTCCGGCTTTGCAGCGCTGGTGCCTTACTGGAACTCCCATACAGAATAGTCTTGAAGATCTCGGGGCATTGGTGTCTTTTCTCAGGGTACCAATACTGGAAAAAGCGCCGACCTTTCGAAAGTTCATCACAAACCCAATAAACTCAACATCAAGGTCTCGTTTTCGAAATCTCCAAGCGCTGCTGCAGGCTGTCTGCCTTCGTAGAACACGGCAACTCTTAGACCTACCAGAGCCCGTCCCAAAACTTCGGAGACTGCAACTCACATCGCTGGAACAATCTCAGTATCAAGATCTGATTACGCAGTGCAAGATATGCATTGACATGGCAGTTAGCCAACGTGGAAAGAGTAATGCTAATTCCGCCGTCCTTGAATCTCTCCTCAAACTACGATTATTTTGCAATAACGGCCCCCCAAACGTGGTCCTAGAAACAGGGCCAACAGGACTGAGCCTATTGGACTCCGATGAGGTACTAATTTACCTTCAGCAACAGGGTCAGAATACCTGCGCTTACTGCTCTGGAACGATATACTTCGTGAATGAAGCAGTGGAAACTGATGGTGGAATATTCATATCATCCTGCTGTCACTTAGTCTGCCATAACTGCCTGCCTCACCATCGCGCACAAAAGCGGTGTTGCCCAATTTGTGCTCTTAAGGACGGATCGACGCCCCAACCTACCTTGCAACTACGCAGCATGCACACCGGTCCAGTCAACCCTAAGAAATCCAGCATCACACGGCCGGTCGGTCCGTATCCGTCAAAGCTACTAGCGCTCCTGTCTGACATCCACCAGAATTCTTCACACAAAAGGTAGTACTATAAGGATTCGTAGTCGGACTTATGACTAACAATTGAGTAACATAGCATCGTATTCTCTTGTTGGAAGAAGACACTGGCCCTTGCTGGTGGACTCCTTCAAGATCAAGGTATACCATATAGCATAATCGAGGGTTCGCTTCCCCTAGCTGAGCGCATCAAAGTGCTGAAGGACTTCCGGTCCCCAGTTGGTGCTAATATCCTTCTGATGACACTGGGAACTGGTGCGGTAGGGTAAGCGTTCCTCTCGTTCAGCTTGAAACTATTTAAATAACCATTGACACCTCGCAGATTAAACCTGGCAATCGCATCACGTATATACCTTTTGGAGCCCCAATGGAACCCATCTATCGAGTCCCAGGCGATCGGAAGAGCACTTCGACTTGGTCAGACCGCTCAAGTGGTCATTATCCGATACGTCATGATTGATACCATTGAAGAAGTTCGAACCCGACCCTTGCGTCGTTATGGTTTGAGACCACTGACAAATCGCAGAACGACGTCCTATTCCGCCAAAAGAGAAAGCTCGAACTAGCGGGCGGAGGATTCAAAGGGAAAGACATGGAACCTGAAAGGCGTCAGGCACTACTAGTAAGATAACCGCGGCTCAGGCGAGTTGAGCACTATGCTAATGATTCGCAGAACGTATTCGGCGTCGACAAGAACGCGGTACAGCCATAGTCAAAGACCAGTGTCAAGTTTTCCTTGCCGTATCTAGTCAGGGCTCTAAGGGCTGGGTCGTCACTAGCTTCGATGACATTTGCATTCTTGGACTTCCATTTCAGGGTGCAAAGAAGGGCTAAATTCTCGTTTAAGGGCTAACGCAGAATGGATAGATTGAGAGAGGACGAGAGAAACAGCAGACTTTCTCTCACCTGAGAACCAGAGTGCCTACCTCTACCTCCGTCAATAATCCGAATCGTCCCGTCGCCACTTTCTAGGCTGGCCGTCCTCGTCCAACAGCACCGCAATGTTATTTCTATCCCAGTGGTTCTCCTTTCAGACGACAGACAAACGACTATATAAAATGTAGTTTATTCCATGAGCTCCGTGTCTCTAACAACTATAAGGGATAAGGGATAAATAAGGGAAGTGCAAGCTCAATTAGCTCTTCCAGGCGTGACCGTGGATGCGTCAAACTGCCTGACATTTGGATATTGATTACCCAAAATTCTTTGTAGGGGGGAGATTTGACGGTTATACGCCTGGCTTAGGAGTTTAAGGCATGCAGCGAACAACATGAGTACCAAAAAGTCCACTTGCAACTATCATATCCAATCTTCCAATACCGAGACCAAACCCATGAGTTAGCAGAAGCTCAAATCCTCCCAGTTGATCCAAAGGCCGTAACGCCTCATTGGCAACCCTCTCTGTTCTCGCACAGTATGGCCCCATGACGATGATTAGAACCATTCGTGGTAGCGTTTCACCTTCTTTTGAAGCTTCTTGGGGGGACCCTTCTTCTTGTCGTCCTTGTCGTCCTTTTCTTTTTTTTCCTTCTTCTCCTTGTGGAGCTTGTTTCGCTCACTATGCTTGGAGCCTTCTCCAGCATTGCTATTCGTACTCTCCCTAGGCATCTTGATCTCGTAGGGCTTGGTAGTATATGCGGCGATATGGTTTCTCCTTTCGTGGGTGGTGTAGTCTGTCGATCAAAGTGTTTTTTCCTCGATGGATCCAAGAAGATAGGAATGGCTTGAAGTGAAGATGTGTGTTGGGGCTGGGCGAGAGAGGGAGTGAACTGAATCTCCAGAGGGCACTGGTTATATGTATAAAAATCTTAACACTAGGTATCACATGTATGACTTCCCCCGTCGTGTTGATCATACGAGAATTCCAGATGTGAACAGGACTAACCAAGGGATAGCTTTTGTTATCCTTTGCACTACACCACCTAAACCCGCCAGACAACGCATAGCAATGAGCGCATGACCGAGTTTGAAGCACGGACACTATCATCTCCTCCTTCGTGTCCTATGATATTAGCTACATCGTATCCCTTCAAACATCAGTAGTTGTCACCAGCCTTTCTTCTATTCGGCACACTATGGGTAACGCATCCTCGAACGACGCCAACGACAGCTGATGGGTGTTGAGGTGGTAGTATTTGTATGGAAGTGGACTGATGGAAACGGTCTTTCTGGCATGGGGTGGTTGTAATAGACTAGGGGACAGAGGTTTTGCTCGTACGACTCGCGTGGTGAAGGCCAGATTTGCTTCAAAAAAGTGACCAGGCGCGGAGCTGCCTATGTTGGCTGGGCGGCAAGATTTCGATTGCACTCTATTTGGTATTTATGACTCCTACTATACTCTCTGAGTAACCACCCACGAAAGTGCACACGTAGGCCTCCCTCAATATGACCGATAACAAGGGGCTAACTCCATTTTTACCGGATTACCAGATCTAATTTTACATGATATGCTAAGTAAAGTGTATTATAAGGGGGGGTATCCTATTTGCTGACTGGAAAATAGCTTAGTAACAACCACCCCCCCCCCCCCAAAAAAAAAAGAAAAGAAAGAAAAAGAGAGGACATAAAACGTGTTCTACGGCCAAAGCCTCGTTATTACCATCTCTAGTCTATCCAATCTGATATTCATCACCCTAAGATTCCCATCCCGTTCAGTTTCGTATTGTGTGTATCCACTGTTCCGTTCCCTCCGATCTCCGATCCAATATTGTTGCAAGGCGAGCCCCTTATGAATAGCGCTGATACAAGGCCCACCCGTCGATCAGCCGATTTATATACATATACCTAGTGTGTTCCACCAGTGATCGTTGTGGTCGTCGACGCTCTTAATGGGGGGTGGTGCGGATCCTCGCCATCCAGCGGCGTTGCAGCGGACGTCGTCACCGAGACCACGGTCTCGACAGTGAGGGCCGAGGACTCACCCAGGTCCACCTTCGAGGAGTTGTGAGAGTCGGAGGTCCAGAAGGCCCTGGCCTTGGAGGTAAATCTGTCCTCCCCGGCGTTCCCGGCGCTGTTTCGGTCGCTCGGTGCGGACCTAGTCACGCCGCCGTCATTACCGCTCCGCTTGAGGGATGGCGGGAGCACACCCAATGGGATGTTCACATCTGTACCCTTTGACGGCATGGCCCGTGAGCCAGTGAAACTACGGGCGGCGCTACTACCGGTCGAATCCTCTTTGAGCGTAGCGAATCGACGCGTAGTTCGCCTTCCCCGCAGGTTAGACGCTCTCCTCGCCACTCGCCCAATCCAGCCGGTCGAGAGACCACTGAACAGTTTGCGGAGAAGCGGCTGCAGCATCGGAAGACTAATACATAGGACCGAGAGATTCGGTTCGATGATCGCGTAATTGCTTGATCTCAGCCCCGTTTTGCTCCAGTCGCCGCCATAAGCCGTTTTCACGATAGCTTCGAAGCGAAGGAACGCCACGACAACTGTGCTGTTCATGAGGCTAGAGTTAGTCGGCCGGTATTGGGCTACGGCTTTGGGCGTCGATCTAGCTGCGAGAGGAGAGAAAGCAGCAACATCAAAACAACGAGTGGGATATAGTGTAGGTAGTAAAAAGGGGATATGTATATAACACTCACACAAGACCCAGGAGAAAAATAATCGTAAGTCCAATCTTCGCTGACGTACGCATCTGCAGTCTCCAGATAGGCCAGAGAGGGAGCACAAAGACCACGACATCGCTGTTGGCGTTGAATAGGCAGATACTCAGGTCCGAGTACATTTTTTGGTGGCACATAGGCGTGGTGGATATGCAAACAACGAGCTCCTGGATGATGTTGGCGACAGACCACACCACGATAACCCACATGAAGGCAATTAATCTAGTGCGTAGACAAGGGATTTTTATACTTCCCCAGCACGAGCGCGACGACGGTCTCGCGTCGAAGGAGGACGTGGAACCCGATTCGCTGATACTGGGACTGTTTTGGGGGCGGTGCCTATTGCCCTGAAGAACTGGCGTGCAAAAGACCCGCATGTAGAAGAACAGCGCCGAAAGCTTCACGAAGCAGATGCAGATAAGGAACAGGACAGGGAACGCGTGACCAAGCTAAAGTACGTGTCAGCTTACTCTATTACACTTGTTTAACATTTTGAGGTGCTGGTCTAGTGAGGAAGGTAGATGGCAGGCCACCCGCATATCGTGACCAAGCAAGGTATGAATACCATTAGGATTCGTTTGAGGTTCTCGGGTGGAATGTCATCGAGAGGAAGACCGTAGCCTAAATGCAACACTAGAAATACAGGTAGCGGAACGTTAGCAAACCACGAACTCACTCGAAAGAATCGCTGGAAAGAAGATGGAATTGTGGCATTCTCACTAATGCCCACAAGATAAATATCTGAAAGGGGACCTACTGCACCCTAGCAAAGAGAGCTGAGTATTAACCGTAACAGTCGCGATCAGGACACAAGCGTCATCCCACCCGAGGCCAACGCGCGTCAATCGTCGTGAGTAGAAACGCAGGCAAACGACGAGTATGGTCAGCACATTGAGGCCTGCATTGACGTAGATCTCTCGATTTGCCGAATTCCTATCTTCGATCGAAAGCTCGAACGTCATTTTGTCACCGCGTTCGTATTATCGAGAACCAAAGTGCAAAGAGCAGTGCCAAAAAGGGGACATAGAACTATCTGGATATAGGCGACTATCATCGGAGACTTAAGAGAAGAATACCTGTAGAAGATAGACGGGCTAGGTCGACGTTATTGGAGACTCGCGTGGACCAAGTGGTGTCGGGTAGTTGATCAAGTCCCGAACTTTTGTGTCGAGGCAGCTAGTTGTAGCCTTGGTAATAAAATAAGGCGGAACTGAAATACTTAGCAGAAAGGCCATGTTCCATTCTAGAAGAAAAGCTAATCAATATGTAGCGGACGTAAGATTTGTTTGTCACCGAAGAGGTGATATGCTAGGTTTGGGCGGGGGTGGCCATCTCCAGCTGATGATGGGGTGAACCAGTGGAATGGTTTGTATAAGCTAGACTAAATTTCCGTGGGTATACCGGGTTTAAGATTGTATTGTGAATTTCATGGCTTCAATGATAATATCCGAGAATGAGAATTAAGGACTTGGACCATCAAAGGGCGTGGTCTAGGGGTGGGAAATGTTATACTTTGCGAGGATGGGGAGACACTGGCCATTATGAACATTCCTAAACGGATCCGATATCAGATGAGACGTGCTCTGTTGACATAAACTATGATGCGCCAACGCCCTCTTTTCTACTTAGTTAGAAACCGCTTATGTCTAACTAAGTCCGACGTACTGCTGCACAAGATTGGTACTGAGCTAGGTTTATCCACTTCATAATTACGGATAGAGGAAGGATTCTACTTCAATATCGACTTGCTATGACCGACGAAATATCCTCATGGCTTCGTTTCACTGTCTTGCTATACTCATTTCCCGTATTCACACTGAACCCTTGTTCAAACCTACATCCCGTCGCCAGATTCGGCCATAATTCGCCGCCAATCGCGCCCTCATGATAATAAGAAATATAGCATGGAACTAGTGCATAACTTCGAGGGTAGACAGTTGATACATCGCCGATCAACCAAAGCCAGCAATATAAGCTCACGACTCAATTAGAATACAGTGGCAACAAATGAAAGGTGAATGGACTAAATCAATAAAAGCGGGATGACCAGGCCAACCAAAACCGGAAAAGAGCTAGACCGGATCGTAAATGGATATCGTGTTGCGTTTGTGGACATTGGATCAGACCACTTATCGTGACCTGCGAAAACACGTTGTGATGAGCAGTATCTAGCCCGCGCCGCAGGGAACTGCGTAGCACCATAAGTGAGGAATTCGCCCAATATATAAGGTGGCAGCGCAAATGGATAAACTGAGGTCCCAGTTCCGAACCGTGCGTGTCATCTGCATCGACTTCGTGTATCTCAGTATCGCTCTCCCTTGTCCCGTCCTCATTATGGCACTGAGACAGAATACGCAAGTGCGCGACTCGAGGATGGCCTAGCTGCCTGTTATTAATACTGTGGAGGCAAGAAGATCAACGGAGCCAGCGGGCCGATATATCAAATGAAAGTGGTATCAAGTCGAAAGAAACCGTCAACGCCACGCCGTATTGAACAATGGGAAACACCGGAATTCGTCGTATTGATCGATTAGAAAGTCTCGTCATGTCCTCATGCCAGCATGAGTATTACCAGCCTTTCTTCCTTGCGAATCGCTTGTTCAATAGGGCTAGGACTTTCGTGACGTTGAATTGCACGTAATCAAGGTCAAGGTCTTCCTGGTTGTCCTTCTGCATTTCGAGCAAGTCATCAAGTTTTAAGTCCAACTCGAGTATTCCACGAGTGCGCCCTGTTACTATTAGCCGCGAAATAGTGATGGGAGGGAGAAATATGTGGTTGCCTTACCTTTGTAGTGCAATGAGATGACAAATGTGCCAGGTAGGGGACTCGTGAAATTGAAGTAGATGTTCGCTTTCCTATTGTCGGGAACATTGCTCTTCTGAATCACGCCTTCTTTTTCTAGCTGCTGGTGTGTGAACTTGTAGGGCCCCAATACTTGGTGCTTTTGCTGCTTCCTTCGTGTGCCTTCCGATTGGCTCCGCACATTGTGCAAATAGCTCTTGTACTGATCGAGTTGACTCATGAGCCAGGCGTTGTGGTCTCTAATGGTTTTGTAGACTTCCTCAAGTTTCTGAGTTTCCTGGCGGACACCCTCCTTGAGTGACCCGAGGTGTGACAACTCCTGCTCGACTTCATCGCGAAGTGAGCTAAACTGATCGAATTTGTTGATGGTCCTTATATCCTGCAATTGGCTGAGTAGTTCTATTGCTCGGATGCCTTTACGCACCATCACTGCGTCATTACGTGATGTAGCGGCAGCGTCAGCGATCTTTTCTAAGCGCAGGGGTTTTTGTGCAACAGCATTGTGCTGAGGAATGGTTCGAATGATCTGCACGAAGATATTCTTGGCCTCCAACCAGTATAGTTCATCCTGAGTGATATCCAGGGCCTGGGTCATGTTCTCAAATGTTTGCTCCCAACGGCTGAAGAGAGGTAGGTTAATAGCCCTGTTCTCTTTCCGCGGAACCTGCGCAGGAGCGTGTCCCAACTCCGACATGATCTGGGACAGATGCGAGTTCTCATCCTTACAGAGTTCCCCACTGTGCTTCTCGATGAGGCCATGCATGGCGTATACTTCGTTCAGTGTGATAGAAAGCTCAATGTTCTTGTTAGTAAGCGCCACATATTGGTCCACCTCTAAACTCTCGTAAAAATCTTGCACCTCGCAGAGATCCAACATGAATTTGTTTGCACGATCCTTGTTCTGTTGGATAAAAGGAGCTAGCTTGGCCATGTACGGTTCCTTCGCGTACGACGGCTTGTTGGCGAGGTTCTGTAACATCTTGGCAATCAGTGTTAGCGTGCGTCGCGGTCTTTCGGCGGGCACTCCATCGATGAGCATGTACGACTTAGGCGTAACGACAGCTGGATTGATGAATCGTAGGAAGAAGAACCCTCCGATCAACGTGCAAATAACTTGGTCATTCGCCTCGGGGTACTTCCGTTTCGTTAGGCTCCGAATTTGCTTGCAAATCCACCGAATCCCGTACGGCGCTTCCTCGAGCCCCTCGATAATGGTCGTCAGGAAACCGTTCGCGATCTCGGTCAGCATTGTCAACCTTGGCTCGATAATGGCCTGCACTTGGGGGTTGTCGGCAGCTTGTTCGCCGGTAATGCCCCTAGGCAATGATGCAGGTAGGCTACCAGTGTCTTCTTCAATCTGGTCGCACATACGCTCATAGACCTTGAGAGGATTGATCTCCAAGTCAAGATCTTGCAATTCGATCAGACTGTTGATCCTCTCAGCCAGCACCGTCCGGAGGAAACTCTGGCCAGGTCCACGCCTAGTGTATGTAGTCATCATTCGAGAAACGGGGGTGTTGGCACGAAGAAGAGATGAGTATTCAGGAGTCGTATCGAATTGATAGGTCAAGACAGACTAGAATCCAAATATTAGAATCGGGGGCCGACAAATTCAACGCATTTGCTGGGCTTACCTGAAACATGGTCAAGAGTAGATGCTCCTCACGGCTTTCATATTGATTTCCGTAAACTGTGAACATGACGGTTTGGAGTAGAGAATCAATCTCAGCCATAGACACAAGCCTACATAAATGAGCAATATGTTTCGGTTCGGATTGCAACAGGAATAGGAAAACACCATATTTCTGCGTCTTCTCGTCGTTGGGAAACTCTCCCTCCTCTGGTTCTAGCGCATCTTCGAGATGGCTAGCCACTTCGTTTTGCTACATAAGAGTTAATAGCCGCCGTAGGATGAAGGCACAATGACCACTTACTTCTTCTAGAGCCATGCGGTTTTGAATCAAAAGCGCAATGCGTGAGTCTAGATATCGCACATCCTTTTCGAGAAAGAAATTCTTCTTAGATTGGGAAGAAATTTTGGTCTTCAAGTCTCGAAGCGCTTTCTGAGCTAACTTCTTGTCAGTAAGAGTTTATAATTCTCGGTGATGGGTATCCTCACCCTTGGCTAATTCATCATCGATCTCGAGGTCTGTTTCATTCGCAGACATAGACATATACAAGGCGGACATAGAATACCTTTTGCTTTGCCGCGCAGATCGTGTGCCGTCGTAGGAAGACATAGTATTCTGGCGTGATATGGGTTGGAAGGATGAGGAAGAGGCCGTAGAGGCCCGCGACGGTGTTTGGAGCATGGTTGACATGTTTGGAAGTGAAGTATTGGGCGTCAGTTCAATGTGTACAGGATACGAACTTAACCACCATGTATTCTATACGTGCTCAGAACTTCAATCGGCAAACACTTCGTGCTTTTGAACGAACTCCGAATAGGCAGCGTATGCAGTAGCCGGAGCTGAATCAAGTCGTAGAACGGAACGTATGAAAAGTTCGCTAGTCGCTATGTGATATAATTATGCGGACAATAAAGTGAACGCTGAGGTCGGCGCGGCGTCAGGGACGGACCAATTTAAAGGAGGCAAGTAAAATGCGGATGCATATGCCGTAGTAGGGCGTCTATTCGATCGGTTGTGAGGACTGCACGGCGGTTCAAATTCTTGAGGGTCGGAGACGCACGAGCAAGTAGGTACCACGGCGAGATCGCGAGTAACTAGGTGAGATTATGGGGGAATAAGCTGAGCGCTGGTGACTTGGGTCACTTAATATCTTCGGTCGCTGTGGTCGATCGGTGGTGGCTCGCTGGGGGCGGCCGTCGTGCATACAGATCGTCCGGGAGAAGAAAAGGCTGGGCAGTGGCTGCAAATAAGTGTATACAGGCATGCAAAAGAGGTCTTCCTGGGTGAATACGGAACGGTGGCGACGGCGACTATACAATTGAGTTGACGGAGATCTCGGGGTGGTGGCTGGTTGCCGTGTCCTGGCCTTGTTTCGACAGTTGGTCGTCGGAGTCGTGGGAATAATCACAAGAGGGGGGTTTTATTGGAAAGCTGCGCAGGCGCAAGCACTAATTCCACACAGTGGGCTGTCTTTCGTTTGCGATGGTGTTCGGGGTCGTCGTGACGGTCGTCGAGCTCGTCTTTCCGTTGAGATACAAGACACAGGTCTCGCTCTCGCGGGCGGTGAAATGTCGCACGAGTGGTCGTACCTGTTGTTGAGATGGAGGGACTAAAACGGGGAAACGGGAGGACAAGAACAAGAGAGAAAGATGGACGAAATCGACAGGGTTCAGGGGGCGTGGGATGTGGGATGTGGGACAACTGGATGGTAGATGGTGAATGGGGTGTGCTGTAGTCTAGTGGATAGTGGGTAGAGTACATACCTACGGTAGCCTACCTAGGTAGTTAGCGGACAGTACCTGCTGTAAGTAGTGCAGAAGCGAGCACACGCAATGGACTGGCGACTTATCTACAATAGGTATGTAGGTATTCCGTACCTATAGGCACACACCTATATCACACATGGAATTTGCGGGTTATGGTCAGGTTAGGTTAATTACAGTGGGTAGATGGGCTAATAATTGCTCCTGGTACGGGATACAAGGTAAGAGCCGTGGGCGAGTGAGTGTGCACTGGTAGTTAGTGTACATGTACCCAGGTAAATAGGTAGAAATAGGTATAGCCTTTCCTTCTTCCCTGGGTACTGTATATTGGATGTTGTGGTGTATTACACTAGACGTCGCCTCAGGTACCCCAGGTACTTAGGTAGAGATACCGTTGATAAGCTGAGGGAGGTATTTTGGAGGGGGAGCGGGGAGCGGGGAGAGTTCTTCTGCCTCTTCACCAGTCAAGAGGTAATATAGTATACACATGTGCCTAACCCGATACAGGGAACAAAGGTGTTCTTGGCCTCCATCTACCCAGTATACAAAGTATACTTAGCAATATACTACCTACAGTATAGGAGGTATTCTCTGATTGGTGTACCTCGTACCTGAGCAGGAGTACCCACGAAATACATAAGAATGATGTTGTGTCCTTTTTCATTGTCGTTTGCGGATTCATTCAAATTCAATCTCAATCTCAATTTGGTCATTAAAACATGCTACTGCCGTGTTTTATTAGTATGGGCATGGCAATTATTGATGTCCTAAACCGGATGTGCTTGTGATCCCCATCTGCACTAATACACGCTGATGTGCGTGTTTTTTTTTTTTCTTTTTCTTTTTTCCAACGGTCGCGATCTCGATGCAGTACGCGGTACTAAGTAAGTACCTACCCTCATTGCGTCGCATTCCGGGTCGAATAGAACGGGGCACTGAAGACGCAAGATGGCTTAGGACGGTGGAAAACCGGGCATGAATTGGGGGGTATGCGGTGGAAACGGAAAGGAAAGGGGCAACCAGGACCAGGCCAACCCGTTTCGGAATCATTGAGTAGAATCATCCACGGGTTGGGACGGGTGTCCCTGGCGGATGGTGGGGACGGGTGGGCGGATGTAGTGTACCTGTACAGTAGTGTACTGTGCACTGCAGCCTATGCTCAATGGGCCCTCTGACGTGGGGAGTCGCCGTGCGCTGAGCTTCTACTGGTTTTCCGATGCTACCTAGGTACCTAACTAACCCGTATAGGTAGGCGCAGTAGCGCCTGATGTAAGTGACTACCTAGGTAGGGATGCCACTCTTCCTAAGTACACGCCGACGGAATGGACCCTGGGCCTTGGGAATTGTGTTGTTAGCTTACCAGCCGCGCGCGTTCCGTGCCTCCAGTACCGCGCATTCTTTTAGAAGAAGAAAAGAACCTTGAAAGAAATTTCGAAGAGCATAGTTCCATGCTAATGGGTTTGCAGTAGTACAAAAGGTGGTTGGTGACGATAACTATGACGAAAACTAACACTAACACCAAGGTACCCCCATGCCTATTATGGTTAGCGGCCCGCAAACACGAGGTTAAATTCCCATATCGATTAAAAGCCGCTTGGCGTCGCGAATGGCTCGAATGATTGCGCTTCCAAAACGACCGAAGCGACACCACAGAAGAGCAGCACCTACCTACCTGAGGTAGCTCTGGCTCTGCTCATTATCGACTACTACCTGTAGAAGCTTTGCAGGCCGCGTACACAGCAGTGCAGACTCAATGCGCCGCGCATGGGCATGGGCATTATTACGAAACGGTAGGCCCCTGTCAATGCCCGTCAATGATCATGATGTCGCTGATCGGGATATAAATATCTACTACGCAGTGGTTGTTTTGCGACGCGGTGAAATTCATTCTTATCTTGCGGGTCGGGGCGAATACACGGTGATAAAGCTGATGTCCGTCATGGCTACAAGTATATACAGTACCGGCCAGAAACTGGCCTCGCAATAATCGTCTACTTAAGTATGCCATCGAGTTTCTAATCGCTTTCGGTTCACTAGAGCCCAAAACTAGTCGCAATTAATAGCAATACTTCTTGCGCTTGAGCTTCAAGTGGGGTAAAGTTCCGCACATGCACTTCATACAACCCGGTTGAGGTTACCGCGACGATTATCTAAGTCCGAGGTCTCGACATCAGCCGCGTAAGGAATACAATACTTAGGGTAAAAAATAGGGCAAATAGGGATTGATACAAATTATGAGAAATGCTTCGGCACGTGGCACTGCACTAACTTAAGTAGCTTCCTGGCTAGCTCACAAATTTGAATAACACTCGCCCAATTTATCCCTTTGGGGACCCCCTCGGCGCCGTGACTTAAAAGTGGAAAAGCGGGCTTATGCATATATCTATGTATACCCAATTAGATTTTTATTTAAGCATCTTATACTACTCCGATTGGTGCATCTGGATATGTGCATAGCCCCGGTTTTCCACTTTTTAAGTCACGGTGCCGAGGGGGTCCCCAAAGGGATAGTTGACGTTCAGGCGCAAGGTCGGAACACGGACACCGGTACTCGATTGGAATTGTAGCCATCTTGCCTAGTCAGGTAGTAGTTGAGAGCCGGCTTTGGCCCAATTAGGCAAGGCCGTGTCTAGCACATGGTGGAGTTCCATCTCAAGCTCCCTTGAGAAATTTCAGGAACGGGACAAGTCCAACAAGGGTTAAAACCAGGGGTAAATCATGTGGGAAGCAATCCCCACAGTCTGCCCGCCGCGCCAACCAAAGTACACGCTTAACACGGACCTGCGACTGCCTGCGACTGCCCTGCCTCGAGCCGCCCGTCTCCTGCCCGCCTGCACAATAAGGGAGAACCCAAAACCAAAGCTGCAACCGAGCTGCGACACCGACTCAGCTCGGACCATCCGGACACCCTGCAATCTCTCGCGCTCGCCCTGGCGGTCCGATAAGGGCAGAAACGGGCTGATGCTGCTGTTGTTGTCTGTTTTGTTTTGCATGTTCTACTTACCTACACCGGCCGCACGAACCTGGGTACCCAGGTAGACTTTCAAGCGGCCGCCGCGAATCGACAAAGGCATTCATTGATTGCTCCCTCTCGCAATGTGATATGTCGCAATGGCAATTGGGCTTGCATCAAAACCTATTGTCCGCGCGTGTTTCATTCCGGCGTTTTGGGCCAGTGACGCAACCCAAGTTTTCTCGGGCCCCTGCTCAGACTCACCAGCGACTTACTATAGTATCTTCTTATATAGCCTTATGAAGGCCACTCACTAATAGCCAGGCCTTGGCATAGCCATCACTCAATTCAGGATAACGGTCGATTTATTCAACTTGAACAACCGACATTGGTCTGGCAAACCGGCCAGGTGATGAAGGACGCCCTCGTTGCCTAACACGGAGCATCGGAGCTCCTGCTCACCGGCGACAGGAGGGTTCAAAGGCTGCAAGCTGCATGAACGAGTTTACCTTATCCCTGGGGGTTTCGTGCTATACATATTGCCCACCATCGGCGGGTTCGTGTTTACTCCGACTCCCATGACACGAGATTCTGCGCGAGGTAAGGCAGCTTATAGGATGGGGGGACGTGCAAGCTAGCCTGCCCGTTAGGCCCAAGCCCAAGCCCAAGCCCAAGCGTCATGGCTACAAGGCCAACGTTGGTCATGCAGGCCGTCGCCGCACCATCATCGCGTTTCTTGTGGTCTCTACATACACGTCACTCAAAACTTCGTATTCTGCAGTAAACCCTCATGCATGTGATGGTATGAAAGGATCAACTACGCTGGTACCGCCGTTGTGGTTCATGGTCCAATGTCGTTCGCGGTTTCGCGCCCTTCCCTTACGAGGATCCCCAACCGGGCGCCAACCGAGCTGTTGCACGGATTTCGAAGTAGCAATCGATAGACCCTGTTCGGAGCGCATGAGTACGATATGCACCCGCACCGGTCTTTGCACGTGGGGATTCACCTCGTCCCAGCTTGGACGTTGTTTCATCAAGCACATCTCAATTAAGCAAGTCGCACCGTATTCGTCGCTTAGCGAATTCAACTCCGTCGCCAGCCACAATACCACACAAACAGCACCACACAAGCGCACGTGATCCCATACTAATGATGACAGCTCGCTAGACTTCAGACAACCGTCAAGGTGAATAGGCCAATTACTGCTGCTCTGACGTCCAATTTCACCTAATCTGGAACATATCCAGTTATCCTGGGCCCCGAAAGAAACCATACTCGGTTAGCAAGACGAATCGCTTGTAGTGTTAGCTGTACAGCAATCTCGGTTGACTTGTCGTCGTACACCACGACACTTCTTGGGGCTGATATACCCAAAGGGTTTTTGTTTTCAGACTTCGTTCCCACCTGCAGGTAGAGGATGGGAGCTGTGTCACTTGGCACATGCTAGTACCTAGGTAGTAAGACATATTCCTGTGATATGCCTACGCTGCTGTCAAAATTTCCCATGCCTACACCCATTCGTGTCTAGCAGAGTGGATGCCTAACCCTTGAGAGTTGGCCGGAATGAGACCGAACGGTCCGGATAACATAACGTTCGTCTTGATAGCCCCTACAAAACAGTCCGGACGGCTTGCAGCAAATCGCCAAATAAAAAGCTCATACTACGCAATCAATACAGCTTTCACCTACCCCCGTGAAATTACGCCAATCATAAGAGGAAGCCAACAAGACAAGTCAGCAAGACAAGTCAGCATAGTTACATGCAGCGGAATATTCATGTCACAGTAGCTAGCTATTAGGTCTCAAACACAGCGTCTCGCTGTACAACCTACCACACGGTGAAACAGCCTTATATTTCACTAACCAGTCCGACGTCAATATGACTCACGTAGCTGCCTATACTTAGCGCAAATCCGAGCTATTAGGCATAGCACCTAAATATTAAGTACAATTAACATGAAATCATTAGACACTTCGCTTCCGGAGCATTCCTACACTAATTCAATGACAGGACCAAATACTCCAATAATTACCTAAGTAGGAGTACCGCCGCGCCCCCTGGGTGATCTCGAGGACCTAGTCCATAGACCGGCTCGAGCAGCCCCCGGACGACGGAGAGGTAGGGATAACGAGCATTGCCAGGCAGAGCCAGACGTAATTGAATACGTATTAGTAGAGGCCGTAGCGGACGTAGGCACCATCGAAGTGCCCGCTCACGCCCACATGTTTACCCTAGCTTCGGATGCATTCTTTCTAGAGCGTTTTGTGGTTCGTCGGTGGTGCCACATAGTCAGTACCTACCGTTAACCATCCTTCATACTTTTCGACGACTCGTTTCGCTCCGGCCGGAATAGGCGGAGTACATGAGTAGTATCCCGTGTTCTGTTGGCAGACTGTTGCATGCTGTTAGTCGTCTGCTTAATTATTCCCTTTTCCAGGCGGGAATTCCCTACTGCCTGAACGAGGCACAGCCTCTTGGAAACTTGCCACCTTCGACTCCTAAAACCTCTCGAGGTTCATAGGGGAATATGATAAGTCAACCGTTCCCTAGTTGTCATGGTTATGGACACTTCAGACCCTGCCCCAGCTGAAAATCCGGGACCGACGATACTTGCATGATCACAGCGCCAAGTCACTATCTACCAGTCAGTATTCCCGTGAGGCTCTGGAAGCACAGCCGAAAGGAAGTTGCCGGCGGCATTGCCACTCCCTTGATACGCCCCACGGATGTCGCCTGCGCATATTATGTAGGGCGAACGCCTGTACCGAATCAAAAGTAATCCAGACAACAGTATGCCGACAGGCACTCTGTTTCATTTAAGCACCTATGAAATATCCGTTGCTGCGCCCGCCTCGCCTACGCTTGTCATTCTTCTATACATCCAGTAACCTGTGCTACCTAATTCGTGATATCAATGCGAAAAGCTCTGGTTCTAGCGTCACATCTAGATGCCAATGCGGACCCAGGTTCAGATTAATATCGCCCTTGCCTCGAAGCCAATAATAGAAAGCCACAGACCGATAAGAATCCCACTTCTGGAAAGAGGGGGCCAAGTCTCCTCCGAACAACCTATTCCATCCAGCTTGGTAATAAGGTTTCCCTGACAACAAAGACACTTTCTTCGCGTCAAGCATAATTCCTAATTAGGGCGACGCTCATGCGTAAGTCAGATTAGCCGGTCTAACGGGGGCGATCTTCGTCCTTCATCCCGACGACTGCGGATAATCGGTCATGGGATTAACGCCGCGGCATTCGGTGCGTCTCCTCTTCGCATCACGGCCCCCTCTAGACTCAAGGCCTCCAAATTAGAGCAGGGCACCTTAGCTAGGATGCGAATCACAATTATGAATCCCTTTCATCTGAAGAGAGTTCAAACGGCTTGCGGTAATCATGTCTACTATTCGCTCCATATCGCTTTAAAAACGCCTTTTTCCAAGGTCGAGTTTATTCCATTCTAGGAGGCATCATCATTGTCATAGTTTGTACCGCCGGCGGGTCAAGTAATGACTACCGTTACTGCTAAAGGAGCCGTATCAGCATTGTTTTTCTCCGTTGCGAAAACCAAGATAGAGCTTCGGATAGCCAGCACCCAAGCCGATAGACCAGCACTACGCCCTCGGGTACGTCTACCGCGACCAACGCCCTTGATGGTGTACATTATCTCGAGGCGGTCAACTATGAGACTCGGACCGGGGCTAATAAGTCAGATTAGACCCTGTCAGTCTGTCTTAGCAGTCTGGGCGCGGTGTCGGGCCGCAACATGGGGTGTCGACTCAGCAAACTTGACGAACGATAATCCGATGACGTGGACTAAGTCTGCTAAACCGTACTTCAAAAGTTATCGTATCAAAGAATCGCTTTGAATTGTTACGTAAAACCTCTTCGACGGCGTGTTTTTAAGTCGGGCAATTTTATCAAAAGAGACCGCAGCGACGGCTGAAGAGGAAGGCGTAATCCTGAAATTCCGACACCACATATTAAATGAGTGTTTGCCTATAAGATATATCCTAGGACCCATAGACAGCCGCCGGAATTCATCAATGCCCATCAACGCTGTATGGTCTATTGCATAGGCACCTATTAAAGGGTTTACTTGTCGTTATGATGGCCAACACCAAGTCAGGCTAACCCTTGCCAGGTGGGCTGATTTTATCTCGACTCTGCGCTGCCGCTTAGTCCGGATATTTTTTGATGTGTCAGGGTCTCTATGTGCGGGTGATCAAACAGTGGGAATCGATGAGGTGTACTTCGAAGCCTCTTGCTCAACGTGTCCATCTTGGTCACGACGGTTATAGACCTTGGCGGCGTCGCGGCTGTAGTCAACTCTGAAAGGGAGCTACTTTTCAAAGTCTTCTGACAAACTAAAAGGAAGGATTGATTCTAGTGACCATGGCATGAGGCGGTTTTCAAAACCAATGTGGATGGTTTTCCTCTCCCTCGGTTTTAAAAGCCGTACCACTCGTTGTCAAACCTGGTTGGTAGTATACAAATAAGCAACTCATTCGAACTCCTTAGCTAGGAGGTATGCACTTCGAGCTACCCTCTACTGAGCCTCTATTCGGAAAGGATATCCAAAAGAAAAGAAATTTCATCGGACTTGCTTTGCGGCATCACGGGTAGCATTATTAACGGGAGCCGCAAAAGCAGCCACCCGGAATAGAACAAGTAAATCAAGCTTCGGGGAGCTCATGGTGAATATAATTCTGATGTTTGTGTCGGGTGTCAGTCAACGGATAAAATAGAAACCTAGGGGTCTTGTTGAGGACCTAGGTGAGTACACGCGAAGAACTCATACTTCTTATATGTCCACCTTTATTAAATGAAATAATAATCTATATGGAATGCTTCTACTACTATGTCCGTAAAGGTATCGAGGATTCCTTACCTGGCCATAGGTGCATGTTTCCCCTGTATCGATCTACGCAAGTTGACATTGCCATACCAGCACCAATGTAAATCAATGCGAGGGTTTCCCGCAGATATATTTAGGATCTGGTGCAACTTCATATTCTAGACAGTTTATCAACAGTTGCTCGCTCAGCCAGACGAGAAACGCTTGGCCGGGCCTCAAGAAAATATATCGCTCTTGGTGTATGCGACTTTGCCAACCCTGACCTACTCTAACTCCCGCTGATAATATGACTGACTATCTTATAATGCATTTATATCACGACGGAACTGGTTCTTAGGCGATACGCCGTACGGAAATAGGGACGGATCCAAGCAGGAGTTAAGGGGGTACAGGAGACAAAAAGCAATTTTTATCAAAAGCGGGATGCCCTTAATGGTTAGCGAATTGTTAGAAAGCTCCTAACCGTCAGCCGTCCCTACTTACCCCTCGTGCTATCTATCCATTTATTTTAAACTCGGGTGAACGGCGAACCCGATCGAAATATATTCTTGCAGAAAAAAAAAGCCAATTCGCCGGACTGGGAATATCTTGGGATCCGAATTTCTCTACTCGTCAATCTTGACCTTACGGACGGACTGGGAATATCAGCTATGTACATAAAAAACTAAACTCTTTGGGGTGAACCGGGATTGAACCGGTGACCTTTAGATGATTGAATGAAGTTCACTTCAGTCTAACGCGCTCCCAACTGCGCCACCGCCCCGTTGGTTGTTTACGTCATGCGTATCAAGAAGTAAACTTCTCAAGCATCAGAGCGTGTATGAAAAATGTTTAAGAAAGTATCTCACAATATTTTACTTGGAAGTGGTTAGATGTAACTACGATTTGTCCATAGTGTCGATTGGTTGATTTCGGGTATTAGTTTACACGAATGCGGACTTTAGAGCTAAGGAACATATCGAACGGACAGAAGTTTCGCACTCTGGCTCTGACGTTAACTGTGGTTAGCATTAAGGGACAGCCACTCTTAAAAGAACATCAATCAATTAATCTGCCAGAGCTACTCCCGGAACTTCAGACAATTTCTTGTACGTGTGCCCAAGCGACCACTCATTTTCAGTCTTTAAAACACCACAAAGTGCTACTAGTGGCATATGTCATACATGATTGCTAGCTGCCTTAGCCACATGGATTCTGATTAAGAATACCAAGAGACCTTCTAATTATTCAGCAATGAAGACCTAGCTCCCATGAATCAAAGCACAATCGAGAAAGATGGCTACTCATATCGGAAAAGAAATCTCTGACGACGAATTAAGGAGCTCTCTTGGTCCATGATATCCGTTACGGAGACATACCTCGCTTTTCTCTCACTTAGGTTCAATGGGTCCTAGAGCAAACATTACCGTCATGAGCCGCTTGCCTAGTGTCCGGCTTCAAATCATCTTGGACCGAGTGTATACTAGGAATGTATTCTACAACACCCGCTCATGAGACCGTAGCCTACGGGAAGCTAGATTGTAACGAAAGTTTTTACAACAGCATCAATAAATGCCCCCCATTTCTAGAAACTAATAAAGCCTGGGCGGAACCTATCGATGCTTCAAACATCCGGCTGGACACAAATCCTAGAAAGGGTCAATCGCCCTGCCTTGGAACTGGGTGACCACTCCAGGTATTTCAGTAGAATAGGGGTGCATCATAACTTACACCGCTGGGTGGATTTGAGGCCCCTCACGACTCGACGAGTCAATACCTAAATTTAGAGCACTAACTATGTAGCTTAGGAATATATCTGCTGCGGCTTACACCCCGAGCACTACCATAACGAGCTAAAGCTTGAGCTCGATATAATGGAAAATGTCTGTGAGTCGGTACGCCACTTGAATCTCATGAAATTCAACGATCGTTGTGACGACATCCGACAGAGTTTGATGTGTAACCTGGGCGTCAATGTCTACACATACTGTCATGGGAAAGGGTCCCAGAGTGAATAGAGGCTTCGTCGCAGCGAGGTAGCAGGTAGTGTAGGGCTTAATAGAAAGATCGATTAATTCCTTGAACCCTCGAAGACCCTAAGGGGCCGACGGCCCCTTTATATGGACCTAAATCCACTATATAATATAACCACCCCTAGGGGTTAGTGGTTATTTAGCCCTGACACATACGCGTGGTTCCCGGGACATCTCAAGCCATAAGATATCTCATGCCTTTGGGAGGACATTAAAGCCAACAAGACTCTGATGTTATTAAAGCCGGTCGAACTTCGATGTCGGGCACGAATGCGTCGACTGGAACTCCTTCATGGCTGAGTCAAGGACCATTCCTTCGGCGTTTTCATATTTAATTTGCTAATCCATACTAAACTTTTGCGTATGTCTTCAATTTTTAACGCTCCCCAGGGCGAAAATATAAAGGGACTCCTGCAACTTCATTAGCTCATCACCGGTTAACTTTCCACGTCCATCGTTCCCGATGGTCGGTGGGGAGGTTCAACTATATGCCCAGAGCAGCTCAATAGCCCTTGCGCACCTAGAACAAAATTCGCATGATCATGATCACACAGCACATGATGTTCGTGGAGGGTACTGATATGCGTAATAGTAGGTAAGGGTGATTGTAGCGTATTATAGGGCGGGGGGTTTAACTTGCTTTTATTTATTTCTGTAGTCCAATTTCTAATTCCAGTTGCTGGATTATGGACATTATTGTAATTAATTTAAGGTCGAAAGGCCTGACCTACTACCTAGCGTTCTCACCAAGCCCTTGCAGTGATCGAATCAATGCTTTCATAGGCAATGAATGACAGCGCCCAGCTCGTAGACGAGAATGTGATCGCAAGCACGCGAACGCGGCATCTTATATATTGCATGTCCTCTTAGCCAAGGTGCTCATCGTGCCCCTACATCGCGAGCGGACGACGTCTGTAGCTCAGCCGCGAGGGCGGCGCTGTAGACCCTATGAAGAAATCATGAGCGGTAAGAACGCCTTGTAAGCATGAAATACCTTGTGCAGTCTTCGGAAAGGGTATGCGCACCGAGCTTGAAAGAGTAAGATGGTTCATTCGCTGCCGGACGCCTGCTTCAAGATTAATAAAAATACAAATCTAGCTACATATACATTTTGTAAATGCCTCTCTTTAAGTCTCTGAAGGTAGACTATCCGGGATTCTAGCCTTCGTAGTAATGACTCGATGCCATTGCCATAAATGCCAGGGTATCATAGTACCAGTATGGCTTCTTCATCGCGGCTAGCTCAAGGACCGTGGACTGGTCCGGATCCGGATGATGAAGCTATTTGCACTTCGGAAGACAGGTTTCAAGGTTTGTGGGAAGGCATCTGCCCTCCTTGTGTTTCCAGGTAGCGCTTATCGGGGAGAGCTGATGCCGCCAATCCTGTGCCGCCTAAGTCGCGCGAACCTCCCGAGAAGTGAGTTCCTTGCAGGTCGGTCAAGTCTCACGCGGTCTTGTCTTGATATCCGAGCTTCTCCCACCTCTGGGCAATTTTTTGTACGGAGAAGCTGAGTTGGAGCAAAACCTCGTGTGAATCCCGCAGACACAAATCTAGCGACAGGACCTTGGCAGCCCAGAAGGATGTCATCGCTCTGTCCAGGAGTCGTTCAGGGTGCCGGAAATTTTGCTCAATGTTAGACGATAGTTCCTGGTCGGTTGAGAGGGATGGATACCCCCGTGCCCCCCCCATCTTCCCCAGCAGCTCATTCATGGCCCCGTCCCCGTTATACCGGAGTGTCCTAAAAGCTTGGCGCATGTCTCGAGTTGCAATAAGATACAGACAATGGATCCGCACCGCGAGGAGTTGGCTCGTATACTCCTCGAGTTTGTGGATCCGTAGCATCGCATTCCTGACTTCATATCGTCTCTGGGAGGGTGTAATTTTGGGTTTTTTGGACGGACCTCCGTGCGCCTGTGCTCCTTCATTGACGAGGCGCGCTAATGTAATCCTCAACTCCGCCAGGCGGAGCGGCCTTCGCAACAGAATTGGTGTCTGAGAAAACATGGTTGGGCAATTCGAGTATGCGCTTGGATGACTTCAATCTCACGCTGTGGGCACGATAAGTAGCCGGGCCAAATCCTCGGGTGCCCTTTTGTGTATGCTTGAGCCACGAAGCTGGAGAGGGCGGAGGGGTGTGCTGTGCTGTGTTGTGGAATGAACAAAAAGCGAAGGCCGTGTCTGAGGTTGCTGAGGTTGGTTGGCCAATCGTCCAGAAAGCACGGACCAAAACTCTACGAAAAGATATTCTCCTATGCAGTAAAACCCTACGAAAAAGATATTCTCCTATGCAGTAAAACCCTACGAAAAAGATATTCTCCTATGCAGTAGTGCGCATAGCGCCTTATCATTGGTGGTGGCTTAAACGCCCCACAGGGCCCACTTGCACACCCCTGCAGCCATTGTAGTCTAGATAAAACTAGAAATAAGTCCTCATCTGTTCAGCAAAGTAGCTGATTTCCATTCCAAGATGAAATCCCGGTCCGGAAGGACCGGCTTTGCTTATTAAACTTTTAGACCAGAGAGCACAAATGTTCGAATCCGACCACGAACAAAATTTTATTCAACATCACCACTTCGCTTTCGCTTTCGCTTTCCCTTTCTCTTTTTCCACGTACGCTTATAAAATTTAGCTATAATAGTAACACTTAGATTTTAATAACACTATACCTTTTTGAATGCTTGTTGTTATAATAATGCTTTTTAAACTTTCGCTTTTAGCTAATTACGCCTACCTTAGTGTTTTAGCATAGCTTAAAAGTTATAAACATAGTATTTATAAATTAACGTTAATGCAAATAGCCTTATTGCCCACGAAATTGGGAAGGGGGCTTAAGGGGCTACGACTTACAAAGCAAAGATTCGCGGTAGCCACAGCCTTTACGAAAGACACGCTCGCAGACGCTACGACCTAGGGCCTGCGAGGGCCACTAGTTTAAGAGCCTGTGATAGCTATAAAAAATGAGGGTCATTTTAATCCTGGTAGAACAGGCCCCTTATATAAGTATTGAAATCTCTAAACCTGTTAAACCCTCCTCCTTCGCGCGTTCCTCGCGGTCGAGTTGTCCGTCAAACAACGTCTTTTCGAGCGGAAACGATCACTATCTACTCCTCGAACTCTTTCAAGGAGTACCTTAGCGAAGGCGGCAGCTGTCACTGCTGCATAGTTGTGCCACTTATCGTCTTTGTGGGAATCTGCGTAGTCTGATATACCCCGAATCACTATAAATGGAATCTCGACGGTATTATGCATCACCCCAGCGGCTTCCATATCAACACAGAGTATCCCATATTCCTTCTGTAGGCGGTCTCTCTCCATCGAGTCTCGAATAAGCATATTCCCAGACCCAATAAGCCCCGGATGTATCTTAGGAGAATTGGAGTCGCGTGGTGTCCTTTGTGGGATGTGTCTCTCTGAATCGATGCATCCGTTTTAGCATTGACCACACAGTGCCAATTTCCAAATGTCCTCCTTTTCCCCAGGATGCTGATACTTAGGATTCCGAGTGCTTACTTGTTGAATGAGTTCCTCGAAACGATTATATTCCTGAAAGTCTTCCATAAGCGAGGCGATAGTCCCCAGCAGGAGACTTGGCGGAAGCTTGAGAGCGCCGGTTCTGAGCACCTCACCATTCGTGAGGCGTTTTCCAAGATCATACTGAATTACACCTGGATGTGCATCTTTAGGTAAACTGACCACAACATCGCCGAGGCGAATATCGTTTTCCTGAGAAGGGCAACCTCCAGCGACATCCACCAAGAGGCCGAAACTAATCCCGCAGAAGCGATTCCCCAATTCCTTCGCAATGGTAGCAGCTGCCGTGGTCCCGCATTGCCCCGAAAAATAAGCAAGCACAACATGATGCTCGCCGATGCAGCCCAGGACGTAGTTTTTGACTCGCCCATGCACTTCATCGAACAACTCCTCCATCGCTGCGCCTTCTTTAGGTAACGCACACAAAATACCCACGGTGTAAGTATGTGGGTCTGCTGGTGTGTTGCTTGACCTGTCGGGCTCCAATCCTAGGCTACTACCGTTCGTCGATAGAACAGGCTCTTCGTACTCTTTCGCTACAGGTGGAAGACAGACACGTGTAGGACTTCCAAAGTCTTGCCAAGCCCAGCGTTTTTCCGAATTGTATCCAAAAATGATGGCTGAATCATCTTCCACCTTCATTGTATTGACCAGTTGTGCTTCAGTGCGAGATATAGCCTCGGGAAGCAGAACTTGGACAACGTCTGAATGGATACCTCTACCATCTCTACATTTGCATGGCCCTGTAGGGTTGTGCCACACTACGTCGCGGCCCAATCTCCATAGCTGTTGTGGCGAGCTGCCAATGTCAGCTATGATCCTGTTGACCACCAACCCACTCGTTGCAAGATAAAATTGACCTGTTGGTAGCTTTGACCAGCGTTCACAGGGGTTGCGCGGGATAATCATTTCGCCAAAACCTTGGCCAAATAATATTACGGCAGAAATAGCCCTAGTAAAATCGACCCAGGTTTTGCCGGCGTCTGGTAATGCAACCGCAAACGGCTCAAGCTCTCTTTCTCTAGCTACGTCGCGGAATGCCCATCCTGACAGAAATTTTCGGGACGTTCGGTGTTTCCTAACAGCCTCGATCTGATGGTCAATGAGAAGGTCCAGCGTGTGAAAGAGTCGATCCGAAACATCCTGAACAGTACGGAAGTTCGTCGATTCTTCACGCTCGTCCTTGATCAAAATCATCTTCATGTTTTCGGGGTCCTTAAAAACATCGAAGGGAGACCGAGCCTTATACGGGTTCTGTGGATCGGCTAGCTCGGGCCCGTAGTCGTCGTCATCTTCGAATTGGTGTTTCAAGCATGCACGCAAGAGATGTAGCCAAGCACTGACCCCATTAACTAACCAGCCCCGTTCGTCTCCAACATCCCACAAAACTACGTGCTTATCTTTCAGATAGTCAAGCTTCTCTAGATGAAGCATGGAAATTTTAGGCATGTGTTTTGGCCTGTCCCTACGGGCACGTTTAAAAACGTACCGGTTCTAGATTGTTAGACCTCGAGGTACGATAAGCCCATGCAAGAGACAGCCAGCAGCTGTTGACTCCAAAAATGGCTTTTCCACGGGGTACTGAGCCTCAGAAGACCCTAGAATATTCATGTAAGATTTAGTCTCCATGTACGAGCAGCAGAGACATTAATATTCCCTACCTGTGTAGAACCTAGCCTCCTGACACCAACCGACGATGTGTCTTGACACTGCTACCACTTCGGGATCTATTTTTCCCGGAAATTCATAATTAATGGCATCGAGGTACGATATGTGATTTCCTTCTTTATTGTAAAATAGATGCCAAGTAATGGTATGTCGATAGTAGTTAGTCGGAGTTAGCATTGAGCAGAATCCTTTTAAGAAGAGCTTACCTCCAAAGGTACTGATATAAGGTGCTTCGACTAAACTGGCTAATATGTCTATAGGGATCTCTAGTCCGCTACTGTAGTGTTCTCTAATGGGGATTGGGTATCCTTGGACAAGCGTAGGATTCTTGAAAAGATTATGCCAACATCGACCGTTCGATCCACCCCCTCCTACGCTGCTCGGGAAATAAAAGGATATGTCGAAGCCAATATGCCGCGAATCAGAGTAACTAGATCAGGAATTCGTAGTGCGTTGAGTTAATGACCTGCAACAAAAGACCCCTTCATCGCTAGGAGCAAGTCTAAGAGCAGCTGCGATCCAGGCAAGTTGCTCTCCGACTTCAGCAATCGTGTCACACGGACTGAAGGTGCCACCTTGACTCACCTTTTCAGCTGCAATATATTTATCAGGCCATGAACCTGCAACTCGCCTATTGACCGAGACATCTCGTATCAAGAAGCTATTGCGAGGAAATGCCTCAATTTTCTGTATATAAAAGGGAGGCCTTCGGCCTCTGTAGATTCAGTCTATTTTGAAGGTTAAGGAACTTTGAGAGCCTAGATTGATTTTTATCTAATACAGCTAATTCTGAGCCAAGCCCTAGATAACTAGCCCTTGTTACAGGGGTTGAGTAGGGCCAGGCTGAAGCTCTGCAAAAACTGCTGCCCATTTAACCTTCGGCTTAGGTGCTCTTCCTCCGGAGTACCTTCCCCAGTCCGGATAGCCTTCTAACCGTGCCCTTCATCCAGCTTTTGGTTGTTGTCTGGGTGCTACTTTCAGAGCTCCCAGAATCTAGGCTCGGAGCGCGCTTCTCCGAGGGCCGTTCAACCTTCTCGTGGATGACACCCTGCGGATGCTCCTGTAAATCCAACAATAACTGAGGACCCATCCTCACAGCAGCGAGGCTGGACACTCTCTTCGGAACAATGGGAGGTTGGCGCTTACCCTTGGGTCTTTGAGGGGTAGCAAGTTCTGGCGTAAACCCACCCCGACTCAGTGGTACAAAGTCCTCGGGCCTGGCCCAAGGCGCCTGAGCTTTAATTTCAAGCCATTCGTCCGTCCTTTTCGGTGGTGGGCTACCATATCGTGACTGTGGGGCGATGTTAGTATTCACACGCAGTTTGGGAAGACAGCCTGACTCACTGTGCATATTTTGTGATGCTAGTGACTCCCGGTTGAGCATAGCACCCGATACCCTCTGCGAAATTCTGTGGCCTGCCGAGTTCGTATTCTGTCGGTGCGACATCTTAAACGAGTTGTTAGTATTGGAGGTTCGTGGGAAGTTGGATGAGATAGTTGTGAGCTTTCACAGATAGGACGACGAGATTTTGTATTTCTTACCTTAGAGTAGACCGTGGTATAGAGAGTTGATTGTAACAGATGCTTGATTGATTTTGAATGATAGAGGGAAGCCCGGGATCTATGGTCGCGAACTTATATCCGTAGCTCAAGCGCTGTATTTCAACGATATCTATGTTGTCTGAAATGCCAAACGTAACATATTCTTTGTTTGCCAATCCAGCTTCCGACGCCAACTCGGGGCTATTGGAAAGACATTCTTTGTTTGGTCGGGCTAGCACATCAGACTACCAGCTTGTGTAGTATCATGTTTACTATGGAACTATGGGTAAATGATACGAGTTGCGTTTCCTTTCACGAGATTGCCCAGTTTCTCAGACAGTGTTCTATCACAGGTCATATTCAAAGGAGGAGTAAGTACGCGATGTGTGATAGTTAGGTTGCCACTTGTCATAAATTCTCAAAGGATGTTGCAGATCCCTACAAATCTCTCCGGAGACCTTCACACTTAGCCTCTACATACATAAGAGATCCCTACACTTCAGGTTCCTTTCTTAGTCTTCTGCAGGAAAAGGTGGATTCATTATGTGTGTTACATATGTGCAGTCATCCAATAATTCGATCCGTATTCTGCATCTATGCACAGATTGTGCCGCTAGCCTCCTGAGCCTAAAGCCACACCTCTTCCAAGGTGACTTATTTTATCCCTACGCCCAATTCTTTGCCTTTAGGTACAAGCTGTGACCGCCTCAAAGAAACCGCCGCTTAAGCAGCCTCTTGATACCTTAAACCTACCTAGGTAACTACTACCTACTAATTTGCCCAAGTTGGGTAGGCTGTTGCTTATTAGCTCACGACGTGGATCCTTATTGCTCCGGCCCTCACAGTTCAACCCCCGATTAGAGCTTTCACTGCCTCCATCAACCTTGTTCCTTCAATCGTCTCGAATGAGACTAATAAGGACATAGACATATTGATTGTTTTGTACACATCAAGATATAGGCAATCTTCTGTTTCCATCCTTAGTCAGAGTCATTTTCATGCCTAGCCAGTAGCGCAGCTAGCGCCAAACATGCTGATTTAACTGTATATCATCAGCAACTCGCTACTAAACGCCCTCACAGATGCTACGCAGTATACGAAACATGAATGATAGTGATGAAAGACAAGATGCGTCGTGGGTTGACTACTCACCCCACAAATCCTTCAGGTCTCCGTTCGTCTTTCAAGCGTGTCTCGCTTTGGAACCCATCTCCTGCCGAAACAGTAGCATTCTGTCGCATTCAATGGACGAACCCCTCCCTGGGCTCTCCTCCCCTACCAGCCAGGTAAAATGTTATTGAAGTCCTTTCGCAGGTTTCGTCGGATCTGGCGCCGTTCATTGACCTGCGCGATAGCACTGACATTCTTCTCCCGCTCGGCGCGAAGCCTTCTTACTTCCTCCCTGGCCTTGATGTCTCTCGGGTCATCCATCAACTTATTTAGGGCTTTCGAGTGGGCTTCCCGCAATGTTCCTACTATTTCCTGCCATTGCGCAAGCTCGACAGCTTCGTTCTGCGTGAACTGGATAGTGGTCGGAGTTGGCAGATCCACTAAGTACGGGTCTGGATGTCTCTCTTTGGAATGTGAGGGCTGGGCTGGCGACTGTCTGAAGTCGTCGGTAGGCGAGGGGGAATAAACGGGTAGTGGCAACAAGCTGATTGGTAAATGCCGTCGAGTTGCAATTCTGTCAATGAAGACCCTAACTTGCTCTGGGGGTATCTCTAGCGGCATGGGGCCCCGGTACGGCTGGATAGCCAATTTAGGCAGCATGGTGTGTGTTGGTCGCGCATGGTTGCTGTCAAGAGGCTTTTTAACCCTAGCCACTATAAGTACAGATCTGCTAATGTCCTGAGTGAAGCTTTCCATGGCGTCAGTTCCGATCTCTAGAAAATGAGGCAATTGCGCACGTAAAAGACAAAAAATTGTTGCAAATAAGATGCTAATAACGTAGAGGTTTGAGGATTCGAACTCTAACTCAATCCTATCTCTAAGGAAGCAACTACAGCTTATAACCTCGCCAAATCATTATCGACCCCATCACAAAGAAATGTCTCAAAGATGCCCTTGAGCACGTATCATCAATTGTTATATCCAGTTAAAGAACAGCCTACCGAATCGCAGCGTCCTTTGTCACATTACCCATCGACCTTTAAGGTTAGCATTAATGGGGCGCGTGAAGTAAAGTTGAGCATTAAGTTTCCGAAAGATCGTGTGATCATTGTCCTAGAACGGAGAGCTAAGCGTGGTTCTCGGCGGTAGGTAGTACTTGAAAATAAGACTACTCCGGGGTAATAATACGCTGCTAATACATACTTGTAAGTCATTTAATTCCTCAAAGAATCTGAATTGATATAGTTGTAACTTGTTGAGCATTTGGTTGGTTATATGGTTGGTGCTGCACAAGCCAACCACTGTCCATTCTAGGTAAATCGGAATCGAAGCGATTGGATGACAGCATCACCCAACCACAACCGTTCTGGCGCCAAGAATAAGTTCCAGACCGGTGCCGATCCGATGACGTCACGGCGACCAGCCCCAGATTGATTCCTTCTAGGCGCATCCATTCGGCAATCAAATAGATAGACGAGAGAATCTGACCAAACGCACCCATGTAACGAGCAAAACATACAGACGTCCTTGGCGCGCCATGAAGCGATCGTCATGGATTTCTATGCGACAAGGTTCATGAACTCCGCCTCCAAGTCAGCAAGTCAGATGCGGCCATGCTACGTCAGTGATTGAAACCTTGCAGTGCTCTACTTATGAAGAACGTTACTTCTATGACATGCTTTCCCTATATCATATTTTCACCCTTCCTGGGAAGGGAGTTTCCTGCTCTTCTGCTGTTTGGAGTTATATTAACGTTTTGCACTCAATACTTACGTGCGTATAAAGCCCGAATTTGACCTAGCTATACTTGTCGTGACGAGCGATTGTAGGAACTCTAGCCATAATGCAGAGACAACGGTTGAGCGTGGCGGCCACGACCGTGGGAATAGTAGCCACAGTTGCGCTGGCTCAAAATGAGACAGCCACAAAGAGAGGAATGTCGTACATTGCCAATTCCGACCCTCACAACCAAGACTATGACATCCTGCTATCGTCCGGGTCTCCAGTCAATTGGTATTTCACTTGGTCACCTATTCCGGCGCCCTCGGACATATTTCCCGACGGCGCCGAGTCCCGAATCGAGTTCGTACCGGCCCTGCCAAGCATAGACAACCTCGACGATAACATCGACGCGCTAGACCGATTGCCGGAGTCTTCGAAACATCTTTTCACGTTCAACGAGCCCGACGGCAGCACAGACTCCGGGGGCTCCAACATAAGTCCCCACGACGCGGCCCAAGCGTACATCGGGAAGATCGTTCCTTTGCGCGACCGCTTCCAGGTCTCCCATCCGAGCGTAACCGGGTCCCCGAGAGGCCTCGAATGGTTAGACGACTTCAACACCTCGTGCTGGGACATCGACTCGGAAAATGGGTGTCCCGCGGACTTCGTGACAGCGCATTGGTACGGCGAATTCGAAGGTCTATCCTCCTGGTTAGACCAGTTGACTGAGTGGTACAATCGGAGCGGCAGCGGTATTGAGAACGATGTAAAAGTCTGGCTAAAAGAGTTCGCTCTACCCCAGGGTGATGAAGATTCGACATTGGCCATGATGAATCAGTCACTTCCATACCTAGACCGGCTAGAGCACGTGGAAAAGTATGCCTGGTTCGGCGTTTTCCGGCCGAAGGAGGCCAACCAATGGACCGGCGATGGGGTGGCTTTATTTCAAGGGGATGGTGGCCTTAGCGAGCTGGGCGCGTACTATCTCGGCGGAGAAGACAATGGCTTCAAGGTCGGCCAGCAGGGAGAGTCTAGCGATGGAAGCGGGAATAATGGAGGTAATGATGACGAAAGCGGCTCTGGTAGCGACAATGATGAGAGTGAGGATGCTAATGATGCGACAGGTATTCGAACCTCGCCCTTGGCTCTTTGGATCATGGTTCTCGCGGCATTCTTTTTACATATATGATGAAGTGCACGAATTGATGACGACTAGGTGGCTTCGGTTACTTACAGTATACAACAATTTTGTGTTAATTTGCACTCGTAGAACTTTCGTAACCGTTAAGATCGCACGCGAAAGAGTGTAGATAGACAGTCCTGAAGATTAAGACAGATCACTCTCCCTGGTTTGTCACTCATCCTTTTCCATATTAGTAATACACCAGGCGTAATTTTCCCCAATTACGCTTGAATTCTCTGGGTATCCGGTGTACCTTGGCAGACAGCCTTTTGCTCATACGCGTCGGCATACGAGCCGAATAGTTTTCAGAATACTACCTAAGTAATAACTTGCATTTTCATTTAGCGCTGATTTGATGCGCTGGGGAGTGTCGCAGAGGCACCATTGGGCGCTAAAGCTATTAGTGTAGGTAGTTGAATTAAAGGTTTCCAGTGGCTAGTGGCTTTGGAATTAGTTGGCTGAAGCTGAAGAATTAGTGCAGCTAAGCCCTATCTAAGCTGTCTCCTTCTGCTTCACCCTGAAGCTGAAGCCTCCATTAGGTAAAGCACCTGACCGCCCAGCAACGAGCAACGGCCACATCAAGAAAAGTCTCCGAGCTCACCGGAGTAGTGGTATTAGTAGTAGCGGGCGACAAGTGTCCGAACACCCACGAGTGGCTCATAAGATACAATCGATTCTGGCTAGAGCTCGGGAAGTATTCGGCACGATGCGCATTGACCCAAAGCCAGATTTGAGCCCCTTCCGCAGACGATAGACTATAAAACAATCTGCAGCATGCCTCAACCAAGCATGGCACTCAACGCAGTGGTCAGATTCAATCACATCTCAATCTACGTATCCGGAGTCCATCAACTGAGTCTTCAACCAGAATGGCGACGAATCAAGAACTCACTCTCTTCCTCTGGCTACATGGCTTGTTCCCCCGTCGCGTGAGCTACTGGCTCCTTATCAAAGGCCTAGTCTCATCTCCTCAGGACCTCGTGGACGGCAAAACAACAGACCCGAGCCTCTCCATCGTGCGGCTTAACTTCAACCCACCGTCAACTGGGTGGGTGTCCAACCCCAAGGGTGACCCTCTGCCCCCGAGCATCAGTTCCAGCTCGCCGTGTCTGCGGGTCCGAAACACCAAAACAGGCGCTGAGCGCTGGGTTCGCGAGAGCTCGTCGATTATTGCGTACCTAGAGGAAGTCTACGCAGAGAAAGGGCCGGGTTTGATGCCCAAGGATCCCTTGGACGTAGCGATCACGAACGATCTCATCGGCCAAGTGAACATTGCTTCTGCTGAGAGCCTCACATACGTGCGGCACGCGAGCCCGCAGTTTGGGGCATACGCAGGGCTCGCGGACAATGAACGAAGTCGGTCTGCGGCAAGAATCGCGTACCAAGGTATGGTGAAAGGGTTCTTGAAGGTACAGAATTGGGCAAAGGATTCGCTTGCCACGACAGGCTGGTTGACGCCTGGGACAGACGGACCGGGTCTTGTGGACACCAACTTGGCCGCGATGCGCCGGTATCTCGAGCTTGTGTATGATAAGAGTTTTTTCGAAGGGGAGGAGCTCAGGCCCCTTGAGGAGTGGTACACACGGTTCCAGAAACTACCGTGGTGGGAGGCACTTGAAGAGCGCACAGATGCTCATATGCCGGAGCTCAAGTTTACAATTGAGGATGTTGGTACGTAAGACAACGAGAGCGATTTCATATTAGGAAATTCATGAGAGAATATTAATTTCAATTCACTTTTTACTAGAGGAGACCCGATGTGATTTTGGTGGCGCAACAGACGCCTTTGTGTTTTTATTGGGGTTCTTATTACAGACTGATACCCCGTCACCCATCCTATAAGGAAAGAAACTCATCACAAACGCCGGTCTTTATCACAGAGCGCAAGGCCCAATTGCACTATGATCCAGTGCTCTAATTATGCTTCACGCTCCAGTCCGCAAATGCTCCGGTGCCTCCGTATGCTCCCACCTCCCATTCGCCACAATGTACACCTGTGCTCTTGGGGGCGACTATACACGAAACTCGAAATCTTGCCATATTATCCTCGTCGAGAAGCATAATAATCTTCATCGTATGCTCGAATCAATGCAGTGGCTTCCGTACGGCATTGTGATATCCTCTATGCGGACGACCACATGGTCACAGTGTCATTGATCCCCGGGACCGCGGCGAGGAGGTATCGCGACCATCGCACCACTTGATTCTCATCCATGTCGGCAAAGTTGACATTCAGCTGGATCTCGTTGAACAGGATGATCTCGCCGTTCGCCACCTGCTCCACCATTGCGCCGCTGACGGCGAGCCTGAAATCAACTTGGCCCTCGCTGTTCGGTCGACGCACCGCGTACACAGCCCACGGCAGACCCCGCGGCAGGTTGCCGGCGGGCATCCACTCGGGCTGCGGCTTGCCGACACAGATCGCCCACGCGCGATATTGGCATCCCGGCAGCCGCAGGTTCTCGGAACTTTCGGCAGGATAGGCCGCCGGATCGCCTGGCCATTCGAAGCTTTCGGTCAGTTTGTTATCTGTCTCTTCCTGCATAGTCTGCTCTTTTGCCTTCCTCTCATCGGCCGCCCCCTTCTCCAGGTTATCGAGGAAGGCGTTCATACTAGCCTCAAAATCATCCCCCCAAACTTCGTTTGGCTCTGCTGCCGACATTGGTTCTGGCGATGGCATTGGTTCTGGCGATGGCATTGGCTCTGTTGCTAGCGTTGGCACTGCCGCCAGTCCGCCATTGTTGATCTGAGTTTGATTAGCCCATGCCTGTACCTATTTATTCTACTTGTCAGTGTTGAAGATTTAGTCAATAAGAGATAAGTACTAACATCTTCCATTCTGGGATCGCCATGGGGGGCTGGCTGCACCTCGCTCGTAGCGCCCGGGAACGGCAGTACTACCTGCTTTTTGCCCAGCGCCACCAGGTCCGTGCTACTCTCCTCCTGAATGCTTGAGGTCCCACGGCGTCGGCCAGGTTTCTTGCTCTCGGGATTCTGTTGTCGTCTTGGCGGTCCGTAAGAGTCCGGAAGCTGGAAGGGCGCCGTTTTGGGAACATACCGTCCTATCAGTTGACCCTGGGTTATTTTCGCGCCGAGGGGCCCTGGTGGCGGCATTCTGACGTTCCCTGGGGCTGACGTTAGCTCACTTGATGGTCCATCGGCTCTAGGTTGATTCGGCTGCTGAGAGACGCCGGGGACACTAAGCGTATTCCATGCACCCTGCATCGAAATCATGTTGACTGGGTTGGTCGGCATGGTCATGCCTGAGGCCACATTGCTGCCGCTGACCCGCGCTGGCTGCATCTGTACTGGGCTGCCTAATTCTGGACCAGGCCGTGCCGTATTAGTGGCCTGAGTTGTGGCGGGCGGTGGGACGGCGGCCTGGGGTGTATTTGAATGAACCAATGGTAACTGGGGTTGAGTGGTGACCTGGCCCATGTTTGGATGAATCGACTTTTGTAGGGCCGCGGTGAGCCTGGCCATCTTCGGATAAGGCGATGTAAACTGGAGTTGAGTGGTAAGGCGGACCGTGTTTGGATGGACCGATGGTAACTGGGGTTGAGTAGCGACCAGGGCCGGGTTCGGATAGGCTGACGAGAACTGAGCTACAAAGTCATTACTATGGACTCCGTCTCTGTTGTTGCTATGCATCACGTTGCTGTTGTTGCTGTGCATCACGTTGTTGAAAGTACAAGGATAGGGCAGCTGCGATGAAGATAACTCGGGTAGATAACCGAAGACTTGGTTGCTGTTGGACGACCACTGGCTGGTTTGAGGTTGGTTTCCGGGTGATACCGTTGGGCGTGGGCTCACACGGGGTCGCTTTGATGGGGGCGAGCCCTGAGATGATCGTGGTCTCTTCATTGTAATGATTCTTTCGTGTTTGACGACAGTTGAAAGAAGATGGAATCGGCAGTCATTGGCTCTAACGCTATAAAGTTGATGATGCCTGGGATGTCTCACAGAAAGATGTTGAAAGGTGTAGAAGGGACAGAGTCTGGAAAAAGGGACATGGCCGAGAATAAATATGCGACTCGAAGCTAGTTCAGCAGCAGTGAATCGCTGCTGTCTAGGGCAACAATATATTGTTTGCAAGTGTAAGTGTATAGCCATAAGCACGTGGATCGTAGTGAATGGCTTGTATCCCTATAGCAACAATACTAGCAGTCTGCGGTTTGCAAGGTTAAGTTCATTAACACCCACAAGTTAGAGTTCCGTGATCGCTGGGCGGGTACACTTGTTTGTTCACGTGTGAAAATACATTAAAGCTTAACTTGGATGCCCGGGCAACAAGTTTGCTAGCTGCTAAGCGACGAAGAAAACTGCTTGCTTGAGATCCAAACTCTGTTGTGAGAGAGGATAATGGCCATATCCTCAATTCTCATGGGTTCGCCGTTCACATATCTAGAGCAGTCCCGTAATTTTATCTCCCCATACATGCATCGTCAACCTCAATGGAACTGATGTTCTTTATGATGTACTCAGAATCACCCAGTCGCACCATATTTTCCTCATTGTTCTCTGAAATGCGACTTGGGAGCCATCCTAACTTTGCCAATCCATCATGTGGATCCTCAAGGAACGCAAACACGTAGTCTTGCATTCTCTCAGCAACTAGCTTCTGATAGTCTGTTGCCCCACCCGAAATATTGTAGGTGCCGAATATCATTGGCAAGTCGGCACCATGGTATGCACCCATCCAAGGGTATGGAGTTATATTTGAGAAGTTTCCAACATATTGATATCGGTAAGTAGTCAGATGATTCTCTGCACGGACATTCGAAGTATTGTAGGCGGGGCAGGTAAAATCGCTCAGTGTGCCTTTTTCAATGGCTGTTCTGTTTGGGCCACCAATTAAGTTGTTGACAGGATATTCTATTAAGCTTGATTGTTCATTCGAAGTGATTGATACGAGAGCCGGCACTGGTGAGATCAGCCCCCTTAAAGCACGTTCGGTGTAATTCTTATAGATAATTTCATTGTCAGCCGTTGGCCGAAAGAAAAGCGATGGTTTAGTGTGATTATCTCCGTAATGGCCAGCGAAGTTTGAGATAAGGGCGGCTGGAACTTGTTGCATGCATTCCACTTCTGCTTCTGCATGTTCCGGAAAGTCACATCCAAGGCTCTTTGCCACAAAGCTGAAGTTTGTTTGTAGGGAATTGTCCCCTTGAGCGAATGTACGCATTGCTGTCCCTGACATAAGAAAGAATGCGGCAGCTAAAGGCTCGTTGGGGTACGCAAAGTTCAGAATGTCAACTGACAAGGCTCCTGCAGAGTGGCCCCATAATGTGATTCGATCCCGATCTCCTCCAAAAGCCTCAATATTCCCGTAAACCCATTCCAAAGCAAGTCTTTGATCAAGGATGCCCAAGTTTTGGGTTCCCAAGCCAGCAGCATTAGGGAAACCGAAGATGTTGACTCTATAGTTTATCGTCACCATAATATGCTGCTGCGATCGCCTTATCCATGCGGCTGGATTGTGATATGGAGCATCCAACCCCCCTCCCCTGAAGCTCCCACCAGGTACAAAGAGCGCTACTGGGAGCTTGGCTACAGATGTTGCATTGATAGGGGTCCAAATGGCCAGACTGAGGCAATCTTCAGCGCTAGTCTGTGCCATCTCTCCAGCATGGTAGCTTTGCCCTCCTGGGGAAATAGAGAAGTTTGTAATGTTCGAGTTCCATAGTGATAGTGACCTTGATAGGTACTGCGGACATGGCGGCGGAAATCTGCGAGAGTAGTGATGTTGCCTTGATGGCTGGCGCGCGACTGGAGGCTTCCACCGCAGTTTTCCAACTGGAGGTATCGCGTAAGGGATGTTACGAAATACTCTCACTCCTTCGAATTCGGGCTCTTGAAGGCCCGTATAACTCCCCGTCGAAGTCTCCACTGTAAGCCTACTATCCAAGTCTTCTACGGCAGAAGAGCCTAGGATACTGGCGACCGCGAAGGGAATAACTAAAGACAGAAAGAGGGTTGCTCTCATTGTTAATGCTGGTTGCCTCTATCCCTATATCCGGCTCTGAAATTGTGGTGTCAAGATAGAAGCCCCAGACGGCCAATCCTGAGCAACAAAAATCCTTTATATAAAGATAAAGACACGATCCCCGCATATTAATGCCATCGGTCTAGACTTCATGCATGCGCTCTGCAGTGTGACTTCAGTGTGAGAGTAGGGCGGGAGCCCATGTGCTTTTTCAGCCACTCACAGTATCACCATGTCCGCGGGGCAAATCTCGATTGGCCTTGACATACTGCGCTAAGTATTTCGTGTATCCTGTAGGAATACTCTGGAATCAAGCATAGCTCTACTGTACTAAATGTTAGGCAGCACCTAGATATTAGGCTAAACGCTCCTTTATAAGAATCTATAGGGAGCTAGCAATAGGTATATAAAGGAGATCAATACCGACGCAAGCCAGACTGCGACCACACGTCGATATAGTCTCCTGAGCAGTACTGCAAGAGCCACCCAATATTTTAATTTTGGAAATATATGGAATGTCGAATAATTGGTTTCTAGTCCATGTGCAGGGTGATGGGTAAATCAATACGTATCTAGAGTCAATGCAATCGCTTGAAAATGGATGAGAAGGACAGGCAGACTGTCTTGGCCACATTTATCTTTAACTAGGGCCATTTCTGGGTGGACCTGGCGGGCAAAATAGGGGACAGCGGCATGAGTACCGCAAGAGTGATCAAGGTTCGAATGCCTCTCATATCCCTTTGCAAGCCTCCCATTACTAGCTATTGGTTTATTATTACCCCAAATACCACGCGCGCGACCTCAAAATAACCCCGCTTAATACGATTCGTACACGCCAGTACATCATAATTTATAATAGCACTATTCCTCCCTTCAAGTGCCGACGACTGCCTGAGAGGCATTCGCGCCGCTCGGCTAGGTTCATCACCCAGTAGTCTAGCCCTGATACCCATGCAGGAGGCCATGCCAGCCAGAATGATAGTCTGGTGAACGATCGACAGGGTCCTTCGGGGGTCATTGGAGCTGGCCAAATATCACTCAGATACCATCGCTGTGTGTGGCATTACAGCAGAACTGTGTACACTTACACCACTGCGCGCATCTTGTCACGAAAAGCCTCTCGTTTGGATCCGAGTCTATTGGAAACCACTCCCTGGAAAACTCAAACCTAGATACCGAATAACGCATCGCTATGCATGATGTGGATGAGAGTGCTAGCAAATCAAGCACGGGGTATTAACGAAAAGTGCGGCCCTAGTAACCAACGATGGCGCGAGATAGATTGCATATATTGAAACTACAAGATTGGTCTCCCTACTCACGGGAGTTCTTGTGGTGGGGATGATTACTGTGCATTGCCGAATGATTCGTCGAGCAGGGATTCAAAAATATAACGAAGTGTATAACAGACACTGTTAAAGATGGCAAAGTGGTCAGCCATTATGCTCCTAATCGTAGTGTCATCCGTATGCGTCAGACTGTAGACACCGGATAACTGTGAAATTAATGCCTACCTTCAACAGCCACTTTTCCCCTCCTATGTCCGCCTTCTTCTCAATATCCGGCTTTTGAGCTCACGGCTCTGTTGTAAGTTTGAGGTGAGAAGAAATTGGCTAATCACTGTTGCCTGTTAGTGGTGAAGACCAATGTACCCGGAATTGTGTCGGGCATTTCGTGTTGGGCGAGCTTCAAATGTATTAGCGACATTGAAAATGTGCGTATGAAATTTAGCGACATCTCTGTAATTCACCGGTCTCATTGAGCATGCGAGAACATTATGCGACGCTCACGCTTGAGCCGAAGTGAGCATGAGAGGATGGTAAGAACTGCCCCGCTGTCCTCAGCAGATAATGTTCGGATATCGGAGTTCGGAATATACCTGATTAATACTAATGTGATCCATGCCATATTTAGACTAGTGTTTATCCAGCGAGCGGTAGGGATAGAATAACCTAATCTAGGTATCTTAACACCACCCACACAGCAAAATATGATCCAAAACCGGCCAATGGGCAAACACGTTCGTACTCCTGACTCGCTTGAGAGGCGGCTATCCGCAAACCGCAAGCACAAGAATGGATCTTCGAAGCCGTGAATTCACAAGCCCGGTTAGCTCAATCGGTAGAGCGTGAGACTCTTACTGTCTGGTTGATCAGGCGTGAGAAAGTTAATCTCAAGGTTGCGGGTGAGTAAACATTGGTCAACGAACATCTCTCCAGCAACTAATTCCGACATAGGTTCGACCCCCGCATCGGGCTCAATTCCTGATGCCTCCCAGTCTACTGGGAATAGCAACCAAACTTTTACCTTTTTTTCCTTTACTCTTTCGAGTGAGAATACTGGTAACAGTAGTACAGTATCGTTAGGGTTGGAAATTAGTATATACTAATTAGTATTTGCTTGTACTAATACTAATTTAGTATTAAAAAATGCGTACTAATACTAACTTAGTATTTAAAAACCTGTACTAATACTAATTTAGTATTTTAAAACCTATACTAATACTAATTTAGTATTTTAAACTATATACTAATACTAATTTAGTATATACTAAATATTAAATACTAAAATTTTAATTTTAAATTTTAATAATTTATTATATAAAGTTTTAATTTTTATTAATAATAATTATATTATAATTATTATTTATATTAATATATTAATTTATATAAAATTAAAAGGTAATTAACTATTAACTTTATTATTTTTAACATTTAATTTTAACTTAAAAAATAAGTATTATTATAATATATAAAACTTTATAATATTTTAAGTAATAATTATATTATGTTTTATTTAATAAATTTAATAAACTAAAGATATTTATATTTAACTATTACTTTTAACGCTATATATAAAGCTAAATATATAGTTATATATACCGTTATAAATAAAGCAATATTTAAAGCTTTATATAAAAGCGTATATTAAGCTATGTTTACGGGTATATATATATAACTTTAATATAGCATATAACTTATAAGGTAACTTATTATATAGTAAATTATTATAGTGTAAATTTTAATAAGGTAAATCTTTATAAGGTAAATTATTATTAAAATATAAAACATATATTATATATATTATATTATAAAATAATATAATAAAATCCTAAAAATAAATTAATATATAAATAATACAAATTAAAAAGTAATACTTACGTATAACTTATAACCGTATTATAATTAATATTATAGCTATTTTATAAAATATTTTATAATAAACAAATTCCTAAATATAAAGTTAATATATAAAATTATATAAAAATAAATATTACTTACTTATAAGTAGTAGTACACTATTATAAAATAAATTATAAACAGTATAAATTAAATTATAGCTATATTATAAAATATATTATAATAAATAAATTCCTAAAAATAAAGTTAATTTATTTAATTAAATAAAAATAAGTATTACTTACTTATAGGTAGTAGTACACTACTATAAAATAAATTATAACCGTGTTATAAATAGTATTATAACCGTATTATAAAATATTTTACAATAAAATAAATTCCTAAAAACAACGTTAATATGTTTAATTAAATAAAAATAAATATTATTTACTTAAAGGTAAAAAATTAAACATTAAACATTATAAGCTATTCAAAAAACGAATTAAATATAATGTAAAAAAAAGTAGTATAATAAAACCGTATAAAGTGAATAAAACAAAGTAAAAGTTAAAAAATAAAATATATAAAAGGAAGTAAAGTGTATAAAATATATAAAAGGTAGTAAAATAATAAATATAAAACGAAGTGAAAAGAATGTAGTATGTAAATAGCTTAAAAAAAGGAAAAATAAGTGTAGAAAATTCCTTTAAATATATAAAACTTATTATTTCTATAAAATTTTAATTTGTAAGCCGTTAATTTCTAATCCGTAATTATTAATGGTTTAATTTTTAATGCGTGATTTTTAATAGTTTAATTTATAATACGTTAATTTCTAGTGCGTGATTTATAATGGTTTAATTTATAATAGTTTAATTTATAATAGGTTAATTTTTAATGCGTAATTTATAATGGTCTGATTTTTAATGCGTGATTTATAATGGTTTAATTTATAATACGTTGATTTTTAATGCGTAATTTATAATGGTTTGATTTATAATGGTTTGATTTATAATACGTTAATTTTTAATGCGTAATTTATAATGGTTTAATTTATAATGGTTTAATTTATAATGGTTTAATTTATAATAGGTTAATTTTTAATACGTAATTTATAATGGTTTGATTTTTAATGCGTAATTTTTAATGGTTTAATTTATAATACGTTGATTTTTAATGGTTTAATTTTAAATACGTTAATTTTTAATGCGTAATTTTTAATAGTTTAATTTTTAATACACTAATTTTTAATACACTAATTTTTAATACATTAATTTTAATATATATGTTCTTTTTCTTTTTATATTTTGTTTTCCTTTTACTACTAAGCTATTTTATATTGCTTATATAATATTATATTATATTTATTATAATAACCCTATAACTTTTACTTATTATTTTGTTAAATTCTTTAATAATTTATTTATTTAAAATAGATTTCTCTTTTAAATATAATTCCGCTACTACTAACAAAAACAGTATTATTGTGTTACAGAAAGTTAGTAAGCAAGGTTAAGTATAATAAAATAGATTAATTAGCGTAGTTGTTATAAACCAACAGGAAATAACCTGTTAGAAAAACCAAGCGTAAGGCGCAGAAAGCATAAACATAGAATAAATATAACTAAAAAAGTACCTAAAAAAGGACTATAGTTATATAATAAATTACGCAGGATTTAGTAAGCTAGGCTTACTAAAGGGAACAGTAATCTAAAATTACGTAAAACTTAGTAAGCTAAGCTTACTAAAAAGAATAGTAATTTAAAATTATTACAAATAAAATAATTTAAACTTATAGAAATTATAGTAAGCTAGGTAATCTAAAATTATAAAAGCTTATAATAAGTTAAATAAGCTAATATAATAAAAAAAAAAAAATAACTATATAAATTAAAAAAAAAATTCCGTTTATATTTAGTTAATTTTTATTTTATTTATTAATTTAAGCTTATAGTTACTTTTTAAAATTAGCTATTTAGTATATAGTACTTATAATATTATTATTTATATTATATTATTAGTACTTAACGCTATTTTTTAACAAATAGTATTTTTAAACATATAGTTTTTTAATAAACTTAACTATTTTAACTAAATATATAGCTTATTTAAGCTAAGTTATAATATTTTAATAAATTATTATTTAGTAACGCTTTAATATACTAATAGTTAAAAACTATATTAATACTAACAATAGTTTAATAAACTTTTATTATATTTTAATAATAAATAAAACAATTTAAAATAAAAAACAAGCAATTTAAAAACTAACTAATAAAAGTTATAACTTAAAGATTAAAACTACTATAAAGTTTAAATTATAAACTATTAAAACTAATTTATTTTAATAAAAAAGCTAATAATATTAAAAAATTTCTAACTAGCATGCAAGTTTACTTTAGGAACTTTTTTTTATTAATAGAATAAAACAAAATGTTTAACGCAAAAAGATTTTTTACTAGCAATATATTAAAATAGTTCGAACTATAAATAAAAATATATTTAATAGAAAATTTAAAGTTAATTATAAAAAACTTAAATAAAACGTTTAACTTATTTAATATATTTGTATAATAATTTATAAATATATTTAAAAACTTAAAAAAAAAACAATAAGCAGAAAAAAAAATGCTAAAATTATAATAAACAAATATAGCATTAATATATATAACTATGTTTAAGCAAATATTTTTATATATTTTATAAAACAATAAAAAAATATTAATAATTATTTTTTATAATAAACTTAAAAATAAAATATAAAATAAGTTATATTAAATAAAAAAGCTTAAACAGTTAAACAAATATATTATAAAAATAATTAAAATTAATAATTATTAGTTTAAGCAAAAATAATAAAAAAAAGAAAAAAATATATAAAAGTTTATAGTAATAATAAATATAAAAAAAAACAAATATAATAGTTAATAGTAATAAAAATTTATATTAAACTAATAAAACTTAATATAATAATAAAAAAAAATCTATATAAAATTATTTTAAAATTAAATGTTTTAACTATAATAAAATAAGTTATATAATAAAATAATATAAAAAAGTAAAACAAATTAAAGCTAAAGCAAAAAAAAATATATTAATAATAACTAATAATTTTAAATAAATAATAGCAATAGTAATTGCTATATTAAAAACTAGTAATATATAAACTAAAAAATAATAAAAAGTAATAAAGTTTATTTTAAACTATATAATATATAAAAATAAACAAAAGGTATATATAAGCTATTTTTTTATATAACAATTTATAAAAGCAAAATAATAAAAATTTTATAATAGCAATTTATTAATACTTAAAAAATATTAAAAGGTTACTTATATAAATAATTTAGTAATAACTAAAAATAATAAATTAAACTACTAAAAAAATATAAAAAACAAAAAATATAAATTTATTTATAGCATACTAAAATAAGTAAAAAATAAATACTATTAATATATAAAAAATAAACTATATAAAACTTATAAAAATAAAATAAGCAATTTTATAAATATATTAAATAAAAAATATATATATTATATTAGCAAAAAATATTATAATATATATTTAGTATTAAAATATTATAGTTATAAACAAAATAAAATATGCTTAAAATATTTATATATTATTAAATTAAAAATAGTATAAAAAAGCAAATATATTTGCTATATAAATATAAAATATTATAAGCTATATAAAAGTAAAAATTAGCTAAAAAAAAAAATATTTAAAAAAATTTAATAATTATAACTTTAATAAATGTTAATATATTATAAAATAAAAATAAATAAATTAACTTATTAAAAAATTAATATAAAATAAAAATATAGTACTTTATATTTAATAATTAAAAAAACAAATATAAAAATAAGCTTAATTTATAACTAAAATAAAACTAAATAAAAAATTAGCTAACAAATTAAAATATTAAATATACTAAATATAAATAATTATAAATATAACTTTAGTAGTTAATATAAAAATAAATATTATAAAAAATTAAATATAAAATATAAAAATTATTAAAAAAAGTTAAATATATAATAGTATAATATTACTAAATAAAAATAAGCTTAAACTAAAGTTTAAAAAATATAAAAAAATATTATAGATTTTTTATATAGTTTACTGTTGCTTATAATATATAAAAAAAAAAATAAAATATATATAGTTTTTATAAAAAGCAAACAAATAGCTATTTATATAACTATATAAAGTAAAAAATATTAGCTAAATAATATTAATTTATTAAAATTTTAAAAAATATGCTATATTTATATAGAATATTAGCTATTTATAAAAATATATATTAAAAAAAACATTAAAAAAATAGTATTACAAAGTATATTATTAAGTTTATATATTATATAAAATATAATACTAAAATAAAAAATAATAGCAAGCTAATAATATAAAATAAAAGCGCTTAACTTTTTTAAAAAAAAGCAAAATATAAACAAATAACTAAACAATATTATAATATAAATATTACTAGTATAACAATTTAAAAACAAAGTATAATTAAATATTAAAAGTAATAAATAGTATATATTATAATTAATAAAAAATAATAAAAAGTAGTTATAATAAATTAATAGCTAGCTTAAAAACAAAATATAAAAGTTTTAAATATAACAAACGTATAAAATATAGCATATATAATAATAAAATTAAAGTATTAAAATAAAAAGCTTTAAATATTTATTAATATAAAAGCTTAAGCAAGCTTTATTTTATTAAAAATTATTAAAAGTTTATAAATACTAATAAAACTTAAAAATAACTTTTATTTACTAATAACTATTAATAATAATCCGATTTTTTATAACTATAAAATTATTAAAAAAAAAACTATAGAACTTTTTTTTAATATTTAAAAGTATAAAAAAAAACTTATACTTAATATTATAAAAATATTAAAGTTTAATATTATTTTAAAAATATTTTAGTTATAAGTAAATAATCTTTTAATAAATTAAAAAACTAGCTATTTTTTATAAAATATATTAAAAAGAAATTTATTTACTAATTAGTTAGCAAAAAAAACTATATTAAAAAAATCTATATAAATATTTATAATATATATAATATTAAAAAAGTTTAAGTTTAAACTTTATAAAAAACTACTAAAAAAGTATTAAAAATATAATAACCTATTTAATAAACAATATAATATAAAAATAAAAATACTAAAATATAGTAAATAAAATTATTAAATACTTTAAAAAAAAAAAAATATTAAAACATTTTTTTTTTATTATATAAATAAAAATTAGCTTATAAAGCTAAATAAATATTTAAAAAAAATCTTATATAAAGATTTATATAAAATTTTAAATTATTAGCAAAATTACTAATTTTATAAGTACTAAAAAAACTAAATAAATAAAAAAAAATATAATAAAAATTATATATAAATTATAAATATTTTAACTTTATTATAAAAAAATTTGCAAAATTTTTATTAAAAATTAAAAACTTAAAAAATAAGTTATATAAAGTAAAATAGTTTATAGTACTTAATTTACTAAATATATACTACTAAATAAAAATTACTTTTAAAAATAAATAAAAAATAGTATTTAAAATATTATATAAACTATATAAATATTTAGTTATACTATTTAAACTTATAAATATATTAGCAAATTTTTAAGCAATAATAACTAATATATTATAAAACTTTATTAATAAGTTTATAATAGTATATTTTAATAATATATTAATATATTTAAAAATATATAAAAAATATATATAGTATATATAAATAGTACTAAATATACTAAAAAATATTAAACTTAAAATATATTTATAAAAAAGCAAATTTTATAAAAAAAGTATAGATTTTTTTAAATTTATAATTATATTAAAACAAATAAAAATTTAAAACTTTAAAATATTAGCAATAAAAAATTAGCTAATATTTAAAAGCGTTAAAAATATAAAGTTTTTTTTAAAATTTATAAATTATATTTAACTTTTTATATATAAATTTAAAAAAATTGCAGCATTATTTATAAACCTAATAAAAAAAAACAAAAAATTTTTATAAATAGAAAAAAAATAGTTAATATTTAAAAAAATTAAAAAAAAAATATTAAGCAATCTAATACTATAATTATTAAACTTAAAACAAAAGTATAAAATTAAAGTTAATATTAGTATTTATATAATAAACAAATAATTAGGTTAAAAAAATAAAAACAAAAAGCTATATTTAGTAGTATTTTTTTTAAAAAAGTTTTTAAAACTATAAGTAAATTACTTAATATTAAACAAAGAATTTATAGCAATAGTTTAAATATTTAAAAAATAAAAACATTATTTAATAAAAAGTATAAAACTAATAAAAGTTTATTTAAATTATAAAAACTTTACTATATTTATAATAATAAAAGTATTAAATAAATAATAAATAAAATAAGCAGAATTTTTATTATAGTTTAATTTTAAAATTATATATATTAAAAGTAAAAAAAATATTAAAACAAATATTTTTAATTATAAATTAAATTATTATAATAATATACTAAAAAAAAAACAAGCTTTTTTAAAATAAAACTTAAACAAAACAATAATAATTATAGTTATATAATTTGATTATAATATATAAATAAAAAAGATTTAAAAATTTTTACTAAATAACAAATAGTTAGCTAAAATATAATAAATACTATTAAACAAAAATAAAAAAGTACTAATATATAAAAAATAAATTTAATAATATAGCAAAATATTAATTAATTTAAAATAGTAAAAGTTGTAGTATAAATTAATTAAAGCAATATATAAATATTTATTATTAAAATATTAAAAAATATTTAAAACATTAAAAAGAATTAAAAAATATTATTAATTTAATATAATAAAAAAAAAAGTTAAAAAAATAATAAAAATTACAATATTTATAAATAAATAAAAGCAATTAAATATAAACTATATAAATTATTATAACTAATTAATATTTTAAATAAAGCTTAAAAAATTATAGCTTTTAACTTTATTATTAAGCTATTAAAATTAAAAGAATTTATAATAAAAATAAAATATAATTTTATTTTAATACTAATAAATAAACTTATAAAATATAAATATTTTATACTATATATAAAGTTAAATATAGCTAAAAAACTAGTATATATAATTATAAAGTATATTTTTAGTAAATATAATATACTAAAAAAAATAATTATTAATAAAAGCAATATAATAATATTAAAATTTTAGTAGTTATTAATAAAAATATTAAAAATTAAGCATAGAATATTAACTACTTACTATTTATAAACTAACAAACAAATAAAAAAATTAAATTAAATATTAAAATAATACTTATAATATTATTTAAATAAAAAATAAAATAACTAGGTTAAATTATTACTAATAGTAAAATATATATATAATAGTTTAAAAAATAAAACAATAAAAATATTACTATTTAAAGCAAACTATAAATATAATTTAAAGTTAAGCAAAAACGCAATTTAAAAAATTATAGCACTAAAAATAAAAATAAAAATTAATAAACTAATTAAACTATAATAAAAGCTATAAAATAAACTTATATTTATTTAAACATATATAAAAACTTATTATAATAAATTTAAATTATTAAAGCTAATTTATAAAAAAAAAATAAAGTTTATTTATAATAATAAAATATTAAAATAAAAAAACTAAGCAATAAGTTTAACTTTAAACTATTAAAACTATTTAAAATTAAAAAAGTTATTTTAAAAACTAATTACTAACTATTGCTATTTTAAAAAATAAAAATATACCTAGTATTTTATATTTTTTTGTTAAAAAAAGTACTAGAAAATACTAAACTAACAATACAACTAAAAATAAAACTAAACTAAAATATATATAATATTAAAAAAGTACTAAATTTACATTAAAATAATAAAACGTTTAAATACCTAATAAAATAAAAAGATTATTTATATATAAAAAATATATAAAAACCTAAAAAATATTTATAAAATACTATATAAAAAGTAAATTTGTTTTATTAGTAGCATTTTAACTAACTAAAGCTAAAAAAGCAAAGTTAACTTTTTAAGCAAAAAAAAAACTAAAAATATTTTAATTAATAGTAAATATAAGTTAAGCTTGCTTTACTTTTTTATGTTTTTTTTTTTTTTAATTTATTTAAAGTTTAAAAACTATAACAAACTAATTAAATATTTTTTTTTTAAAAAAATATTTTTGTTTATATAAATAAATAAAACAAGCAAACAATTTATTAAAGTTTTATTAAATATAAAATAAATAAGTTTTAGCTAGCTTCTTTTTTTTTTTTAAACAATAATATTTAAATATAATATAATTTATAAAAGCTATAAAAATATTTAAACTATTATAAAACTAACTAGTATATATATATTTTATATATTTAAAAAAACTATTTATTATTTTATATACTAACAAACAATTAAAATAATAAAAATATAGCATAATTTTATACCTAACGTAATTAATTAAAGCAGCTAAAGCTATATATTAAGCAGTTTTTAAAAATTGCTAAAGCTTTACAATTTAACTTGCTATAATAAAAAAAAAAAAGGTTAAAAAAATACAAAAAAAACTTCTTTTAAAAAAATAAGAAAACTTACTATTTATTAAAAATAATAAACTTTAAAAAAAAAAAAATAATATTACAAACTAATAAAAAATAACTTATTAAAAAAATTAAGCGTAAAGCATAAAAAATACAGATATAAAATAAACATAACTAAAAAAATACCTAAAAAAAAACCATAGTTATATAATAAATTATACAAAACTTAATAAGCTAGGCTTATTAAAGAAAACAATAATCTAAAATTATATAAAACTTAGTAAGCTAGGCTTACTAAAAAAAACAATAATCTAGGATTACTACGAACAAAATAATCCAAACTTATAAAAATTACAGTAAGCTAGGTAATTTAAAATTATAAAAGCTTACAGTAAATTAAATAAGCTAACATAATAAAAAAAAAAAAAAGTAACTATATAAATTAAAAAAAAAATTTTATTTATACTTAGTTAGTTTTTATTTTACTTATTAATTTAAGCTTATAATTACTTTTTAAAATTAGCTATTTAGTATATAGTACTTATAATATTATTACTTGTATTATACTATTAGTACTTAGCGCTACTTTTTAATAAACAGTACTTTTAAATATACGGTCCTTTAATAAACCTAACTATCCTAGCTAAGCATACAGCTTGTTTAAGCTAGGTCGTAACAGTAGTAAATATTATATAAAACTAAAGCTTAAAAAAGAAATAAAAGTGTAATAAATTATAGCTAAAAATAGTACTTTTTATATATACTTTTAGTAGCTAGTAATTATAGTATATAATAACTATTTCTTTTTTATAATATAAATTATTTTTAATTTACGCAATTAATTTTTTTTTTTATATAATTAAAATTTCTATTAAGTTAATTAACTTAGTACGCTATTATAAATAATAGTTTATATTACTTATTAATAGCTATATTTATTTATTAATTTATATTATTTTTGCTATTACTTTGCATTTAATTCTGCTTATTTTTATTTGCTTATATAAATTTAATTAGCTTATTTATATTAAGCTTTAGTTTTTTTTTTTTTTTTTTAGCTTTAATAAAATTTTTATTAAATTAAAAAACTTTATTTTTTTAGTACTACCTTTTCTACTGTTTATTGCTTTTGTTTTACCTTTGTTTTGTTTTTTTTTTTTATATTTTTTGCTGCTTTTTTTTTTTTTGCTATACTGCTTGCTAAAAAAAAAAACTAAAAAACGTAGGCTAAAAACCGCAAATATAAATAGCACAAAGCGCTTAAATCTATTTTAAATATACTTTATTATTAAAGTTATTTTAAACATACTTATATAGTAGTTTAGCTAAACTATAGCTTTTTTTAAAAAGTTATTTATAATATAAAAAACTTTAGTTTTTTTATATATACTAGCTACTAAAATAGCTATAATATTTATAAGCTTATAAATAAAATTGCTTTTATTTTATTTATTAATTATTACTAAAAAAAAGCTTTTAGTTATAATAAAATTTAATATTATTTATTTTATTAAGCTATTTAAATAATTAAAGTAGCTTTTTAAGCTATATTTTAATAATTTAAACAATTTAAGCTTTATAATTATAACTTATATAAAAAAAGCTATAATTTAAAACAAATTGCTTTTTTATTATTAGCTTATTATAAACTACTAGTTTTGTTTATTAAAAGCTTTTATTTGTTTTTTTTTTATTTATTATATAGCTTTTAAACTAATTAAAAAAATATTTAAAGTAAAAGTTAGTAGTATTATTTATATATTATACTATTTTTACGTTAATTTTATTAATTATAAAAGTTTTTAGTTTTATATTAAATTTAAATATTTTAGCGCTAGTTTTTAATAATTTAAACTATATAGCTTTTTTTTATTGCTATTATAAATAAAACAAACTATATATAAACTATATTTAATATTAACTTAAATAAAACACTAATATTTATATTTTTTATTATTATATTATTACTTTTTATTTTTAGCTTTTTAATATTAGTTATATTATTTAACTATTAATAGTTAATATTTTTATAGCAAAATATAAAAAATATATTTTAGTTTATTATAAAAAAAAAGTAAATATAAAAAAACTAATAAAAGCTTTTATTAAATAAAAATATTATTAAGTTTACTTTTAGTTAGTTTTATTAATATTTTATATATAGCTTATTAATAAAATATAATTTTTTATAGTTAAAAAATAAGTTTAATTTTTATTATATATATAAAACTTTTATTTTTTATTAAGTTTTAAAATTAAAACAATTAAAAAAATGTTTAAAAATAAGTTTTTTAAAATTTTAATAATTAATTAATAATAATTTAAATATATTTTAATTGTTTTTTTTACTATAAATATTATTTTTTACTAATAATTTACTATATTAGCTTTTATTTTTATAAAAATTTTATAAATTTACTAAATAAATATAAATAAATTATAAAAATTTAATAATAATATAATAAAATAAATAGTTAATAAATATATTTTAGCTAGCTTTTATAATATAATTACTATTATATAATATTATTACTAACTATATTAACTTAAACATTTATTAAATATTTTAAAAGCTTTAAAAGTTATAATATTAATAGCTAAAACTTATTAGTTATATTTAATAAACTAACTAATTTATTTAACTTTATAATATAATTTACTATTATATATTTATTTTTTTATAATATTTTTTAGTTTTTATTTATTATTAATATTTTTAAAATTTAATATAAATAAGCTATATAAAATATTAATAGTTTAAAGCTTTAATAGCTATATTAAAAAAACATTATAAATTTAAATATATTATATTAAAAAAATAAAATAATAAACTTATAAGCTAACTTTATTTATTTTTTTAAAAAGCTTTATAAATTTAAGTATTAACTTTTAATTTTTAAATTTTAAATATTTAGTTAATAAAGCTACTATTTAGCTTATATTATAATATATTAAAATATATTTATTATTATAGTTTTTTATATATTTTTTAGTTATATTTTGCTATTAAATTGCTATTTTATTTTTAATAGCTTATAATTTATTTAACTAATTATATATTATTAGTACTTTTTTTAAAATAGTATTATTTTTAACAAATAAATAAAATTTTAATATATAGCTATATAAAGCTTTAAAAAATAACCTATAAATAATATTATTAACTATTAAATTTATTATAAAAAAAGCTTAAAATAATAGCTATAGCTAGTTAGTTTATTAGCTATTAATAAATACTTTAAAATATTTTTTAATTATTTAGTTTATTTGTTTTATTTAATTATTAGTTTAAAAATAAAATACTACTAAATATTTTTGCTTAATTTTTTAAAAATAATATAGCTTAAACTAAAATTTGCTAATAAATAAAAAGTTTTTATTAAAAATAATTTTTATAAATAAACTATATTAATATTTAACTTTTTAATAAAATAAAATAGCTAATTTAGTAATAATTATTATAATAATAATAAAAAATAATAACGTTAGCTTAATAAATTAGTTAATAATAACTAATATAATATTTACTATTTATTTTTTATAAAAAGTTTTAAATAGCTTAGTAATAAAATTTATTAATAGCTTTTTTATAAGTTTAATAAATAGTAATAAAATATTTAGTTTATTATATTTTTTATAATATTTTGCTTTAGTTTTAAAATAAATTAAATAGTTATTTATATAATTTTAAATATTATATTATATATTTTTTTAATAAAATTTTTGCTATAGTAGTTTTTTAGTTTATTATTAACTAAAATAACTTATAAAAATATTATTATAATATAGTTCGATTAATTAAAAATAAACTAATTTTTTTATAAATATATAAGCTTTATTTTTATATAGCAATATTTAGCTTTTAATAGTTTATTATAATATTATAATAAATTTTTTAATAATTTGCTTTATAATTTAATAATATTTTAAATTTTTATATTATATTTTTAGTATTAAATTTTAAAAGCTTTAGCTTGCTATTAAATTTAAAAAGCTTTTATTATTAGTAGCTATTTATATATAATAATATATAATTATTTATATAAAAATAGTTTAAATTAAAAGCAAATATACTATATATAATTATTTAATAAAAACTTAAAATAATTTATTTTTAATAAATATATAAACTATTATTATTTTTTTTTAAAGTTAATAATAAGTTTATTTTTTTATATATATACTTTATATAGTTAAATTTTTATAATAAAAAATTAGCTTTATTTTATATACTTTTTTTTTATTTAATTATAAAGTTAAATAAAACTAAATATAAATATTAATATATTTATTAATTATTTAATTTAAATATTTTTATAAATGCTTATAAATTGCTATAATTTATTAAAACTTTAATAAATAAATAACTATTTTATAAATAATACTATTAATATTTAAAATAAACTATTATTATAAGTATTTTTTAATTTAATACTTTATATTTTAATTTTATTTTAAAAAATATTTAAAAATAAAACAATATAAGTTTTTAAAGTTTTTATTTATTTTTTTAAAATAAGTTTTTTACTAGTATTATTTTAAAAAAAATTAGTTTTTACTAATATTTATTTTTTAAAATTAAAGTAATTAAAAAAAATAGCTTTTTTAAATATTTTTTTAAGCTTTTTAAATATTTTTTATACTAAAATATTTAATAAAATTTAACTTTTTTTTATTTTAAATTTGCTTTATTTTAAATAATAATTTAATAGTATAATAATTTAAAAAAACCTTTTTATAAAATAATAATAAAAGTTATAAAATTTTAAAAATTATTATAGTTTTAAATAAAAACTAAAAAATAACTAGTTTATAATAATATAAATATATTTTAAATTTATTTTAATATTTTTTTTAAAAATAATATATTTAAAAAACTTAATATAGTTTTAATAAAAATAGCATTTAAATAGTTTAATATATAAGTTTACTTTTTAAAGTTTTTTAATAATATTTTAAATATATTTTATATAAAATTTTTTATTTATTAAAAAAATAAATATATTATTTAAATATATAAAATAATAAATATTTAAAAAATTATTAAATACTTTTTATATATAGTTTTAAAAAATAATAAAAGTATTATATAAACTTATAAATATTACTATAAATTTATAGTAGCTATAATATATTTAAAAAGCTATTTTTTATTTATTTTTTTTTTATTTATAGCTAGTAATAAATATTTTTAAAGTTAATTTTTAAAAATACTATTACTTTTAAAAATTTATTTAATATTTTTAAAATAAATAAAAAAATAAAGCAATTTTTAACTATAATATAATTAAATTTTTTATAATTAATATAAAGTTATAGCTTTTTATTTTTTTTTAAATATAAATAAAATTAATATATTTATAAAGTTTTTTAATTTTTTAATTTTGTTATTTTTTATTATAAATTTAAGCTATTTTTAAAACTTTTATAACTTATTTTAAGCTAGCAAATATATTAAATAATAAAATATTATAATATTATTTTATAATTTAATTATTAAATTGCTTTTTTTAAATTTAAAAAAAATATTTATATATTTATATTTAAAAAATTTAAATAAGTTTTAAAACTTTAATAAAATATATTTAAATTTTATATAATTAAAATTTAAAGTAATTTTTTTAAATTATAAAAGTTTAAATAAAATAATAATAGCTTAATAAAACTTTTAATTATAATAAGCTTATATAAACTAATAAAATATTAATAACTTAAAGTTTTTAGCTTTTAATTTAAAAAACTATTAATTTTTAGCTAAATTTAATATAATACTTTTTTTTTAAAGTTATTTATAATAGTAGTATTAAACTATTTTTTAATTATAAATTTTATATAATTATAATATATATATATTTAAATTTTTAAACTATATTATAGCTATTAATAAACTTATAAATAATTTAATAAATGTTATAAATAGCTAATTTGCTTTTTATAGCATATTATAAAGCTAAAATATAATATAAAGCTTTTTTAAGCTTTCTTTTAAAAATAAAAATATAGTTAATATAATTATATTTAATATATAAGTTAAAATTAACATATATTTTTAATAATAAAATTTTAAAGCTTAAAATATATATTTAAATTAAAATATAAAACTTATATAAAATAAAAATATAAAGCTAATAAATTAACTTAAGCTTTATTTTTAAAACTAAACTTATTATTTTTTTTAATAGTTAAATTATAGCTATAAATTAAAAAAGTTTATATAATTATAATATATATATATTTTTTTTAGTTTATTTATATTTTTTAAATTTTTTATTTTAAATTTTTTTTTATAGCTTTAAATAGTTATAACTAAAATAGCTATATTTATTATAATTAAAATATTATATTTATAATATTTAATTTATTTTTAGTTTAAAGTTATTTTAAACTATATTTATTAAAGCTATTAATATATTATTAATAATATTTTTAAATATATATTTAAGCTTTAAAAGTAGCTTTTAGCTTTAAAATATAATCTAAACTATTTATTACTTTAATATAAAAATAAAGCAATAGCTTTATAAAAGTTAGTTATATTTTTAGCTATAGCTTTATAACTATAGTTTTTAAAATATAGTAATATTTTGCTAGCTATTTTTTTTTTTAGTAATAAATTGTTTTTAAATTAATAAACTATTTTTAAAGTTAATTTTTAAAAAATTTAAACTTATTTTGTTAATTTAGCTGCTTTAATACTTTTTATTAAATAATAATAGTTTATTAAAAAGTTTTTTTAGTTAAATATTTTATAAGTTTTTATTATTTAATAGCTATATTTATTATATTTTTTTTAATATTTAGTAATAAATTATAAAAATTTATAATATTTTTTTATAAAAATTTAAATAGTTTTTAATAATAAAATATAGCTTTTTTATTATTAGTTTTATATATATTTTAGTTTTTAATTTATATTAAATAATAATTAAAATATTTAAAATATTAATTAAATAGTTAATATACTACTTTTAATTATTTATTAATATTAGCTTTAAAATATATTAATTAATAAATAAATATTTTAGTTTAGCTAATAAAAATATTATAATTTATTTTATATTACTTTTTATTTATTATAGTTTTATTTTTAAATAAGCTATAATATTTATTTTTATAAGCTTAGTTTATTTTGCTAACTATATATATTATTTATTATAAAAAGTTTTTAAACTTATATATAAAACTTTTAAAAATAAATTATAATTTATTTTTTTATTTTATTTATTTATTATAAATAAAAAATATAATAAATATATATATTTAAATTAAATAAGCTAACTAAAGTTTAAATTGTTATTTATATATATATTACTTTTAAACTAGTTTTAATATTTATTTAAATATTTTTTATAAAGTTCTTTATTAAAAAAGCTATTTAAATTTAAAAATAATAAATTTAAGCTTTAATTTTATAAAAAAATATAAAAAATAATAAATTTAAAGTTTTTTTAATTTTTATATTTTATAATTTTTTTGTTTTTTAATTTTTTTAGTAAGTTTATTATAAATATAGCTTTAATTTATAATATATATATACTTAATATAGTTTTAAATTATTATTTAAAATTAAAAATATATATTATTATAAAATTATATTTTTATTAAAACATTAGTAAAAGTTATAACTATTTTAAAAGCTTAGCTAATATATTTAATAAATTTAATAGTTATAAAAAGTTTAATTCCTAAAGCTATTCTTTTTTTAATTTAAATAAATTTTAGTTTTTTTTTAAAAATAATTTAATTACTTTAATAATAGCTTTTTGTTTAACATTTTATAAAGCTATATTAATAACTATTATAAACAAACTTTAAATAAAAGCTTTAAAATTATTATAAAAAGTTAATAAACAAAATTAAATATAATAAAATAAATTAATTAGCATAGTAAATATTATATAAAACTAAAGCTTAAAAAAAAAATAAAAGTATAATAAATTATAGCTAAAAATAGTACTTTTTATATATACTTTTAATAGCTAGTAACTATAATATATAATATATTATTAGTAATAATAATAATACTATTAGTAAGGATTTAACTATTAAATTAAATTTAGATTTAAATTATAAAAAGAATTTAATAATATTGTTTAATATAAAAAACTTAAACAAAAAGTCTTTTAAATTAAACAATAATAAATCTAATATTTATATTATTAAAAAGGATTATTTATGCGTATTTTATTCCTTATTAATAAAAATAAAGACTAAAAAATGCTAATACAATATACTAGGTAAGTTGTTTTTTTTAAACTTTTTTACTTTTATTAATTTATATACTAATATATAACTTAGTTGCTTTTATAATATAACTATTAAAGTTAAAAGCTTTTAGTTTTTTAATTTTGTTAAATATTATAAACAAAAGCATTTTATTATAGCTTATAATAAAAAAGCAGAAAAAAAGTTAATAAAAAGTATATAATATTTATGTTAAGTTTTTAATTTACTAATTTATATTATTTAAAAAGCAATGCTTTTTTTAAATCTACCTTTTTTACTTTATAAAATTAAAAACAACCTTAAAATATAACAATTTAAAATATAAATAGTAAAAATATTATTAATAATAAAATTTTAAATTTTATTATTAATAATAATCTTTCTTTTAATATTTTAGATTTAAAATCTTTTTAAGATTTAATTTAGTATTTTATACTGTAAGTAATTATTATAATATTAAATTTATTTATATATTAACTGTTTAATATAAAAGTTTTATAATTAATCGTTATAAAATTAAAGTTATATTACAAGCTACTTTTAATAGCTTTTTAATTAACTTTAATAACGATTTAAGTTTAAATATTAAAAATAATAGAAAATTTTCTATTATTTTTAATATTTGGACTTTAAACTTATAAACGGCTTTTATTAGCGTTATTATTTTATATATTAATACTAATTTTAATTTAATATATAAATTAATTAAATTTTACAAAATTATAGATTGTTATACTAGTTATAATATATTTACTGCTTTTTTAAATATATTAAAACTTTATTTAAGTATTACTTTAAGTAATATTTTTAAGTATTTAAAAAAGGTTATATTTTATATTATTTTTACTAATTATTTTTTAGTATTATACAAAATAATGCTACAAATAACAATACGTTTTTAAAGTTCTTTAAAAGGAATTATTTAAATTTTATAATAAAGGACTTTAATAATAATATTTGTTGTATATTATATATTATTAATATAATAGTTTAAAATATATTAAAGCAGTATATTTTAACTATTAACAAAAAAAAAAGCTTAATAAGCTATATTAATAACAATATATATGTAAAATACTACTTAGAACAAATTAGTAAGTTATAGCTTTTTATTAATATTTATTTCTTTATTTATTTTACTAATCCTTTTATAGATTTAATTAATCGAATTTAAAAAATTATTGTATTAACTAAATATACAACTAAAATTAAAAATTTATTATAGAAAGGAATTTTACAAGCAAAAAGAAATAATACTATTCCTTTAAATTATAATATTACTAAAATTTAACTTAGTAAGTTATTTATTTTAATATATTTTTTAAAAAATAAATGCTAATTATTTAATAAATAACGCTACAAAGTAAAATTCTACCTATAATATATTAAATACTTTTATTAATTTAAAAAAACTACTTAAATATATTTATTAAAATATAGCTAATAAAAAATTTCAAAATATATTTTTAACTTTAAAAGATTAGTTTATTACAAAAGAACTAAAAAAGCTTTTTAGTATTTTTGTTAAACCTTTTATAAAGTTATAAAGCGAAGTTTATATTACTTTGCCTAAAAGTTTATTATATATTTATAAAATATATAATAAATTAAATGCTTTTATTTTAAAAGCACAATCGAAAATCAAACAAAATTATACTTTAATAAGTAAATTTATTTTTAAATTCTTTATAAATTTAATTTTCTAATATTTATTAGAATTCTATTTTAACTAGTTTAATTAATGCTATTAAATTCGGTATTAATAAATTAGAAAAATATTACCTACCTGCTTTAAGTTAACATAATTTAAAGCATTTTAAGCTTTTTATTTTTAGTACTATTTTAGATCCTTAATTTAAATTAGTACATTTTAAACAAAATAGCTTATTATATTTTTATAATAATATTAAGCAAAATATTATTCGATTATTTAAAACAGAATATAATTTATAAGTTTAAACTTTTATATATATATATATATATATATACTAATTTATATTTTTAATAGCCAATTAAATTTAACTATATTGTTAAATTTAAATACTTTAATTAACAAATTAAACAAATTTTTATATAATAGTAACTCGAATACTAGTTCGTTAAGCGATTTAAACTCTAAAAACAACTTTTATTTAAATAATTTAACTATTAATACCAAAAAAGAATTTGCTATATATTTTAACAAAAATATATTACCTAAAAAAGTAAGTTATTTAAATATTAATATATTATAAATACTAATTATTTATAAATTAACCCGTTGGAATATTGGAAAAATAACGCTTTACAATTTCCAATATTATTAATTTTAGCTAGAAAATATCTAGCAATTCCTATTATATTAGCTACTATTAAAAGAGTTTTTTCTATTACTAGTAATATTATTACTAAAAATAAAAATAAACTAAGCTCTAAAACAGTTAGCTAGTTAGTATTATTAAAAAGCTAGAAAATTAAAAATTTAAAAAAATATAACGTTAAAAATAACAAGGAAATATTTAAAAAAACAAAAGATATTAACGAAATTTAAAACATTAAAAAATAAAAGGTTAATATATTAATTATTGTTTTTTTAGAATTTTTAATCCTTTATTTTAGTTTATTATATATAAAATACTTTAAACTTATTTAAAATTTTACTTTAACTATATTATATATAAGTTATTTTATAATTAATATTTTTATATTAAATTTTATATTAAAACATATATTTTAGTCTTTAGTATTTAATATATACTAAATACTAATTTAGTATTAAAATTTTTGTACTAATACTAATTTAGTATAAAAATTTTTATACTAATACTAATTTAATATTAAATTTTCCGTACTAATACTAATTTAGTCCTTATACTATTAGTATTTTTTCCAACCCTAAGTATTGTACGTAGTTATTCATTATCCTACTAAGACCTTGATGCGTATAATGCAAATAGACAAGAGCATGGATGGCTATCGTTTTTTCCCACATAAGCAGAGGAGTCCTGGAGGTCTTGGCGTCTATTCGGAGTAAAATTGATCGCTTAAGTACACGCTGACGACGATTCGACCAGGGTGCGATCCTCAAACGACGGACCTTATCTATATATGCTAGCATCTCACTACATCCTCAGTATAACTAGCATGTCCCCAAAGACGTCTACTCACTATAGGCGGATACGCAGCGAGAGACTTGGTGGATATTTCTGTTTTACTCACTTAGAATTGTGCGGAAATGGCTGCGCAATCGCCGCCAGCCGATCGATACGGCGATGATGAATTCGCAGAGAGTACCGAGCAAACGCCATTTATCTCCGAAGTCCGAGGCCCAGACGACTCTCGCGCCAACAGCCCAGAGCTTCGAGGAAGGGCTTCGTCAGCCGACTCACGAGAGGGTGCAGTGCCGCTGCGTCGGAGGCCCGGCGTAGTCATCTCCATTCTATGCATCATCATCTTCGTTGCCTCTTCGTCAGGCGGCTTTCAGAATATGTCCATGACCAGGATCTTCGAAGATATCCTGTGCCGCCAGTACTACGACCAGATCCGTAGCAATGATGAACCTATCGACGAACAGATGTGCAAAGTGGATGCCATCCAGTCTAAGCTTGCCTATCTCTTCGCTATTCAGTCTTCCCTCAACGCCGGTGTGAGCGTGCTGGCTGCCCTGCCGTGGGGTATCGCGGCCGACAAGTGAGTCTCGGCGCACGGCCATTCTGGAAACTTTGCCTACTCATATCAAGGCCCTTATCCTAACTTCGTCTAGAATCGGGAGGCGCCCGGTTTTTGCAATGGGTTTGGTTGGCATGGGCATAGCTCTACTCTGGGTTATGGTCGTTGGGTGGTTCTATAAAACGCTTTCACCACGTCTAATCTGGCTTTCCCCAATTTCATTTCTGTTGGGCGGTGGCAATCCAGTTCTCGCCGCCACTATCACTAGTATGGCAATTGACGTAGTGCCAGAGTCTCAGAGGTGAGTCTTTTTGCCACCATCTGAAGGGGTATAGTTGACAGTCGAATTTTAAGATCCGCAAGCTTCATGCGAATCCACGGAGCGAGCATGGTCGGCAATCTAATGTCACCAGCCCTAGCCTCAATCATGATGGCTTCGACTGGCCCTTGGCCGCCAATTTTTCTAGCCTTCCTGCTGACCACGCTTCCGGCATTCGCTATTTTCCTAGTCCCAGAGAGTCTGAAGCATGAGCATCAAGACGATGGTGATGAAACAGATAGTGGCACTTTCAAGGCCCGTCTAGTGCAAAGCTTTGGTGAACTAAAGAAATCGGCCTACGTCTTTGGCTCTCTGTCAATGATACTGATCCTCATCATCACTATGCTGCAGCTGTCAATCGTCTTATCCACCTTGCAGTTTCTCAGTCAATTCGCCTCAAAGCGCTTCCATATCCCGCTCGCGGACACGGGCTAGTAAGTTTATCCTAGAGTTGCGCTCTTGTTTCGGCTACTCCCAGAGCATATCGTCTATAAACACCTCCGAAATCCGCACGTACCACACTCAAAATGGTAGAACTGACCCGAGGTATTCTAGTATCCAATCTATCTACGGCACCATCTACACTACCGTCTCGTTTTTCATTCTACCTTTTGTCTCATCGACACTTCTAAAGCCTGCAGCACCAGCTTTCCTTCGCTTCAATAACGACAGGCGACGCGACATGTTTCTTGCCCGGTCGTCATATTTAATTTCGATGCTGGGAACATTTATCCTCGGGCTGTCGGGGTCACTGCCTGGCTTCGTATTCGGCCTTGCCATCCTTGCTTTCGGCGCACCAGGCGAGGGCTTCCTCAAAAGCATAGCGACGCTCTACGTCACCCCCGAACAACGCACCCGATTGCTCACCATCCTGGGCCTCTCCGCCATCGCGAGTGACTTGTGGGTTGCGCCGGCGCTCGCGGCGTTATTCTCGCTTGGTATGCGACTAGGTGGTGTCTGGATCGGGCTGCCATACTTCGGTATATCCGGCTTATGCGTTTTGATGTTTATCATGGCCATCTTCTTGAAACTACCCCCATCTAAAATCGACGATGAGTCTGACCCCGACGAACGGCAAAGCTTAGAATAAAAAATACTCAGGAGGCATCACGTTAGATTTTTTCAATCGATAGAGGTACCTCTTCTTAGATTCAGACGTTTGGTTATATTATATGTAGAGCCTAGAAGAGGTTGTGATGATATTTCTGAGTACAGGCATACGATTTCCCGAGGCGATTACGTTCTATAAGAGTAAGCGCATAGTGTGCATATCTGACATCGGCCACACATAGATGCCCTCCTCACAGCGTCTCCATCACGTACATCTTAGCGGCCTACAGTCTCGCATCATTCGCAGGAATCGGCACAGTACGACATTTGCATCATATCCACCCATCCACATCCTTGAAGACCCGACAGGCGCGAAGTATCTCCTTCGCAGCAGCAGAAGTCGCAAACTTAGAGCCCTTGTCCTATCTATGTTCGGCATTCTCCACAGATCCTGAGAGACGTTATCGCTCGCTCTCCTCGTCGTGAATGCTTAAAGAGCTAATTCGAAGTAGTCGGCATCCGTAGTCCTCCATCGACACATCTCCCCCAGCGTGCTAGACTTATCCAACGAAACGGGAGATTTCAAGCCCGGCACGCTTCCGGAGAGTTGGACAGCTACGAAGTCGGCGAACTCCTGTTACTCTCCACTGGGTATTGTCAACACTGTTGTAGACTGTTGTGCTGCCCAGCTCGCTTGCTAGCTAGTATTGTACAGTTTGGCGAATGGGATTCAGGCATAGAGGCTCCGAGCTTGAAAAATCGATCTTGGTAAACATGAGAGGCGTATTAGCACAGTTGCGGAGCGTGAGGATAGGTCAATAGCCGATTGAATCTAGGAGGCTGAAGGGCCAGGCGTTGAATCAAGTACCTTGGGGGGAGGAACGGGCAGATCGATCGGCTTGTGCGTGTCTAGGACACAGCTTTCGGAAATAATCCATCAAGGCGCCCAATTACATGTAGGGATGTGTAGTAAAAACTTTAAAAGTCCTATCGTGTAGTACCAAGCGCAACTCAAGTAATTAGACGTGTTAATCATCCAATTCACTAGACGACGAAGAGGCCACGGACGGCGCGCGGCGTCTGCGGAAAATCGACGTCTTAAGCATCGACGAGAAGGCATTCGCTATCCTCCTTGCGCGCGATGGCTTCCATATGCTGATATTCGAGCTGTAATTCGACGACAACCCGTACCCCATGCTGCCCGACGACCTCCTTGATTGCCGGTCGGACTCAACTACAATCTCTGCATCCGAGCTCCGGCGAGGAGGCGGGGGAGGGGGCCCAAGAGGGGGCCTGAGAGGAGGCATAGGATGGCCTGCTGGGAAGCGCGGAAACCCGATCGGAGGCACGGGGCGACTTGTTGGCATACCGACAGCCGGAAGGACAGTCTGCAATCCTGGTGGCTGCGGTGGATTGGACGTCTCCATTGGCCACATGGCCATTGAGATTTTCCAGCCAGGCTGAATGATTTCATCCCAGGTCTGTGGTAAGATAATTGTTCCGTCTGGGCCGATGAGGTCGTAGTGGCCAGCCAGGACCTCCGGACCGATGACGTCGACGTGAAGGAACGCCGCTTCTATGAGCTCCTTCATACCCTATACTAATGTCAGTCACCCATCGTCCGAGGAGGGTAAATACGTAAGTATATATGCCTCACCTGCCACGTGCACCCTTGGCTGAATGGAATCGCAAACTTGCGCCCAACCGCGTCTTTAAGGTGGATTTGTCTTTGGTTTTCTAGGTCTTTCTCGGCCCTTTCGGCTGCCCACTGCCTTATTCTGTCTTGATTTTCTTTCTCTTCGGCTTGCTTCTTGGCAGCGTCGAGGGCTCGCTCTTCAGCCTCTCGTTTCTCTCGCTTCTCGGCTTCGGCCTTCTGCTGTAACTGCTTCTTCAACTCTTCAGCGATCTTCGCCTCTTCATACGCCCTTTTCTCTGCCTCAATCCTCTTGCGGACCTCGTGCTCGGCTTGCTGTCGTGCTTCGTCTTCCTTCTTTAGGGGTAGTCAGCGATGGGGTCGAACGTTGGATGACGGTGAGATTTCAGTCTGGTGAAACTGCACGAAACTCTTCAACTAGGTTGAAAAGGGGCTTACCTTCTTTCGCAATTCGAATTCCTCTCTCATCTTCTTCTCCGCTTCTTCCATAGCCATCGCCCTAGCAGCCTCGAATTTGGCCTCCAACTCAGCTGCATCCATTTCGGCTTTCGCCATCGCAATCTCTTTCTCCAATTTGCTCTCTTCAACACGTCTCTCATGTCTCAAACGATCGGCGCGCTCCTGAGCCTCCGCCCGAGCCTTCCTCTCAGCCTGCTCAACAGCTTCCTTCCTGATTGCCTCCACTTCTGAATAGCCCTGGTTAGCAACCGACTTAAGGATGTGCACTGGTTTGGTGGCTATGTAGAGGCAACGGGATATGGCCGTACCCTCAAATACAGGCGCGACTATGGAAGAGAGAGGGCTTTATGAACCAGCTGGAATCATACCTTGTTTAAGCCCCTCGAGTATTGCCATCCTTTCGTTTCGCCGCTCACGCTCGGACTCCTTCTCAGCCTCAAGTCTCTTATCAAACTCGGCCTCTAACTTCTTTCGTATTTGTGCCTCGTGCGCAGCGTCGTCCCCGCCCATCTTCACTATCGAGGAGTGCATACCCACAGGTTCACTTCTCGGCGACTGGGTTGGGAGATTCTGTGCATTGCTATTAGAACACTAAACATGGTTTGGGGGTCTCCTGGTTGTTTCTCACCTGGCCTGCAGTGCTTCGCTGTCCATTATCAATGATTTTTATGGTCAGAGGATTACCTTCTGGTGCTGGGCGGTGGATCTGCACGCTTTCATCAGGCTTCGAACCAGTCATTAAGGGGGTGCTTCGCTCAGTGCCTTGTTGTTGGTCTCGTTTAGGATGTTGTTCTGTCGGCCGTCGAACTCCAGTACCTTTCGTCCGTCTTGCAGTGTGTCTATTTCCGTTGCGCCAACTGGGGCCAGCACGTAGAACGGTATCCTTTGGCCTGGTTTGTGTGGGATTTGAGGCCAGCTGCAGGTCAACCCAATCCTTTAATGCGGACATTTTCCGTGAAATTTCCCGCAGAAGCGGTTCTTCAATGCTATGGTAATCAGCATGGCTTCTCTCCAGCATGCGTTGGATCATTGAGGGCGATCGTCCTTCGAGCTTATAGAGTAGCATGTTAAGAATCCACTCGTGGGCGGGATCCCAGTATTCAGTGGATGCAACCTTAGACAGTAGTCGTGAGATTGAAATTGCCAGATCTTCCTTTTCTGCTTTCGTGATCGAGACCAAATACTTGGAGGCTAGGCTTAAACCATAGCCGTTTAGGTCACCTTGGCGGGACATTTGCAGTGTGCAAAGCGCATCAAACTCGTCCCGTGGGTTGTGGGAGAGCCTGATAAGTTCTCGTCGGGCCAGCACTTCGGTTTCCAGGTCTCCTAACTCGACTGCACTTCTTAAGACTAGTCTGACTGGGTCTTTTAATTCGGAAGGTTGATCCATTGGCGTCCATTGAGGATTTTCATCTCCTAAAGGCACGTATATCGGCAGCGAAGAAATATCAGCTTGATAAAAAACACCTTGCGAAAACTGGAGTTGGTTCGTAAGTGAATCGATCGATTGTCGACTTGCCGTCTCGGCAAAACGAGATTTGGCAAGAAGGAGTCGCAAGTACGGCCGCGATTTGAGACTATCAGGGTCATTTTCCACGATCAATATAGCAAGGGGTAGGCAAAGCTTAAGGATCTCAATACATTCTTTTTCTGAGGCCTCAATCGGTTCCAAAAGAATGCGAGTCATTATGCTCAATAGTCCCAAGGTAGTCGAGGTGTCGTACCCGTGAACCGAATCCGACCAGTTTGAAACCATAGTCTTGAGGCTAAGAATTAAATCTTTACCAAATATGTCATAGGTGAATGCTTTGATGTCCTCAATAGTGGGCATAAAGGACATAAGGTCGTGGAAGTCCCAAATGCGTCCTTGACGAAGCAGAGTCTGGTAAAGTCGAAACGGGGACATATGGAACGCTTCCAAAGCTCTGGCTCCGTATCTTAACCACTTCGAATTGAGTACAGGGTGACCAGTGAGTCGAATAGTCAGAGCGAAAATTGCAATCTAGACATTAGTGACTTGTACCCCATGACGGATGGGGTAAACTTACATCCGTTGAACTAATAGGTTTATCTAGAGCTATGTCGATCAAGACATTGAGTGCCTCCTCAAACACAGTTGGAACACCACTCAAGGTGTCCAAGGTATGAGCTTTAGCCAGTATCTGGAGGAGTTCGAAATTGGTGCGCAAGGTTCGTAGTTCATCCGAGTTCGACTGCTCCCCGTCACGCTTATACATCGCATCATCCTCGAGGAGTGTCACACCCTTGAAGTCACCCTGGTGAAGTAGCAAGTCGGCGTACTGAAGGAGGACATAGGGGTTATCAATATGATGCTGCAGGTTCTCATTGAAGAACTCTTTCGCCAATGAAAAACGCCCAAGCCTAGAAAGCCGATTCAGTTCGTCGAGATGGTTCTCCAAATCTTCTTCGAGGTCCATGGTGAGATGCACCGTGAGATCGCCAGAGCTTGGCGTTAAAATCCCGTCAACCTCCTTGCTAACCGTGATGCCTAACTCCGGGTTTTGAACATCATGCCTTCGGCCAACCCCTGGCTGGTAATCATAACGGACTTGTTTCCCGGTCCTCCTCGGGGCGTATTCCCACCCACCAGGCAACGGAAGCGCAGGTAATGGCGCAGGCTGGGATGGCGGTAGAGCGGACCAGTGAGGGTATTCCAAAGATTTGTAGGCTCCCGGCGCATATCCTCCCGGGTAACCAGCCCATAGTGGCGGAGGTACATGCCTCACCGGCACGAGTTCCTTTCCCTTCTTCCTCCGCTGTTGTTCCTCCTCATCAAAGGGATCAAACCCATCCCACATAACAGGCGCCGGTTGCGTCGCAACCTGTGGATACAGAGCTCCTGGGTAGTGATAGTAATTGGTTGGGGGGTACCAAGGTTGCTGTGGCCATTGAGCGCCGGGCTGTGGCTGCGATCTAGCACGTCTATTTGACTCAAACTCGTCTGTTGTTGGAGCGAAGTAGTCGTAATTCGCCATGTTAGAGTCCAGAGATGCCCGCCGACCTACCATGATGACGCGCAGGATCCATCACAGACTTGGGACTAATGCCGCCATTGTAGCAGTTATGTTGAGCGGATGGCTTGACGGCGGCAAGCTTGACAGTGAGCGGGAGGATTGGGATCGTAAAATCGTGTGGCTTGGGTGGCACGATGCAACCTCACCCTAGCTGTGTCGGGCTGACTAGGTACTAGTGTAGTACGCCTTGGGAAAAAGAGACATACATGGGTTATGCATGTCAGCTGAATAGCCCCCGCTCTACTTAGTGTAGCGTAGTCTTTCCCTCCCAGAACTGGGCCATGAACATTTACCTCTCTTATCCCCATGGTTCACTTAGCAACCGTGGCTTGTTGAGGGTTAAACTCGCCGCTGTCGACGACTTACTACTATGCCAGCAGAGGTTGCGGTTCCAGATCGACCCCGCCCGGAACTGAGCACGGTCAATAACTACGATAGGAAGTTTGGGCGATACGACTTCAAGCGCTTCGATCACCTGGTTTCTCAACACGCCTCAGTCGGCGCTGCATCGCTAGGGAAGATCCACGTCGATTGCAAGTTCCTTTTCAAAAAGTCTAAATGGGGGACGTTAGAGGGTCGTGACTCTGCAGGTATCATTTATCTCGACCTGGCTTTCAGTCAACCAAGTGACTGCCGCTTGAAGAACGCGACAGTGCAAGTCACGCTAGATGATGATGACGAGCATCTGGTCCGGCAGTTCCCAACTCATAATTCCAGGCTTCCTGTCCAGATTGTCAAATATGGCCCACGGCACATGACTGGGGAACCCAAGGTACGTCATCTCTGGGCTTATGTTTTCTTCCTGTTCAAGCTGGCTTGGTAGTTGAATAGTCCTTATCTAGGCTAGATTCATGCAGCCACGGCTCACTCTCTAAGAGGCGATGATTAACTCCGAGTGTTGTAGTACGAGCGAGTTACTGCTCAAAACAAGTTCGTTCCTTCAATTGAGGTTGCGTCTCTCGCGGGTGCTGGCGGAGTGGGCAGAGAATCAGCCAGGGAGACAGTGAGAGAGTGTCGGTGGATGTTTGAAAGTCATTTGATGACAGGAAGCCAGAAAAGAGGATCGAACAACCGGGCATACAAAGTTCTTCAATGGCAGATCACCGAGAATGAGTTGGAAACTAAGTCGTTGCATAGCAGTACCGTGCATACTGCGTTCTCATTTGTCCACGCTGGTCAGCCTTTTTTCATGCGCGTCGAAGTTAGCGGAAAGCTAGAGAGCCGGGCGTCGGACTTCAAGCACAAGATACAACATAAGATGAAACAGCTGAAATTTCCAGCTAATCCGCTCAACGCAAGGCATGCTACCACACTTATCAACTTTAATGGGCAACACAGATTTACCACACCGCTAGACGGCTTGGTTCAAGGCCTTGAGCTCGCCATGGAACATGATAACATGACAGCTCCGGTTGAGGTGAAAAGAGCCCAACAGCCGAGATTCTTCGAAGATCAGCCGCAACAACCAGTCCCGCAACTTTCAGTTGAGCAACATACGGATACCGGGCTGTTACTAGAAGAGAATGAAGACCCTACCGCGCCCACAATTGAGAACATTGCCTCTCTTTCGTCCCGGTGGCTAATGGCGCCTCCTGTACCTCCTTTGGCCCCGATTCCGGGTCCAGAAGCGCATAGTAGCAGGCCAAGGACACCTCTCGAGACCGTGCAATCACGCCCGCCGTCATCTCAACACCTGAATGGAAATGTACCTGGTATGGGTGCGAGCATGGGAGTGCAGAGCCCAAACTCAGTGAACTCGGAACTCGAACACGAAGAAACGAGGGCCATCCCAACGATAGCCCAACTCAACAGTCTTCAGAGACGAGTATCTGCGGATCAGATAGATATTGGCACTGTTATGTTTCTAATGAGGATATGGATGTTGCAGACACTAGCAACCCTGCTTGGCTATGGGGGTAGCAGATCCGGCGAGTCACCAACAATGTAATAAGAACCTCTCATTTTCGTCAACCTGAACGGAAAAGCCATTATTGGAATTGGAATTTACGCCATATAATAATACCGCATTTAGAATCAGGCTGCTGTTTCATCTGATTGTCACCTAATCGTCGCTCGGCAAGAGAGCTTGTCTCTTGATTATGAACGCTCGAAGAAATACAACAGCATAGAGAGAGCAGTTCAAGTTTCGCGGCATACAGAAGTCGGCGTCATAATCTTATTCTCTCAAGCACAAGATGTGAGGTCTCTCCCAGCTTTCCTCTGTCCGTCCCGCCATTCGTCTTCCAGAATACCATATATAAGCCCATCATGCCAGCTCCCAGCAAACCACATGTGGTCGCGTATGCGGCCTTCCTCCTTGAACCCGAGCTTTTCGTAGAGTCGCATAGCACCAGCATTGAACGAAAAGGCCCGGACCTGAACGCGGTGCAACCCAGCCATCTGAAAAGCCCACCAAAGAGACCACCTAATGGCCTCACCGCCATACCCTTTCCCTTGGTGCTTTTTTAGAACATCGATGCTAATGTCGGTCCACCTATGCGGCGCCCAAGACGGAGGATTCGCCTTTAGGCACAGAATGCCGACGGGCGTGCCAGCGATTCCATTCTCGTTTTCTGGCGGCAGACAAATAATGACGCCGAGAAGGCACTTCTCGATGTGGTCTTTGAACTCGTTGCTGGCTTTAGTGCTCTCCGGTCTCAGCAACCCATAGCTAGCGCCGGACTGTGCTTCCGCGTCACGCTGGATTTCGTGGACAAACGCCTCGTCGTTGAGAGAGTCATCCACGGCGCGATACACCAGTCTTTCGGAGCGAAACGGGTCGAAAGGCCGTATTATTGACATGGTGGTAGTTGTGTAGGTAGACTTAGCATAGCCCACAGCTCTAGCAAGGGGGGGAAATATACACTAGTTGAGCTCAGCGCTGTCCAGTGGATTGAGGCCACCAAGAATCATAAGCACAAGTGCTGGGGCCAACCGCTAATCCGTTTTCGTCTTGCCGGCGAACACTGCCCACTACTGTCCGCACAACCCGACCAGGCGTGTATAGTTCGCCCTAGACTTGAGCATACACAAAATGTTCACCTCAAGCTGTCCCTCCTTTTGGGCTTCTTCCACCAATATTTGCTCTCATCCACCGTAGCAAGCCTCGAAGGGAAATCTCCCCCAAAGCTCAGGACGGTATAGCTAGGCGAATTCACGAACATAAAGAACTCGTCATCGCCAACTAGCCTCCCCGGGCTTATCTCAGAAGGACAGGGGAGGAACGGTTCCTTCCACGTCGCGTTTGGCGAATATTCTTGCAAAACATCGAGCCGAAGCTCGATGTTGAGTGTTTCGTCCAGTTCCCCAACGCCAAAGGGTACTCGACGGCGACGGTAGACGAGTCGTGCATTCTCACGTATTGTAGTGTACAGGGGGGTTGATACATCCATCTCTCGAGACGTCCCGACCTCGGTGCAGGGAGCGAGCGACATCACAGGTCGTCGGTTCGACGCACCCTGCCGCATAAGAAACTGATCATTCATTATGAATAGTCTGTTGTTCCAGACATGAGATATCCAAGGGCTCAGCTCACCAAGATGGTGACGAAGGGTTGTGAAGGACTTGGTGTAGATGTTAAAACACAGTGAGACAAGTTGTCGGGACTTCAGGCCACAGGGGCAAGCATCCTCATGCGCGTCGCCGGTAGCCAAAGGCTCCTGGATAACCTGGACCAAGCAGTAGCCCCCGAAAGAATTCAATTTCTCCCACCTCAAAAGTCCCCTCTCACTTGTCCTCGGATCTGAATAGATCCGATCTTCCATGACGTATGTTGCCGCGATTTCGCCATCGCATATCTCGTGCACCGTTAGCTTCCCAGACTCGTCCAGGGCTAATGTTATTACGAAAAATACGCTACTAATGGTAGGGGAAAGGATAAAGTCAATGAGCAACTGGCTGTTCCTAAGATGCAAACCTTGCTGGGAGGAGAGCCAGATCCTGGGCGTCCAAACCGGTGGCCCACCTGAGACGACATACTCCCTTGGATAGCACGAAAGCTTGTGCACTAAAACACAGAATCAGTCATTGCTTTGGCTGAGGAAACAGTAGCGGCCGAGAAGCTCAAGACCGGCAGGAACCTCGAAAATAATCGAAACATTCGGAGACACTCACTATCAATATGTTGCAGTACCCCTCCGAACTTCCATATGTATAAATCTGAATTCTGGGAAATCACTAGCACCGTGTCGCCTTCCGTAATACAACGTTTGAAGTTCTCAGGCACTACAAATGACTCCAAACGATTAAGCTCCAAATGCCAGACATGCAATTTGGTATCATGGCCCATGATAAAAAGCTTATTGCCCATGGCTGTCTTATATCCCCGTATCGATTTCCCATGGTTGGGGAATAGGTACACCTTCCTCGCTCTTGTCCGCAAGTCATCGACAACTGCTAGATACTAAAACACAGGGGATCAGTAATTGCCATATTAGAGCCGTCGCCAAAATTTCCGGCGATGCACAAGACCCTGGAGACATGCCCCTAGCCTAAACCGGGGCTATTGGCTGTTAAAAAAGGCCCTGTTAAGAGAATAAACCTACTGGCATGCTATATCCTTCCGGCCACCAGGCCGCGCGGCCATTGGAATATATCATAAAGCGAGAGAACCGCTGCGCGTCATTTATTTCGAGATTCTCCACGCTCTCATAGGAATGGACACCACCATCGGCGATAGGGACATCTTTGCTTAGTTGGAAGAACCCATCGGATGCAAGACCAAAACCATAATGCATAGCCGCGGCGAACTTGCCGTCAGTCCGCATGCAGATGCGATGTAGACTCTGACGGAACAACTCGCTCCTCGCTGGCTCGTCGGCGCCAGTCAGACGGATGTGCTGCGCAAGCCCCGGAAACCAGCGATCACATAGAGCCGGCCAGATCTCGGGGCTCAACCACACTAACCGGAGCACGCGACTAGCCCCAAGAGCAGCATCTATATCCCTGGGCTCCAGGTGCGCGATGATGAGCACGTGAAGTTCAAACGGGAGGCGCGCGAAAACGTCGTGAGCATTGCTTGCCGGCGTCGAGATCCGAGTCCCAGACGATCGATGAAACCTTGCTAAGAATGCTTTCATTTTTCTTATCTTAATATTAACAAAACAACAATGTGTTGTCACAATAAAATTCATGAGACTGGGCTTTCTAACCTAGCATAAGCGCAAATCGATCTGGGGTTTCAAGGGAAATCTGGGCGCCGAGGACTCTGGGTGGTGACTTAATACAGTGTGTTATTTCATCACGCACTGTCATCAGTGGCTGTGTTTTCCAGCTTCCAAGAATAATCAGAATGAGAAAGTCATTTGATTCTTCTTCGAATCGTAAGAGTGCCTAACTAGGCTATCCAGCCCAATACATAGATCAGGAAGGTCACAGTTGCACAACGTATCAACACCCAACTGCTTCTTCAAATGTCAATCACAACCGAATCTACCTAGAATAGAATGGACCCGAACTACTGTAAGTACCTAGGTACTTATACGTATGTACTCTATTTTTAGAATCTATATCAGTATATAATAATACCGCCGATTCCAAGACAGGCTCTCAACTTTTCGTTTCAGGGAACGGCACCAATTCCTCTTCCGAAACCGCCCTCAATGGCGCCCAAATGGACACATCGTGTTAAAGGGGTTAGGCAGCTGAGTGAGCCAACCGGAAGCGGTATGTTACATTTTAATGGGGTGGTCAGAGCGAAGGAATCAATAAGTACAGTAGCAGTATGTCTACAACAGTCATGTGTAAGACTAAGCTCCCACCCTATCATCAGCAGATTTTATACATGTGATCCAGCACCGCCTTTGAGGGTGTGTATAAACTTCGACTTTTGTATTCACACTAGAACTGCGACATTTCCGACGTCAAAGATGACTGAGCTTGGATCGCTATTGTCATACTCAATCTCATGGTGATACGAAATGTCAAGTTATTAAATTTCTCGCTTTCATCTATTCATAATAGTCATTGTAAAGCCCTTGGCATAAAGCCAGCTTTGATGGCTGTCTTCGTAATAGAGGACCTACAGAAAGCCAATTGATGTTGTAGACAAAGTGGTTGTTGTATTACTCCCATGGTTATAACAATGCCTTTATCATTTAGTGGAGGGAGAGAGCTTGTATATTTAGCCAGACAATAGTCCCTAACCAAAGTCGCCAACAAGAAATCTAAGAGCACCTACATATTATACATCAAGCAATTCTCCTTAGGTTATCTCCGTCGACAGATTGAAGATGGGATCGCGACAGCAAGAAGAGGCGTCGGGCGTCCAAACTCACGATACTCAATTGGCGCAGAGCGCCATTGGGTCGCTCGCTCGCTCGGATGAGGATATGTTCGAACGGTTCATCGAATACATATCCCTTGCTGACCTAGAGTTGAATCCCTGCACTAACCAGCCCATCCTCACAAGTCGCTCCTTTGATATGCCATATTATGCTCCTAAGGGGCGTAATGTTAACAGGAGTAGTCAGAACATGCGTCATGCGAGCGAAGACGCGCAATTGAATTGTGACTCAATTGTGACCACTGAGTTGGAAGTGCCAGGCAACGTGGGCCTAGAAGCGCTATGGTCTGAGCCTGGGGTCGATATAAACAAGGTGACACCTACGCCCAAGGAACGCCAGGACTACCAGCAGAAGCGAGATGGCTTGGCAGACATGACGACGGGCCCTGGTTGCTCTGTCTGCGGTGAACCTTTGACTTTTGAAGTATTAAACAGTGGCATGTCCTGCAGCATCTGCGGCTTTATCTAGCGAGAACTGGTTGTTTACTACAGTACTCAGCGACAACTCCCTAGAGCCAAATAAATAGATAGCATCGCGTGTTTCTCTGTTTCTCTGTTTCTGCCCTTCTAGAATCCAATAAATCAGATTTCTACACTTAAATTACTTAATAATGCCGTGTATCGTGAAGTAGCTATAGGATGAAGCCTAGAATGTACATCGAACCTTGGGGGCGTGATCGACCTCTGCATACCGTGTTACACAAACAATGAGCATTCCCGCTAAGAGGCAACTTGATATGATGTAAGCGATCGCCGACTGACACAGCAAACCAGTAAACCTCTGTAGCTCCTTTGTGAATGATTTAGCAGAGACCTGCATATGGTACCTTCTTGTTTATACTATCCATTTGCTCGTGAAAGGCTCAACAGAGTACCCCAAGCATAGGATTCATGTTCGCCTCAAAGGCTAGGTGGCGAAGCCTCTATTTCTACAATTTCTGCCTCGTCTTTATCATTTTGCAAATTATCGGCGGTTTTAGTGTTTACTGCACATTTTTTAACTTGTAACGACCTGCGGTAGGTGTAATCAATAATAACCTAGGTACACAAGTTTAGCCTGGTACAAGCACTGTGCCTAACAATCAGCCCTATCTACGATCGATTCCCAGCACGGTACTTTTATGGCTAGGGTTTGTCGCACAGCCTGTGCAAGCAGTGCACGGGATCGAGAAAGGTCTGCGTACGGCCTTTGCTAAAGCTTCAGGTTTCAGCTCACACAATTTCTGGCACGTCAGCGAAGGCTGCCTTGCTCCGTTGAGAGTAGTACTCAGTGAGGGGATTTTCTCCTTTTTCTCTCACTTATTGCGCTTCGTATTCTGCTCTACCGCCAAACTCGCTCACATTCGCTCACATTCGCTCACATGCATCGCCAAATATGGGCTGGGTGTCGCAACCCGGTGCGCAGCCTCACATCTAGCCTCTTCAGGTCGACCCAGCCACAGCAGGGATTACAATGTCAGCGGCACTTCTCACGAGCCGAGATACGGCGTCAGATTGCACGGACGAAATGTTATGATCGAAACGGAAAGGGCCCGCGACGATTGCATGCCGGTATTCACGGCACAATTTTCACGTCGATAGCGCTCCTGGTGCTCAATGACACGCTGGACTTTGAATCCCGGAAGTTGCTGGGATACAAGATGGTGGAGAGCATCAGATGGATGGAAGATGTGGAATCCAGGTTCAGCAAGTTCCGCCAGACGGGCGAGTCGCTACTAGCTGGATACAGTGGCGGCCCTGTTGAGCATCATGAAGGTGCGGTCCGCAATCTTGGGGACGGGGCCGACGTCAAGGTTTTGACAGCACCCGACCCCGATGTCGAGGGGGGAACGTTACTGCTCTGCCTGGTCACGCTGAGTGACTCGGATGGCACGTATATATCTCCCTCTCCCGATGGCAGTCGACTCACCGACACCGCGAATGCTCTGATACCCAAACTCGAGGGGTTTGCAAGCGGACTGGGAGACTCGCCCAGAGTGCGAGGTGCCATGATTGTGTTAATGCATACCAACAACTGGGTATGTGTATATTGGGATGGGAAGCGATGGATAAACATTGTCTATCTCGAATGGGTACGCATGACCCCGGATGGCAAACGTGTCCGGCCTCCCGTCTAGATAGTAGAAGGGATAGAAGGACACGGCGTCCCGGGGCGTACTAAGGGGCAACCGAGAGGTTCGAGTTGCGCTGTATCGATGTGCGGGAGGTGGAATTATTTTGTACCACTAGGTGCTCCATCTTGTTTTCTAAATAGAGACTGAATCTTCAGCGAAGCAAGCAATACATGAGATCATTTCAACAGACACCTGGAATATATACCCATTATTCCCTAGCGATAGTGGTTGAGTTCGGAAGCTTATACCACTATGACAATGGAGTTGTACTGTCTAGTGCACGAACCCCCCAAAACACGAAAGACACCGAAAATTGTCTATCTATCTACGTTGCATAGAATATTCCTACCGCGGATTTTTAGCTCCTTTATGATATTAGAGCAGACACGCACCTACCATTAACTGATACACACATATGGGAGATTGTAGCAGGGTACGGTCTTTAAACGGATGTCACTAGACTTGTGGCTATGATGATATTCGTCGGAGTATACTACACTTGCAGTTTGAACCTTTCAAAAGTAGTACAATTTCAAGATGTGATTAGTTGATTATTCCCCAATACCCGGCTTTCTTTCACATAGGGAGGGACGTAGCAATGAAATACAAACTCTCCAGTCTAGATACCTACGCGCTTCAAGGAGTTATCACCGGCCGTACAAAAGAAAATGACGTCAGATTTCATCACGTTACATCGTGAAACGCAGCTGAATGCTTCAGGCAACTCCTTAGATAGAAGACACCCACATCATCAATATCGTATCTACCTAGGTAATCCTACGTGCTCCAAAATCTTGATGAGACATCTGTCTAGATTATCATCGCATACCATTCCAATAAACACACAAACCCACTGACTGGACGGACCACCACGACGCAACATGAGTCAACCTGCGACAAACCAAGAGCAAAGTAATGCCGCACAGGATACCGCGCAATCAACAGCCGAGACTGCAACGACAAACGATGCATTGAACACCGAAAATGGCACTGATTCTGGGGCGTCGCAGGAGCGGCTCCAAGAGACCGGCCCAGGGCCAAAGGTGCTCCGCTCTCATTACCGGGGGATGCCGAGCCAGTGGGAAAAGAACCTGCGTAAGTAGCTCAGATCGTTCGCCTCACCTCGGCACGACGAACGCATCAGTTTCGTTAGGACGGACGCCTAGACTCTACAATAGCTAACTTGCTTAATAGATCCCAAGAAGGATGGCGAATGAAGACTCGGCGTTTCGCTGTTGACAAGGGGGGCCTGTGATGTTACGCAAGATGACAAGAGGCTATTTCGTTGGAAGAAATGAGATGTTATGCCGATGTAGTCGCAAGCGGACGAAGATATAACCCGCCGTATATGGATAAACATCAGCCATACCGGATAGCCATCCCTACCGACGTGGCATTCATCGTCTCGTAGTAGCCTCGCTTAGTACGACAAGACGCCCGACAATGCTATCGAGATGGGAAAGGGCTGTTCTACATTTTGTCATAGCCAGTCAAGCATCTCCAATATTGGAACTCTGTGTACGTAACAGTAACAGGGCAGCGGATATAGTGTAAAAATAAGCCTCTGGCAGCAAACGCCATTCTTGGCAGGGGTATCATAAACTTAGTCATTTCACATATGCAGCAAGCCTCCCAGGTCCTTGTCCATACCCCGGAGTCTCTCCTGAAGTTCCTTCTTCTTCCTCTCGAGCTCGCGGACCTCGGCCTCGGTCCGTCTCAGCTCCTCCTCGGTGATGATCTCATCATTCTCGCCGTCACCACCTCCAGGTTCATCATCGTCTTCGTCGTCGTCGTCCCTCCAGTGGTCTTTATTCATCCGCCTCAGGGCCTCGGCCTGCTCCTCCACTTTCGCCTCGTAGTAAGCCAGCGTGCTCCGGCTGTGTGCGTACTTGGCACGCTGCGCCGCTATCCGCTCGGGCGCGCCGGGCAATGGATACACACCGCAGAGCTTCTCGGCGCCCCGGAGTAATATCTCGACGTCCACGTCGTCCTTGCCGCCGCGCCGCTCGCTTCTCCGGATCTGCTCGTGCAGATCACCCCCTAACACCGCTGCGACGGCCGTGTTTCGTCTCGGGGCGGAGCCGCCGCGGCCCGTGCCGGCTGATGTGGTGACCTCGCCGGACGCGACGTTGAACACGGTCTGGCGACGCGAGGGCCGCTTCGTGGTTTCTTGAGGCGGAGCCGTCGATAGAGGCGGCGGGGGCGGGACGGAGAACAGGGCGCGTTCGTGGGCTTCGGTGTCGCGGATTAAGGATGTGATGTCATGGTTGGAGAGGAGGGCGTTGGTAAAGATCTTGGGCGGCGGGAACCTAGTGGGCTTCTCAGTTAGACAGATTCACGTTGAATTTCGCGGCGACGACGGGCCGTACGGGAGACTGTCGATGCCTTGACATGATATCGCGATCTGCTCGAAATGTGCTGAGAGAAGCGACATGGTGAGCGCCGACACGCGTCGAGGCAGAATTAACCCCGGAGTATTGCTTCACTCGCAGAAATATGTTTTGAGGAGAACGTAGGCGAGGCTTGAAAACAGCTGTAGCGGTTCGATTGACTGTAAAATTATTCGTACGATGTTGAGAAGCCGCCCACTGGATTATACTAGATGGTTGATGCAGCTCAAGAAGCGTATTGATGGTTAGGTACTGCACTGCTGCACCAATTGCACCCCACAGGACCCCTCCGTGGGGTTTGGTTCCGTTCTACGGAGGGGTTCCGTTACTGATCCTTGCCTATCAAAACTACCAAAACAGCTATCTAGGTACCTAACGTAGTATACCTAGGTATACTAGTTTAGTGCACCAGCAGGACATGAACAGCGCTCCTCGGGCACCCCGTACAATAGATAGGTATCTATTGTAGGGATGCTATAGGTATAGGTGTCTAGGTAGGCACCAACTACCTATTACCTGTCTTAAGTGCCTAACCCAATGTAAGTAAGCACAAAGAACTGCGGTTTACTCGCTCCAAAGCTCGCCTCGGGCCTTCGCCTTCATGCGACAACACCGCAGGACAATTAGAAGAGTGGGATGTCTTCATGCGTCCCGTCTCACCGGCTTTGGCTTGCCAACTTAGGCAGGTCGAGCTGCATACTATTCTAGACCGACGAGATGCGCAGGGAAGGAAACCAAACCACTGGACAGTGGACAGACGCTGGCTATGCAACACCGCCACACGAGATGATGATGGGATGGTGTACGGACAGCCGCATCCTCCAACAGAATTGCCATATTAACCAACGAGAATTCATAGTCCGGATTGTGAATTGCGTCCACGGAGCCAATCCAATTGCCCTATAGCATCCGCCTTTTTTCGGGCTGCGTCCTTGGACAGTCTCGATGCGGGACCCTTGGCTCGGGTCTCCTCAGGGTCTCCTCAGGGTCTCCTCATGGCCTCGCAGCCAAGCGAACCATCCTCCACCGCCCTCGCGACCTTTCCCATTCTCTTTATCCTGCAGGACGGGTCCCTCGATCATTGGGCACGAAGACTGCCGCCATCCCTGACCTCTTGGGTCAACCCGGGACACCCTCGACGCCCGCCAGCTCTCTCCTCCCCATGCTTTCTACTGTAAGTAGAACTTAGTACGCTCGCATGGACAGCGCTGAGTGCTGAGTGCTGAGTGAGTAGCGCCTGAAGTAGCTAGCCTTCCTTACTTACGGCGACAGATCCTCGTTCGAGCCCGTCCGTCTGTCTCAAGCCCTTTTTAAATAAAATAAACCAGGGGCCTGGAGACTGACAACTCATGCCTCCATCCAAGCTCTGGCGACTTCCCACCGCCTCGGCTCGGTACGGTTACCTTAAAGGATACCGACCTTAAAAGACTTGTCGCCGCCTCTCTATCACTACCTAGCTTCCAACATGCCCCGTGCTCTTGTCCATCATTGCCCCTGTCTTCGAACCTCATGTTGCAGTAAAGAATAGTATGGTCTAGGTCTAGCGGTAGAGGGACCGGGAAGAACCTGGAAATCCAGGGAGCATTGCTGCCCAAGCCCGCAGCGAGTTGCGACAACCCTCCGACATAGGCTCGCTGGTGAAGTCGACCAAGCCCGCCTCCTCCTCTTTTCAGCGGCTGCTCCATTGACGCGGTCGACGCTGGCTCCGCAGTGCAGCAGTTCCTTTTTATCGCTCACCACTTGTGTGATAAAGCAGCTCAATATATTGGCTGGCGTCTATCAGTCCATTCTGCTGCTGGGCCCGCCCCCAAAATCCAATCCACGCCCCTGGCATTTTGGACGTATGAGCGTTGTTCCCGTGAGCTCACCCGGCAGAAATACTGGACCAGCCCGTGTCCGTTTTGGTCCCCATTGAATTTTTTTCTTCTCGATTCTTGAAACGTGCAGCCAGCGCATTGCGCCAGCGTATTGCGCCAGCGCCCGCCGTACCCCTCCTGCGCTGCTCTGGCCACACCGTCCCAAGATATAAATTCCAACGACCTGGCATAATTCCGTATTGGCCCGGCCGATCCCATTGAGATCTTCTCGTCTCTCTCGTGCTGAACTGCTGCTCTTATACATGACCATAGGCAAACGGCGTTCGCTGAAGGCTGGCTTAGTTGAACTCGCGCGCGCTTTTCTGATTGGTACGAGGCCAATTCGTTCCATACCTGGTATCGGATCCGGGTTGCCCTTCACGCCCGCATACCGGTGTCAGTTCTGGTTCTATTTTCTTCGGCGAAGAAACCGTGCAGCCAACTCCGGCCTGCATCGACCTCAATACTCTAAAAGATTATCATGACAAGCTATCGGACTTTTTTAACTTCTCCACGTTGGAGGTTCCTGCTCTGGGGTTTCACACCTTGATCATTGCTATATTCATCCCCCCCGTCCTACGCACCCTCTTCTTATCTCCCCGCGATCTTTACCCCACACTGTCAGACCCGGTTGAACCCGTCGATAGATTGCCTGCGACTTGACTCGCTCCAGCGGGAGCCATCCCACGAAAAATACCAGCCCGTTCAGAAAAGATGCGGCCCAGAGCCCCGGCTCTAAACGTTGGCCACACTGTGGCCGGCAACAAGCCGACTTCGCCACCCGAGACACCAACAAAGACATCACCCGCCCAGGGTCGACCCTCGGCTTCTAGTGGGAAACCGTCGTCCCAGGCAAAAATGCGCCAGTTCAAGGGGCCAGGACCCAACATTCGCCCTCTTGGCGGAAACAAATTCAGTTACACTCGGGATCCGCGTGCTGAGGAGATCTCGCCACGATCCTCACATTCTAGCGACGACGAATCCGAGTCGTCGGCACCGCAGTCACCCCTGTCAGACATACATGGTTTCCACAAGCGCCTTGGCTTTCAATTCACAACCGCCGCTGCCGCTATTGCTGCTATCAGCGGCGGCGCAACTATCTGCATTGACGAGGCTGGCTTCGCAGTCGAAGAACTCAGCGACTACTCGCTTGGTAGCGATGAGGAGATAGAGGTGGATGTCATTCGACCATATGCCATCGAATATCATGGCGAATCATCAGAGCGTAGTCGATCGGGTTCCCGTGCGACCCATGACTTGGATCCTGCTCTCACAGCAGGTGTCAAGCACCTGAGCACCTTCGACTCTGATAGTGAGGAGTTAGACCCGGATGACGAATTCCAAATTCAGTTAAGACTAGATCGTCAGGCACGGCGTGTTCGTCGCATGAAGTCTGGCAGCATCAGCAAACGTACAATTAGCGAGCGAGACAGCGATTCGGACCGTGAAGATGTTTTGCCGTGGGTTGACGCCAACGACCCAGGCCCTGTTTATCGACGAGTGCGACGAAAAGGCGAGAACCGCACCAGCATCCATTTTTCCGGCCCTCTACCGGAGCGTATCGAAGAACTCAAGGAACCCAATAGCGATGACGAAGTCATTATAGATGATGCCGAGCTTTTCGCTCGCGAGTTGCCATACTTTTCCTTCATGGAAGTCGATTATGCGTGAAACGCGCGATAGAGAGTTGGCTGGGGCAATTGGTGACTCGAAGACTTGCTGCGGCTAGTCTGTACCTGTTGTGATGGGGCTGTCCTTTGCTGCCCCCTTCAACCTCAGACCTAGAACTTGAGCACCTGATCCCCGCCCGATTCCCAATTTCTTTTTGCTCTCCTTTTTTTTATTCATGCAAATGATATGGTCCTAAATTGTGCTGCCTCGAGGTTATCGTGGGGGTTTATTGGACAGTAGTCTAGAAAAGGGTTGAGATTGGAAACCGCCAGATATAAAGGGAATGGCTTACATAGAGCGATGGCCTCACAGGCCAGGGGATTGTTTCACAGACAGAACATGGGATACCCAGCTTGTCGGGACACGAGCTGAACTCTGCAATGGCTGCAGTCTCTCGGATTTTCGACCTTGTTCGATACACCACATAGACCAGTGTTCGGCCATGGACCAATCACGCGGTTGGGCTCGAATCATGATGACGAATATGATGATGAACGATCATAATGCTCCATGATGACCTATACATTGTGGCACGGCGCAGGGGATCATTCTGTTTTGCCCCCGAAGACAATACATTTGGATTTATCAAGAAGATGCCGTGCTAGAATGTTACCTTGTGACGATCGCGAAACCTCTATCGTTTGATTATATTGTCTTGTTGATCTCTGTGACTAGTCTCGACATATGCAGCATATCTATCATCACACCACATTTATATACATTGATGAGCAAGAAGCAGAATCCGATACGGGGGTCGCCCGCTATCAGGTAACGTATCACGGGCTGAACAAACAGCCTGGCCATTACGAGATGCACTGAGTAGCAGAACGACCAATCCCACCCCATACGTCGAGCTCGAAGTCCGTGGTTACCTCCAGAGCAGGGTTTGAGACGAATAAGCAATTTCAATACCACTCAAGCTATCTATGCAGGAATAAGGGTCAGGCATATTATATCTGGCCATGTGACAACGACTTGTCTTATTGCACTCGTGCAGAATGCGTTAGTTCCATTGTGTTTGAAAAAGCTGTTACCGTAATACCTTAGGGGGTTATCTATACCTAATACATTCAGAGCAAGACAGAGGGTTGATCTCCGTAGGTCCTGGAATACGCCGTAGTCTAACGAAAGTGTGACTCTATCTTTATGTCGCTGAGAGAAGATCTCGAACCTGGATACATATAAAACATGGTCTCACACTGTGAGCTGCCTTTCCAACAAGGTACCAGCCACATCTTGTACTCAGCCACAGTGATTATGCACACCGGTGTTCTATATGGCGGCTAAGCCACAACCTTAATAAGATACCTAGGTAGTGCCAATGGCACTCTGTACTTGTAGGTTCTTGTGGGGTGATCTTGGCTTCCAACCTCCCCCACTGGATTGACCTATTTCAACGCGTCGCCTTCTCTGAACGATCAAGAAACACGCCCTCGCACCTCACGGCGTATCGACACCACAAACCATCGGATCCGAGCCGGGGTTGGCGATCCCATTTCCGCCCTCGGCTTTCCGCGACGCACTCTGTTGCTGACTCCTATACCTCACTTCCCGCTGTGCTCGATCGATAGAATTGTCCCGAATCTGACCACCCGGTCCCATCTTGATCGTGCTACCTGTGTTAACGCTTACTATATCCTTGTCGTCGAAATGAATCAACAACCAGCGGGCCAGCCCCCTCAGGGGCAGCAGCTGCGGCTCCTCCGCCCTGAAAACATGCGAACGATTCAATATCTCAATGCCCAGGAGAGACAGAGATACGAGGAAGGCCTTCAGACGCTTTGGAGCAAGATTGAGCAAAACCATCCAGATTCGCCAGAGCATCAGCAAGCCAAGCAGAAAGTCGTCGAGTTCTCACGTATGGTGATGAATAAGGTCAGAGCCATTCACTCTCGCAACCAGGCCGGTATGGCAGGACCTCAGCAACCACCGAACCAAGGAACGCCAGCCCAAGCGCAAGGCCAGGCACAGGCTCAAGCTCAAGCTCAAGCCCAAGCCCAAGCCCAAGCCCAAGCCCAAGCCCAGGCTCAGGCGCAGGCACAGGCACAAGCACAAGCACAAGCACAAGCGCAAGCTCAAGCCCAAGGTCAAGCCTCAGTCACAGCAACGCAAAAGCCCACCATACCCCCTCATCGGCCTCAAGCCCCCCCGGCGAACAACAACCCTACGAACTCCGGTGCTATTCCCACAAACGCGCCCGCAGCTGGTATCCCACAAACAACACAAGTCCCTAGACATATCATTGATCATACCAACAAGCTGCCATGGACTCACATGCCTATCCCGTCCCATCTCACTGCAGAGGAAGGACAAAAGTGGCTTAATGAGATGAAGACTAAATACCTGCGAGCTCTCATGCAGATGGAGATGCTCAAAACCAAAATGGCCAAGTTCGACGCTGCTGTAAAGGATAGGCAAGAGAAAGGGGTGCCATTCTCTCCAGAAGAGATGAAGCAATTCCAAAATACTAGAATGGCAGATAGAAAGATGTACACGGAGGCCGATGCCCTCATCAAGAACGTCAGGGCTCAATTCAATATTCCAGCACCCAATCAAAGTAATGGCGCGCAGGCGCAAAGCTCTGTTCAACCCGGACGCTCCCAACCTACGCAGCCGGGAAATGCTGGTGGAGCGGCATCGACACATTCGATGCAGGTGCCAACAGCTTCGATCAATGCGGCCATGGACGCGGCCAAAACTACCCAGATTGCCGCAGCGAATCGAGCCAGTTCCGTCGGCGGAGCACAACAAGCTCCCCAACCACAGTCGCAGCCGCCACCATCAAGCATACCTCAAACTCAGACACCAGTGACCCCAGCAACCCCCTCTACGAGTGCTCCGGGGCAAGCGTCGCATCCTGCACCTGCACCTGTACCTACACCTGCCTTAGCACAAGTGAAGATCGAACCGAGTACAAATACCCAGCATCTTCCCCCTGTCAACACAGCTCTCGCCGCTGCCTCGAATTCGCATATTCAGTCCGCAGGCACACCAACACAGACACCCGCTCGAGTTCAGACGCCTCAGTCCGCCCAACAAGCCACTGCTACAAATGTTCGGCCACTTACTCACGCCGCCGCAGTTAATCGAGCCAACTCCTCATCCAATATTACCGGACAATCAAGCACACCACCTGGCGTTATGACAAACAACACTCCTAACATGCCCGGGATGACTGTGCAGCCAGGACACACTCATGCACATCCACAGCCCTCCCAACAGCAACAGCAGCAGCAGCAGCAGCAGCAGCAACAACAACAACAGCAGCAACAGCAGCAGCAACAGCAAACAATCAACTCCAAGATGCCTATCCCCAAAACCCTGCATGAAAAAGCAACAGCGGTGCCTCAGCCGGTTGCCGTCGGCGGTGGAAACACCCCAGGTCGACCTACCTACGGTGGAGGCAACGGCGCAGGCGGTGTTATGAATCAGCCGGTTATTGCAAAGATGCCCGTCCCTCAGTTCGATACCGAGGGCGATCATGTCTTATCCAAAAAGAAGCTTGATGAACTAGTCCGTCAGGTCTGCGGTGGCGGGTCCCCAGGTGCTGATGGCAACTACCTCACACCAGATGTTGAAGAGGTAAGGTCTTGGTTATTCCGTGTAGCTTCGTGGCCCCGCACGTAAGCTGATTTTTCATGTTTGCTAATGATTTCCCCTACAGTCCGTTCTCAGCGTCGCTGACAACTTTGTGGATGATGTCCTGCACATGGCCTGCCGACTCGCCAAGGAGCGCGGCAGCAAAGTGCTGGAGATCCGCGACATCCAGCTGGTCCTCGAACGTGTCTTCAACATTCGCATTCCGGGCTACACGTCTGACGAACTCCGTACGGTTCGCAAGGTGCAGCCGTCTCCCAACTGGATTGCCAAGATGAGCGCTATCCAGGCGGCCAAGGTCACATCTGGAAAGGACGACAAGTAGGAACTAAATCGTCCCCGCGATGCAGGCCACGGCAAGGAAAAGCGGCGTCGGTCGGTAACTGTTGATACGGCTGTACGAGCTCGTCCGCGTAGCACTGTCCACTTCTCTGATGCAAGTAATACTTGCCGCTACTACTAGAAATCAGAGGCGCATTTACCATGGCAGTTTTAAGCAAGTAGCAGCCAAAGGCTTCGGAGAACCGCTGGGCTACTGTAGTACCGCGGCAATAGCGAGCCCAAGTCGGTTAACAACATCATCCTAACCTAACCATTATGGTGTTTTCCCCTCGTTTTCTTTCAGGTGTATGGGTAGGGTGGAGTGAGAAATGGCGTCCGGTTCAGGGTCTGGACGGCAGGGAATCGTGCATGGAAGGGCTGGCGTCGGTGTACAGGGAAGTTGGTGTTGTATTTAAAGATACCAATTCGCTTCCGATAAATCTAATGGCACTCATTTACAAGTTTGGTTCTTTTATGCACTTCGAATCTGGGTTATCTGGGTTATCTGGGTTATCTGGATTATCTGGATTATCTGGCGAGTATCAGGCGGGCCTACTGTAAGTAAATACGTGATAACCGAACAGGCGAGTACCAGTACCACCTTGAAGACCGGGGAATCCATGCTACCACTCTGTATGCGTTCTGTTCCCGATGCCTCTAGGGTATTTATTTTCCGTGCAAGACTGCAGGTGCCAAGCCTTATCCCGAACTATGCAGATAGTATTCATATTCTACTTATTCTACTAATTGAAGATTAACCCGGAGGGATTGGATGCCTACACGTGGCTCCCGGGTGCAGTAGAGGCTGGATAGTACAGCCAGTGCTTTTAAATCCACGTCAGAGCCTCGGCGGGCGCTACTAGAGCTTAACATCAGCTCTGCCTTAGTCTAGGTAGGTCCCCGGGTTTTGCCCAGGCACAGGTGAGAATGGGAAGTGGATACAAGCACCGAGGGGAGGCGAGCCAGGCGGCACAGGAGCGGGACAAGGCACCGACTCGACAACGTCACCCTATCGTTCTGCAAAACGGGAACTGAACGGGGTGGGAGGCAAGGACCCCTGCTCAGGCCCAAGAGACGTGATGTGCCTATGACAGATGCGAAAGCCTTATCTGGACTTCCCACAGGATTTATACAATACTACCTTACCTACTAAGTACTGAGGCGACGGGCTTGTCCGATGAAGCACAACATTCATTGTCCCCTTCGGTTGCTGGCTGGCTGGAAATAAATGAATGCATTGGCCAAACGAAGCATCTATGCACTACTTACAGCAGGCGAGGTGCGTGTACAGAGCTGTAGGGGAGAACTCCGGCGCAGTAGATCACCAGTCGCGGTAGGTAAGAGGTACGTACTGGTGTATCTCAATTCAGGCTCCCTGTAAGTACGTAGGCGTCTAAGACTGCCTACTACACTATACTAAAATTACTACTTCTACGACACAACCAATGATATACTGTATTGGTAAGTATCCTAGAAGTCAATGAGACAGACGCACAGACCATAGGAATAGCGGGGTGGGTCGACAACGGCAGGCCTGAAGGGGCTTGCGTGTGCCCGTGCCGTGCCTACCTAGGTAGGGACAGTGAGGGACAGCACACCCAAGCCCCAGGGCGATCGCGGTGGAGAGCACAGCTTTTTAGTTGACCTAAGTATCTCAGACTTCCAGCTACCCGACACGGTACCTCTTCCTCTTCCTCCTGCTACCTACCTAAGTATCTAGGTCCTGTGCACTGCGTCAACTGGCTGCTCTCGTCAGGTCTCTGGCGCGCTTGCATCACCTGGACAGATACCTGGACGGACACCTGGACAGACACCTGGACAAGTCGGCATCCGTTGTCGCCTGCCCGTTCGCTGGACCACCCAGCAATCGACCGCCGTCCACTAAGACCAGCACAGCACACCACCACCATATACATCCGCTGCCATCATCATCATCATCAATCCATCACTTCGCACCTCTTCTCCCTTATCAATCTCCGTCTTCGCGATTCCACCGCCACCACGCATTTATTACACGCCAGCAGCCGCTCGCTTCCTCCATCTGATCAGTGTAGTGAGGTACTGCGCACCACTTTTCCCGCCTTTAGTCACATTCTCGATTCGTCATCTGATCTGCTTCGACACCATCACTAGTGAGCCACCATACCCACGACTCCAATTCGCCTGACGCAGCCCGCTTTGCGAAGCGACTCCTTGTTCCAACCATCCATCTGGCCACCCTGCAACCACCGTAACCATCGAGCGAGCCGGACGCTCACTGTTACTGCATCCCTCCGTTTCCCTCCTCCCCCCCTTGTTTCTTCCTTTCCACAGGCGATATGCCAGGCAAAACGCCCCATTCAAACGGCAACGAGCCTGTCGAAAACGGCATCCGGAATAATAAGGATGTTGACATGACCGACGAGAAGTCCTCGATGAAGGGCAAGGGCAAGAAGGGCGTCAAGGAGGGCGAGGATATGACCGTGGTTGTGCCACCCTCTAAAGCCACAAAACAAACATCGCAGCCGCCACATGCCGACGACGAGGGAGACATTGCCATGGATGACCCGGATAAGGCCCAGGAACTTGAGGTCAAGGTCGACCCCGTCACACAGGCCACCACAGGTAGGATACGCGCCATATCAGCCTCATCTTGCGTACTTGAATTTATGTTGACGCGTGTGTGCACTTCCACAGATATCAAGAGCAATTTTGCTCTACTCGATCGTGCGGTAGCCCTCTTCGACCCTAGATTCACATTGCGCGCTCTGCGGTCCATCTCATCCCTTCGCAAACGCCTCACCCTCGATATTATTTCTCAAGTGATCGCCGAGACGTTCCCTCCTACAAGCGCATCCGCCGGCGTGGCCAAGCAGCTTCTTGCTGCTGTTGGCAAAGCCGACGTGCCTTTAGGACGGCAATATAGTGCGGATATGGAGATCGATAGCGATCCGAAGGGCCCTAAGAACAGTACCAAGAAGGAGAATAAGGATATCATCCCCGAGATCGATATCTTCCTAGCCATCCTTATCCAAGTTTATCTATTTGATTCCAGGCAATTCCAACAGGGTGCCGAATTTTCCAAATCTCTGGCTGATCGTATACATTCCCTCAACCGACGGACCTTAGACTCGCTTTCTGCCAAGGCCTATTTCTACTACTCGCTCTTCTGCGAGCAACTTGCACCTCTCCCGCCATCGCCTCGGTCTCCTATCGTCGCAATTCGGCCAATGCTGCTGACTGCGCTCCGGACTGCAGTCTTGCGCAAAGACATCGACACACAAGCTTCTGTTATCGTGTTGCTGCTCCGGAACTATCTATTAACTTCCCACATCTCACAAGCCGATCTTCTTGTGTCTCATACCCAATTCCCCGAAAATGCTGCTAATACACAGGTTGCGCGGTTCTTGTACTACCTGGGTCGCATCCGGGCAATCCAGCTGCGATACACCGAAGCCCACGAGCATTTGACAGCGGCTACTCGTAAATCGCCGGCCAGCAACTGCGCTCTCGGTTTTGCACAAACCGCGACAAAGCTTTTGCTGGTGGTCGAGCTACTTATGGGTGACATCCCCGAGCGTGCTACCTTCCGCGCATCCAACATGGAGCAGGCGCTACGACCGTATTTCCTACTCGTGCAAGCCGTGCGTGTCGGTAATCTCGAGGATTTCGAAACCACTATCGCCCAGCATGCCGACACGTTCCGCCGTGATGGTACCTACTCTCTCATCCTCCGCCTACGCCAGAACGTCATCAAGACGGGTATTCGTATGATGAGTTTGAGCTACAGTCGGATTTCGCTGCGCGATATATGCATTCGGCTACACCTAGGCAGCGAGGAGAGCGCTGAATACATAGTGGCCAAGGCCATCCGCGACGGCGTGATTGAGGCTACACTAGATCGGGAGCACGGCTTTATGAAGAGCAAAGAGATTGGTGACGTTTACGCTACGCGGGAACCCGGAGAGGCCTTCCACGATCGGATTAGAGCCTGCCTAGGCCTTCACGACGAAAGTGTCAAGGTATGCTCATGCTCACCATTCCTTCGATTTTGTTCATCTAGACTATTTGCTAATACGATTGATTCCTTTGAACAGGCGATGCGCTTCCCCATGAATCAACATCGCTTAGAGCTCAAGAACGCCCAGGAGGCTCGGGAACGCGAAAGAGAGATGGCTAAAGAGATACAAGAAGGCGACTTGGACGAGGATGACCTAGGTGGGGATTTTGAGGGCATGTAAAGTATTGAAACACGTGTATTATCGAATTTCGGTTTTTCCCCTTCTACGTGGCTCTGCCCACGGCGTGTCCCAGGGCTTTGCTACATGGGAATGCACGTGGGCCTGGAGCTGCAATAGGGACTGTCGTAGGTTCACAGATCACAGGCCGGATTGTGAGTAATATAGTCCTCACGCACCAATACCACGGGGGGTACCCTTGTACTAGATATGCCAAACGGCCTTCTTCCAGCGTGAGGAGGAGTGGAGTGCGCTGGATTCGGCAGCTTTCAACGGCTGATTCGCTGCCGAGGAGACATCTCGTACACAATTGGTACTCTGCTGCTCTTTTTGGCTTTGATCTTCTTTTCTTAACTTAAGTGTGCGGACACAGCGCCAGAAATTGATGGGCAGAGCTCCATCTCTTAAGTTTCATCAAGCGCGCGGCCGGTGTCATTCCTCAACTAGAGACCAGTACAGTAGGTTGTGTGCTGTGGTTCGGGAATTAACACACTGTGATAAGGATAGGTTAGTTTCGCGATTTGGTGTTGATATCTTTTTAAATCTTTTTCTTTTCCTTCGTTCCTTCTTTCGTTCCTTTCTGCCTCCCTTTTCTTATGTCTAGTATAAGTTGTACTTATAAGTGGGTAGACAGATACCCAAGGTACTGACTGCACTTAGTGTATGCGCGGACGCGATATGTCGGTGGTTGTTGTTACGTAAGCATGTATTGTGCGCTGCAACTGCCAAACCTCAAACTACAGTAGGTCACTGCGCTGTTGACTTTCGCACCGTTTGTGAGGCCGTAATATGCCCGTCCGGCGTCGTTCACCCTGCACTTCTCCGCATAGCCTTGAGTCTGGCGGTATGGCGCCTCAGAAGCGCAAACAGCCACATGATGCCGGCTCGAAGGCCTCCGCGCAAGACGCACCCGCACGTCGATCGACTCGCCAACATCCAGACGCTATCGAAGAACCCGAGCATCACTTACGAAGCGGCCGAACACGCGCCAGTGCTACTAGACAGTTCGATGGGCCTGAATTGACGCAAAAGGCCTCTAGGGGGACCAATACTTACGCGCCAAAGGCTACAGCTACTATCCCTGCCGTGACGACGATCCAGACCAGAGCAAGCAGACACAAGGCCACGAGCGATCCAGCACCAGCCCCCAAAGCCGCGCCAATATCCGATGTGTCCAAGGAGAATGTACGGCCACGGACTCCTCCGCACGAGGGACGAAGACGCGCCGCCGCCCAGACCAAACAAACCAGACAGCCTCATCATCGCGCCCACACGCCTTGTCGCTCTCGCTCTGGTTCTCGCTCCCGCTCCCGCTCCCACTCCCCGCCACAAACAAAGCCACGGCCATCCTCTCCCTCGCAGTCGCGCGCCCCCATCCCGAGATCCTCACAGAGATCAACCCGACCTATAGCAGCAGCCACGGAATCGGGCCCAACTCCTGCAGCTGCCGCTTCTATCACACCGAGCCGTAGCCAGCCAAAGAAGTCCAAAGTTTCCAAAGCCCCCGGAACGCCTCGTTCCGATCGCAATATCGATACGATCGTCTTCGGTGATACTTCCTTCAAAGCATGGTATCCATCATACTACGGGAAGGAAGTTTTAGGTGATGGGTCGGCCAATGTGGGAGGCGGCCACGCAAAGATAGGAGGCGCGAAGCGTGATACCCCCCCGCTCGACCGGCTATATGTCTGTCCTTGCTGCTTCAAGTACTCCAAAGAGGTGGTGCCGTGGTCGAAGCATGTACAGTATTGTGGGAGGAAGGCATTTGTCCCTGGAACCAAGGTCTATATACACCCGCGTCACTTAAAAACAGTGAGCAAGCCATCTACGGATTCAGCTTCAACTAGCCCCGCAGGGTCAGCGAAAGGCAAAGGGAAGAGTACGCTCCACAATGGCAACCCGTTGACTGGCGATGCCGTGACCAATGAAGGCGAATGGAGTGTCTGGGAAGTCGATGGCGAGAGAGACGGAGTGAGCTGCTACCCTTCGCATCCTACCTTGATTCTGACAGCTAACCAAGTATCAGCTGTTCTGCCAGAATCTCTCCTTGTTCGCGAAGCTCTTCCTAGATAACAAATCGGTGTTCTTCGACGTTACGGGGTTTAACTATTTTCTTCTGGTCTACACGCCTCCGCCCTCCAAAACACACCAAGCGCCTCTTGAAGAACCCGATTTAGCACTCGAGTCGCTCGCCGAATCCGCAAACTCGGCGTCCACCTCGTCGAACCCGCACATCTCCACCTCCGTTCCCCTGTCACCGCACCCTAGACCGCAAATCGTTGGCTTCTTCTCGAAAGAGAAAATGTCTTGGGATAATAATAATCTGGCGTGCATCCTGGTATTCCCGCCGTGGCAACGCAAGGGCCTCGGCGCCTTGCTTATGGGCGTCTCCTATGAGATTTCACGACGCGAGGGCATTTTGGGAGGTCCCGAAAAGCCCATCTCAGAGCTGGGTCGCAAGGGATACAGGCGGTTCTGGGCCGGTGAGATCACTCGGTGGATTCTCGGACTAGACCTACCAGCATCGTCCGCCGAATCTGCTGACACTGCCCTGTCTACGAAAAGAGAAAAAGAGAAGGAGAAAGAAAGGAGTCGGGGAAAAGACAAGGTCAACCCCCAGAAGAGTCTCGTCGTCGATGTCGAGCAGTGCTCCAGAGATACCTGGATCGTCCTCGAGGACTGCCTTGCTGTGCTCCGGGAGATGGGAGTCGTCGAGGAGGCTGGGCTCGGCCCACCCGACAATGAGCGAGACCCCGATAGGGATGGAGCGGCGGATGCGAATACACCGGGCAAGGAGAAGGAGGGAAAAGAGGCGAACCCACCTCTCGTGTCGAGAATCCGTATCGACAAGGCGGCTATTCGCAGGTGGGCACACGAGAATAAGATCGAACTCACCAGAGCTTGTGATCCCGACGGGTTTGTAGAGGGATACGCTATCAAACGGGCTGAGGATAACGATGGGGAAGAGTGAAATGGGATCCAACGGCCCTTTCGGAGGTCTTTGTGTTTTAGGTTCTGGCTTACAGGGGTGGGATGGGATGGAAAGCGAGGCGTCCGGAAGCTTGAGCTATGATTTGATAGCAGCCCGAAATATGTTGCTCGAAATGGAGATGGTGAGCCGCCTGATTCGTTGGGCGAGCAGGGTACATTCAAAGACGCGTACGAACTCGGGTGTCAACGATAAGTTTGGACTTATTCGTTTGCCACAGCTTTCAAGTGACCATGCCACTTGATCCGTCCGAGACCTATGAGATATTTATCAATCATGACTTCTCTAGTCTTAATACCACTACGGTCCACACTTACCGTGTTGCTCTATACCTACCACGGTAAAAGAAAAGAACGATAGAAAGAAGGGAAAAGGTAATGATATCTAATGCATGACAATAACAACCGATGACTACTGTAGTATTGCTAGCGCCCCGCTCCTCGTGGTCCCGAGACATCCTTAGATGCCGCGGCCCTCACGAGCGGGGAGAACCCCCGCATCCGACGCTCGACATCGGATGGCAGCATCGCATCGCATCGCGCCGCCTAAGCTAGGTAGGTAGTGCTATCTGGGGTGTTGCATGGTATGGGGCACGCTGCACTGCCGCGGGTAGACTCCCTAGTAGACGTGGTTCAAGACAAGTCTGCCTGGTACTTGCTTGATTATATGCCGAGGTGACCTGGGGACTGCGTGCTTGGCGACGGCTGCAATGGATGCGGACTGCCTTGCCAGCAGCCGCCTGTAGATGGATTCTTGATCTAGGTCTGGAAATGTGCTGAGGAGTTACTTGCTGCGGTTGGGAATACATCGGTTCCTGAGCTCTGGGTCCTGCTTCCCCTCTCTGGCAAGACGCATTGTGCTTTCCTCCCGGTTCTCATCATCGTTGCCGTCGTCGTCATTGTGTGTGCATCTGTCTAATTAGCCTATTCTAACCTAACCCTTCTCCTTTTCACTTTCATATCAAGATCAGCCACGAGTCTAACAGTCTAAGATTGCCTTCTTCTCCCCTTCGTAGTAGTGACATCCCACATCCCGAGATGCCTCCCCCTCCCCCCGCCGCAGCGTCGTCGTCACGGGCGGCGCCAGCGGCCTCGGCAAGATCATGAGCGCGCACTTCGCGGCGCGCGGGGACCGGGTGTCGATCCTTGATATCGACGCCGTGAACGGCCCCGCCGTGGCCGCGGAGCTGGACGCGAATGCGCCCCGGAGCCCGGATGGCGCGGCGAGTGTGCGGTTCTGGCAGTGCGATATCGCATCGTGGGAGCAGCAGAAAACGGCGTTCGCGGCTGTGGCGGATGAGGTTGGGAGTGTTGATGTTGTGGTTGCGAATGCGGGCGTCTCGGAGGGTGGGAGGAGCTGGGTTGTGCCGCCTAGGTCGAGGGATGGGATGGATGGTGGTGGTGGTGGTGAGCCCGAGGAGCCGAGGTTGAAGGTCCTTGATGTCAATCTTGTTGGGAATGTTTACTGTATGTGGTCTCGTTTGCAGTACCCCTCTCATCCCCTTTTCAATTTATATACCTTAATTGTTCTGCCGTTTTTAACTCCGCGTTGGTTGATCTGTTTGTCTCTTGTATTTTGCGTTTCTTGTGTCTTTTGAGGGCATATCGTGATGCGCTCTTATTGAAACTTCCCCCCTTTCTTACCTTCCTGCATGAGGAGGGAAGAGACCCCAAGGAAAGGCAACTCTGTCTATATTTATATCTTGCTTGCTATTGAATGAAAATCTGAATGCTGGAATTCGATGAGCGTGGCAACTCAATCGCTCGACTAACAACAGCCTCATAGCCGTGAAATTAGCACTACATTACATGCAGCGCAACGCCCCAGACCCGACAACCGGACTCAGGGGTTCCATTATCTGCACGGCGTCCAACGCGGGACTATACCCGTTTCCGCCGCAGCCCCTGTACGCGGCGTCGAAACACGCCGTAGTCGGGCTGGTGCGCTCGCTCGGCCCCGTGTACGGCCAGATCGGCATCCAAATTAACGCGTTGGCGCCAGCCTTGTTTGGTGAGTTTTTGCTATCGTCTCCCTTCTCGCGGATCTCCTAAATTTCGTTATTGGCCTGTGAATAAGCAAGGGATTATTTTCACGATGGATGATAGTGGTTAGTGTTTACGGTAGTTATGGTGTGTATGCTTACGGGCCTAGAAACAAACCTTGCCGGCTCTAGCGCCCTCTTTACCACTATGATCGTCACCCCGCCCAGCACCCTCGTCGCTGGCGTGGAAAAGCTGTTGTCGAACCCTGAGTTGAACGGCCAGGTCGCGGAGATCCATGGCGACAGTGTCACGTTGCGGCCGCCGCATGAAGTCGTCGATGCGGACTCGCAGCACAACCTGGCGGAGTTTACGAGGGTTGGATATGGATTGTGATAGTTAGTAGTGGTGGATGGGATGGAGACGGTGTTAATAAGCAGAAATTAAAGTAAACACCGGGTAAAGGGACTGGGAACGGAGTAGTCGGTCAGGTTTTTCAACTGTGTTGATTGTGAGAGTTGCCTAGGAAGTGCTAGGTTGTGTGCTCATGCCACGACTGTCGTAAGACTGAGGGTTTGCTTATACCTATCTATTATGAGAGAGGGAGCTGGGATCTCTTGAAGCTAGTGTCCGTCGCAAAGAGACATGCAGAGGTGTATTTGTTAAAGCGATGTTTAACTCAGCAGCGACATATTTGTATGCGTCTGTTATCTTTCCCCATATCTTTAGGCATTACTTACCGTGGGTTGTTTACCACTTTCGCATCATCATATCTTCACATATTTACGAGCAAGGGGATTCCTAAAGACTGTTGACCATTTCTAACACGCACGTTGAGCAACGGGCCGTCAGAGTATCCGTGAGCAGCTTCAGCATTCTAAGCCTCGGTGTCGAGAAGGGGAAGAGACCATCACAGTGTTACGAGAACGGCCACGTTAGCGAGGTATCACATTATCAGTAGGTATATCATACACCAGCCGTTTAGCTATCCCCTGTTTTGTCTGCCATCATGTCCTACTGTAATGTGCAGCGCACTCGCATCCTTGCGACCTGCGTCCGGAACCGAGTTCACCTTACACATCCGCGATAATCCTCAACATACAAGACAGGCGTCACTGAAAGACTAACTAGCCGTATAGCGACCAGAGAGTGCCGCCGCAGAATCCTCCTCGTGGCCTAGGGGTTGCGCTTTCTCTTCTTGTTCTGCCGTGCTGTAGGCGCACCCATCCGTTCACTAACCTCCTCCACGTCGTCATCGGGTTCTTCCTCCTCGACTCCTTGGCTGCTGCTACGCCCTGCCGTCGATGAACCTGCCGCTGAGCGGCGTATAGCCACGTTTCTAGTTCCCATACAAATCACTACTCGTGCGTTATTCGGAGGATTGATGATGTCCTCCAAGTCGATAGTTTGGGTTGCTGCGTCGACATACACAACTGACGACTGGCCTCCTCCGGACTGGTTGGCGTCGGGCGTCTCAGGTATAGTAATTACAGCTGCTTCAGGCGGCGTAGCGGGTTGAGCGTGGCTCGCCGGAGACACGTTTGGGGCCGAGGCTTGGGAGTCATCAGCCACCAGCGAAGCCTGTCCGCTGAGGGGTGGAGCGTTGGCAGCGGAGGGTGAGTTACCGGAGACCGTGGCAACTGTGTTATTCGGGGGCGGGTCTGCCGGCTGGGGAGCTGCCACCCCGAGGGGTGCAACCGTAGAGATACTAATATTTATCTGGTGCGACTGCCGGCGAAGGGCCCTGATGTTCGGCTGGATTTTCGTCTACACCCAGTTAGTAGCGAGCTTTAAGATGCGTACCTTACTAGGGGCTAGAATAGCCTATCTTACAAAGAGAATGTGTCGAGCATAATCTAGAGGTTCGCGGTTCACATCGTCCAAGCCCGATATCATCACTTTTTCGCGTCGAGATTTTCGGCTGAAACATAGTGTGATGTCATCATATTCTTGAGGGCAAGATCTCCAATCCACGGCATAGGACGCGAGGAAGATAATTGCTCTCTTTTCTGGTAACTTCAGTTCTTCAATGAAGTTAGGGGTTAACCCTAACATGCCGAGCACTGAGCTCATGGCGGCATGTCGTATCTGGCAGGCGCTGTCGTCATTGGAAGGATTGGTGTAATTAAGAAATAGAACTTCTGCAACCGGCGGCATCTTTACAGGTGATTCTCAGGGGCGGAAAGTGATCGAGGTTGTTGAGAGCTTCACGTCGGTTAGGCTGTGATGTCTGTTGGCAACTGAACGCAATCTTGGTGGCAAATACTTATGCTTAAATACGTAGTAACGCGAAGAGGATCGAGGTTGCTGCCTTAGAGACTACCCAAGTTAGTCTGTCTCCATGATAATCCAGGAATCAATCAATCCTTACTATTAAAAAAAGACGACGGCCATATCACTTCTTTATACCACGGATCACACGCCCGACAAAAGGTCATCGCTAGCTCATTCCCTAGCAGTCATTTACCTTCGCTAACAATCCCATTTATTTAAGGGGCAATTCCAACCCATGGACGCCAACTTGTTGTTCCTTTGTATCTCAGCTTCTGCCTTGGTGGTTCGAGCCTTAGGTGTCTTCTCCCCTCTCTCTGGGCCTGTAAATGGTCTCGAAGGGTTGGTTTTTTAGTATCTGACGGTACGCTTTCTTATCCCCCTCTAAATAAACTTACTGGTAGTTTTCCTCTCTCCATTCCTGCTTCGTTCTGGAGAGACTGCTGGGTAGAACACTCTGCTGGCAACTATTGGTTAGATTGGTCATATGACCTAGTATGCTGGTTGATATATCCTAAGGAAGTTGCAAAAAGTGAAGGTTTAATACTTCCCTTTAGAGTTTTTCTTATGCTTGTGGTGCTTTTGAGCCTTTGAAGGAGCGTATGTATGGTAACTACATTTTTTTGGTGTTCGTTGAGGACAAAGTCGTAAATTTGATTTACTCATTCAGGGGTATATAAGAACTGAATATTAATAAATTTCTATGAACAACAATCCATGAAAATGGCTGGTTGGCCTAATGGTAAGGCGTCACTTTCCGGTGTCTGATGCTGGAACTGGTGAAGACTGCGGGTTCGAGTCCCGTACTGGTCGATACGTTTTTGTTGCAATTTTTAATATTCTTTCTCTGTCTTGCCTTTTTGGTACCCCTTAGTAGAAAGAAGTGAACCTGACACGCATCGTATGCCATCAAATTAGTCGACGTACGCTACTTAGGTACCTAGTAGGTTTAATTAACACAACCAACATAAATCCTTATCAACAACAGCTGTGGAAGAGTTTGTCTTAAAATAATACCCGGGTATGTACAGTATGCATGCACGCTTATCCTTATCACACAGTAAATGCAGTACCTGACTGATGGGGCAACAAAGTTGCGGACCGCCTGCGCGTTGCGTAAATCTGACAGTGAGCAAAACAGTATCACGGCTGTTCAAACCTTGTATCCACTGCCTACCATCCATCCGAGTTCCTGATCCGAGGTCTGAAGAAAGCAAAAAAGTCTTGGCTCATCGATAGTATAGTAAGGACAACCGGCCAGATAGCTATACTTGGCATTGGCTGTGCCAAGTACTGCGCTACAGTGTGTAAGGACCCGACAGGGATACGTAGTCCAAGCTCATGTCAATCCTCAGCGACTTGTCAGGGCCTACACGTTTTCGGGCTTGAGCTTGTTGTTCGCCGTACGGAATACTGAAGAAATAAATCTCAGCACACTAAGCCAAGATGAGACAGACAACAGACTTGGCGAATATGGTACCCCGGTACCTCATAAGACTCAATGGCACTCCCGCCCCCCCTGGTGCCCTGCGGCCGGCACAGATCTCACCGTCATTTCGCGTCAGCTGCGAGAAAATTTTTACAGCGTCGCAGCTTGCGACAAAGTCGACATAATCAAGTATGACTCCTTCGCAACCTCACCTACGAAATCTCATGCAGTTTCGTTTATGCTCAGTTGTTGCTGCATATGCGGTCGAAACCTACCCGTATTTATGCTGCAATGGCCCGCGGACCAAAAAGTGTATTCTGCTGCAGTGCTTCTCGGTCGCGTCCCGCTGCGAATGTCGTTGGCTGTTGAGGCTCAAGCACCCATGACACGCCTGGGACCCTGCGATCCGAAGTGCTTGGAAGCAGATTGAAAAATACCTCCTTCCCCTTTTGTCTCTCAAATTGGTCACTCGAGGTACCCACATTCATATATTTCTCCCAATCTCCTGGAAACGGGGTGGGAGCTTCTGGCTTCCGGCAGTCCTCCCCTACTGCTGGGCCGTACCGTGGTACCTCGCTGTATTCCTTGCTTCCATGCTGGCCAGTGCCGGCCAGTGCTGGCAGGGGCTGGTGCTTCCCGGCGTGCGGTGTACTATGTACTGCACGTCAAGCCGAGGATTGCTGGCAAGGGTTGCCCGAATTCCAGAACGATTGGCGAGTTCCCATTGGCTGCTTGTGCTATTCCCGAAATAGGCCACATACGGTATGCCGTCAGTCAATCTGTGAGGGAACCTTGGCTAGGTAGTCGGGGAGGCTTGGTCCAATGTCCGACACGTCTGAGCTGACCTGTGCTAACATTCACAGCGGTACGGGAACTTGCAGCGAAGTTGTGGTGGTCTTGGAGACGCAATAGTTCATCTGCGCGCTCATTGTGACGAGGATGCGTCCCCCTTTTTATGTTGCTTCGCTCTCACCCTCTGTTTTATCCTGTCGTCAGACAAGCTCCACCCACGTGTCGTCGCCTATGAGCTCGCTTCGATACCAGCTGGGGCTCCAGTTTGCGATCCACGAGACAGGACCAAGTGGAGGACCGAGTTTAGTCTGTGGGGGTCATCATATTCTGCCACCTACCTTTTGTCACACCCTTTCCCCCGGCCTTGCGTTGCTCAATAGTATTGAGCACTCTTATCGGTACTCGTTGTTGTTCATCTATCCCACTGAGTAGTGTGAGGATGTATAATGTTTCCATGATTGCCTGCTTTCAATGTCGAAATAGAAAATCTGGCTGGTTGCTGTTATCGTGTTCTTGGCCAATATCGACAGGAAAAAGCCGCAAAAAAGGCAATCAATCTAGCCAAGAATAACAAGGTCGGGTTGTCCCTACAAACGCCGCACCCGGAAATGTCCGACATCCCTGTAAATAAACAGTGAAACCCGTCAGCCTTGTCTCCTTTGGGTAGCCTCCAGTAGAGCGCAAAGAGTTTGTTACAACCACTGCGCTGTGAGTAAGCCTGTGTGTGCAGTGGCCCGTACCCATTGTGCCAGCCATTGTGTCGACGCCGTGTGGGTTTCATCAAGTCCACCGTTCAGCTTCATTTCCTCGGACACAGTGCCGATACCAGCTGGTGGTCCATGCCCAGCCCCGGAACAACTATTCTGTCGTTTTCCTAGAGCTCCGTCAGACTTTTCTTCTCTTCTGCCGCACCGTCAAGAAGCTTTTCTTCCTTTCCTTCAAGCTCTTATCTCTTCTTCCATCAGCTCACCCGCCTGTCCATCCTCTCGCTCGACACCTCCCCCCTCCATCACCAATACCACATCTATATCCATCACAATGGCCTCCGCTCGCATTGTTGCATCCCGCGCCGTTGCCTCTATGGGCACCAAGGTCGCTCGTCCTGCCGTTCGCGCTTCTTTCGCCAACGTTGCTGCTAAGCGCACCATTGCCAGTATGTTCTCCTGAAAATCACGCAATTGGTCCCAACCGGGCTTTTTGAATGACGGATTTGTTCCAATTGAAATCTTGACCTCTGACATGGTTCCCTGTAGGCAATGCTACCCCTTTCCAGGCTGCTAAGCGCCAGCAGGTCTCCCAGATCCTGAACGCCACCACCCGCACTGCTTTCCAGCGCCGTGCTTACTCTTCCGAGATCGCTCAGGCTATGGTTGAGGTCTCCAAGAACTTGGGTATGGGTTCCGCCGCCATTGGTCTGACTGGTGCTGGTATTGGTATCGGTCTCGTCTTCGCCGCTCTCCTGAACGGTGTTGCCCGCAACCCCGCCCTCCGTGGTCAGCTTTTCTCATACGCCATTTTGGGTTTCGCTTTCGTCGAAGCTATCGGTCTTTTCGATCTCATGGTTGCCCTCATGGCCAAGTTTGTACGTATATCCCGCAGTCAACTCAGATCTTGGCATTCAAGCTAACCCATATATCAGACCTAAACATTTTAATATCCACACTTATGGAGGCTGGGCTCACACTACGTCCTGGTGTATGTGAAATGAGCGATTCGAGAAACCCCGCTGCTGTGTCATAAATACGACCTCGCGTCTCAATACGTCTTGATGGGCAAAATCATCTTAGAATAATAGACGGGCATAGATTTGGGGATGGACATAGACCGGGGTATGAAACCGTCTACAAGAGAGGCTTCATGGCATTGCCTTCAGGCATGTGTGTAAAGATGGAAGAAGGGAAAACATTTACTGTCGCCGATGGCTACAGTCCGTAACTTGTAAAATATCATGCCACCAACCATCACCACCTAACTGAAAGCAAAAAATTTCTTTTTTCCCTTTGTTGAACCAAAGCAACAAGCATGAACTGGTGTTTGATATGAATTATGGACACGATGTTTGTGCTGTGTATACCAATGAAAATACTTCTCCACTCACTGATTAGTCTGAACTGGATAAACAGTGGAATTTTTAAACTGCCCCCAGGCTCTCTCACCCTGAGTCGCCTGGTTGAGTGCGTGATTTGGCGCCGTAGTTTTCTGAGCGGTTTTTTGGATTTGCACCAAGCGGTCCTAACGCTTTAGCGGACAGAACCGGCTGCCTCGGGCGAGCTCCTCCTTGGACGAAGTCAGAGCCTAGATACTAGTCAGTATGGCTCTGGCCCACATGAAGCTTCATAGCGCCAGTCTCTCCACCCAGTGCCTTACCTAGTCTACCGCACCCCCCAATGAGAATAACCAATTGCTTCCATGTGGGCCTGGCGTTGACTGATGATGCAGCGATTGGGGACAGATGATGAAACCAAGACTTGCACGAGCCAGACGGGGGCTTGCTGGCGTGGGGATGTTGAGCTAGAGATGGGGAAGAAAAAGATGAAGATCAAATGATTCAACTGTCTAGCTACTTCGGGCAGTATTCGGTGAACGAATACTGCTGAGCCGTTGCGTACCCGAGCTAAGGATATCGGAACGATGTGGCGGATTGTATGAGGGCTGGACTCCGCCCCTGATGGTGGAGCGGCGACGGTTGAGCGAACGTTATCTTGAGGCCGTAGGTCCAGCTGAGCATCTAGCGTTATATTTCCTTCGACGTCCATCATTATTGCCGCATCCACGCTGCACCTCTAATTCCACAACTTCTGCCTGCTAAAGGCGACTTGGGCGTCCAACGTCTTGTCTACTCGCGGAGCGAGTATGCGACCTCCATGATTTCGACGCCACGAGGGAGGGGAAGTTCGATTCCGAACCAGTGAGATATCGATTGATTCCACCCATCCGACCGGACCATGAACACAGCGAGGCGGCAGACATGATATCTGTGCCTGGGCTAGCTACCCTACCGAGACATCCAACTTGGAATAACTTGATCATCTAGGAAGCCGATTAGAGACGCTGGATGGCGTACGACCGAGAGTCTGCAACGTGACTTTAAGGCTGCGTCTTGAGCGACTTCCGGCGAGAAAATTGTTGAATTGTTCCCGACCCCTCGGCCGTCACTAGCATGACCGAACCCAACCGCATTGTCCACCATTTCGATCTGGACGAGCACACGATAGCGGGGTGTCTGTCTTGTGACTAGGTCATCTGGATATGCCGTCGCTCTTGTCGCCAACTGTCAGGGCCTGTAGGAGCAACCACGTGCCGTCCAGTGAGCCAGGATGAACCAGAATACGATCAATTGAGTGCCACGTGAGAATTGACGCGCGCGTCGTTGTGTCGCTCGTCCAATTGGCCACTCCAGATTGGTCGGCAGCGAGCTTGCGATTCTGTCGAGTTATTGATGTCTTCTAGTTACGACTGCTCTGTCGCGGGAAGGCCTGGTCCTCTCGTCGCGTAACGGTAGCTCACAAGCGTGTCGCTTTCTTCACAGGAGAGGGGCTAACCGACGAGCGTGGCCACGATGACCTGGGGTGGCCTCAGAATGTCACCGCCCTATTAATTGACTCGACAGCGATCGTAGCCACTTGGCTATCTGAACGCTCGATATCGCTTGACGTGAGTTCTTCTATAGATTCATTCATCTTGTTGGGTGTGGAGAGTACTTGGAAGCGCAGAAGGACTGCCCATAGGGTCCAACAACAACGGTGGAAAAAGAAAGGGATGGGAAATATCCTGTGTCTTCAGTGGGCCAACGCAGGGTGAAAAAGGGCACACGTCGACTGATACTGGCATCGTACGACAAGTCGCGGCGGGGCCATGTCAACAAGAGCAATTCGGTTTTACATAAGAAGGTGGATGGTCTCTCGAGAAGTTGGGCAGCTCAGTGTCGATTGGGCGAGTCATGCGTCAAAAGCATCAGCCGAATTAGAACCCAGGAACGAGAGGACTGAAGAGGAATCAGGGGAATCAGGGGAATCAAGGGAATCAAAGGAATGGCAGGCAACGGGGGGTGCGGCGAGCTAATAAGGTGATGTGTTTTGTAATCTGCTTCTCGCTTGGCCTCCAACAGACAGGCTTCCCCTCATGCCTCACGTGACCTGCTATTTCCCCAACATTTACCCCGGACTTTGACCCCGGATTGTCTTGCACTAGATAAGCACTAGATAAGCACTAGAACGGTGTCCTGGACCAAATTAAGCTACGGAGCTGAAAGCAGTGAAATGAGTATGTCTCTCATCCTTCATCATTACCATTACAACTAAGATAATAATGTTGTTAGTCTTGTAATTTTGCTGCCTATCGAAATCGATTACCTGATCTGGTGTATGGCGAAGATTATGTTCGACCTCTATGTAATTGTGACTGACGAATGCCTGATTAGCTCTGATATTTCGGGGCGCGTCCCGTGTTGATTTAGTATAGTGCAACTTAGGCGGCCCTGAAGGGCGTGTCTTTCAAAGATCGAAGAGTCGATGTGCTATAAGCGCCTTGTCCACAACAGCTTTTATTAGTGCTAAGCGGGATAGATATAGTTTACTTAGTTCAGTCCTCCTCGTTGATCTCCTTGCAAGCTTGACCCTTCATTGGTACTTAAAAACGAGATATGTTCAGATCCAGATACGCGAGACTGACCTTCACTCGAACTACTAGCAGAGACTGAATGTCTGTTTGTTAATCCATCTTCAGTTGAAGCCCGAGGTATTAGTTTTTCCCTCTGATCTAATATCGAGAGTCGCTCAATCTCCCGCGCTGTGGCATCTTCTTCCGATATCTCTCGTTTGATCCGTGTATGATTAACACGCGATCTGTGAATACCTTTGGCACCGAAAAATAGGGCGAGGAGTGCAACCGCTGTCCCAACTATTGGTGCTGCCACCTTAACACCAAGATTGGTCTGCTGTGTAGACTCCGGGGCTGCATTCAGCTGGTCAAGAGTTGTTACGCCGTCGTGGTCTAATGTCCATATTGGCAGGACACTGCTCCAACTTTTCGTCCACACGTTCGCTTCTAACTTCACACCTGTTCTGTTGGGCATGGTTCCGGATGCTACTTCGGTGAGGGCTTGAGTAGTATTTCCTTCTATGCCTGCTGGGCCGGGGGCTTGTGCAAGCCAATAGTTTGCTACAGTGTCCGCGGTATCATTGTACTTGAAATAGGAAGCAATAAATGCGGATTGAAGAAACGCACGACCTAGCCGCGGCCAGGTTCTCCAACCATTGTCCCACTCGAATTCTCGCCGTGAGCAAGGAAAATATCGCGCCGGTGGTAGAAGTGAACCATCCTTTGCTCGTGTGGTGGCGTGAAATGTATGCTGTAGTGAGGCCATAGGAATCTTGATAGACACTTTGGAATATGCCGCCTCGTCTAGGTTGTAAAACTTAAAAACATCTGGTGGCGTGAGCACGAGCTCGAGATACACAGGAGATCGGAAAATAGGATGATCAGGCGGATATGACCACAGATACAAATTCCGGGTGGTATCATATTCAAGGTCGAGTAGTTTCGCCAGTGGATCACAGACATCGCGAGTTAGGTGAAGATATGGGGCACCGGGCTCGATGATAACCCCTGTAGCAGTAGAGTTCCTATCCTCATGCAAGATGCGGGGTTCTTGTTTATACGGTCCCTGGGGAAAACTCCCATTATTAAGCCTGAGGTTTTCTAAGGGAAGAAAGCCGGACTCTACACCAATGTAGATGTGAGTTAAAGTAAAGCCCCCACTACCCGGGTTTCCGTACGAATTGTATGTCTCGGTCCAATTCAGAAGGTCGCCCATAATCTTGCTGTTGTCGTACCCGCCGACAATGAGGGATCCGTTGACTGGGGGCTCAACTGAGCCCATGTGGAAGCTGGAGAATGGAGAGAATACTCTTCCGGTCTCCGAAAGGCTCGCAGCAATTTGGGGAAGCGACATTATGGAATTCAATACTGGTACCAAGCGTGAATTGTTCGACGCTAATGTAGTCAATTTCTCACCTACGATGGCAGGTGTCTCGATACGAAGGCCTGCAAGATCAGAAATAAAGTTGATGCCCGTAACGTTGCCATCGAGGGGCATGAAGCGGCGGGGGTCTAGTCCCGACCGCCCAGTGAGAGAAACATCGTTCCACGAAGTGAGAAAACTAGTGTTTCTCGGAAACTGTGTGGAGTCTGTTATGTTAGGAAGCCGGAACTGTTTCGTTATCGAGGCGTTAAGGTAGAACTCGGGGAAGGCGAACTCGTCACAACGCAATATGCCGGCTGTCACTTCGTCCGCGCATTTCTGCGGTCTGACAAGAAGAGACACATTCGAAAGAGTGAGGTATGCGTTGAGATTCAGATTCTGCTGCGAGCCATTGTATTCAAGCTGAATAGTAGGCCATGGGCCGTCAATGTCAGGTGATAAGTGAGCGTCTGGCTGGTTGTTGAAAGGGACTTGAATAAGCTCAGCGGTCGCTGCCACAGCGGCAGCCGCAAGGAGAAGTCGGAGTCGGGTTGACAGCATGGATAGGGATCAAGAGAGCTGTAGCGCTTTTCAGTGTATTCACTCCTTTTACAAGTTTCGACTGAAGATTTTGCAGCCTCCAGGATTCTCGTAATAAAAGAGGGTTGCTGTAGTCCTAGACTTTATGTCTTGGATATTTTGAAGCATAGATATGGCACAATTTAGCTATATAGGTAATTAAAGGGGGCGGATGACATTTGCCAAGCCGCCACATAATACCAAACTTAGGAGGTCCTAGTCTACCAGCTGACGGCGAGGTTGAATATGACACCTGCCAAGGCCGTGGCTTAGGCCCCCATCATGTGCTACTCGTATTTAAAGATATCTGCATCCAACAGACTGACTGGCTTTGCCATGTTTTACTTCGAGGCGCATTGCATGCAGGTCTTATGTACACAAATCGGCCCTCCAGGACGTACGGAAGTGGCGGAGCGAGCGAGGGGGCAGAAAGGGGACCTTTCATCATTGCTATATCGCGCCATCAAGTGCTGATAAAATTGATTTTTTTCTCTCTTAGCAGACAAGACATTGTATGTATGATCAGTCCAGAAGTGCTGCAGTATTTTTTTACCTTGTTTTCACGAATCGGTCCGTCCTCAGGCTCTGAGGCCGTTTGTGGACCAACTTTTGGCCTTACAATATGCATTATTTTGTTAGGGCGATATTATTTCCTTGTATCATGGAGCGATTGAAACGGGCTGCTATCAGCCCCATCACGTACCCTATGCGGCAATACCGCAAGTTCAAAGACTATCGCCATCAGCGCATCAACGACGCACCCCTGACGTGGAACCTGAGCTCCTGGGAGCGTCTTCATCCATCGCTTCGGCAAGGCTACAAGTTCTGTCTCGGCATTGTGGCCAGCATCTGGGTGCTCGTTCTTGCTTTCACCATATGGGCCGGCGTCGTTCACGAGGCACAGGCGGGCCTGGTCCTAACCCTGAAGACCGGAAGCTGTGCTGCCGCCCAAGATATTAACTTCTGGGTTCATCTTGTCGTAAACGGCCTAGCTTCAACCCTGTATGCTGTATCCTCCTTTGTCATGCAGCGAATAGCTGCGCCATCACGAGAAGATATCGATAGGGCGCACGGCGCTGAGAAGCCATTGAAGATTGGGTCACTCGCCTTCGCCAACTTTGCAGTACTTAGCGGGAAACGATTAGGGGTGTTTTTCCTGCTCTGGGCAAGCTCGCTGCCGCTTCATTTGTTGTTTAACTCTGTCGTCGTGTATACTTCAACGAATGCAGAGTGGCCGAGCTATGTTTACTTACTTTCCGAGGAGCAGTTCGAGTCTTTGATGTCCAATACCTCGGCTCTTGCCGTTTCGGGTGTGCGACAATATGATGCGATGCCTGGTGAGGTCGCTATACAGGCGCAGGCCATAATACACCAGCAACCACCCATGGTTGATCTTAGGCTGGACGAATGCATCGACACATTTGGCTCCGGATCTAGTGAAACCTGGGGTGATGTTGTTCTCGTATACAGTTCTCAGAGCCGGGATCTCCCGGGTTTCCTACGTAACCTGAAGGAACCCATTTTTAGTTTATCCGGCTCCCTCCCATTCATTCACGAAGACCCATGGCGATGGATGTGTGGATATAATGACTGGAACGCAACGTGCGATGCGCAGAAAATCTTGGACAGTGGCAGATGGGTGGCAGATGGCCTGACCGTATCGCGCTGTCTAGCGCGCAGACTTCCTGAGCTCTGTGAGCTTAACATGAGTCTGGCGATCCTGATCGCAGTGTTGGTAGCTGTATCGATTAAGCTCATTGCTATTGTTTTTGCCGTGGTGCTCGGCCGGGATCGGTCGCTTCTCACGATTGGGGACGCAATCGCCTCCTTCCTAGAAGACCCAGATAAGTATGTGTGGCCGCGAAGTCGGTCGAGTTACCAAAGCCGGCGGAGGATGGTGATGTTTGAGATGAAGGGGGCGTTTTGGGCTGCGACCATTTTGTAAGGTTTTGTTCCTCTCCTTTCTTTCATCGCCTGAGCTACCTAACGTTATGAATAATTCAGTGGAATCATTGTCCTGTCATTGGCATGGTGGTTCTTCGTTTTCACGTTTCGCGAAACTTCAATCGCTTTCTCCCTTTCGAGGACCCCTTTCGATTTTGACACAATGCTCCGGTACGGACTCGGAAAGATGCCCAGTAGATGGTCAAACACACTAACAAATAATCTCTTGTCTTATCCGGGGGCCGAAGATCCGTCTTTCACGTACACCAATGGAGCCGCGTTAGCCAACCTACCTCAACTTGCGCTAAGTGCTTTTTATCTGGTGTTCAACAACTATGTCACGCGGTTGTTCGTTGCGCTCGAGTTTCGAGGTTTCTCCACTCGGCGTCGAGGGCTCCGGGTCAGCAAGCCCATGGAAGGCACCAAACAGCGTCGGGCTCATTTCCTCCAGATTCCGCTTAGATACAGTTTGCTCAGCATGGGACTATTTGTGCTGTTGCACACGTTTCTGTCTCAGTCGTTGTTCCTACGCAGAGTGTACGCCGTATTCCCGCGGTCGTATGACGACCCTGGTGAGATCGGGAAGAAACTTCTTCCTATGATTGGATATTCTCCCGTAGCGGCTTTTGCTTTCGCTATTTTGTTTACGTCCCTGATCCTTTCAGGGCTTATCATAGGGTTGATACCTCTCGATTGGAGGTTGTTGGATACTAGCGGAGACTCACTTGAGATCGGGATAACCTGTCTCCCTTCGGAGGAAATGCGTAAAATCCATGAGGGTGCGATAAGGTGGGGAGTGACAAACAAATATGCCGATGGCAGTATCAAGTGCTCGTTTAGTTTACTGCCAGTACGACCACCTGATCCTGGAGAAGTTATGAATTTTCGCACTAAAGCATCATAGATGTTTGTTTATAATACAGTTTCGATTACGGCGCATCAATCAGGATCAAGAGGATTATGACTTCCTCCCACAGTGTAATCCTATTGGGAACAGTGCTTGTTTCTCGGAGTCTTCGTTGACACAGAAAACCCCTAAGATTAAGAACCCGGTAGTATGAGCAATATGACAAGACCAAGCGGGTACTTTATCACAAGATGCAGAGCCTTGGGTGCAAGCTTAAGCCGGTTGTCAGAGGTATGCAGACTACCGGCTAGGGTGTAGAGGACATCAAGTGTCAATTACATAGTGTTGGACTTCTTAAGCTTTCAAAGGAGAATAATTCTTGCTGGTCACAACAATTGGCCGAAGTAATCAGTATGAATGCTTACTAGTTTCTTCGTTGGTACAATTAAAGGACAGCACCAGAGGGGGAACAATACCATTGAGGCAACATTCATATATTGTTGCGCCCAGGGGGGTTGCTGGCACATATTCTTTCCCGATATCAACCCCCTCATTGTAAGGGGAACCGGACAGGTTGTATACTGATAGTATATGGAGAGTGATGCCTCCAAGGCGTGTTTCCCGAGACGCAGCTTACCACTCCTGCCACTACCTCACTTTCGACAATAATATCAGTCACGACGCTTACCATTCATTTTGAAGTACTCCCTAGTGCAGGAATGTTTGTACCCTATAATCGTTTGTGAATATAAAGAGCTATCAACTAGAATTTAAAATCTAATAGATTATTTGGCAAGAGCGTCAAATAGAGTGACTAATCCAATAAGAAGTGCACCAGTTGTGACAATATAGCTTGCAAGTGATGTCGCAGTTTGTACACTGGTCTGTACATCTGCACCGTACTTTAAAACTGCTACGGCTGGCCAGGCCACGGTGATGACGATACTAGCGACAGTGGGCGAGAGAACGATAACTGAGAGCCAGAATGGATCCCACTTCGTAACGAAATTAAGGGCTGCCGGCGTATCAGTGGGTACCTGTGTTTTCGCGTTTGTGACTTGACGAAAGACGGTCTTCGCGACTAAGTCATCAACATAGTCCTTCTGGTTGCCTGGTATCAACTTGAAAGTTGAGTTTTCGATCTGGCCAGGAATCTGATTGCCCAGATTCATGGTGGAGCTATATTCGCCCGCACTATGTTCGCCGAATTTTCTTTCCAGCTTTATGAATGATTTATTAATGAATAGTCGGAATGAAAGATGGCATGGCTATGATGCTATAGGTTTCTAGGCTACAGAAATTGGGCTCTTAGGTAACATATATTAAAAAAAAGGGGACCTGCTACTAACCTTTACGATATCAATTTGTACAAGTGACGTAGGAAGAATAGCTTGCAAGATGCCACCCTGTATACGCGACATGCGATAGAAAAGAGACAGATGCTCCAACAACCACAGGTCGTTCACGTTCCCATCGTGGGGGTCCGGACAGGGAATATGTATGCAATTGATCTGATCGATAAATATCGTAATGACGTGTGTGGGGTTTGCCAGTCTCCAGGCTTCGATATAGTTCTGTGAAAAGTGATGGCGATTTAGACTTAATAGAAGGTAGGTGGTCCAAAAGAAACCCCATATCGACCGTATCCGAGTTACTTTTGCCGATATCGAAACGACTATCAAAAATGAAAGAAGCTACGAAGGAGTTAGTGGAGACGGAAGTAATGCACTCAGAATGGGTCGTGAGAGCCTACTTGACCTTCCAACAGCCACGAAGCTAGTTCCATAACGCCCAAGCGCCGGTTGATCTTTCCCATCTTAATGAAGGGATAAGAACCGGCTGCTAATGCGATATGAAAAATGAGAGCATACTGCCAGTTCCAATAAAAAGCTGCAATCAGAATGCTAAGATAGAGCCTAAACAAAGCCTTGACAAAGGCGGTGAACCGCCAAGATGGGAAGAGTTGATGAAAGTGCTGGACAGGAAGTGGCCGGGTTACCCGCTTGGCAACAAAAATATCAGAGGTAAATCTATGCCGCGGTGCCGAGCCCATGGAGAAGTGTAGATTGTTCAAAGATGTCCATAATGAAGACAAGACACGAGACAAAAGTCGGTCCACAACTTTAGCGATGAAGGTAAGCATTTGGAATCTTGATAATTGATATAGGCTGTCTACGAGGGCCTAACAAATTGGTCACTTGCGAAAGCAGAAGATGGTTAGATGGAAGTCTTTGGGTGGGCATATGCGTTTAGCATTCCGACCCCATGAGCCAAGCCGCCCCCAATCCTGGGGCTGTATAGCTGAGAATTAGGTAAGTACCCAACCCCTCTTTTAAAAGATCGGTGGCTTTTCAGCTAGATGTCTTGGTACTCCAGGAATTGCCTAATAGGTAATTCAGCTGCTAAGTACTTACTTGCCTTTAGTGAGTGGGCTAAAGCCTGTGGGGGGTAGATGTGGTAATAGTACTTTATATCGTCCTCTTTCAGTTAGAGCTATTGCAACTCCGCAGTATCATATATAGCTTCTAGCGATCGAAAAAGAAAATAAGGTTGTTTATCCCAGAGTCGCCGGAAACCCCGCCCCCGCCCCCTATATTACCTTTGTACGCGATTTAGTTGAGATACTAAGCAAATATGTGACTGTGGCTTTTTCTCATTTGGGAGTTTACTTGTGGTAGCTCAACTCTTAATTTCTTGGCTTATGGCACAACGTCCTTATAGTTTTTCTCACCCTATTTGCTCAACCTAGGCCGTCTTTTTGAATCCAAACGCCGAACACCAACACTAACAAGCTTGAGACCGAACTCGGAGTACTATTCGTATTATTCTTTAAATGCTTTAAATACTATTATATTAAATGAAGGCCATGTTCAAAATGATTCAGTTGTCAATCTTCGGCCCAAGAAAGTTTAAACCAACGAATCGCTCTCATATATCGTCCTTCTCCCTAGTGACGTTCTCGTACTCTATCACTTGCTCATTTCCATACGATGAATAACCTAGACTTCAGAAATATTAACTAATTGTGTTTACTATTAAGTTTATAGCTATGGACAAAGCGGCGCAGAGCTAGTGGGGTCAAAAATCGAGTTTACTGTCGTTGGGGGAGATTACAAGACCCAAAAAAAGGGATGGGGAGAAAGCTACAGGCCATTCGAGACTAGCGGTATACTAATATGCAAAAAAAAAAGCCCCTAGGTCTCTAGGGAAGTAGCTTTTCAGTTTAGTAAGAAAGAGCAAAAGCCATGTTGTAGTGTGGAATTGATAGCAACATCGGTTATAGATGGGCGAACACGTCTAGTATGTACAGGGGCGCCTAATTAAGATAAGTCTAGTTGAGTTTAACTAATGAGTTGAATCGTAGTTTATAAGGTTAAATGGCTTTGAGAATCTTTCTATGTCCTAATATTTACTGGATCCTACTGGATCGCGTTGCACGTACTTGAGACTTTGACTTCGCCGGACTAGCGTGGCTTCAAGGAACTCTGCAACTAACCGCTCATGGGCTATACAGTGCGCTAAAGCGCTACAAATCTGCTAGGGGGCAGGGAGCCTTTGCGCGTAGGATAGTGTAGATGATCTAAGGCGGGTTGCTAATATCTCCATTACTTGTAAGTATTGCTGCTCCGTAGACGTTAGATTCTCTATTAGAGTTGCTCCAGGCTCCTGATTTCCTGTCGCCAGTGGTTTTAAGTTCCCTGAGAGGCTCTCCTATTTCCAAGGTAAAAAGCACGGCTGGAGAGAGGAGGTGGTCTCTAACATGCTCGTTCAGGGACTCGCAGAGGCGTGCAGATAGAGTATCTTGTCTGTTGACAGTAACTCGCCTCATGTTAGTAGAATTGCAATATCCCGATACTTTATAAAGTCTGTTGTGGCGGTCGTCAGGACTGAAGTTGCTAGGAGAGGCCAGGCTTATGCTAGGAGTAAATAATGAGCTCATTGGAGCTTCAATTTGATGCATCGATCGCTCCGCCTTAGCGAGGACAATACTAGTGGCGAATCTCTCTGCGGTAAGGACTTCGCAATCTCTCTGAACTTATTCGACAGAATCAAAGATAGCATCGCTAGCTGTAAGAGCAGCCGCATAAGGCCTTCTTGTGCTTTGTTATTTAGCACTGTACTTTTAGCGTTTCAGAGAATATTTTCTAGAATGATGGTGGATCGACAAGACGGCAGAGAATCTGGGAGATAATGTGCTTATCAAATGCTCTCCTGAATTTCTACGAAGAGTAAGGTGCCAGATAGTAGCTATCGCGTGTGGTGAGGGATATGTGAGTACAATTAGCTAATAGGGGTGGGGTAGATTTCTCCTATAAATCGGAGATCGAAGATCTTGAACTTCACTTTCATGTAGGAAGGCGCGGGGATGCCTTGATTATCGATAGATGAATTACGATGCCATCTATTAATTGATTCCCCGGTGACCTCTAAGAATACAGTCACTGTAGGAAGCGTATGAACAACTTTCTACTTCTTATAGTGAGGGCTGTGCTTCTTTTAAACATGCAGTCTATTTTAATATTTCAACAGATATTCAATAAGCCCTAAGAAATCTGAGACGGTGGTATTCGCGAAATATGGCGAGTTAATAAAGTCCAGTGCCTTGTATAGTGTATTTTGTCTGGCGTTCGAGGAAGCGAGTCTCTCCAGGCAACTCGTCTTATTTTGCTGAAAAGATATGCTCCCAGGGAAATTATGGGCATTTTGATGGCGCGAAATTTCTAAAGTATACCCTAGGAGGTTGCTGAACGTCCTGACAAGATGCTGAAATCGCTCTCCAGAATCCCTGTTTGAAATCGCAAACTGCCGAGGATTTAAGCGCGTGCGTGTAGCCCGCGCAGCCTTCTCTATCATCCGGACCGCCGTATCAATAAAATCACCAAAGGCTATCAGGAGATGTGCTCGGTCGGGTTGCCTTGGGTGCGGAGGTAGGGAAAAACCCGTCTGGGTCTCTCCCCAACGGTCCAATTCCTTCTTCCCCAACGGCGCGGGTTGCTGTCGAATCGGTCGGCAGCATGCTTTAGTTGAGTCATGTCTGCTACTATCCGATAATCGCGGTTAGTGTCCTCATTGGCGGTATTTATGCATAGGCGTACAAACAGTGCGGTGCCACGTTTTCCGCTTAACTTGTGGTGGGCATGGGGGCTAGGAGCCTGCCTCATCCCACGCTGACCCCGCGGTGGAATGTGATATGTCGTTGCCTATAATATATCTAGGTGCGATATATATGTAGCTTTACTGTCAGTGTGCTGTTAGACTTGGTACGATTGAACCGACATATTTCATAAGACGTCACAGGTTCTGCCACTAGGCTTATCTTCCATTTCCAGGCTGTATCGACTCCCAACGGCACAATGATTCAGGGTGATTTATCGAGTCTACGTCGAGGCGGTGGCGCGTCTTCAAGCAAGGCGGGTTCATTTCGGGGCTCTTGGCGCGGCAGTGCGGGACATTGGCGTTATGGGAAGGACCGAGCTTGCAAAAAGGAAGATGACCAGGTGCTCCCAGGACGTCTAGTCGCAGAACTTAAGGTGGAGGAACTTACTACCTCGTCGGCAGTGATTGCGGTAGAGGCGCGTATTACAAACTGCGCCTATGCGGCATCATACTCATTGAATGATGAAAAGCCTTTCAAGATGATCGTCCCAGGTACGCCACCCCGCCATTGAAAAGCGAGTGTTTGGTTTAAGAAACTTATGTGAATTGCAGGCCAACCCGCTGTTTGGAGACCCCCTCCACTACCTTGCCGACTGCCTGGCGATAGTGGTGACTACATGCGTGATCATAACGGAGCACGGTTCCCCGATCATCCTATCCAACCAGCTGTTCAAGCGCTGTTTTCCTTGAACGAGGCGTTCGACCCATCAAGCATCGATATTATGGGATGCGCAAGTACTCTAGGAGATATACTGCGATTTGTCAGATCGATCGATTCCACATTTCGTTTTGATGTGGAGATGGTCGGCAACACACTATTCTTCGTTCGCAATTGCAAGAATGATGTGATACCCAACGTGCGTGGTTATGGTCACTCATTTTTGAATGCTTTTACCTCAAGCGCGCCCAACAGTGGTACAGCCAAGTCTCACCAGCGAGTCGTATCTTACGATTTCAGCGACTTGAGGTGCCTCGTCCGCTTTGAGTGTGATGGCTACTTGACCAGCAGTGATGGTCTTGGCGCTGTTGTCACAGAACCGCAGTTTAATCCGTCTACGTCACCATCCGACTCAATCGCTGTACAGGAAGGTGGCATGATAGTAGCCCAAGACTTAGTATTGGAAATTAAAACAAAGAGTCAAGCGATAGGAGGGATCCATAAAAGCGACCATCTTCCTCGACTATGGGTTCGGCAAATACCTTACTTTGTTAGCGCATACCACAATCGGGGGACCTTTCAAGATGTTCGAGTGGAGGATATGCGCAAAGACACGGCGGATTGGGAGACACAACATCAAGATGACTTGAAGAGGTTTGCTTCCACCCTCCGCCGAATGATTACTGAGGTCGAGCAAGCACGTCACTTGAATCTAGAGATCTACAGAGAGGGAACTGGGCCATTGCAACTCAGAGAACGAACAGGGACGCTGCGTCAGGCCCTCCCGAGTGCCTGGAAAGATCGTTGGGCTGTAGGGTCTGGGCCGAGCTACGAGCATTTAACCAGTAGAAATGACAGCGACGAAGACGAAGAAACATACCCGTCAGCAAGGCTATCCTCTAACGGATCCGACGACCTAGCGGATGACTTCTCGCGTGATTACACTGCATGTAGCCCCGAGTGCGGATACTGTGGCCACTGTGCCTGAGAAGTAGGCTTTATCGCCTAATTGGGATTGTAATTGCGATGCACAGCCAAGTATCTTATATTTTCTTTTTTCTACATATCTTCACGATAGATAGATTGTTACGATGAGATGAGACACTTGACGTTTCCCCCATTGTGCTTCTCTCTTGAGACAAACAGCTAGCCACCTGCGGCAGTACGTAATGTCGGGCCCGAAACCCCGCGACGACTCGTACCTACAAGCTGCATGACCAATTTTTGCTATATCCTCTACAGCGTGTTTGAGATTTGAAATAGAATGAATACACTATAGTCCGGGCGATCCAGAAGATCTATGTCATCTCTGATCCAATCCTCCTTTTTTGGTTAACGTACATCATCTGATACATACTCCGCCTGATCATTATTAGAGGCTTCACAGGCTCACTTCGTCATGATTAATACCCCACTTCCCGGCGAGAGTGAGTGCCTAAGTAGCTCCATAACTTCTACAACATAGTTTGTTCCTATCGCTCTAATAGACCTATCCCAAGGAGGTTGTATCTATACAAGGGCCTAGGGCCTCGCGCGTAGTTGGAAAGGCCCAGAAATTAATGCTATTAAGACCGGACTCGTAATTGCCTTCGACCTAGCTGCGACCTACTGGCCACCCTGCTTCACTTTGGAGCCTGACTCTGACGCTGGATAAGGGCAGCACTATTCTGAACTAGTATTACCCTCCAAGACAAGGGCTAGGAAAGCACCCAGGCAGCCAATGTTTTAGTTTAGGGGTGTCTTTCTTCACTACGCGAGTAGTGGATTGTATGAAAGGGCCAGTCCTTGATGGTACAGTTTAACAGAAAATCCTGCATCACAATCCATGGCACGGGCACTTCGAGGGGTAGCTCCAACTTATACCTGGTGCCGCGGAGCTGGACTGGGACAGTGTATCAATAAAACACGGACTAGAGCACCAAATTACGTAGGGGGTGGACGCCAACTCTATAAGAACTGTGATATCCAATATGTGTCTGATGCTCGGGATATAATGGTTTATAGCAGTCTACCGGATGGCGGTGGCCAGTCTGGCTGCTTCGCCGCGTAGAGGGTTCTGGGGTACGTACTCTCCTTATATCAATATCCTCGTCTGGAGCTCTTAGCTGGCTCTAATATCAGTGCCTCCGTCCACGTCCTCGCACCACCTCACCCGTGTATACAGGAATGGCAAAAAAAAAAAAAAAGGATTTGGAATGGTTAAACGTCGTGGGCATATCTTGTCGTTGAACCTCGTCTTCCACTTCAGAAGGACGAGACGAAATGTCCTGCTTGATTTACCTGATCACTTATAGCTGACATCTAAACACTGTAAGACAGATTTAGGCACAGTGCATTTAGCCAAAGCCACCGTGTATTAAAACAGTTCGCCTGCCTTAGGAGTTGGTAGCTTGCCCCAAAGGAGGTAGAACAGTAATTCATTGGGGAAGCTGTTGATCGAAGGCAACTCAATTCAATTAAACAAAGAAAAAGCATGAAGACTGCGCGGTGTGTGCACATGATTGTAGGTTCCTTGTATCCTTTACTCAAGGGCTAGAAAACCCCTCCTCTTCTTAGGGGGCTACCCCTTATTCCTGCACAAGTGTAAGTCGGACGTAGCGTATTTCAAAACGAATACTTACAAGACTTGACTTACTGACATACTTAGTACCTTATTGCCAACTTGATCCTCAGAAACAGCACAGTCCCAGAACCCCAGTGTAATCTACTGTACTTGGTTAATTCAACTTAAACGGGGAAGCTAGACTACTTGAAGCAATTTTAAGTCCGACACCGCCGGGACTGGTGACAGTTAGAGCTAGCTCAACAACCAGCCGCCACATTAGCTGCCGGACCGAATTTGCGCCACACCTTTGTAAAGAAGATTCACGCATTTGTAAGCCGTTTGACTGAAATGCGTCGTAAGACAAAGGTGCTTGTCTATCTTGGGATGCGGTGCATATCTATTTATAGTGCAAGTGAAGTGGACGGTAGCGTGTAGAACGACGAGTCTATCGATTCTATCCTAGGAATCTAAGAAAATCGCCGGTGAATACGGTCAAGATGACAAACTTCAACATCAAGATCGTATCGGACACGGTCTGCCCGTGGGTGAGTACTTATCTAGCCGCCGTTCTTCTTAACGCCGATGCAGCCCTCTAAGTCCGCGGCAGTGCTACGTCGGCAAGAAGCGCGTCGACCGCGCCATCGACCTGTACCGCAAGACGTACCCGGCCGCCAGCGAAGACACCTTCACCATCTCGTGGGCGCCGTTCTACCTCGACCCGACGTCGCCCGTGGTCGGCGTGCCAGTCAAGGAGCGGATGGCACAGAAGTTCGGGCCCGAGAGGCTGGTGATGATACACCAGCGCCTGACCACCATCGGCCGGGAGGAAGGGATCAAGTTCTCCTTCGACGGCCGCATCGGCAACACGCGCGACTCGCATCGCTTGATCCAGCTGGGCAAGACCAAGGGCAACGACATCGAGAATCGCGTCGTCGCGGAGCTCTTCAAGTCTTACTTTGAGGGCGATGGCGACATCACCTCCCATGCCACGCTCATTGCCGCCGGCGAGAAGGCGGGCCTGGTGACGAGCGAAGTAAAAGAGTGGCTAGAGACTGGCAAGGGCGGCGCCGAGGTCGACAGGGAAGTCCAAGAGGCCTATGCGGCTGGCATTTCCGGGGTCCCGAACATCACTATTCAGGGCATACACAACATCGGTGGCGCTCAAGAAGCAGAGGTCCTTCTGGCGACGTTTGCTAAGATTAAAGAGGCAAGCAAATAACGAAGTCGCAAAGCTACGCCGTATTTCGACCTGGTTGTAAAGGCAGAGAAAATGCCTGCTGCCTGTTTGCTCAGCCTCGGACTTCTGTCTAACGTGTACGTAACTTTTAATGAGATATGCCTTGACCACGTGGCGGTGTAGAAACCGCGCGACAAACTAAGACAACTTTAAAGTGTGGAGAGAATATTCCGCCCCTTGTGGAAGAACGTCGCCAATCTTCAATTGGCTATACAACGCAGCATTTGGTGGCTGCCCCCTGCCCTTCGATCCATTCCTAGCTGCGTACCTACAGTAGGTAGCTTCCGATGTCTAGTATGCCTTATCCTCGTCAGCGTAGTACTGCAGTGCCTATGATAGGTCCGCTTAATGTGCGTTGGTTCGTAACACATAGCCGTCGCGAATAGGGACCCGGTTCTCTGCTGGCATTCTCCGGCTGCGGGTGGCATTCCCAACCACCCGGGTAGGTGGGCTTCCGAAGATCGGAAGCACACCGCTGCCAGATCAGATTGAGCTTTGGTGTATAGAAGACACTATATGATGAAGTATAATTACTTAGCCACATCGTCGCCAAGGTAGTTGAAGCCTGAACCTAACTATGCCACCCAGGGCAGACTAGACAGACAACTGAGGACGCCACCTCCGGTAAGCCTTGCCACCTAAGTCAAAGTAATAGAGCGTTTAACCTGTTCTAGTCGTGGTGAATGCGACTTGTAGATATGAGGGGCGGTGCAGGACGACACTCTTATCAAGTCTCGCCGCGTCCGCATTGAGAGCGCAATCATGGGTGAGGCTAGAGGCGCAATTTTCTCTAGGGGTTTCGGCATTCCTGGCGAGGTTGAGATTCAAGTTTTCAGTTGCCTCTGTTGTCTTCTCATTCCGATGGAATGTTCTGATCGCGATCGCTGCTTCGTGGGTTTCCGATCCCGACCTGCTGCCCATTGTCCTCGGTTCGCTGCCGCCAACGGCATACCGACAAACACACATAGTAGAACTGACCGAAGGTGCTGAAACCCCTCGCTCAAGTCTACGAATAACTCACTGAGTGCGATCAGTCTAGCTACTTTCACGGGGAATGGGGCTCCTCTAAGCCAGCTTCACGTCATCAGCGGCTCCCGTCAAGGAGAGCGCCACTGCTGTGCTCACAGGTGCGACGTGCTACTTTAGCCATCACTTGCTGCCACGCGTTGTCGGGAACACAAGGACTAGCAGAGTCACCCGCCATTTCTGAGACGAGATAAAGCTGAACACGTAGAAGCACAGACAGCTCGAGTACTTGTGTGCAACCCAGCATCAACGCTTCTTGCGCGGTGTCCTGGCCCTTCTGGAACGGCGAGGAGGCCCTGCGATACGTCACTACTCCCCGTTTTGCCGGGCGCGTACGCGCAGCGCGCAGTACCTCGGACAGCTGCATCTTCTCCAAATGGGTTTCCACGCATTTTCTTGGGAATGCCTCGTTGCGGCTCAACTTATCGATGCGCATTTACATCCCGTAGAACCTGCCCGTAGCTATGGAGTTGGCGACTCATGCGGATGCATCGATGCCCTTGTGCAGTGCGTCCGCCGCGTCGGAGTGCATCCGAATTCAACGGCTTTGCGCAACGCACCGCCCTCGTGGAATCTTCGTCGACGGAGGCACCAATGCCGTTTTCGCGGAGGCCACGAACTTTCTACCACCTGTGCCGTATTACGGCGTTGTCCCATACAGATGTTAGCTGTCGTTCTCCATCATGGGGCGGCTAAGTGGGCCAGCCTCCGGCGTAGATGGTCGGAAGAGGCATAGGTTGGTGCCGCAACCCTGCGGTTGGAATCTGCGGCGACGCTATTGACATGGGTGTCAACCAACAGATTCTTGTCGCATAGAAGATGTGCCCTACAAGCGGGGGCTCCCCCCTCTCTGTTGCTCCTGTACACCCCCAGAGCTTACACTCTTACGACTCCCATTTCCTTTTTAGTTGCAACCCAATCTCAAGTATCTAGTCAGTTCGCTATTGGAGCGCTGATCTTCAATTTCTTGTTCGTGTAGCTCGTGACCAGCACCCCGCCACGCGCTCTAGTCAGTTGGCTCGCTAGACCTTGCAGGCAGTATGGCAAGGTCGGACAGATTCCCACTGGTGTCGTATCAGCCCCTGAGGCTTTTGTTTCAGCTGTCGTATGTTGCCACGATTATCTTCCGCTTGCCGTATTACTCTTTGAGAGCCTTGGTCCCTTCATTCAGGCCGCATCCAACGTGGAGTGCGAAACAGACGTTCATGACCCGCCTCTTCTACGCAATCTTGGATCTTGCTTCTCGTGTCGGGATAACGGAAACCCTTACCTTGGAGCAAGGTAAAGAAGGGCGAAGGTTCCAAATCGTAAAACCTTCTACCTTGGACATTTACAAAGGACCACTCGCGAAAGTCACCAAGCCCGCAACGATCGGAGGCACATGGCATCCGGATGTTCCTGGAGCGGACATAACGTCGAAGACTGTGTTTCTCTACTTCCACGGAGGGGCTTTTATCCAAGGCGATGGCCGCGATGCGCTCTGTCGACCCCTTGCAAAAAGACTTCTTGAGAAAGGCGGCGCGGGCGCTGTATTCTCTGTACAATACCGTCTTTCCGGATACGGCGGGTTGAACCCCTTCCCAGCTGCCCTGCAAGATGCGCTATCAACTTACGTTTATCTGCTCAACGAGTTACATATCCCGGCGAGCCAAATCGTGATAGCTGGCGATAGCGCGGGTGGCAACCTGACTATGTCTTTGCTGCTATATCTTCGCAACTTTGGTACTGAGATCGGTATTCCAAGCCCTAAATGCGCAGTATTACTGTCGCCATGGGTGGCGCCTTTCCAAATTGCCGCGAAGAATAACCCGCACCACCAGACTGACTTTATTCCGGCGGCTTACCCTCAATGGGGCGCGAACAGCTACGCCGGTAGTTGGCCGCGCCCCGAGTCTGATCCGTACATTACGCTACTGGGGAATCCGTTCCGGACACCTGTGCCCATATTCGCAAGCGCAGGAACGGAGGAATTCCTGTATGAGCCCATTGTCATGTGGGCGGATGAGATGCGCGGAATCGACGGCAACGTGGTGGAGCTGTATCATGAAGAGGGCGCAGTCCACGATACATTCCTGACCGCCGAGCTGTTGGGCTTTGAGAAATCGGTGGCAGGGGTTGCTGCTGAGATTGGTAGATTTGTAAGCAGGCATTAAACGAAGCATAATTTTGTCCCTGCCAATGAAACAAAGTTCTGCGTCGTCTGCGCAGTGTGTTTGTCCAATACTTTATCGTGCCCAATGCCCGGCTACATCGTGAGCGACCCTTCGGCAAAGAATAAACACGCTTGTTCGTTAAATTTAAATCCCAACGTCAACAATAACAGCCCTCGTGCTCCGCGGCACTGGCTTTATAGCCGACTTTGCAGCAGTCGCACAATGGGCACTGGGGGCCTACAAAAGCCCGCTGGTCAGGGTATAATGAGTGGTGCAGCATAGAATATCCATAAAGCGACCCCTTCGCGAAGCTGCAAGGTACGGATGTCACTTGATACATCAAGTTTACCTAGAATTAGAAGTCTAACCCACCACCTAGGTATCTCGACTTGCTAGATTTAGTCGTGACCACCACTCTAATTACGGGGAAAAGTACTGTTTATGTGGCTGATTACACACCAAAGTTAGCTGCCCCTAGGTGGTTTACCTGGCGTTTGTATTAGATAATAAATCTTTCTAGGCTCTTAAAGTTCCGTTGCCCTCAAAATAGACCGTATCTATCGAGGCCTTAGGCCTCCTATTTATACACGATTAATGGAAGTATTTTCCTTGCATCCCAGCTGCTTCGATACAAGGCCGTATGTTTGAGTCTGTAGACGACAAGGGCTTCGTAGACCTATAAGGTTTATTTGATATATTGTAGCTGACGAGGTGAGAAGTCCTCATCCCCCAATTGGTCTGTTAGCCCTTACTGACTTGGTGACTAAACGTGACACGTTTACACGGTGTAACAAACACCTCATCTTAGCATTTATATTACTAAACTTTATGGTTATCATATGACGATTCCTGTCTTAAACGTCGGCTTTTGTGCCGTGTTTATTAACATTCTGTTTCATTTTATTGGTACTAACACTTCAAGTTATCATGAATATTTATTTTATCTTGTAAAATTGTATTACAAAAACAGAGCAAGATATCCAGCTGTTGTAGTCCTTCCCTTGCTTGGGAAGTCATGGCTATCCCTAGCTTTATGCAGCAATCGAAACAACCAACCGCCCGACTTTAGTAACAGTGGCGCAGCTCATGAGCTAAAATGTACATGTATTTATTCTAAGGGAGGCCCATTTCAGTTGGTTACCAACGCCTCCTACCGACCTACACACATTCCTCACCCACTACCCCAACTATCGTCTCTCCAACCATGAATGACTACTCCGTGTTCAGCTTCGATCATCACCCCTCCGTTGCGGAATTCGCCGCCTCTAAACATTCCTATCTCGCGGCTCGTCCAGGCGTATCTTTCGGCTACATCGCAACAAGTACACTTGTGTTGGACAATAGTGATGCATCTACCCCGCGCATCCTCCTTCTCCAGCGCGCTGCCAGCGACGAAGACCCCAATAAATGGGAACCCCCAGGCGGCGCTTGCGACGACAATGATCAGACCATCCTGCACGCCGCCGCCCGTGAGTTATGGGAGGAGGCTGGTCTCCAAGCAGCTCACATTAGCGGCCTCATCGGGGAACCCTATTTCTTTACCCTGAGTGATGGAAAGAGGGTGTGCCAATTCAATTTCGCTGTGCATGTGAGGGCCGACAGTGGCACTCCATTAGTAGTACAGCTGAATCCTGAAGAGCATCAACGTTTTGTCTGGGCTACTGAAGATGAGGTTAAGGCGAGGAAGGTTGGTGACATTGATTTGGACTTTACGAGCGGGGAAGTTGAGCATACAGTGCTTCTGGCATTTCAACATATCGGAGAGAAGTGAGTGGAAATGTCTCATAGCGAAGGAATGGAATTAGGCTACGACTCTCCAAGCTATCGAATCAGTTTAGACAATATAAAAAATATTCTCGGGTACTTCACGCTGAGCTAGCATGTCTATCGCCTCTCCGTTCATCAACCCATGGAAATAGGATTCTCCCACTGACAAATAACGCCTGCCCATAGATCTCAGACCAAACGGTACTTTAACACCAAGCGGAACACAAACTACATTCCCGCCTCTAACGCCGCCGGCCTGAGTAAATAGTAGCCGCTTTCCGTTCTGGCAAATATCCGGCGCTCTGAAGCCGAGGTTGCTCATCGACCCCACTCTTGATGGTGACTTTCGCGTTCTACACACGCTGCTGCTCTATGGACAAACTCTGATATATCGTCCGAACTCCTTAGTGCCTCCAAAATATACTTCGCTGCCTTCTGCACCTATACTTCACATGAAACCTCGTGATAGGGTCTGCACTCGTGTCCAATGGCCTGTACACATCCGTTGCTCAGCGTCTGCAGGAAGGTGAGGAACGCTTACTGCCCGTTTCAGCACTTGTCGCTCAGATTAAAGCTTCCCTTCCCACACATTTTGTGCCAAAGCTACTATATCATTGCAGATGGCTGAACGGCGACTTTGGGCCGTAGAAGTCCCCTGAATGCAACGGCCGGGAGAACGTTGTGGTATCGATCTTATTAATTATGAGCTTTAGCGGTATATATACGATATTAGATAATAGCTCAAGGAACAACTTCGAATATAGTAAATTAAGGAGGTACCTTATATATATAGGATTACTTTCAAGGAAATCTCTAAACAAACCCGCATCACTCGTTATCATCGAATTTAAAGAACTAGTAAAAGCTAATAAAATCATCGACGAAGGGCTTATAAAGCAAGGGCAGGTTTTCCAGCGCGAGCTATAGAATTAAAAAAGCTGGCTAAAGCAATGCTTCCAGTGTTAGGAATATGGCCGTATAGTTTCGTTCGTTTTAAGCGGTTAAATAAGTCGCTAACAACGCTTCTAAAACAGAAGGCATTTCTAGTAATCATTCGAGAGCCGATGTTATCTTTATTTTTATTTATGTATAACTTGATTCGGCCCCTAAGCCTTAGACAACAGTTAACAGTGAAATAACTAAAGAAGGGGGGAGGGGGGGGAGCAAAGGATAGAGTAAAAACAAGAAAGACAAGGAAGGGTACGCACAAGTTTAACAAGGAAAGCAGACAGAAAGAGGAAGAAAAAGGAAGCAAACTAAAGAGGTAGAGAGCGACAGGTGGGAAAGGGTTACGGTTGGATGAAAATTACGGATTGCCAAAGCGGGTGAAATGGCCTCACCCCTAAAAAATTCGGATGCAACAACGCTCTCAGGGGTTTTCCATTGGGGGATGTGGCCGTCATGAACGACGATAGTCGAGTAATCGCTCCCTCCTTATATCGGTATATCTGGAGCCTCTTTCTTGTGCTTTCTTTTGACCAAAACAACCTTGGGCAGCTTTTCTCTAAGTCTAGTGACCCGCGATGAGCCTGCAGATTCTATGTCGGGATAATGCTTCACGACTTCACTCCGCCCGTTCTCGAGTGTTAAGAGCTTGACAAAGTCATGCTTGCCTTCATCTTCATCATCCTTGAAGACACTCTCATCACTCTTGTTGTTCGCGGCGTCTAAAATCTCCTTCGTCTCGTTGCTTATAAGCTGCGAGACAGCATGCCAAATATTACCATGGCGCGAGTGTCGAATCTGCATGATGTACAAGATCGTTATAACAGCAACGTATAGCAAGTGAACACCCAAGAGAACGGTAACTGCCACGAGCCCGCGGCATCCAGTCTTCTTGCATTTGGACGGCGCTCTGACCGTGGTAGTTGAGACTATCTGGGCGTCCTGTAGGAGGCCGCGCGAACTTAAAAACATGTCATGAATTGTTAATGTGATTGTCATGTGAAAAGCTAAAAGGGCGTTAGCCGGCCGGCTAGTCAGCGCTATGATATCGCTAAAAAGGAGACCGATTTCAGGGTGTGCTGAAATCATGGAACCCAGCTCACAGTGATAGCAGGTTGCAAGTGTGGTATTAACCTTATGTGTAATCTCCTGATATTGTACCCACTCCTGAAGTAGTGGAGTTGCCGTGGCCGGTGTTAAGATCCCGACGTCGGACTGCCATTCGGTATTTGCTGCACTTGTAGGTAGTCCATCGTCAGGCTCACCCAGAATATGTAGGTCTAAAACCCCGCGATCGGCAAGGCTACTGCGTGGCAAATTCGACCCAATATATCTTTGGACGTCGGATGTGTTATATTCCAACAATGCAAATGACCATTGTGTGATGGGTTCTTTGAGGTCCCATGAGGCTGCTGTAGCCACTACCTTCCGATCTGCAGTAAAGGCATGGAAACATAGTGAGATATTGACGAATACTCCTGTCGCAACTTCGTAGCTTCTCCACTCCCCATTGTCAATCCCGGGTGGATCCTTAACGAGTGTTTGGATCAGGTACTCGGCATTGATATTCGTTGATATAATTAGGGAGATCGGTGTGTTGTCCGACCACGGCTGTTGAGAGGAGTTCCATCTGGCCCTATTCGCCGACGTATCAATCTGGCCTCCCACTTCATCAATGTAACAGACCACGGACTGCCAAGGGGATGTAAAGTTGTCGTAGTTAGCGAAGTTTGTTGGGATCGAACAGTTGAAAGCAATCTCCTTATATTCTCTAGGGAAGTAGGGTATATTTACATCCCCCTGTGCCTCATGAATGGCGAGCTCATAGTGAAGTCGGCCTTCGATTGAAAATGAGGAACCATCCATCCAGGGGTTTGCGTAGGAGGTCATAGAGATGCCATATATTCGAGGCCTCATGCAAGATGTTTTCGAGCTCATAACTATCGCATTACCCCTAAAATAGCGAGTTGATATTCGATCATCTGCCCTGTCTAGCGGTAAGAACGCTCGCTGAACTAATCCAGTTTGGCTCAAACCTCGCGCGTCTGGGAGAACGTTGTAATCCGCGTCTAGTTCCCCGAAAACGCTGTATACAGGTTTCAATGACCCAAAAAGCCCGTCACTTATAAAAGAGCTGGATCCGCGAGTTAGATCATACAGATCTGGCATTTGGGTTTGACGCATGTTGCTGACTATGGTGGAGTCTGTAATATCCGATAGCAAGATAGTTGACGCAAACTGTAAACCTAGGGTAGTAACAGCTAGCAAGGATAACAACCAAAATTCAACATATTGGACAAGGATTTTTGAAGATAACATCATTCGAACCATTTTCAATGGTCCGTCATTTGTGCTTCGAATAATCGAGAACCAAGCAACATCGGATTTCGGGATGAACCTCTTTTCTAGCACTAGCGCCGCTAGCATAGAAGTGCACACAGCCGATTGCATAGAAATAGTGAAGCGAAGCCCAAGCGAGGTTAGGGTTATGGATTGTGTCATCCACCCTCGAAGTGCGATTTCTCTCCAGGCCCAGGTAGCGTCCGCAGATTCGCGACCTCCGTGCCCAAACCAAAGAAATATCAAGAAGCTCAGAAGCATGAGTACCACAACAGAGCCACCAATAATAGTGAGTAAGCCAGGGATACCCAGAGATTCTTTGATAGGGAGTCGAGACGCTGATACCAGTTCGACACTGGGTACTGACGTGTTACTAGTGTTCTGAAGGATGTCATTCTCTGGAATCTTCAGAGTTGTCGCTCTAGACGTAGGTTTGGATGAAGGAAGGTTTCCATCAGGAATTGAAGTTATGTCGACGAGTTGTTCATGTTGCGTGGGCGGAATCGCTAGCGTTCCTAGCCTAGTCGTAGTAGTGACATCATGGTCGCCTACGGGAACCCGACTTAGCGAGCTACAGAATTCGGAAACATCTCCTAATTCAGGTAAACCTTCGTTTATTCGAGTGTCCTAGTAATATTGAATTAGTCAGTGTTATACTAGATGGTGGCAAGTGATAGTACCTGGAGAAAGCCCGTGCGTGCCCTCGCGTTGTTTGGTCGTTTTTGGGCGGTATTTGTCAGGTCATCCATGCTACATGTAAAACCAAGTGGTGAGATTACGGGCAGGTCTTGGAATTATTTAAAGGCTTGAGGTCAGGGTGAAAGTCTCTCAGCTAATCTGAAAAAGCAATAATGCGGTAATCTCACTCTAGTCCGAACTTATTTTATACTCTTCTACCATGTGACCACGGTTTCATCGACTTGCCGTATACACCGATGATATATTAGAGCTCTAAGGATTAACTCGCATGGTAGTAGTTAGTTGAATTACAGGGGGCATGCGCGGGAGCCGGAATATCCATACTTGTTGCCGCATTTACAAGCATCTCCGTTAGTAATAGAGGGTGCGAATATATGTTAGTGTATACTGTCGTATTAAGTAGCTGGTAGGTATTTAATGGCGGAATGAACTTATACTTCCCAACCGCGAATCAATACCGGCTATGGGCAGGATTGCAAAACACGACCATCGGATGTTCCTACGGACACACATCGGCAGAAATCGGTGGTTGTTGGCGAACCGAATATGCAGGAAGAGGGTATCAGAATCACCAATGGCGTTTAACATAGGGTTAACTGGGAGTCGATAAAGGAGCCGGTCCTATCGGGGAGTTGGGGATGTAAAAATGGAGTTCTACACACCGCTTACGCTCCACTGGACGTGTTCACTTGCCCTATTATTAGCGGAAGGAATCGCAACTAGAGCAAGCAAAGTGTTGGCTGTACTGGAATAACAGAAGGGCTAGTAAGGCGGGTGTATGATGCTCGTCACTGTCGTATTTTAATGTCGGAGCCTCCTTTGCCCCTTGCTACCAAGTTGAATGTTGCAGAAACAACATAAAAGAGGCGGCGTTCTGTTTGATACTGTTTAAATACAACCCCGTATTTTGGATTGCGTATGGTTTAATCCTAAGATTTGACGGTCGGTACCCCATTCGGCATAAAAAGGTGCTCGCGTAACCTCAGTTACATTGATGGACGGGCATGATGATGACAGGGGCTGGAAATGAAAGGCATGCGAACCGCACTAGAGATATGTTGCCAACCTTTGGGTTAGTCGTCCACATTGGGGGTTTGGAGATAATTTCGCATGCAGAAATGATTGGAATGTTGATGCTTTGACGAAATTACGTGTAACGGTTTATCCCGTCCGAATTTTCAGGAGGATGGGGGGAGTATTTTTGGCCCGTTAGTCCCCCACTGTGATCAGTAGCTCGCAACAAGGCAGATTACCTCTTTGTGTGACATGATTACGATGGTATTTACTCGGTGCATTAATTACCCCGAATGCACCCATCCGAGTCCTACTAACCCTTAATAGGTACTACCTAGGTAAGTAATCTTGCATTGAATCCCGCCTCATCCGCCTTCTCATCTGCATCCCAGAAACACACGCCTTCTCACTAACATTGACGATCCCATTGCCGTCCCATACCCTGAGTAATTCTCTGCGACGAATCAATATGGCGCCTGAGGAGATCACCGCAAAGGACATGATAGCTGTCGCCAAAGTATAGGAATGCTTTGAAATGAAGCCAGTTGTGCGTTCCTCACTCACACTGCCTCTGTTTCCAAGCCCCTTCGCAGTATCTAATGTAGTGTTAGGTCAACTGGGACAAGCTTGCTGCCAAAGCTGGCTTCCAAGACGGTACCACAACCAAAGCCCACTACGAGCCACTACGAGCCACTTCTCAACCGCGACCATGCCAGCGATGCCCCCAGAAAGCGACAGAGCCCGCAAGAGGCCCTTGTCCCGCTACCCATACGACTCGAAGGGCGGGGAGGTTTGACAGGCTAGCTCGGTATGGAAGACTGGGGTACGAGATGCGCCAAAGGGAAGGGAAACAAACCTTAGACGTACGCCGAAGATGAGCATGCATACTTTGCTTCTCGTATGGCGGGTTAACTGTGACAACAGTAGCAGCGCCATAGTGACTGTAGACTATCATAGCTGCCACGAAATAAAGGTGGCATTCACGTAACCCAGAAGTAAAAAGTCTCTTACTACTCTCCTGGTCAATTACCCATCAGGCAGTTGCTGCAGCTACTGGCATTTTTTTTATAACACAAGACGCCTTACGAACAGAAGGGATAAGAAGAAAGGATAGGCGCGGAAACTTACCCGCGGCGTACTGGTTATTAAGAAATGATGACACGAGTTGTGATTGAGCCTATTTGGCTGCCTAGCTGGCTGACTATTCCTGACTTGGAGGTATGAATCTGCTTTACGCGAATAAAATGTTCGAAGGAGAGAGAAGTTTCATCGCCACTTTTGTGTTCCGTGACAACTACATACTTCTTTCTCTTCCTTGTACCATTCTGCGGAGAATTTAGGGAGTTCTAGATGCTAGGTATTAAAGAAAGCGTCTGGAGGCACGCATAAAGACATAGTCATACCTGCCTCGCGCTATAGTTCTTGTATGCAAATGTGAGCATGCCTAATCTGTTGCTTAAGGGATAAAAAGGGACGCAACGAAGTCTGTCGGTTCATCTGAAGAGCAGACACCAGGCTGCCACGCTGCTTTGTCAGTGTTGCTAGGCTACCTAAAACGACCCAAGGTCGAGAGAATGTGCCTAAGGTGCTGGCTAGCCACACACAATACTATTAAATCCCACTCACTCCTAAGCTCTATTGCTTCCTTCTAGCTAGTTGGTCATCAGTCTCCATCGTCTCACATACAACGTCTATGATAACACGTGTGCAGTACTTTCGTTTGATACCACAAATACCAAGCAGCCAGACCCCGAAGATGGACGCCTCCACGCTGGGAGAGCTGCAGACAGCAGAGCAACGCCAAATCCTAGACACCATCACCCAACTACGAAAATGTGGCCTCGATACCATATTATCTCTACCTCAGCTCGTTGTATGTGGTGATCAATCCGCTGGGAAGAGTTCTCTTTTAGAAGCCTTGACGGAGATACCATTCCCGAGAAACGATAACTTGTGCACTAGATTCGCGACCGAGATCAATCTCCGTTGCGAGCCAACCGAGAAGTTGACCATCAAGGTCATTCCGGACAGCTCTCGATCTGCAGAAGACCAGAGAACCATCAATGCCTTCTCGATGTCCATTGCCAACTTCGAGGAGTTGCCGGGTATCATGGACGCTGCCAAAGAAGTGATGGGCATTGCCCAGCTTGAATCGACCCCTGGGCCGGCGTTTTCAAAAGACACTCTCAGAATCGACGTCGAGGGCCCAATGCGGCCTCAGCTTACCCTGGTCGACATCCCAGGCTTGATACAGTCTACCACCAAGGGCGTCACCGAGACCGACATAGAAACGGTGGCCGCCATCACCGATCACTACATCCGACAGTCGAGGACCATCTGCCTCGCCGTGATCTCGGCTCAGAACGACGTAGCTAATCAAGGTATCCTCCGAAGAGTTGGCAAGTTTGACCCCAAAGGGGAGAGAACGCTTGGTATCATTACTAAGCCGGATAAGTTGTCAGCCGGGTCCAAATCGGAAGCTAGTTTCCTAGAAATTGCTAAGAACGAAAATGTCTTCCTCAAGCTAGGTTGGCACGTCGTCAAAAACCGAGCCTTCAAGGAAAGTGACTTCACGGCTGAGCAACGTGCCTATTCCGAGAAGGCATTTTTCTGCGACTCGATCTGGGTGGCTTTACACCAGGATTACGTCGGCGTCGACAATCTGCGCGTACGACTGAGCCATCTGCTTTTGGAGCATGGCAAGGCTGAGCTTCCCCGTCTCAGCGATGATGTAGAAGGGTTCCTACAGAAAGACAAGGACGATATTGCTCTCTTGGGAGATCCCCGGGCAACAATCGCAGAGTGTCGCACGTATCTGGCACAGCTTAGTATGGCTTGCCATGATATCTGCAAAGCCGGTGTACAAGGAATCTACGAGAACGACTTTTTCAAGGTTGGGCGGGAAGAATTATTCTCCCTAGATTCAGAGGCCTCAAATCGTCGTCTGCGTGCAGTAGTCCAGTTTATGAACAGCGGATTTGCACGAGACCTCAGAACCAAGGGACACAAGTACAAGATTAATGTGACCAAAGGGGATGACTCGTTTGGGGAGGGGGATCATCTCGACGGGGGCTCTGGCTCGGCATCATCCTCGCTGGGCGGGGAGCCGTCTGTTCTTTCGGAAGAAGGTGCAATTGCGTGGGCTCGTAACCAAGTTCTTAAGTCCAGAGGCAAGGAGCTCACTGGCAGTTTTAACCCCAACGTCGTCGCTGAGTTGTTTTGGGAGCAATCTGAACCATGGGAAAAACTCGCGAAATCTCACGTGGAATGTAACAAGGGCTAGTGTTCTAGGGCTTGGCTCAGAATTGGCTGTATTAGCTAATAATCAATCTAGGCTCTCAAAGGTCCTTAACCTTCAGAATAGACTGAATCTACAGAGGCCGAAGGCCTCCTTTTTATATACAGAATATGAGGCCTTTCCTCGCAATCTATTGACCTGCGAAACGATCCTGTCTCGGCTCGTAGGCGAATTGCAGGTTCATGGCCTGATAAATATTATGATAAATATATTGCAGCTGAAAAGGTGAGTCAAGGTGACCTGAAGTGGCAATCCGTGTGACATGGAACGTATTCTTCGGCTTTGCGAGAACTTCCTCCGGGATATCTTGGTGGACCAGGCGACATCAGATGTCAAGGATCGGTTTTGGTAAGCTTTTTCTTTGTTGTTCCGATGAGCAAGATACTAATCAGACTGCTCAGGCGTTTCCTCCTGGTAGACGAACTGAGAAAGCAACGTACATCTGCATTCGACGAGCTGGATCGGCTCGTGCAGGATAATAAAGAGCAGCCGATAAACTACAATCATTACTTTACGGACAATCTTCAGAAGCGGCGCCAGCAGAAAATGAGAGCGCAACTGCAAGGGGTATTGCCCGGGCCGGGCATACCGTTGAAGTGCAGTTATGGGCTTCATTACCCACTATATGATGTCGGCGGGGCATTTGAGCGGGTCGTTTCGGCTTGCAGCCAGAGAACAACGGCAGATATGGACGACTTCAGCTGTAAAGAAGCACTAGATTGCCTGCTGTCGATTTACAAGGTTAGATTGGACACGAGCATTCTGATATCCCACATTTGATGCACTCATTTACACATTCGAATAGGTCCAAGAGAAGACGTTTGTTGCCAATGTGGTGACCCAGGTTGTTGAACGCCACATCATGAAGAAGCTTAAGGAGATCTTCTCTCCCTTAAACATCATCAACCTTCCCGAATCGAAGATCGAGTCCATCGTGTCGGAACCCTCGTCTACTAAGCGCCAGCGACTATTTTTGCAGGATCGGATCAAGAGACTGGAAGAGGGACAGGAGATTTTTCGGGCCGCGATCGGGTCGTCCGCTACCGGTTCCTGACGACATGGTATTGCTTCATTTGGGTAGTATCGGTCTTTTAGTCTCTTGATAAGCGCCTTGATTGATAAGTGCATCAGGCTCAATATCGTCGACGATGAAGTGAAAAGACACAGGTACACTTGGTTAGTAGACGCTTACTACAGTCACTCAACAAAAGTCCCGTCCACCCCACCCCACACCCCCTCAGATTTAACAAATCTAAAATTTACCTCTTTTATTTTAAAGGTCACTATAAGCCTAATTATATATAAAATAAATAGCTAAAATTCTAATAGGTACTTTAAAAGCCAAGCTTTATAGCTGTTTAATTTTTAGCGTATTTAATACCTTATATATTAACCTTTTATATTAATTACTGCTTATAAGCGATTATTTATTATTATAATTAGCTTATTTAACTTTTTATTTTAAAACGCTTTATTAAATATAATTATAAGTTACTTATAAATAATAAATATTTATGCTTACTTAAGTATAACTTATGTTTAATTAAATATAAATAAGTAAACCTTTTTTTATATATTAAATTAAATAACTTTTATTAATATACTTTATTTTTTTTTTGTTTATTTTAATATAATTAAATAATTTATAATAAGTATTATTTATTTAATTAAATTAAATTATATTTTTTTAGTAATAAAAAGTATATATAAACTAATTAAAACTAACTATTTATTATATTTAATAATATATTTATTAATTATATTTATTATAAATAATATAAAATTATTAAATATTTTATAGTTAAAATTATGCTTTAGCTATTAATTAGCTAAAGTTTAAACTGTTATACTATAATTAAAAATTAATAGCTATATTTAAATTAATTATAATTAAAGTTTAAATAGTTATATAATAAACAATAATATTAAAATAGCTTAAGTTAACTTTATTAATATATAAAAATAATAAAATAACTTTATTAAATTATAATAAATTAAATAAATATATAACTTTATTAATAATAATTTAAACTATAAAAAAATTAAATATAAAACTAAACTATATAAAAAACTTTCTTTAAAATTTATTAAACTTAATATATTAATAGCTAACTTAAGCAAGTTTAAAAAATAAAACGGTTTAATAAAAAAAAAAGCTTTAAAAAGCTAGCTTATAAATAAAAACTTTATTATAATTTATAAAGCAAACTAAAAAATAGTTAAAAATATTATACTAAATAGCTAAATAAATAAACTATTTTTAAAAAAAAGCTTAAATAATATAAAAAAAGTTTTTAAAAGTTTAACTAAAATAAACTAGTTACTAAAAATAAAAAATATATTATTAATAGTTAATAAAAGTTTATTTATTAAAAATATTATAAAATTAAACTTAAATAATAAAAAAATAAATAATAAAAATATATTAAATATTATAAAAATAAACTTTTAAATAACTAAATATTTAGTTTTATTTAATAATTTACTAAAATAATTAAAAAAAAACCTAAATATTAATATTTAATATATAAAATATAATAATATTAATAATATATATAGCTAATATAATAATAAAGCTAATTAATATTAGTTATTTTTAATTAAACGTTTTAAAAAAGTTTACTAAAAATTATATTATATTTTATAATAATAAAATTATTATATATATTAATATTAACTTATAAGTTATTTAACTAAATAAATAAAATAATATAAAAAATAAAAATAATTTAATAATAAATAAAAAATAAATATTATTTAAAAGTAATATTGTTATATACTACGGTTACTAGCTACTAGGAGTATATATAAGGAGTACTGTTTCCGGCTATGATTTACTACACTTTTACTCCTTTTTTAAGCTTTAGTTTTGCATGATACCTACTACGCCAATTAACCTATTTTATTGTACCTAACCTTGCTTACTAACTTTCCGTGACAAATATATTTTAATAATAATTATAATAGCTATTAATAAAAAAGTTTATTAAAATAAATAAACTATAATAATATTTATAATAGTTTTAATTAAAAAATAAAGTATATAATTAAATATTACTAATATATAACTTTTTAATAATTAATATACTATAAAACATATTATAAAAAATAATTTAGTTAAAATTTATATTATAAAAATATTTAAATATAATAAAATATAAAAAAATATAAAAATAAATAGTTATTAATTTAATTTTAAAATTTATTACTATTAAAACTTTAAAAGCTAATATATAAACTAAATAAAAATAATATTATTAATAAATATTTAATAAAACAAAAAAAATAGCTATTATTAATAAAAAAGCTAGAATTAAATATTAGTAAACTAAAATATTTTATTTAAAATAATAATAATAAAAAATATAATAATAAAAATATTTATTAGTTTTAACTAAATAAAAAAAAGTTTAAAAATAATAAACTATTTTAAAAAAAAAGCTAAAATAAAAGCTATAGTTAAAGTTATTAAAACTATAGCTAAAACTAATAAAAAAACTATTTATTTTTTTAAATAAAAAGCTAAACTAATAAAATAAACTATAATAATTAAAATATTTATAATAAAATAATAATAATATAAATTAAATTATTAATTAAAGTTTAAAATAATAAAAAAGCAATTAAGCTAAAAATTTTTAAAACTAAAATTATAAGCTTTAAAAATAAAAATAGTTAAAATATTAACGCTTTAAATAAAAAAAAGCCTATAATAATAAATTATAAAATTATTTTAATTAAAAAACTATTTAAAATATTAACTTTAATAATAAAAAATAAAGCTTAATAAAAATAATAATAAATATAACAAATATAATAACTATATAATAATTAAAATAAATAATTTTAAAATATATTAAATATATAATTAATATATTATATTTTAAAGCAATAAAGCAATAAAAACTAAAAAATAGTTTAATTTAATATATTTAAACTATAATATAATATATAAATTTTTAAATATATTAAAATAATATATTAAAAATTAGTACTATAAAAAATAGGTTTAAAAAATAAAAAAGTTACTAAAATTAACTTTATTTTAATAGCTTTTAAAGTATTAATTATAATATAATAAAAACTATTTATTAAGCTAAAATAAATAATTAAATTAAACTTTAAACTTATTATAAAAAGAAATTTAAAAATAAACTATTTATTTTAAAATAAAAGTTTAAAAAAACTTATAAAGCAAAAAAATTAACGTTTATTTTAATATTAAAAGCTTAAATATTATTATTAGCTATAATTTTATTAATAGCTTTATAAAAATTTTAAAATATAAATTAATTAAACTAGTTATTATTAATAGTATAAAATTATAAACTATAATTATATAATAAATAACTTTTAATATTTATATTAAAAAGCTAGTTAAAAATAATTAAATATTTAGTTATTTTATTATAATTATTAAAATAATAAAAAAGCTAAAGCTAAAAATATTAATTAAAACTAAATTTATATTTAAATATAGTATAAAAATTAACTTTATATATAAAATATATATTTTTAAATTAATACTAAGTTTAAAAGTATAAAATAAAACAAAAATAATAAAATTTAAAAAAATATTAAAATAAAAAATAATAACTATTTATATAATAATAATTTTAATAATAATAATAGTTTTTATTAATATTAATTTTATTAATTTATTTATTTTTAAAAATAAAATAAACTAAAAATAAAACTATTTTATTTTAAAAAAATATATTAACTTATATATAATATAATTATAAACTAATATAGCTTAAAAAAATTATAATTTATAATTTATATATTAACTTTATTAAAACTAAAAATATAAAAAAATTAAATTTTATTTTTAAATATTAAAAAAATAAAATAGCTTAAATAGCTAACTAAGCTAATATTTAAACTTATTAATAAAAAAATATTATTTATAAAAAATAAAAAATAATAATAGCTTACTTTATAAAAAAAAACAAATTAAAATATTTATAACTAATAAAAATAATTAATAAATATTATTAAAAAAAGCATTTAATAAAATAAAAGTTAAACTAATAATATTTTTTTATAAAATATTTAAGCTTATAAATATTAAAATAATTAAATTTTTAATAAAAGTTATAATTATTATTAAAAATACTATTTAAATATAAATAATTAATAATTTAATTAATTAATATAATATTTTTTAAAATAAAAAAGTTATATTAATATTTAATAATTAAAAAATAAAAGTTAATTTAATTAATAAATAATAAAAATAGCTTAAATTAATTAAGCTTTATTTATTAAATATTAAAAATTGCAAATTTTTTAATAAAAAATATAATAAACTATATATATAAAGCTATATATTATTTATAAATAACTTTATATTAATAGCTTATTTAATATTTATAATATAAAAAAAAGTTAATAGTATTAAAAAAAGCTTATTTATAGTTAATTTAAAACTATTAAATAAACTTATAATATTTAAAATATATTTATTACTAAGCTAAAATAATATTATAATAAATATAAAAAAAAATATTTATATTATTAAATATATTAAACTTTTTTTTTATTTATTAGTTTATTTAAAATATAAAAAAATTAAATATAATACTAATAAAATTTTAAAATTTATTAGCTTTTATATAAAAATTTATATATATTTATATTAATAATATTATAATTTTTAGTATAACATTTAAAAATATTTAAATTATTTAAATATAATACTTAATATTTTAAATAAAATATATATTTATATTAATATAGTTAAGTTTTTTATAATATTTTTATTAATATAGCTATTAAAATATAATATAAATAATAAAAGTATTTTTAAAACTAATAATAAAATTAAAGCTTTTAAAAAGCTAGTAATATTATATATATTAAATATATTAAAAATATATATTAAAATAGCTAGTTAATTATATAAAAAAATTACTTAGTTAAATTATAAAATTTAAATATTATAAAAATAAAAAATAAACTTAACTATAAAAATATAAAAAAAAAAAAAACAGTTTATTATTAAAAAAGTTAAAACTAGTTAAATAAAGCTAAACTTTTTATATAAAATTTAAATTTATAAAAAAAAAATTAAAAGTTAAAACGCTTTATAAAAATATTTATATATTTAATATATTATATATTATTATAAAATAAATAAACTACTATTTTTAAAAGTTAATACTTATAAAAAAGCTTATAGTTTAATAATATTTTAATTAAAAAATAAATAAAATAATATATTAATATTAAAACAAAATATATTTATTTTATAAATTAAACTTATTGCTTTTTTATTTAAACTAACTAATAATATTAAAAAAAAGTATAGTTTAATAAAAAAATAATAACTATAATATAAGCTTATAAAAAACTATATAAAATATTTTAGTTTAGTATAAAATTAGTTAATATATTTATTAATTATATTTTAATAAAAAAATAGTTATATATATAAATAATTATTATAATTATAAAGCTGTTTATTTAAGTTAAAATAGTATAGTATTACTATTTATAATATATTATATATAACTATTAAAAAAGTTAAAGTAATTTTTAGCTTTTTATTTATATAAATTAAATAATAAAATATTTTAGTAATTTTATTTAAGTTTTAAATAGTTATAGCTTTTATTAATTATTTTATTACTTTTTTATTATAGTTTTAAACTATTAAAAGCTAAATAAACAAGCTATATATATTTTTATATTTAAATATAGTTATAATTAGCTTTAAAAACTAATATTTTTTTTAGTTATAAATATAGTTTTAATTTAAAAAATATTTTTATTAATACTTAAACTAATATTTAATTTAATTAGTATTTTTTTTTATTTTTAATTATATATTTACTATATTAAATATTTATTTATAATTATTTTTTTTTTAAAAAAAATTTAGTTATAGCTTTATTTTTTTTAAATTATAGCTTTTATTAAAAATTATTACTATTATAAAATAAATATAATTATTATTTAATTATTAATTATTAAATTATTTATTATAAACTTTATTACTAATAAAAAATATATAAGTTAAAATAACGTTTAAATTTATTATTAGTAATTAATAATATTATATTTAAAGCGCTAATAAATAACTTTTATTTAAAACTTTTTAAAACTTAAAACTAAAAATTAAACTAAATTTTTTTACTTTTTTATTATTTATATTTAACTAAATTTTTAATATAAAAAATAGTATATAAATAATTTTAAAATAAATAATAATATTTAAAAGCTATTAAAAAATAAAAGTTTTTAAAAAAAATAAACTATAATAAATTTTAAATAATTAATACTTTTTTTTTTACTATTTAGTTAATAAATATATATTTTAATATAATTAACTATTTAATTATAAAAAGTTATAATAAAATTTAGCTTTTTTTTTTATTATTTTAGTTTAATTAAGTTTTATTTTATTAAATTTTAGTATTATAATAAAAGTTTAATATTTTGCTTTTTTTAAAAGTTTAATTAGCTTATTTATAAAATTATTTTTTAATTTTATATATATAAAAATAATAAATTTTATTTTTATTTTTTAATTAATATAATAATATATTATTTAAATATATTATTTTTATTTATTTATAATATTAATTTATAACTAATTAATAATATTTATATTATTATATAAAAAAATAATTAGTTTTTTAAATATAAAGTTTAGTTTTATTAAAAAGTTATAAATTTAAATAAATTTATTATAAGTTTTATTTATAATAATATATTTATTTTTTATTAAATTTTTTATAATAATATTTTATAACTTAAAATATTATAAAATTAAATTATTATATATAAATATAATATATTTTATAAATAATTTAACGTTTTTTTAATTAAAAAAAAAGTAGTATTTATAGTAATAAATAGCTTAAAATTATTATATTATTAATAAAAATAATTTATTATTAACTTTTTATAATAAACGTATATTTTTAATATTTTAGCTATATATTTTATTAGCTATTTTATTTTTTTAAAATATTTTAATAATAAATTATTTATAAATTTATTTATATTAAATATATATAGCTAATATTTAATTTAAAAATTTATATTAAAAAAGTTAGTTTTTTTAATAAAAAAGTATATTTAAAAACTTTATTTTTTAAAACTAGTTTTTTTTATATTTTATTATAAAAATTAAACTTTTTAAATTTATTAAAATTAAATATTTCTTTATATTTATAAGTTTAATTAATTTTAATATTTTTAAAATATATTATAATTAATTAAAAATAATATTATTATTATATATATTTTATAAAATTTTTATATTAAAAAACTAATTTATATATTTAAATTATTTATTAAAATTTATTTTTTAATTTTTATTATTATATTTTTAAAATAATTAAAATTAAAGCTATATAATAAAAAGTTATTTATATATAAAGCTATTATTTTTTTAGTTTTTAAATTTATATAAATAGTATTATTTATTATAAAAAGTTTAAATTTAATTATTACTATAATTTTTTTTATTTTTATTTATTATTTATAATTAGTTTGTTTTAAACTATATAAAAAATTTATTAATTAAATAATTTTTTTAAAAGTTTATTTATATTTTAATACTTTATTTAAATAAGCTTTAAAATATTTTTTATATATTTTAAACTATTTTATATAAATTTTTTTATATAGTTTATTATTAAAATAAACTATAATAAAGTTTATTTAAATTATATATTAATTATTATATATTATTAAAGTTATTTAAATTTTTTAAAAAGCTATTTTTATAATTAATATAATAGTTTTATTATAATTAATTTTTTTTTTATTAAAAAAAGTTTTTAATATAAATATATTTTTTAAACTTATTAATTTTTTTTATTAATAAATATTTTTTTTTAGTATTTAAATAATATTAATAAAATATTTTTAAATAGCTTTTTTATAATTAATAAAATAAAATATATTTTTATTTAAATTATTATAAATTTTTTTAAATATAGCTTTAAGCTATTTTAATTATTTAAAACTTATTAATATATTTTTTAAATTAAATTTATTAAAAATAAATATTTTTATATTAAATATATTAATTTTTATTTATTATTTTAGCTAGTTTATATATAATAAATAAATTTTTTTATATTTTTTAAACTAATTAAAAGTTTTATTTAAAATTTTATATTTTTTAATTTTATTTAAATATTTATTTATATTTTATATTTTTTAAACTTATAAGTTATAAAAATTTTTAAACTTATTTTTTTTGTTTATTTTTTTAAAATTATATTTTTTTTAGCTTAGTATTATTTTTAATATATAAGCTATATTTAAATCTTTTTTAAAAATAATTAATATATAGCTATTTTTACTAAAAATATTTATAGCTTTAAAAAATTAAGTTTTATATAATTAATTTTATTTTAGTTTATTTTTATATTATAAATTATTGTTTAAAATAATATTATTATTTTTATTATAAATTTTAATATAAATAGTTTTATTATTATAATATTATAACTTATATTATATTTTTAATAATAATAAATAAAAAATATTTTTAAAATTAAAGCTTTTAAATAAATTATTTTAATATTTATAAAAAATAATATATAAAATATAAAGTTTTTATTTTTTATTTATAAGCTATATAATATAATAATTTATATTTTTATATTTAATAAATATAATATTAAAAATATTTTTTTTATTTTTTTAGTTTTTATATATATTAATTTATTAATATAAACTAAATAATATAAGCTAAAAATTTTTAAATTTAATAAGTTTAAAATATATTACTTTTTTAAATTTATATTATTTATTTATTATTTATAAAAAATTATTTTTTTTTAGTAAATTATATTATATAATTAATAATATATATAAAAATAGCTAAAATTTAATTTTAAAAAACTATTAATATTTATATTTATAAAATTATAACTTTAGTTTTATTTTAAATAAATTTAATAAATTATTTAATAATATTATTTTAATATTAATTTATAAAAATAAATAAAATTAATATAATTTTTTTGCTTATATAATATTTTTTTAAATATATTTATATTAAATTTATATTTTTTATTAATTTTTAAAATTATAAATTTTTATTATATTAATTTATTTATAATAAAAAATAAACTTTAAAATTTATAAATTATTTTTTTTAAATAAAAAATAATTATTTTATTAATATTATTTTTAGTTTTATATATTTTATAAATTTTATACTAGTTATTATTATTAATAATTAAAAAGTAATATTTATTATTATTAATTAAAACAAGTTTTAAAATATTTAAATTTATTTAAATTATTTTTTTTAAATATTTTATTTTTTTAATAAATTTATATAAAATAATTTTATTTAATTTTATTTAATTATATATATAATTAAAAAAAATTAATTTTTTTTATATTTAAATTAATATTTATAAAAAGTTTAATAGTTTTTATAAATTTTTTAATATTAAAATAAAATAAACATTTATATTAAAAAATAAATTTATTTTTTAATTTAATAATTATTAAAAAACTACTATTAATATTTAAATTAATTAATAAATTTTTTAATATTTATTTAATTATATTTAATATATATTTTTATTAGTTTTATTATTAAAAAATAAAAGTTATTAGTTTAGTTTTATTATATTTTTAAAAATAAAATTTTTATTTAAAAATATTAATATTTATAATAGTAATATTATAGTAATTTTTAAAAATATATTTATTTAAAAATTTTTTATTTTAATAAAAATTTTTTTTTAATATAATATTTTAAAAAAAGCTTAAAATATATTATATATATTTAATTAATAAATTAAACTTTTACTTTTAAAAATTTTTAAGCTATAAATAATAGTACTAATTTTTTTTTATATAAACTAGTTTTTTATTAATATTTATAATATATTTTTTAAGCTTAATAATAAAATTTACTATAATATTTTTTAAAAAAGCGCTTTTATTATTAATAATTTTAATATTTATATTTATATTAAATAAACTATATTTTTAAATTTAGTTTAAATATATTTAAAAAGCTTTATTTATTTAAAAGTAATTTTTTAATTATAAAGTTTTATTAACTTTTATAAATTAAAAAAAACTATTATAATAAAATAAATATTAGTAAATTTTATTAATAGTTTTTAATTTTTAATAAGCTTATTTTAAATATTATAGTTTTAATTTTTTTTAAAGTTAGTTTTATTTTATTTATTTTTATTTAAATAGTTTTTTATAATATAGCTTTATTTATTATATTTTTAATATTAAAGTTTTTTTTTTATTAAATTTTTTATTTTTATAATTATAGCTTATATTAAATTTATTATTATTATAAAAATTTTTATTTTTTATTTTTTTTATATTTTTTTAAAGTATAATTAATATTATTATTATTATATTTTTTAATATAATTTTTAAAATTATTATTATATTTTTTAATAAATTTTTATATAATATATTATTTTTATTTTATAACTTTTATAATTATATTATATTATATAAATACTTTAGTTTTTATAGCTATTAAAAATAAAATAATTTTTTATTTTAAGTTAATTTATTTATTAATTATTTTATATTAATATATAAAGCTAAAAATTTTTAATATAAATATAATAAAAATTTTTTTATTATATTTATAAATTATTAAATTTTTTTATAAATTTTTTTAATAAACTTACTTTATTATATTATATATTTTATTAAAAACTTTTAATATTTTTATTTTATTTTTAATATTTTTAAATAAATTTAAAAGTTTTTTTATATATATTTTAATAATAGCTTATATTATTATAATTTTATTAAATTTACTAATTCTTTTTTTTATAACTAATAAATTTTATTATAAAATATAAATTATATTTATAGTTTAGTTAATTTTAGTACTTTTTAAAATAAATATTTTTATTAAATGTTATATTAAACATATATATTAAAGGCAAAAAGCTTTAAAAAATACTGTGTTATATTATAAATTTACAATAAAGAAAAAAGGAGGAAAAAAAAAGGGCTATTGTAATAGGCACACGATATTTGTGTATATGTGTGTATATTTGCTTATAGGGTGGGTTTTACGGCCGTAGGCCTATACGCGTGCGATAAAATTACGGTGTGTAGCTAGTGTAAAGCATAGGCTCTACTAGCTACCTAGCTATAACTATTCCTTTTTTTAAAAAATTCGGGCGTTTTTAACTAGTATAGGACTTAAACTAATAGCTTTTTAATAAAAAAAAAGATTATTTTAGGTTTTTATTTTTATAATTTATTTTTAGGCCTTTTATTTTTAAGTTATTATAAAGCTTTTTTATTAGCTAGTATTACTAAATTAATTATTTAACCTGTTTTATATATAATAATATTTTATGCTTTTTTTTTTATTTATTTATAGCGTATTATTTTTTATATATAGCTTATTAAATTTATTATTTTTAGCTATTTTTAACTATATTTTTAATTATAATAATAGCTTTATAGCTTTAAAATTTTTTTTATAGAATTTTTTTAATTATAGCAATATATTTTTAAAATTTTCTGCTATATACTATTTATTATTTTTATTTTATTTTTTTTAGTTTATTTAATATTATAATTTATAGTAATATAGCTTTAAAATATATATTTTTTTTATTATAAATTTTTTTTTTTATTTTTAAAATTTATTACTTTTTTATTAAAGTTATTAGCTGTTTATTTTAATAAAAAATTATTAAAGTATTAATATAGTTAATTAGTATAAAATTAATTAGTAGCTTTTTATAATTAAAAAATATTAAAAATAAAAGTATTGCTATTATATTTAATAATTTTAAATTTTTAAAAAACTATTAAATAATTAAGCTTATTAAAAAAATAATTAGTTTTTTATAATTAGCGTTTTTTTAATATTAGTATATAATTTTTTATATTAAAGTTAAAGTTATGTTAATTTTAATTAGCTTATTAAATTATTATTTTTTAGCTATGCTTTAAATAATTATATGTAAATTTTATATATTATATAATTTTTTATACTTTTTTTTAAGCTTTTTTTATAACTTTTTTTTTATACTAATAATTTCTTTTATTTTTTTTTAATTAAAGCTATTTAATTTTTTTAGTTAAAATAAAAAAATATTAAAAAGCTTATTTTTATTTTATATAATAATATTTTAGTTAATATATATAATAATAAAGCTTATATATAGTTTATAGCTAATATATATTTAAACTAGTTATTTTAATAGTAATTTATATATAGTTATAAGCACTAGTTTAAATATTTATTTATAATTTTAGCTTAATTTATTATTTTATAATATTTTATAAACGCTAAAATATAAATTATTTTTATTAGTTAATATAGTTTATTTATAAATACTAAAATAAACTAAAATCTTTAGTTAAAAATTATAGTAATAAATATTTTAAAAATATAAAAAAGCTTTTTATAATATATATATATAGTATTTTTAGCTATTATATTTATAGTATAAAAAATAGTTTAAACTTTTTTGTTTAATTAATTAACTATAACTAGCGTATTATTAAATTTCTGTTTATTTTTTAATATTTATTTAAAATTTATTACTAAATATTTTTATATATAATTTAGTATAAAAAGCAGTATTAACTTTTTAAGTATTTTATTTTAAAGTATTTTAGCTAGCTTATATTTTAAGTAGTTAGCTATAAATATATTATAATTATTTTTTAATTTAAGCTATTAGTAATATTTAATTACTAGCTATTATATTTTTTTTTTTTTAGGTATGCTATAAGCATTTATATATAAACTTTGCTAATTATTTTTATTTAAAGCAAAAGCATATTAAAAATTATTAAACGTTTATTATAAATAATAAGTTTATTTTTTATTTTTTAAAAGTTGTTTTTTTGTTTTTTTTATGCTTTTTGTTTATAAATATTTATACTTAAGTTAAAGTAGTTTTTATATATTAATTTTTTTATTAAAGTATATTTTTTAAAAATTGCATTTTAAAGTACTTTTATTTTTATTTTTTTAGAAGTTTTTAAAGCTATTAATATATAAAAAATTACTAAAATAGCTATTTATACTATAAATTAAAGCTTTATAAAAGTTACGCTATTATATATTAGTATAAATATAGTAAAATAATAATATACTTTTTTTTTTTTTTTATATAACTAGGTTTTTTTATTTATATAATAAAAAGTTTATAACTATATTTTTTTTTTTAGTTAATATATAATTAAAAAGTTATAATTAGTAAATAAATTAGCTTATTTAGCTTATTATAAGTTTAAATATTACTTTTTATTAAAATATTTTAAAGCTTAATAGTTTATAATAACTATAAATAGCTTTTTATATTAACTTATTAGTTTTAGTTTTTATTTTTTAAACATTAATAGTATAGCAAATAGCTTTTAGTTATAAATACTATAGTTTAATTTAATATTATATATTGTTTTAAAATAAAATATAGTAAAGTACTACTAGTTATTATATAATTAAAATATTATTTTAATAATTATTTTATTAAATATATTTATTTTTATTTTAATAAATAAGTTATATTTGTAGTATTTTAATAAAAGTATAAATATTAAAGCTTTTTTTAAATTTTTAAAATTTTTGTTATATTATTTTATTTATTTAAAAGATATATTTTTTTTAGTTAGCTTAATAAATAAAAAAGCTATTTAGGTATATTTAAATATAAATTTACAATAAAAATTATAAAAGCTTAAAAATAATTAAATATTTTTAATAGTTATAAATAGTTACTAGTTTTATACTATATTTATTTTTATTAAATTAACTTAAATATTTTTAGTATTTATAATATACTTTAAGAATTTAGTTTTAATAATATAAAATTTAAATTTTTTTAAATTAACTTATAATTTTATATTATATAGTTTTTATAATATTAATTTTATATAGTGTTTATAGTTTTTTAAATTATTAAAATAAATTAAAATATTATTTATATATATACTATAAAAATTATTAAAATAATTAAATAATATATTATTAATAAACTATTAAAAAATAGCTAGCTTATTAGTTAATTTAAATAATAGTACTTTATATTTATAAATATTATATTATATATAAAAGGTTATTAAATTTTTATAACCTTTTATTATTTATATTTAATAAAAAGCTTGTTATATATTTATTTTAGTAAAAACTTTTGCTTTTATAATATATAATAAAGTTTTTTTAATAAAAAGTAAAAAATATTAGTTTTTTTAAATAATTTTGTTTAGTTTATAGTAATTTATATAAAATTTTAAACTATTACTTGGTTTTTTAATAAATAAAATTAAAAAAGCAAATAGTATATTCCTAGGTTTAATAAAATCTTTTTTTAAATTATTTATTAAATATTTATATATAGTTTTTAATTTATTTAAAAATATTTTATATAACAAGCTATATTTTAAGTTATATAAAGATTTATTTAGTATAAAGTTAATTTTATAGTTTATATTAAGCTAATATAATAATAAAATATTAAAATTAACTTTATTAAACATATATAATAAATTATAATATTTAAGCAGTATAAATTATAAAGCTTTTTTTTTTAACTTATTGTTTTTTTTTTTAAAAAGGATTTAGTTTTTGTTTTTTTATTTATAATTTTTTTATTTAGTTTATAAATACTAGTAATATATATTTAAAACTTTGTTTTGTTTTTTTTTATAAAGTTTTTAAAAGCTATTATATTAATAATAACTATTTTTTTAAAGGTTTTTTTTTATATTAGTTTATATTATTTTGTTTTAGTTAATATAGTTTTTATTAGTTTAATTGCTATTTTATATTTATACTTTTTTTTATAAGTAAAGTTTTAAAAAATAATATTTTTAGTTAAATTAAATAACTTTTTAAATTATATTTTATTTTTTTTATATTAGCTTTAATAAAATTATTATATTTTATATTATATAAAGTTAAATTATATTTATTTAAAATAAAAATAAGTTGTTTTTTTTTATTATACTTTTTTGTTTTTTTTTGTTAGTATTTTTATTGTTTTTTTTTTTTAGCTAATATAGTATTATATTTTTTTATATTTTTTTAGTAGTATAAATATTTTAATTAAATATTAGCTTTATTTATAGCTAAAATATATTTTAAGTTATAATTTAGCAATATATTTAATAAAAATAGCAATTAATATTTTAAATAATTTAAAAATATATTATATTTTATAAACTATAACTTTTTTAAAATAATATTATTTTATATTTTTAAAATAAATATTAAAATTTATTAAAAAGTTTGTTTTTATACTTTTAAGTTTAATTATAAAGCTTAATTAATTTTTTAATTGCTATTTTTATTTTTTTTATATTTAGTTATTTTATAAAGCTAAAACTAGTTTATAATAAAAAACTTTAAATATTTTAATATTTTTTTTATAAATTAAATATTTATATATATATATATACTAGCTTTTATATTTTTAAAAAAATTATTAGTAGTTAAAAATAATTTATTACTACTTATAATATAAATATATAAAAAAGGCTATTTTTTTTAAATATTTATTTATTTTTAAACTTTTTTTAAAAAATATTTTTTTTAAATAAAACGTTAGTTTTTTTAAAGTTAGTTTTTTGCTATATTAATAATAATATAGTTTTTATTTTTTTTAATTTTATATTTAGTTATAATAATAGCAATATATACTTTTTTATTAGTATTTAATTTATAAAAGCATTTATAAGTTATATACTTTTACTTTTAACAATTAAAATATTAATTTTTTAAAATAAACTTATAAATTTTATTAAGTTTAAGCTTTATAAACTTTGTAATATTTATTAATAATATAGCAAAAGTTAATAATATAGTTAAAGTTTAAATATTATTATATATAAGTTATAAAAATAACATAGTAATAATAGCTAAGCTATTTTTTGCTTTAAGCTATATATTATTTTACTTTTTATTACTTACTAATAAATAATAAGTAATTTAAAAATAATAACAAATAAATAGTTTAAAAGTTATATTAAGCTTTAAATATTTAAATATAATAGCTATATATAAATAAGCAAATAATTTATTTTTAAGCAATTTTTTTTATTTAAACTTTTTAAAATAGTATTAATTTATAAAGCATATAAATTTAGCTTTAAAAGCAAAAAATTATACTAAAGTATACTATTTTTTTATTTTTAACTTTTACTAGTTTAATTTTGCTTTATTTTTAGCGTTTATATTATAGTAAGTTTTTTATAAATATTTTAATAATTTTATTAATATAATAATTTATTTAAAGTAAGTATTAAAAAAATAAAACTAAAAGTTATTAATAGTAGTTCTATTTAAATATATTTTAATATTAGTTATTATTATAGTATTATTAGCAAACTAGTTAATATTATTAAATAATTAGTTTTTTATTATATAATAATATATTTTAAATTATATAATATTTTTATTTTTATTATTATAAAATATTATAACAATTATTTTAATAAATTTATAAAGTTTACTATTTAAATAATAATTAGTACTACTAATAGTATTATAGTTATATATTAATAAGTTTATTACTTATTAATTAGTATTGTTTTTTTATTTTTTAATATGTTTATATTTTTTTATATATTATAGCAAGTTTATTTAAAGCTTATTTTAAAGCAGCTAAGCTATTATTATTTTTATTAAGTTAAAATAAAGCTTTTATTATATATAGCTTTATATTTTTAATTATTTATTATTATATTTTAGCTTTTTATTTAAATATTATATTATTAAACTTTTTAGCTTAATAAATTAATTTTTTGTTGTTTTAAATAGCTTTATATAAAAAAATTTATAATTTTTAACTATACTATTAGTATATTTATAATAGTAAAACAAAAGCTTTAATTTTAAAAAAGAAAATATAAAGCTGCTTATATATTATTATAAAAGCTTTTTTATTTATTAGTTTATTAAAGCTAAACTATTATGCTTTTTTTTATAAAATAATAAAATAAAAAAAATATAAGTTTATAATTTTTAATATAAAAGCTTATATATTTTTTAATTAAAATAGCTATATTAGTATAAATATTACTAAAGTTAGCATAAAAGTTTTTTTATAAATAAGTAGCACTTTAAATTTATTTTAGAAAATTTTAAGTTAAAAATATAAAAGTTATATAATTATTTATAACTTTTTTTTATTTTGTTTAACTATTATAATTAAAATATATTTTTATAAATATTATAATAATAAATAACTATTATATAATTGTTAAATTTTAAATATAAATAGCTTATTACTTTAAAAAATACTACGCTTAATATTTTAAAAAGCTATTTTAATAATTAATTAATAAGCTTTATTATAGATTTTTATATTTTTGTTTTATTAAAATGTTATTTTATTAGAAAATATTTAAAAAAGCAGTTTTAATACTTTAGTAAAAAATAATTATAAATTATTATACTAGGTATATATATTAAAAACAAAAGGCTTTAAAAAATACTATATTATATTATAAATTTATAATAAAAAAAAAAAAGAAAAAAAAAGGGCTATTATAATAAACATATAATATTTATATGTATGTATATATGTTTATATATAGGGTGGGTTCTATAGCTATAGGCCTATATACATACAATAAAATTACGGTATATAGCTAGCGTAAAGCGCAGGCTTTACTAGCCACCCAGCTATAACTTTAAAAATAAACTTAAGTTTTTATTATTTTAGTTTAAAATAATTATTATTATTTAAATTATTTTTTAAATTTTTTAATTAACTTTTATATTTAGTTTTTTTTTTTTATAATAATAATAAAACTTTATATTAAAATATTTAAAACTAAAAAAAAACTATTAAAGTTATTTTTTTTTAATTTATTATATTTTAGTTTAAATAAAGTTTTAGTAAAATTAATTGGTTTATTTGGTTTTAATATAAGTTTATTTTTATTTTTACTTTTATTTTTAAATATTTTTAATATATTTAAGAATTTTAAATTATTATTTTTTAGCTTATTATTATTTTTTAAAAAAATATTAAACGCTTTATTTTTTTAATTTTTTAATAAATTATTTTAATTTAATAATAAAAATATTTTTAAACTTATTAATAAATAATAAAGTTTTTTTATTTTATAAATAGTTTATAATTTTTTTTTTAAAATACTTTTTAAATTAACTAATATTTTTTTAATAAAACTTTTTAAAGCTTTTAATTAGTTATTTTTATTATTTAAATTAATTTATTATATAGTTATATTTTTTTTGCTATAAAGTTTTATTATAATAAGTTTATTTTATAAAGTTTTTATAAATTTATTAATATTAATTTAGTTTAAAGCTATTTTTTTTAATAGTTTATTTTTTTTTAATAGCTATTAAAAGTTACTTATAACTATTTTTTTTTAAAACGGCTTATTAATAAAGCTTATTATTTAATTTAATAAAACTAATAAACAAATGCTTTTTTTTAATTTTATAAATATATAAATATATATATATATATAGTTAATTTTATAATAATTTTACTAGCTATTATATAAATAATTATTATAATTATAAAGTTATTTGTTTAAGTTAAACTAATATAATATTACTGTTTATAATATATTATATATAATTATTAAAAAGGTTAAAGTAATTTTTAGCTTTTTGTTTATATAAATTAAATAGCAAAATATTCTAGTAATTTTATTTAAGTTTTAAATAGCTATAGCTTTTATTAATTACTTTGCTATTTTTTTATTATAGTTTTAAGCTACTAAAAGCTATATAAACAAGCTATATACACCTTTATACTTAAGCGCATAGTTATAATTAGCTTTAAAAGCTAATAATATATATATTATTTTAAATAATAAACTTTAATAAAATAAATTTATAACTTACTAATATAGCTAACTATTTATTTTAATTTTAATTTAAAATATATTATATATTAAAAATATTAAACGTAGTATAAAATATATTATTAAAATTACTATAACATTTAAAAAAATAGTAATAAAATAATTTTAATAATTTTAACGCTTTAAATAATATTTAAAACAAAAATATATATTAAGCTTACTATATTAAACTTAGTATAATAAATAGTATTATAATTATTAAACTAATAATAAATATTAAATTTTAATAAATATTTTAGTAAGTTATTAATTAAATATAAAATATAATAAAATATGTAAATTTTTTACTAAAAAATAGCATAAAAAAATTATTATAAAACTTTAAACTAACTTAATTAAATACTAAAAAAATATTATAGCGCTATTTATACTAAATAATAAACTTTTATATTATATTGCGTTAAATAAAAAAAAAGCTTTATATATTTTTTAAAAATATATAAAAATATATTAAAAATTATTTATAATAAGCAATATTATTTTAGCAAAAAATAAATATTATATAACTTAAAAAGCGTTTATTTTATTAAAAAAATATAATATTAAAAAGTTTATTTTTTTTTATAAAGTATATTATAATAACTAAATTAAGTATTAATTTTAACTAAATAAATTAATATTAATTAAAACTTTTATTATATTATATTATATAATTATAATAAATTTTATTATAAATATATTACTAATTAAAACAAACAGATTATTTTAAAACGTTTTAAAATTTAATATATTTAATATATTTATAATTATTTTTTATAAAAAAAACAAAAAATTACTATTTATATTAAATAATAAGTTTTATATAGCTAAAAACTAAGCAAAAATATTACTAAAAATGCTATACTTATATAACTAAAGTTTATTAATAATTATTATTAATAATTAAAACTTAAAGTTTATAAATAACCTTTAAAAAAATATATATAACTTATTAAATATTAAACTATTATTTTTAATAATATTATTTATAATAAGTGTAGTTATAAGTGTAAAAGTATTTAGTAAAAAAGTAAAATGTAAATTAAAAAAGGAAAGGTATAGCTAAGGTTTATAAAGCAAACCTTTATATACGTTATAATAAACACTTTTATAAAGACCTGTAGGGTTTATTAAGTAGCTAGCACTGCTAGCTACTAAAGGACCGTGGCATAGCTTGCGGCTATAACTAAAAAACTGTAGCACATATAGCTTAAAGCTATATAGCTACCCTTATAAATTTTATTAATTTATAAATAAACGGACTATTAAAAAAAAAAACTAAATAGTTAAAATAACCATTAAATTTTATATAGTAATAAATTTAAATATATTTTAAATAAAAATATTGCTAATATTATAATATTACTTTAATAATATATTTTTAGTTATAATAAAAAAGTTATTAAATAAATTAATATTTAGCTTTTAATTAAAATGAATAATAAATATTTTTAACTAAAAAAAAGTACTAAAACTAATAATAAAATATTAAAAATATTATAAGTTAAATATATTTAAAAATTTAAATATTTAATTAATATAACTAATATAATTAGTAAAAAAAAATTTAATAATAAATATATTTTAATAAAATTTAATAAAAAAATATAATATATTTATAACTATATAAAAAATATTATTTTTTTAATAAACTTAAATAAAAATAATTTTTAATAAAAATAAAACTTTTTAAAATTTTTAAAAAAGTAAGCTTATTAGCTTATAAACTTAACTTTTTTAATATTTAAAAAGTTTATTTAGTAATTTTAATAGTATAATTATATAAAAAAAAACAAAAAAAAGTCTTTTTAATAAAAAAGTTATATTATTAAAACTACTTATAATAAATAATATAAAAAAATAATAAAAAGTTAAAAAAATTATATAATAATAAATTAAGTTTAATAATAATAAACTAATAATTAAATATATTATTAAATAAAAAAAATATAATAGTAAATTTAATTAAATAATTAATAAAAAAAAGCTTAAACTAATAATATTAAATTTAATTAATAAATATAAAAGTAATAATATTATTAACTAAACTAAAAAATATAAAAAATATAACCTAATTTTTAATAATAGTAATAATTTATTAAAATAAGCTAAATTTAGTTTAAAATATAATAAAAAAAAGCTTTAATAAATAAACTTTAATAATTATTATATTTTATTTATAAATTTATAAAAATTAATAAAAAAATTAATTTAATTTAATATAATTTTTAATATAATAATATTAAATTTAAGCTATAATTAATAAATTTATATAAAAAATTATAAAAAAAAATATAAATAATTAAAAAAAATAAATATATTAATAATTATTATATTAAAAAAGTATATTAATAAAATTTTAAACTAAAATTTAAAAAGTTTTTTTTTTATTAAATTTATTTAATTATTTAGTTTTTTTTTTATTTTTTATTAAAAGCTATATTTTTAAACAAACTTTAATTTAATATATTTTTTATATATTTTTAATAAAAACTTACTAAATTAAATAAATTAAAAATTTTAAAAAATTAAAAATAAAAAGCTTTTTAATTTAACTATAATATTATTAAATTAAATATATTAATTTATTAAAAATTTATTAAAATTTATTAAGCTAAATATAAAAATATAATTATAAATATATTAAACTAACTATATAAATATTTAATATTTACTTTTTTATATTATATATTAAATAATAAAATTCTTATTAAAAAAATAATATTTATAGTTTTATAATAAGTTTTTATAATAAATATATAATTAATATTAATATTAAAAATAGTATATTAAATATAAAAAAATAAAAAAAACAAGCTAAAAATAATAAAATAAATAGTTAAATTAACTTTAGCTAAATAATTATTTAAAATAAAAAGTTAATTATTAATATATTTATTATTATAAAATTAATAAAATAAAATTTAGCTAATATTAATGTTTAAATAACTAATATTTTAACTAATATTAATATTTATATAAATAAATTTTTTATACAAAAAAATAATTAAAATATTATAATTAATAATAATTAAATAAATATATAATTTAAAGTTTAATTAAATAAAAACTAATTAAAAACTATTTAAAATTAAATTTTAATAATTATAATAAAAATAAATAAAAAAGTTTATTAAAGTAGTTTTATAAAAAAATAAAAATAAATATAATAAATTAATAAATAAAATTTTTATAAAAAATTTTAAAATTAAAACAAATAAAAAAGTTATTAATAAAAATAAAGCTTAAAAAATTATATTATTTAAATAAATAATAAATTAAAAAATAATAATAATAATATTAACAAAAATAAAAAAAAATTAAGCTTTTTAAAAAAATATTAAATATATTTTTATTAATTAAAAAATAAAAAAGCTAATAAAAATAAAAATAAAAGTAAACTTAATAATAATATTAAAATTTTAAATAAATTAAACTAAAATTTAAATAATTTTAATATAAATAAAAAACTTTTAAAAAATAATATTTAAATTATTAGTTTTTATAATATATTTAAAACTTAAAATAATAAACTAAATATAAATAATAGTTTTATTAAAACTAATAACGTTAGCTTTAAAATATAAAAAAAATATATTAACTATATAATTATTAAATAAAAATATTTATATTTAATAATTTTAAAAATGTTTAAAATAGCTTAAAAATAACTAATTATATTATTTATTAAAATAAAACTATTTTTATGTTTTTTAAAAAAAAATAACTAAAAAAATAATACTTAAAATAAAAATAGCTTAATTTAATAGCTTTTTAATAAAAGTTTTTAAATTTAGCATTAAAAATAATAATATTATAAAAAAAATATTATTAAAAAAACCTATTATTTAAATATTTATTAATAAAAAATAAAACTAAAGCTAAATAAAATAACTAATTAATAAAAGTTAAATAAAAAATAAATATATTAAATAAAAAAAATATATTTAAAATAAATTAAAATATTAAATTAAATATATTTATTTTAATAAAAAAAGCTAAAATAATACTAAAAATAACTATAACTATAATATAAAAGGTTTTAAAAACGCTAAATATAATAGTAATAAAAAATTTAAATTTAAAAATTAAAACTTTAATTAAAAAAATATTTAAAAAAAAAAGAATATTATATTAAGCAAAAATAATACTAAAATAAACAAAAGCAAAAAAAAACGCTATTTATTTTAAGCTATAAACTATAAGCTTAAAAAAAATATAAAATAAAATAAACTAATAAAAAAAAGCTTAAGCTAACTAAATAATAAATTATTAAATAATAAAAATAATAAAATAATTTTATTATATTTAATAATAAACTAGTTAAACTAAACTTTAATATATTTATAATAATAAAAATATAAAAATATAACTATAATAAAAATAAAAGAAAATTTTAGTTTAGTAAATATTTTAAAAGTAAACTAATATTTAAAATAACAAAAAGCTTATTTAATAAAATTAATAAAAATAACTTTTTTTTTAATATAACTAGCAAAAAAATTAACAAATTAATAGTTAAATAAAACTAAAAAGCTATTTTAATATTATTTTATTTATTAAAATAGTAAATTAAATATAAAAAAGTATTACAAGCTAAAAAAATAAAAAAGTTTAAAAATATTTTTTATTAAATAAATCTATTATTTTTTGTTTTATATATTATAATAAAAATAGCAAACTAAACTTAACTATTAAAAGTATTTTTAGCTAACTTAAATAAATAAATTTAATATAAATAATAGTATTAGATTTTTATATTAAAAATAATAAAATAATTATATAAGCTAACTAGCTAATTATTAATTATAATTAATATATTTAAAAAATAATAAAATAATAAATAAAAGTAAATAAAAAATTTTAAAAAAATTTTTATATATTTAAAATAAATAAGTTATAAATAGCGCTAAAAAAACAAAACAAAAAGTTTAATATTAAATTTAATAACTTTTATAAAAAGTTAAATAAAAAACTAATTAAAATAAACAATAACTATATTTAAAAAATAATAACTAAAGTAAAAAAAAGCTTATAGCAATTATTAATAAAAATATTAAAATTATTTAATTAAAACTAAAAAAAGCTATTAAAATATTTTAAACTTAAATATTAATAATAATTAATAAAAAAGCTTTTAAAAATATATTATATATATTAAAAGCTAAAATAAAAAACTTTATAAAAAAGCAACGTTTAAAAGCTTAAAAAAGATATAAATAGCTTATAAATAGTTTAAAATAGTTTAAATTTAATTATATTTATTAAAATTAAAAAAAAATAAAATATATAAAAATTAAAACAAATTTATTTTATATTAAAAAAAAATACTTATTAAGTATAACTATAAATTAATTATAGCTAATAAATATTTATACCTATTTAAGTATAACTTATATTTAATTAAATATAAATAAATAAACTTTTATTAATATACTTTACTTTTTTTTTGTTTATTTTAGCATAATTAAATAACTTATAACACGCTTTTTATACTTTAATAGCTATAATTTAAAGCAAATTAAATAATTAGTTATTTTTAAGTATATTTTTAAAACTTAGTTTAAATATATAAATATACTTTTTAAACATTTTTTATAAATTTTATTACAACGGGTGCAAGCTGGGCGTTGCCGCAAAGTAAAAACTAGTAATATAAATTAATATTAAGGTAAAGAAAAAAACGGAGTACTGCGGAGGTGGGAGCTTCGAGTATCCTTTATATAACGAATACATACAAACACCACGTGCACGTCCCACATATAACGTAGCCACACAAACTACATAAACCACCCATACACGCAAACCATACACACACACACACACGTACAGCCACCCACGTGGGTTAAAACGTGACTAATTTTCGATCGAATTAAAATTAAGTAAATATAATAGCTACTTTACTAAAGTAATCCTATTTTTACAAGCTTATAAATATAACTAATTTTATATTATTTTAGCTATATAAGTTAAAGCGTTATTTTAAGCATATATAATACTTAGTTTATATATAGTTAATAGAATTTTTTAAAATATATTAAAAATATAGCGCGATATAATTTTATTACGCTTAAATTTAAAGTTATTATAAAAGTTATATAATACTATACGTTTATTTTATTTAAACGTACTTATAAATATTTAACTATATTTTATTAGCTTGTTTTTAGCTTAAATATTTTATAGTAAAAATTTTTCGGTTTAAAACTATATAGTAGTTAAAAAACATATAAATAAAATTAAAGCATAGTATTAAATTAAAAACTTAAATAGTAGCAAAATATTTATTTCGTTTTTTTTTTTAACTATACTATATGTTACGACGGGTGCAAGCTGGGCGTTACCGTAAAGTAAAAACTAGTAATACAAATTAATATGAAGGTAAAAAGAAAAGAAAAGGAGTACGGCAGCCGCGGGAGCGTTGCGTATCCTTTATATAGCAATTATAATACAAACACCACGTGCACGTCCTATATATAACGTAGCTATACAAACCACACACAAACCACTCACACACGTAAATCACCCACACACACACGTACAGCCACCCACGTGGGTTAGGACGCAACTCTATACTATAAACTTGTTTTAAAAAATTTAATGCATTTAATATTTAATAAGCTTATTTATATACGCTTAAGCAAATTTTAGCTTTTTTTTAGCTATTTTTTTAGTTAGTTTTAGCTAGCAAAATATAGCTTAGTAATAAATGCTTATAGTTTAAAAATATATTAAAACAGTTATATTTATAAGATAACGACTAAGGTTATAAAATATACTATTAGTATAAAAACTAAAATTAATATATATTAAAATATATTAAAATTAGTATAGGTTTTAAAATACTAATACTAATTTTAATATATATTAAATATATTAAACTTAATATATATTAAAATTAGTCCGGATTTTTAAATATTAAAAATACTACTAGTATTAAATAAACTTTATATATATAAAAGAAAATATAAACGAAATAATATAATAACTATATTTTAATAACTTATATTATTTTTTTTTGTTTATATAAGTGGTATAAACAGCAAAAATAAATATATATATATATAGCTTTATTATTATATAATATTTTTTTAGCTACTATATATATTGCTTAGTAGTTAAAACCTATATAAGGCTATAATATAAACTACGTTATAATAAGAATTAATATAACTTTTTTTTATATATACTAGTTATATTTTAATACTAGCAGTTTTTTATTTTTTATTTTTATAATTTTTTATAGCTTAAAAAATAAATTATTATTATATATATAATATAATATTTAATATTTAATACTATTATAAAATAGTATAAATTAGTTAGTGTTTTAATAAAGCTATATAAAAAGTAAAATTTTTTAAGCGGAAAAAGCTAGCTATTAAAGCTAATATATAGTTTTATGCTAGCTTATTAAGTTAGTTTATAATATAAAACTATACTACTAATACTGCTTTTTTATATATAACGTTTTAATTTTTTTATAAAAAGTATATATATTTTAAATAATTTATACTAATAGTTATAAAAAGGTTTTTAGCTTTTTATAAGCTATATAAATATAAATAAGTAGCTTTTATTTATTAGCTTTTTTTTTTCCTAATAATAATAGCTTATTACTATTACTTTATTTGTTTGTTTATTTATTTTATATATATATAAAAATAATATGTTACGACCTGTTCTAGCGAAGCTTGTATGCTTAGCAAAAATAGTTTAATTGTTAAAGAACTATATATTTAAAAGTGCTATTTATTAAAAAGTAACGCTAAGTATTAATAGTATAACACAAGTAATAATATTATAAATATTATATACTAAATAGCTATTTTTAAAAAGTAGCTATAAGCTTAAATTAATAAATAAAGTAAAAACTAACTAAATATAAATATAATCTTTTTTTAATTTATATAGTTATTTTTTTTTTTTTTATTATGTTAGCTTACCTAATTTATTATAAGCTTTTATAATTTTAGATTACTTAGCTTACTATAATTTTTATAAGTTTAAATTATTTTGTTTATAGTAATTTTAAATTACTATTCTTTTTAATAAGCTAAGCTTACTAAGTTTTATATAATTTATTATATAACTATAGTTCTTTTTTAAGTACTTTTTTAGTTATATTTATTTTGTATTTATGCTTTTTATGCTTTATGTTTAGTTTTTTTAATAGGCTATTTTTTGTTAGTTTATAATATTATTTTTTTTCTTTTTAAAGTTTATTGTTTTTAATAAATAATAAGTTTTCCTATTTTTTTAAAAAAAGTTTTTTTTGTATTTTTTAACTTTTTTTTTATTATAGCAGGTTAAATTACAAAGCTTTAGTAGTTCTTAAAAACTACTTAATATATAGCTTTAGCTATTTTAATTAATTATATTAAATATAAAATTATACTATGCTTTTATTGCTTTAATTGTTTATTAGTATATAAAATAATAAATAATTTTTTTAAGTATATAAAATATATATATATTAGTTAGTTTTATAATAGTTCGAATATTTTTATAGCTTTTATAAATTATATTATATTTAAATATTATTATTTAAAAAAAAAGAAAAGCTAGCTAAAGCTTATTTATTTTATGCTTAATAAAACTTTAATAAATTGCTTGTTTGTTTTATTTATTTATATAAATAAAAATATTTTTTAAAAAAAAAAAGTATTTAATTAGTTTATTATAGTTTTTAAACTTTAAATAAGCTAAAAAAAAAAAAACATAAAAAAGTAAAATAAGGTTAGCTTATGTTTACTATTAATTAAAATATTTTTAGTTTTTTTTTTGCTTAAAAAGTTAACTTTATTTTTTTAGCTTTAATTAGTTAAAATACTACTAATAAAATAAATTTACTTTTTATATAATATTTTATAAATGTTTTTTAAGTTTTTATATATTTTTTATATATAAATAACCTTTTTATTTTATTAAGTATTTAAATATTTTATTATTTTAATATAAATTTAGTACTTTTTTAATATTATATATATTTTAGTTTAGTTCTATTTTTAGTTATATTGCTAGCTTAGCGTTTTTTAGTGCTTTTTTTAATAAAAAAATATAGAATACTAGGTATATTTTTATTTTTTAAAATAATAATAGTTAATAATTGGTTTTTAAAATAACTTTTTTAATTTTAAATAGTTTTAATAGTTTAAAGTTAAGTTTGTTGCTTAGTTTTTTTGTTTTAATATTTTGTTATTATAAATAAACTTTATTTTTTTTTTTATAAATTAGCTTTAATAATTTAGATTTATTATAATAAGTTTTTATATATATTTAAATAAATATAAGTTTGTTTTATAGCTTTTATTATAGTTTAATTAATTTATTAGTTTTTATTTTTATTTTTAGTACTATAATTTTTTAAATTATATTTTTATTTAACTTTAAATTATATTTATAGTTTGCTTTAAATAGTAATATTTTTATTGTTTTATTATTTAAACTATTATATATATATTTTACTATTAGTAATAATTTAACTTAGTTATTTTATTTTTTGTTTAAGTAATATTATAAGTATTGTTTTAATATTTAGTTTAATTTTTTTATTTGTTTATTAGTTTATAAATAGTAAACAATTAACATTTTATATTTAATTTTTAACGCTTTTATTAATAACTATTAAAACTTTAATACTATTATATTATTTTTATTAGTAATTATTTTTTTTAGTATATTATATTTGCTAAAAATATACTTTATAATTATATATACTAGTTCTTTAGCTATATTTAATTTTATATATAATATAAAATATTTATATTTTATAAGTTTGTTTACTAATACTAAAATAAAATTATATTTTATTTTTATTATAAGTTTTTTTAATTTTAATAATTTAATAATAAAGTTAAAAGCTATAATTTTTTAAGCTTTGTTTAAAATATTAATTAGTTATAATAACTTATATAGTTTATATTTAATTATTTTTGTTTGTTTATAAATATTATAATTATTTATTATTTTTTTAACTTTTTTTTTTATTATATTAAACTAATAATACTTTTTAATTTTTTTTAATGTTTTAAATATTTTTTAATATTTTAATAATAAATGTTTATATATTATTTTAATTAATTTATACTATATTTTTTGTTATTTTAAATTAATTAGTATTTTGCTATATTATTAGATTTATTTTTTATATATTAATATTTTTTTATTTTTATTTAATAGTGCTTATTATATTTTAGTTAACTATTTATTATTTAGTAAAAATTCTTAAATTTTTTTTATTTATATATTATAATTAAATTATATAACTATAATTATTATTATTTTATTTAAGTTTTGTTTTAAAAAAGCTTGTTTTTTTTTTAGTATATTATTATAATAATTTAATTTATAACTAAAAATATTTGCTTTAATATTTTTTTTGCTTTTAATATATATAATTTTAAAATTAAACTATAATAAAAATTTTATTTATTTTATTTATTGTTTATTTAATATTTTTATTATTATAAATATAATAAAGTTTTTATAATTTAAATAAACTTTTATTAGTTTTATGCTTTTTATTAAGTAATATTTTTATTTTTTAAATGTTTAAACTATTGCTATAAGTTTTTTGTTTAGTATTAAATAATTTATTTATAGTTTTAAAAACTTCTTTAAAAAAAATGCTATTAAATATAGCTTTTTGTTTTTATTTTTTTAATTTAATTGTTTATTTATTATATAAATACTAGCGTTAACTTTAATTTTATACTTTTGTTTTAAATTTAATAACTATAGTATTAAATTGTTTAGTATTTTTTTTTTAATTTTTTTAAAAGCTAACTGCTTTTTTTTTATTTATAAAAAATTGCTATTTTTTTTTGTTAGGTTTATAAATAACGCTACAATTTTTTTAAATTTATATATAAAAAGTTAAATATAGTTTATAAATCTTAAAAAAATTTTTATATTTTTAATGCTTTTAAATATTAGCTAGTTTTTTATTGCTAATATTTTAAAGTTTTAAATTTTTATTTGCTTTAATATAATTATAAAACTAAAAAAATTTATACTTTTTTTATAAAATTTGCTTTTTTATAAATATATTTTAAATTTAGTATTTTTTAGTATATTTAATACTACTTATATATATTATATATATTTTTTATATATTTTTAAATATATTAATATATTATTAAAATATATTATTATAAACTTATTAATAAAGTTTTATAATATATTAGTTATTATTGCTTAAAAGCTTGCTAGTATATTTATAAGTTTAAATAGTATAATTAAATATTTATATAGTTTATATAATATTTTAAATACTATTTTTTATTTATTTTTAAAAGCAATTTTTATTTAATAGTATATATTTAGCAAATTAAATATTATAAACTATTATATTTTATATAATTTATTTTTTAAGTTTTTAATTTTTAGTAAAAGTTTTATAAATTTTTTTATAATAAAATTAAAATATTTATAATTTATATATAATTTTTATTATACTTTTTTTTGTTTGTTTAGTTTTTTTAATATTTATAAAATTAGTAATTTTGCTAATAACTTAAAATTTTATATAAACTTTTATATAAGATTTTTTTTTAAATATTTATTTAGCTTTATAAGCTAATTTTTATTTATATAGTAAAAAAAAAAATATTTAAGCATTTTTTTTTTTTTTAAAAATATTTTATAATTTTATTTATTATATTTTAGTACTTTTATTTTTATATTATATTATTTATTAAATAAGTTATTATACTTTTAATACTTTTTTAATAGTTTTTTATAAAGTTTAAATTTAAATTTTTTTAATATTATATATATTATAAATATTTATATAAATTTTTTTAATATAGCTTTTTTTGCTAACTAGTTAATAAATAAATCTTTTTTTAGTATATTTTATAAAAAATAGCTAGTTTTTTAATTTATTAAAAAATTGTTTGCTTATAACTAAAGTATTTTTAAAATAATATTAAACTTTAATATTTTTATAATATTAAGCATAAGTTTTTTTTTATACTTTTAAATATTAAAAAAAAATTTTATAGTTTTTTTTTAATAATTTTATAGTTATAAAAAATTAAACTATTATTAATAGTTATTAATAAATAAAAATTATTTTTTAATTTTATTAGTATTTATAAACTTTTAATAATTTTTAATAAAATAAAGCTTACTTAAGCTTTTATATTAATAAATACTTAAAGCTTTTTATTTTAATACTTTAATTTTATTATTATATATGTTATATTTTATATATTTATTATATTTAAAACTTTTATATTTTATTTTTAAGCTAGTTATTAGTTTTTTATAATTACTTTTTATTATTTTTTATTAATTGTAATATATACTATTTATTACTTTTAATATTTAATTATATATTATTTTTAAATTGTTATACTAGTAACGTTTATACTATAATATTGTTTAGTTATTTATTTATATTTTGCTTTTTTTTAAAAAAGTTAAGTACTTTTGCTTTATATTATTAGCTTATTATTATTTTTTATTTTAGTACTATATTTTATATAATATATAAACTTAATAATATACTTTATAATACTATTTTTTTAATATTTTTTTTAATATATATTTTTATAAATAGCTAATATTTTATATAAATATAATATATTTTTTAAAATTTTAATAAACTAGTATTATTTAGCTAATATTTTTTATTTTATATAGTTATATAAATAGCTATTTGTTTGCTTTTTATAAAAACTATATATATTTTACTTTTTTTTTTATATACTATAAACAATAATAAACTATATAAAAAATTTATAATATTTTTTTGTATTTTTTAAACTTTAGTTTAAGCTTATTTTTATTTAGTAATATTATATTATTATATACTTAACTTTTTTTAATAATTTTTATATTTTATATTTAATTTTTTATAATATTTATTTTTATACTAACTACTAAAGTTATATTTATAGTTATTTATATTTAGTATATTTAGTATTTTAATTTGTTAGCTAACTTTTTATTTAGCTTTATTTTAGTTATAAATTAAGCTTATTTTTATATTTGTTTTTTTAATTATTAAATATAAAGTACTATATTTTTATATTATATTAATTTATTAATAAATTAGTTTGTTTATTTTTATTTTATAGTATATTAATATTTGTTAAAGTTATAATTATTAAATTTTTTTAAATATTTTTTTTTTTTTAGCTAATTTTTATTTTTGTATAGCTTATAATATTTTATATTTATATAGCAAATATATTTGCTTTTTTATGCTATTTTTAATTTAATAATATATAAATATTTTAAGTATACTTTATTTTATTTATAACTATAATATTTTAATATTAAATATGTTTTATAACGTTTTTTATTAATATAATATATATATTTTTTGTTTAATATATTTATAAAATTGTTTGTTTTATTTTTGTAAATTTTATATAGTTTATTTTTTATATACTAAATATATTTTTTATTAACTTATTTTAGTATGCTATAAATAAAACTATATTTTTTGCTTTTTATATTTTTTTAATAGTTTAACTTATTATTTTTAACTATTATTAAATTGTTTATATAGGTAACTTTTTAATATTTTTTTAGTATTAATAAATTGCTATTATAAAACTTTTATTGTTTTGCTTTTATAAATTGTTATATAAAAAAATAGCTTATATATACTTTTTATTTATTTTTATATATTATATAATTTAAAATAAACTTTATTGTTTTTTATTGCTTTTTAATTTATATATTGCTAGTTTTTAATATAGCAATTACTATTACTATTGCTTGCTTAAAATTATTAATTATTACTAATATATTTTTTTTTGCTTTAGTTTTAATTTGTTTTATTTTTTTATATTGTTTTATTATATAATTTATTTTATTATAATTAAAGTATTTAATTTTAAAATAATTTTATATAAATTTTTTTTTTATTATTATATTAAGTTTTATTAGTTTAGTATAAATTTTTATTACTATTAATTATTAAGTTTGTTTTTTTTTTATATTTGTTATTATTATAAACTTTTATATATTTTTTTTTTTTTTATTATTTTTATTTAAACTAGCAATTATTAATTTTAATTGCTTTTATAATATATTTGTTTAACTGCTTAAGCTTTTTTATTTAATATAACTTATTTTATATTTTATTTTTAAGTTTATTATAAAAAATAGTTATTAATGTTTTTTTGTTATTTTATAAAATATATAAAAATATTTGTTTAAATATAGTTATATATACTAATACTATATTTATTTGTTATAATTTTAGTATTTTTTTTTTTATTTGTTATTTTTTTTTTAGGTTTTTAAATATGCTTATAAGTTGCTAAGTAAAAGTATTAAACGAACTAAATGTTTTGTTTAATTTTTTTATAATTAACTTTAAGTTTTTTATTAAATATGTTTTTATTTATAGTTTGAACTATTTTAATATATTATTAGTAAAAAATCCTTTTATACTAAACATTTTGTTTTGTTTTATTAATAAAAAATAATTTCTAAAATAAATTTATATGCTAGTTAAAAATTTTTTAATATTATTAGCTTTTTTATTAAAATAAATTAGTTTTAATAGTTTATAACTTAAGCTTTATAGTAGTTCTAATTTTTAAGTTATAACTTTTATTAGTTAATTTTTAAGTTGCTTATTATTTGCTTTAAGTTGTTTTATTTGTTATTAAAATATAATAAAAGTTTGTTAAACTATTGCTAGTACTAATATAGTTTTTAACTATTAATATATTAAAACATTATTAAATAATAACTTATTAAAATATTATAACTTATTTTAGTAAAGCTTATATATTTAGCAAAAATAGTTTAATTATTAAAAAACTATATATTTAAAAATATTATTTGTTAAAAAATAATACTAAATACTAATAGTATAATATAAATAATAATATTATAAATGTTATATACTAAATAGCTATTTTTAAAAAGTAGCTATAAGCTTAAATTAATAAATAAAATAAAAATTAACTAAATATAAATGTAATTTTTTTTTTAATTTATATAGTTATTTTTTTTTTTTTTTATTATGTTAGCTTACTTAACTTACTATAAGCTTTTATAATTTTAAATTACCTAGCTTACTATAATTTTTATAAGTTTAAATTATTTTATTTGTAGTAATTTTAAATTACTGTTCCTTTTAATAAGCTAGGGTTACTAAGTTCTATGTAATCTATTATATAACTATAGTTCTTTTTTAGGCACTTTTTTAGTTATGTTTATTTTATATCCGTACTTTTTACGCCCCGCGCTTAGTTTCTTTAATAGGCCATCTCCTGTTAGTTTATAACATAATAACTATTATATAAAGGTTATTTAATTATTATATAGTAATTATAATATTTATTTTGTTTATTTTATATTACTATTATTATTACTTATATTTATATTTATACTTTTATTTTTATTTTTATTTTTATACTTTAAATATATTATATTTTACTTATATTTATTTATACTTTAATTTATATTATATATTTAAATTAATATTTATATTTATTATATAAATTATTACTATTATTACTATTATATTTAACATTTTTTTATTTACGTTTAAAACGTTTATATATGTTTTTTAAAATACTATTTAAATTATACTTTATAATAAAGCATATAATTAAATATGCTTACTTATTAATTAAGTTTAAAATAGTTTTTATACTTTATATATATTTATATATATTATAGATTATTTGTTAAATATATACTATATTAATTTAATAATAAAATAAAAAATGTTATATTATTAAAATACTAAGTTATAATATTATTATTAAAGTTATATATATTTAGTATTATTATATATTTGTTTGTTTAATATATTATAAAAGCTACTTTTATATAGTTTTTATTTATAGTTAAAGCTATTTTTACTTAAAAAATAAATATATAAATAAATATAGCTATATAAATAATAGCTTTTTGTTTTTTATTAGCTATTATACTTTTAATAGCTATTTTAATAATATATATTTATTATATTTATATATATTATATATAATACGTTATTTATATTATATTAATTATATGGCTTTTTTATATTTTTAAATAATAAAAATAAAAGTTTTTTAAAAAAAAAAACAAAAAAAAACAAAAAAAAAACAAAAAAAAAAACAAAAAAAAAAAAAGAAATTTAAATAATAAAAACAAAAAAAATAAAAAAAACAAAAAAAAAAAAGTAAAAAAAAAAAAAGTTAAATTAAACACTATTATTTATTATATTTTTAATTGTTTTATTATAATTTTTTTAAATAAAAATAATAATTAAAGCGTTATAATATACTATAAAAAAAATATAAAGTAGTTTTTTATATTATATTTTATATTGTTTTTTATTAAAAAAAATTAAGCTTTATATTATTTATATATTTATATTTATTTAAATAATATAATAAAAATTGTTGCTTTTTTTTATAATATTTATTTATTTTATATATAATATTAAAGCAAACTAACTTTTTTTTTAATATATACTTTTATATATATAGTTAGTTTATTTATTAAAATTAGCTTTTTAAACGTTATAGTTAGTAATTTTTATATATATATATTTATTAAGTTATTTTATTTATTAACTTAATAAATTTTAAATATTTTATAATTTTTATATATTTTATATATAAATAAAATATTAATTATTAATTATTTTTTTTATATTATATTTAGCTTAATAAAATATTTATATAATAATTTTAAATTAAAATATATTATAAATAGTATTAATAATATATTTAATTATTTAAATATTTTTTATGTTATAGTATTTAATATAATAGTTAAATTAAATTTAACTATTATTTTATATAATTTATTTGCAAGTATATTTTATATAATTTATTTATATTTTATTAAACTTTAATATATAATATTTTTTTAAATTATAAATTAGCTATTTATATAAAACTTTATAGCTAATATAATAATAAAGCTTAGCTATAAAGTTATATTTTTATTATTTATAAATAAACCGTTTATAAATATAAATAGCTTTATATATATAAAGTTTAATAAAATATAATTAAATTTTTAATTTAAGTTTTAAATTTACTATTTAAGCTATATATTTAGTTTTTTAAAATTTTTTACTATTAGTTTTTTAATTTAAATAGCTATAAATAAATTATATGCTATTTTTAATTAATAAATAAATATAATATATATATAATATATTTATTAAATAATATATTTTTATACTATATTAATAACTTTTAAATTAGTTATATAAAGTTATTTTATTTAGCTTTTTTAAATAAATATTATATTATTATTAGCTAATTATTAAAATTTTTTTTTATTAAATTTTAAAAGTTGCTTTAGTACTAAAATACTTTTTAGTTTTATATAAAAGTTTACTTTATTTAGCTTTTTTTATTTTATTTAAAAAAATATTAATATTATAAAGCTAAATATATTATTTATTTATAGTACTATAATATTAAATATTTTGCTTTTATTTTTTATATATAATAAAAATAAGTTTTATATTAAAATTTATATTTTAAGCTTTTTTTATAATATATTTAATATATTTTAAACTAATAAAGTTTTAATTTTATTAATTTATATAGTAGCTATATAACTTAAAAAAGTATTTTATATAAATATTTATATATAATTTTTTTTAAAAAGCTTATATAAATTATATATATTAAATTATTAATAAATTATATATATATTTATATAATATTATATAGTTTGCTATATATTATATAATTAAATAAATAATAGTTTTAATACTAGTATTAATTATTAGCTTATTTTTTAAATTATAAATAATTAAATAAATATTATATTTTTTTTATTACTATATTTTTAAATAATATATTTTAATTTTTTATATAGCTTAATTATTTTGCTTTTTATTTTTAAATAAATTTAATTTTAAAAATTTAACTTTTATTATCTTTTTTAAGTTAAACTATATAATATTAAATATGCTTTATATAATAAGCTAATTAATTTTTATAGTATTTAATTTTTTAAATAAAACGCTTAAAGTATTAATAATACTATTTTATTATAATTATAGTATTAAATTATAGTTATTTTTTTTTATATTATTTACTGTTTGTTTAAATGTTTACTAACTATTATATATATAATATATACTATTTTTAGTTTTAAAAATATTATTTTTTTTAGCTAGCTATATTTTTATAGCTATTTAGTTTAAATAAGCGCTAATAATATATTATATAGCTTTATTTATTTAGCGTTTTAGTTATTATAGTATTTTTTAACTTATATATAATAAAACTTTATTAAACTATTTATTATTACTATTAAAACTATATATTTTTTAATTATTATAACTTTATATAGCTTAGTTTATTTATAGCTTTTTTTTTAAACTATAATTTAACTATTTAGTAATAAATTAAATATATTATATATATTTAGTTTATTATATATATTAATTATATAATTAATATTAATTTTAGCTTTTATTATATATAGCATTTTAATTATTACTTAAATAATATTTATTTATATAATAATATTAAATAATAAAAGTAAATTATTATTAATATATAAATATATTTTAAATATAAATAGTATTAATACTAGTTTATTTAAACTAACTATATTATTTTATACTTTAATTACTATTTATAAAATTGTTTTATTATTTATATAATAGCTAATCTTTTTATATAAAATATTATATATATAATAAAGCAAAATATATATTTATTTAACTTTATTAATTATTTAGTATATTTTTTTAGCCTTTTTATATAAGCTATACTAATAATATATGCTAAATTCTAGAATTTTTTTAATATAAAATTTATTTTAAAGTTATATATAATATAATTTAAAAAGCTTTAATATATATTTATTTAATACTAATATAATATATTTTAAATATTTTATATAAATAGTAATTTTAAAAATGTTGCTATTTAAAATAATATATTTATATTAATTATATATAATATATTTTTTTTATTAATTTATATAATATTTATAATAATTTTATTAAAAATTTAAATTTTTAAAATAATAAGTTATATATTTAATAATAGTAATATACTTTTTAAATTATATAAAATAATTTTTTATTTATATTTATAAGCTAGCATTTTATAAAAGCTTATATAGCTTTTTTATATAAAAATAACTAAATTATTAATATAAATATTAAAGTTTTTTTTTTATAAAAAAAACTATAGCTTTATATAATTTAATATAAAAAAATAAATATTTTTATTTTTAAATAACTAACATTATTAATTTATTATTTTATATAATAATATTTTATATATTATTAAAATATACTTTATATTTATTAATATTATAAAATAATAAAAAAAATAGTATTTTTGCTTTTATAATATAAAATTATTTATATTTAATTTTTATATTAATTTTTTTTATATTAATTTTTTTTATATTTTTTATATTTTTAAATTATATAGTTATTAAACTTTTAGTTTAGTTAATATTTATATTTAAGTTTTTTTATATATAAGCTTTAATTTATAGTTTATTTACTATTAATATTTTAACTGCTTTTATATTTTAAATAATTTTTTAATAAATTATACTATATTAATTTTATAATATAAACTATTTAATATATTTATTACTTTTTTAGCAATAAATATTTTAGCTAGTTATAAAATAAAAAAATAAATTTATTATTAGCTAGCTTATATATTATAAACTATTATATAAAATATTATTATTAATATTTAATTTATATTTTAAACTATTTTTTAAAGCTATTTTTTATATAGCTAGCTTTTTTTTATATTTTAGTATAAAAGCTATAAACTTTTTTTTAAAAGTTTTAATTTTATAAATATTTTTATTAAATAATAAATCTTTATATAAAATTGCTTTTATAGTATATAGTTTATAAACTAGTATTTGTTTTTTTTATATATAAAGTATTATTTTATATATAGCTTTTTTTAAAATTGTTTAAACTATAAAGTAGTTTAGCGCTATTTATTGCTATTTTTAGCTAAGCTTAAACGTTTTTTATATATATATTAAATATATATTTTTAGTTTATATAATATATATAGTTCTTTTTTTTATATAATAAATATTAAGTACTTTTATTTTAGTTAAATATTATTTAAATTGCTATATATAATTTTATAAATAATACTTTAAATATAAACTTTTAAATAATTATTACTAACTTTAATTTTTATATATTTAAATATACTTATATAACTATTATTTATAGTTAGCTTTTTTTTTAATATTTAATATTTAGTACTTTTTATATAAGCTATAATTTATTTATTAGCTTTTTTAGTACGTTTAATAAAAATAGCTTTAGGTTTTTTTTTATATATTTAAAAAGCTTATTATAGTTTAATTTATTTAATATAATATATAGTTTATATATAAATTAAAATATTAGTTTAAAATAGTATAAATTTTATTTTAATATTTATTTAGCTTTATATAATATATATAAAACTTATTTATATATTTTATTAATATTAAAAATAATACTATATAGTATTAATTTTAAATAATTTTTAGTTTTTTATATATATTAATAAATAATTATATTTTATTAAAAAAAATATTATATACCTTTTTTAAATAGTATTAATTTTTTTATTAAACTTTTTAAAAAGTTATATATTTTTACGAATTAATTATTTTATTTAAAATTTAACGTATTAATAATAGGTTTTTTATTTAAAAAGTTATATAAAAAAGATTTATAACTATTAAGTTATATAAAAATGCTTATATTTTTAGAAAGTTATTTATTTTTAATATTTTATATTATATTAATAAAAATATTTAATATTTTTATTATATTTTTATTATATTAAATATATTACTATATTATTATATAAAAGTAAAAGTTTTATTATATTATTATTTTAAAATATTTATATATTAAGTTTATTATATTATATTATATTTATTTAAAGTATAATATTATATATTATATTTATATATTAAAAACTATTGTATATTTTATTTGTTTGTTTAAAGTTATTATATATTATAATATTTATTTATTAAAGCAAATTTTAATATAAAAATTAAAATGTTTTTTAAATAAATTGCTATTAAAAGTTAAATTTTTATACGTTATATATAGTTTACTATTTAGTTTTAAGCTATTAGTTAGTTTTTTATTAAGCTAAGCTATATTTATTAACTTTTATATATTTAGTTAATTTTTTTACTTTTAAATATATATATTAAAAAAACTATATATAGTTTATATAATAAAAAATAAATATTTTACTAAATAAATATATTATATATTTTATATAAAAGTATAAGTTAACTTTTTTAAAGGTTTTTTTTATTTAACTTTAAAATTTTACTTAAAATATATAAATAAAATTTAGCTTTTAAATATATAAGCTTTTATTAATATATAAAAAGTACTATTTAAAATAACTAATAATTTTTTATTTATTTATATGTTTTATATAAGTAATATTATATATATTATATATAATAAAGCTTTTTTAAAGTTTATATAAAATTATACTATTTTATATAAAATTTTCGATTATAAATTTATAAATATTATTTTAGTTATTATTATATTTATTTTTATTTTTATATATTAAAAGTATATATTTTTTAATAATAATAAAGTTTATTTAAATAATAAGTTTTAAAATATATATATAAATAGTAAAAATAATATGTTTTTTAAAAGCAATATATTTTTTTAAGTTTATAAATAAGTTTAAAGTTTAATTAGCTATTTATTTTTTAATTAATTTATACTTTTTTTATTTAAAGTTAATTAAAGTTTTATATTTTAACTTATTATAGTAGTTATTATAAATTTACTTAAAGTTTAGTTTTTTTATTTATATAAGCTTATATTTTTAGTTTAACTATAAAATATAAAATTATATTTAAATTATAAAGCGTTATATATATAGTAAAAATATTAACTTTTTTGTTTGCTTATAAAACGCTAAATAAAATTAAAGCTTTTTATATAAAGTTTTAAAGTAAAATGCTTTAAAAATAAAACTTTGTTTTTATTTTTGCTAATTTATAGTTATATTAATAACTACTAATTAGTATTAAATAAACTTTATATATATATAAAAAATATAAACAAAATAATATAATAACTATATTTTAATAACTTATATTATTTTTTTTATTTATATAAGTAGTATAAACAATAAAAATAAATATATATATATATAGCTTTATTGTTTATGTAATATTTTATAGCTATTATATATATTGCTTAATAGCTAAGACTTATATAAAGCTATAACATAAACCACACTATAATAAAAATTAATATAACTTTCCTTTTATATATACTAGCTATATTTTAATAATTAATATATTTAATATATACTAATTTTAGTATTAATACATTTAGTATATACTATAATTAGTATTAGTATATACTAAATATATTAAAATAAATAATAATATATATTATTTATTAAATTTAATTATAAATAAGCTACTTTTAATATACTAAATAATTAAAATTACAAATAAATATTTATTAATTATAATTTTAAATATTATATTAAAACTAATATAGCTATATATAAAGCTATATATATATATATATATAATATTATATATTTTATAAAGTGTATTTATATAAAATAAATGTTTAAAATATTAAAAATATATAAAAGTAAAGTTATTTAAAAGTAATAATACATTATTATAAAATATAAAAGATTAAAATATTTTTTTTTATTTTTTTATATTTTTTAAATTACATTTACTATTATTTATATATTAAATAAAAGTAATTAATAATTTATTTAAACTTATTTTTACTATAAATATTTTAATAAAATAAAATTAAAAAAGTAATATATATTTAAAATATAGTATTATTTATTTTTTTATATTTTAATATAGTTTAATAGCTTTTAATACATTTTAGTACATTTTAATATATTTAGTATTTTTAATATATATTAAAATTAGTACGCATTTTTAAATATTAATACTAATTTTAGTATATATTAAATGTACTAATACTAAAATTAATATATATTAAATATACTAATTTTAATATATATTAAAATTAGTACGGATTTTTAAATATTAAAATTAGTATTAGTATATTTAATATATACTAAAGTTAATATATATTAAACTTAGTACGGATTTTTAAATACTAAAATTAATATATATTAAAATTAGTATTTTTAGTATATACTAATTTATAACCTTAATAACTACTAATTTTTTTAGCTAGTAATTATAATAAAATAAAAAGTTAGTTTTAATATATTAATTAATATACTTTTTATTTTGTTTTATTATTTTAAGTAGCTAGCTATAACGTAAGCGTAATTTACTAAATTTTTAAACGTAGTAATAATAGTAAATCTTTTATATAGCTTTTAGTAAAATGCTAGCTATAGTTTTAATAATTCGTACTAAATAACTAGCTATATATAACGTTAAAATCTACGTTTTTTTATAAAGCGAATGTTTATTTTTTATAATTTTTAAATGCTTTAAAGTAGTCGAAGCTATATTTAAAGTTAAAGGGTTAATTTAGTAGAAGACGCGAAAAAACGCGGGTTTAAAAAAGGAAACGGGACTTTTTTTGACCCACTGTATAAGTGTCGATAATGGGTACCTAGGGTTTTATCTAAGAAAATCAGGACTATGCCGTGTAATTGATGGTGGCAGCAAAGGATCCGCGCAAGCAGCCCTTTATTCCCCGTACTTGTGATATTAGCGCCTTCATGAAATATTAGGAGGGTGTTGCTTAAATATCTCCATTGCGCTACTGTGAGGATGACTGCATTTGCTATTGCCATGTACCCAGCTACTTAATTTAAACGCGGTAGAACTACCCCGCACTGCAACGGCATTTTCTTGTTTGTTGATTTGTTTTGTACAAACTATTAGTTCTTTTTCCTGTAATTAATACTTACGTTTTAGTAATGATCGCGCGTGTATATGTTTAAGAGTGAATTAAGAAGTTAACCGAGAACCTGGCAATGGTGCTGGTCCCCCCCATGTTTGCAGTTTAGAGAGAGAAAAGTTGGGCGGCGCACTAGTCTAAGGAATAAATGTCACGGATAAGTAGGTCTACAACATTAGCACGGGGGAACTATAGTCCGAGGTGTTTATAAGATCTTTTATAGCTCCGATTTATATTTCCTTCCTTTTTTTTTTAGTTATAGCAGATTATAATAAATACTTTATTTAGTTAATGCTAAAGCTTATATAGGTTTACTTTTTTTATGTAATTAATACTTCACTTTTCCGCGAAACTAAAACTTAGCTTAATTTTTTTTAGCTTTTTTAAGCTTTATTTTTAAACTTAAAGTTTTTATAATACCTTTAATTTACCTTTTTTAAATAATATAGCCCTTTTATAATTATTATTATAAAAAAATAGGTTTATTAAAATGGCTTAAGCTTAAGTAAATTATAGCGTAACTAATTTATTAGTTTTTTTATAGCTTAAATATATAGCTAAACTTTTTTTTTTTTTTAGTTATTTAAATTATTTAATAAATATTTTATTTAATTATTATTAAAGTGTATATAAGTTTATTACTTTTATATAATTAATATTTTATTTTTTTATAAAGGTTATAAGCTTAGTTTATAATAAAAACCTATATTTTTAAACTTTTAAAACAATTAATAAAATATTTATTAAAAAATTTATTTTTATTTTAATTTATTATTTAAAATTATTAATTAATTATATATATTATATTATTTTAATTATAATATTATTTATTAATATAATTAAACTAATTGCTAAAAACTTTATATTTTATAACTAATATAACTATTTAAAATAAATTAATAAGCTATAGTTTTATATTATAGTTTAAAAAATGTAGTATTTAATTAATTTTAACGGACTTAACGTAAGCTATATATTTAGCAAAGTATTAAAAGCTTTTATAAATAAAAATATATAAATTATAATTATATAAAACTATAAAAAGAAATATTTATAAAAATATATTAAATAAATAAATATTAATAAGTTTACTAAAAAAAAGCGCTCTTTTTAATTAAAATAAAGCTTATTAAAAAAAAATTATTATAAAGCTTATTAATAAAATTTAAAATTTTTTTATAAATATTATAGCTTAAACTATTTAGTTTAATTATTATATAGCAATTTTAACTAAATATTATAAATAGTTAAAATAAAAGTAATAAATATAGCTATTATTAAGCTAATTATTTTTAAAACAATTAATTTATAAATATTAATTAAAGCTTTTAAAAACTATTTATTACTTATAAAGTTAGCTATAGTAATTATAATTTAGTAAAAATAAAAAAAAGTATTTAAACAAGCTATTATTAAAAAAATTAAGCTTAAAGCTTAGTACGCTAGTTAGTATAAAGGTTTTTATAAATATAAATATTTAATTTATTAAATATAAAAAAAATATTTGCTATAAAAAACTTTTTAAAAGCTATTTAAATAAAAATAGCTTTTAATTAAGCTTAACAATAAATTATTAACTTTATTATAAATAAACAGCTTAAAAAGCTAACAATTATTTTAAAAAAGTATAAAAAAGTTTTTTTAGTGTTAGCTTATAAAAAAATCTTTTAAAAAAAGCATATAAAAATAAAAATTTTTTTTTTTTAAAAAAAAAATTAGCTAACTAATTATAAAGCTATAAAATAGCTTAAAATAATACTATAAATATATATAAATATTAATATTTTTATTTATTTATTTTAAATAAAAAATATTTATAGCTTTTATATAAATATAATTACTTATAAAAAGTAATAACTAAATTAAATAATATTAATATAAAAACTTTTTTATTTAATTAAATATAAAAAATTAAAACTTGTTATAAGTTTATATATTAATTAAATTTATACTAAAAAATTAAAAAAAACAAATAAAAAGTTAAAAAAAATATTACTTAAAATTTAATAAAAATATATAAAATAATAAATTAAATAAATTAAATAAAAACAAATAGCTTAATTTTAATTTTATTTATATAATAATTAATAGATTTTTTTTACTAGAAAATTTAATAACTTTTAAAATTTATATTATTTTTAAATATAATATTTATTTATTTATAAAAAATATAATATTAAATAACTATAATATTTTATATTTAATAAATAGTAAAAATTTACTAAAGCTAAGTTTATTTATATTATTTATAAAAAGTAATAGTATTAAAGCTAATATTATAAGCTTTTTTATATAAAGCAAAAAATAAAAAATTATATTTAATATATTAATAAATATATAAAAAAAATATATAAAAACTTAATTTTTAAAAGCGTTATATTAATAAAAAAGTTTTATATAAATATAGTTTTAAAAGCTTATTTATAAAAAAAAAAAAATTTAGTACTATAACTTAAACTATTTTTTATATTTTAAAAACTTATAATTTAATATTTTTATTAAAAAACTAATTAAAAAATACAATATAGTTTTTTTTAAATATAAACGTATTTTAATTTATTTAAGCAGTTTTTTAATAACTAGTATAATTTATATAAATAAAGAAATTTTTTTAAATATAACTAAACTAATTATTTTATTATATAAAAAGCTTTTATAATAAACTTTATATAATTTATTTAAGCTTAAAAAAAATATAAAGAATTTATAGTATTTAAAAGTAAAATATTTAAAACTTAAATTATTAAAAGCGTTAATATAAAATATTAAAAATATAAAAATTAAAAAAATAAAGTAAATAAAGTATAAAAGCTATATAAAAATATATATTAAATATATAATTTTTTAAAAACCTTTTAAAAAATGTTTAATACACTTATTTTAAAAAGTAAACTAAAACTTATTTTATTATTATAAAAACAATAATAAGTTAACTTAAATATTTATAATTAAAAATAAATATAATAAAATAATTTATATATATATTTTAATAAAAAAGTTAAAATTATAAGTTAATAATATATTAAAACATTTTAAGCATTAAATAATATATTAGTACTAGCTTTTAATTTATAAAATATATAGTAATATAAAGCTTTTTATAATTATATATAAAAAATAATAAATTTTTAGCGTTAAACTAACAAAAAAAGCTTTTTAGTAATAATAAACAAATAAGTTAAAAATAATTAATTAAATACTAAAAACATTTAAAAAAGCTAGATTTTTTATAAAACTATAGCTTAAAGCAGTTTATATAACAAGCTAATTATATAATAAAAACTTTTTAAAAGTATATAATTTATATACTTTTATAAAAATATTTTTAGTATAGTTTTAATAATATTTTAAATAATGTTTTTTTAAACTAGTAATTAAACTAATAGTTAATTTAAAGCTTAATTAAAGTTTAATTTAAATATATAAATATAAAATATATTTAATAAAAATAAATAAACTTATTAAAAAATATAAATAAATATATAAAATAAACTATAAAGCTTATATTAATTATTTAATAAGCTATAAACCTATTAATTTATATTAAATATAAAGTTTTTAACTAAATAAAATAATTATTATATATAATATAAAGTTTAATAAAAAAAACTTTTTATAATAAAAAATAAAAAAAATAAACTATTAAAATTAATAAAGCTTTAATAAAAAAATTATAAAAGTTAAACTTATTTTTAAAAACCTTTTAAATATTATTAATATATAAAAAATAAATTAGTTATAATAAATTAAATAAAGTAGTAATACTTTTAGTTAAACTAAAAATAATTTTATATTTAAAAACTTATTAGTTAAAAGCTAACCAAAAAAATATAAATTAAAAATAAAAACTTTTAAAAAATAAAATATAAATATTTTAAAAGCTTTTAAAAATTAGCTACTTAAACTTATAACTTTTTAATAAATATTTAAACTAGTTTAATAATTTATTAAAGCAAAAAAAAAAAATATAGCTAAAAACTTTAAAAGTAATTTTAATATATTAATAAAGCTTTTAAAATTAGTTAAAATTTTAAATAAAAATTTAAAGTTTTTTTAAAAAATATATTTATTAAACCTAAAAATAGCTAAAAATTTATAAAATAAAAACTTAGCTAAAAATTATATAATAATAAATAAATATATAAATTAGCTATAAAAAAGCTAATAAATTTAAATATTGCTTATAAAATTAAGCTAATAGCTTAAAAGTAATACTTTTAAATATATAAGTTTATATATAACATTTATAAAAATAATTTAAAAAAAATATAAAAAAAGTTTTTTAAATAATTAAACTTAATTAAATTTTTAGAAATATTTTTACTTAATTAATAAAAAGTAATTTATTATAAAAACTAAAAATATAAAATATTATATATAATAAATATTATAATAATAAGTTAAAATAAAGCAAAATATATTAATATTATATTTTAATAGCTAAAAATTTATTATAATAATTTTTTAAAGATATTTTTAAAATTATAAAAAAATTTAAATAAACATTTTTTAAAAAAGCAATTTTAAAAAAAATATTTATAAAAAAATTATTAACTTTTAAAAGTTTAATATAATAAAAGTTATATTTTATATTAAAGCTAAAAACAACGTTTTATTTTTAAAATAAATATTTATATATAAATTTAATAAAGCTAAATTTTTAAATATATATAAAACATAGCTAATAATATAAAGTAATTTATAATATAAAAATATATTTTAATTAATATATACTATAATATTTATAGCTAAAACATTTAAAATTATAATAATTATAATAGTATAATTTAACTTTAAAATAAAATAGTTTAATATAATTATAGCTTTTTTAAATATATTTTAAAAAAAATAGCTTATAGCTTATAACTTATTAAATAAAGCTTTATATAGTTTAAAAAACTTATTATTATTATAATATAAAAAGTTTATAATAATACTAAAACATTTTTATTTAATTTTTTTATTAAAAAAGCTATATTTATTTTATTTAAAAAATTATAAAGTTTATATAATTTTTTATATAAATAACTTTTTAATATTATATTATAAAAATTATATAAAAAAAGCTTAAAAAGTAATAAATAGTTTAAAAAAAGCATATAAAATAAAAAAGCAAAATAATATAAAGTAGTTTTTAAAAATTAAAATAATTAAAAATTATATAATATAAACAATTATTTTAATATATAACTAAAATATTAAAATAATTATATAAAAATATAACTTTATAAATAATAGCTAAATTTTAATAATATTTTTTAATAAAAAAATTAATAAAATATATAAAATAAACTTTTAAAGCTTAAATAAAATACTTTTAAAAACTTATAAAATATATTTTATATATAACAATTATAATTAAAGCAAATATAGTATATTTAATAGCTTTATTTTTAAAATATTTAATTAATTATAGCTTAGTTTATATAGTAATAATTATATAAATAATTAAATATTTATATTATATAAAATATTTAAAAATTATTTATAAATATAAAAAGTAAAATATATAAGCTTTTTTAATTGTTAAAAATATTTTTTTTTATAAATAATAAAAAAATAAAAAAATTATTTTATAGTTATATTATATTTTTATTTAAAAATATAATTTTATAAAAAGCTATTTATTAAAGTATAATATTTATATTTATTATAAAAGCTAAACTTAATATTTTAAAACTTATAAAAATAAAAACTATAAGTTTAAAATAGTTATTTAAAAATATTAATTTAAAGCTTAGTTAAAAATAAATAATTTATTTAAATAATATTTAAATAATTAAACTAATTATAAATAAAAATAAAAGAATTAATATTTATTTATATTATATTAATATTTAAAATATATAGTTAAAATAAAAATATTAAAAAAAGTCTTTTAAAATAATTTATATATTTATTAATTAAATATTAATAAATAAGCTTACTAAAAACTTTTTATAAATATAGTTTAAATATTTTTATATTTTTATTAATTTATAAAATATATATTATATAAAAGTTATAAAATTATAAAAATTAATATAATAAAAATAACTTTTCATTAAATATAAAAGCTTTTTTTTTAAATTATTTTTATATAATTATAATAATTATAAGTTAAAGCTTTAGTTAAATATAAACTAATAAAAATAAAAATTTAAAATATTTTAAAAAAAATTATAAAATATAAAAAGCGCTTTATAAATATAAATATAAAGTTTAAAGTTAGTAAAAATAAAAGTAATAGCGTTAATAGTAATAATAATAGTAATAGTATTATTTATAAAAGTAAAAATAATTATAATAATAATAATAATAAACTTAATTATTAGAATTTTTTAAAAAACTTAAATATTTATATATAAACAATTAACTTTTTATAGTTAATTAATATAAAATATAGCTTACTATAAAATAATTATATTAATAAATCTTTTATAATACTAAAAAAAAAATAATTATTTATAAAAGTAAATAAAGATATTTAAAAGTATACTATTAATATTTTAAACTATTTTTTATTATATTAAAATATATTTTAATAAAGTTATTAATAAAAATAAATATTATATATATTTAATAAAATATAATATAATAAATAATAGTAATAAAACAAATATATAAAAGTATATAAATAACATTAAAAATAAAATATAAAAATATTATAAATATAAATATAAATATAAATATAAATATAAATATAAATATAAATATAAATATAAATATAAATATAAATATAAATATAAATATAAATATAAATATAAATATAAATATAAATATAAATATAAATATAAATATAAATATAAATATAAATATAAATATAAATATAAATATAATATAAATATAAATATAAATATAAATATAAATATAAATATAAATATAAATATAAATATAAATATAAATATAAATATAAATATAAATATAAATATAAATATAAATATAAATATAAATATAAATATAAAGCTAGTAGTTATAATAATAATAATAATAATAATAATAAGTTTAATAATAATAGCTTTTTTAGTATTAATAATAGTTATAATAGCTTTATTATATTTATAATTAATAATAATAATAAAATATACTTAAATATAAATAGTAATATAAATAGTATAAAAAAAGCTGCTTAAATAAATTAAACTAATTTAAAATATATTTTTAATTATTTTAAAGTATTTATAAAAAGCTAAAAAATAAACTAATAAAAAACTAAAAAAAAAAAAAATAATAAATAATAAATATAATAGTAGTATTATATATAGTATTAATATATAAAAATTAATAAAGCTATATTTTTATTATTAAATAAGCTATAAATTAATAATAAAAAAATTATAATAAAAAAGATTTATATAATAAAAATTATTATATTATTTTTATTATAAATAAAAATAAGTTAATAAATATTTTTTAATAATAACGCGTAATTTTTTTAAAACTTATAAAAATTACTTATATAAAAATTACAAAAAAAAAAAAATTTAAACTAACTTTTATTTATAAAATTATAAATAAGTTATATATATAATTAAATAATAAAAATATATTATTTAAATATTTAAAAGTTAATGTTATATGTTATTTAGTTATATTAAAATAAATTAAAAAAAATAAAATATATTAATAAAAGTTATTTAATTTAATATATAAAAAAAGTTTATTTATTTATGTTTAAGTAAATATAAGTTATACTTAAGTAAGCATAAGTATTTATTAGCTATAACTAGCTTATAGTTATATTTAATAAGTGCTTTTTTTTTAATATAAAGTAAATTTGTTTTAATTTTTATATATTTTATTTTTTTTAATTTTAATAAATATAACTAAATTTATATTATTTTAAACTATTTATAAGCTATTTATAATATTTTTAAGCTTTTAAACTTTGCTTTTTTATAAAGTTTTTTATTTTAGCTTTTAATATATATAATATATTTTTAAAAGCTTTTTAATTAATTGTTATTATAGCTTAAGTTTAAAACGTTTTAATAATATTCTTTAGTTTTAATTAAATAATTTTAATACTTTTATTAATAATTGCTATTATAATACCTAGCACAATAAAACAAAGGCAGGGCTTTAGCAATAAATGTTATATTATATAAAAATTTACAAATAAAAAAAAAAGGAAAAAATATTTATATAACAAAGCTATAAGTATTGTTTTAATTTTAAAGCTTATAACTTATAGCTTATAAAGCTGTTTGCTTATGTGCGTGTTTATGTGCGTGTATATATATATATGTAATTATAGTAATATAGCTAAAGTAGTATACTACGTGCGTATTTATATATATATATATATATATATATAATTATAGTAGTATAGCTAAAATAGTATATATAGCTTTTACTAGCTACCTAGCTATAATTATTCCTTTTTTTAAAAAAATTTTAGCTTGTTTATAAAACAAATAATATTTAAATTAATAGCTTTTTAGTAAAAAAAAGGATTGCTTTAAGTTTTTATTTATATAATTTTTTATAAAGCTTTTGTTTAATTAAGTTATTATATTAGTTTTTTTACTAGTTAATTATTAGTAGTTATTTAGCTAAATTATTTTAAACGTACTAATGTTTTGTTTTTTTTTTTTATACTAATATATAATTATTATTTAAATATAGCTTAGTAAATTAGTTTTTAGCTATAGCTTTTAGTTATTTTTTTAATTGTATTAGCAGTTTTATAGCTTTAGGATTATTATTATAAAATATTTTTAGTTATTTAATATTATTTTTAAAGTTTTTTATAAAGTACTACTTATTATTATAGTTTTAACTTTTTTAATTTATTTAGTATTATAGTTTTTTATAATATAGTTAAAACAATTTTACTTTTTTAACTTTAAACTTTTTATTATTTTTAAATTTTATAAGTTTGCTATTAAAATTGTTAGCTTTTTGTTTTTTTAATAGATTATTAAAATACTTTTATAATTAGTTTATATAAAACTTATTAAAAGCTTTTTAAATAAGCAATATATTTAATATAAAAATATTGCTTTTTTTTTAAAAAAATTTTAAATTTTTTTTATACTATTAAATAATTTAATATATTAAAAAGCTAGTTAGTTTTTTATAATTATTACTTTTTTAATATTAATATATAATTTTTAACGTTAAAATTAAAGTTTTTTTTATTTTAGTTTATTTATTATACTATTTAGTTTTAACTTTTTTTTAGGTATTTTTTTGTTATTTTTATAAACTTTATAATTTTTTATGCTTTGTTTTATATATATTTGCGTAGTTTTTTTTCCTAATTTAAAAAGTTATTTTATTTTTTTTTTATAGTATAATTTTTTTAGTTAAAATAAAATAGTATAAAAAACTTTATTTTAATTTTATAAAATAATAAATTAATAAAAGCATAAAAAAAAAATATTTAAATATAATTTATTATAAAAATATATTTTAATTAGTTATTATAGTAATAATTTATATATAGTTATAGTTATTAATTAAAATATTTATTTATAATTTTAGCTTATTTTATTATTTTATAATAACTAGCTAATACTAAAATATATTTTATATTTATTAGTTTATATAACTTATTTATAAAAACAAATATAAATTATAAACTATAATTTAAAACTATTATTATAAATATACTAAAAATTTAAAATAGTTTTTTATAATATATTTTTGCTATATTTTTTATAGTAATATTTATAATATATAAAATTATTTAAGCTTTTTTATTTAGCTTATTTATTATTATAAATATATTATTAAAACTATATTTATTTTTAAGTATTTATTTAAAATTTATTATTAAATATTGCTATATATAGTTTAATATTAAAAAAAAATAAGTTTTTTTAGCGTTTTATTTTAAAATATTTTAATAAAATAATAGCTTATATAATTTTTAATATAAATATTATAATTATTGCTTAATTTAAGCTATTAATACTTTTTAATTGTTAATTTATATATTTTATATTTGCTTAAATAAACAGTTAACATATAGTTATATACTTTTTATATTAAACAAATATATAAATATAAAAAATTAAATATAATAAATTAGTTTTTATAAATTGTTAGTTTATTTTAAATATTTTATAAATTGTTTTTTTAGTTTAATTTTTTTGCTTTTTAGTAGTAAATTTTTATACTAAAATTAATATAGTTTTTATATATAATATAGTTTATTAATTAAAAACTTTTTAATGCTTTTATTTTTTTTTTAAAAGCTACTATATAAAATATAATAAGCTTAGTTTATATAAAAGTATAAATAGTATTATTTATAAGTTAAAATATAGTTAAATATTTTTAAGCTAACTTTTTATTTTTTTAAATATTTAAGTTTTTTTGTTTTTAAAATAGTATATTAATAACTATATTTTTTGTTTTAAATTAATATATAATTAAAAAGTTATATTTTAAAAAAGTTTAACTTAATTAGCTTATTATAAGTTTAAATGCTATTTTTTACTAAAATATTTAAATATTTAATAGTTTATTAATACTAAAAAAAGCTTTTTTTTTATTTATTAGTTTTAATTGCTACTTTTTTAATATTTAAGCTATAACTAATATTTTATAGTTATAAATATTATAGTTTATTTTAGTATTTATTATTATTTTTAAATAAAAAACTATTAAATACTAATTTTTTTTATAAAGCTATAATATTATATTTATTATTATATTATTAAATATATTAGTTTTTATTTTAGTAAATAAATTATATTAGTAGTAATAAACTATAAAGCTAAAAATAAACGCTTTTTTTAATTATTAAAAAAACTTTTTATATTTTTTAGTTTAATTAAATAGTATACTTTTTTAAATTAATTTATTTAATAAGCTAGCTAATTTACTAAAGTTTTTTATAAATTTTTTATAAAAGTTATAGAATTTTAAAAAAAATTTTATGCTTTTTATAGTAATAAATAATTTTTAAAACTTTATAATAGTTAGCTTTTTAAAGTTTGCTTTTATTTTTTTTATATTAATAATATATTTTAAAAACTTAGTTTTAATAATATAAAATTTTAACTTTTTAAAATTAGCTTATAAGCTAGCGTTTTTTAAACGCTATAAAACTTTTTTAATATAAGTTTAATATTTTTTTAAGTTATTAAAATAAATAAAAATATTATTTATATAAGCGCTATAAAAATCGTTTAAATAGTTAAATAATATATTATTAATATACTTTTAAAAAGTTAATAGTTTATTAATTAGTTTAAATAGTAATATTTTATAATAGTATACTTTATATTAAATATAAAACATTATTAAATTTTTATTTTTTAAATATATTTTAATATAGTAAAATATTTACTATATATTAATTTTAATAAAAATTTTTGCTTTAATAATATATAATAAAGTTTTTTTAATTAAAAAAAAAAAGTACTAGTTTTTTTATATAATTTTATTTAACTTTTAATAGTTTATATAAAAGTATAAGCTTTTATTTTATTTTTTTATAAATAAAACAAAAAATATAAATAAAACGCTATTTAGCTTAATAAAATCTTTATATAAATTATTTATTAGGTATTTTTTTACTACTTTTAATTTATTTAATAATATTTTATAAAAAAAGCTATAGCTTAAATTAGTAGCAATTTTTTTATTAATAAATTTAATTTTATAGTTTATATATAAATAATATAAAAATAAAATATTTAAATTTATTTTATTAAAAATATATAATAAGTTATAATATTTAAAAAGTATAAGTTTAAAAGCTTTTTATTTTAATTTTTTATTTTTTTTTTAAAAAGTTTTCTGCTTTTTTATTTATAATTATTTTATTTATTTTATAAATATTAGTAATTTATATATACTTTGCGCTTTTTTTTTGCTTTAATATACTTTTAAAAATAATAGTACTAATAATAATTATTTTAGTGTTTAGTTTTTTTTTATACTATAAAATTCTATTCTTTTTTATTTAATAAAATTTTTAAGCGTTTAATTGTTAAAAAGCTAAAATGTTTTTATTTTTGCAACACTTTTTTTTTTTTTTTTCTTGTTTAAATAGTAGTAGTAGTAATAAGCAATTATTTAAGTTATACTATATTTTAGCAATTTTTGCTTTAATAAAATTACTATATTTTAAAATTAAAATAAGCTTTTTTTGTTATTTATTATATTTGTATGCATTTTTTTTTATTGTTGTTTTTTTTTATTTTTTTGCTTTAAGTTTTTATTATAATGTTATATGTTTGCTTAATATTTTAAATATTATAGCTAAATGTTAGCTTTATTTATAGCTATAGTATGCTTTATATAGTAATTTAAAAATAACTTTAAAAAAAACAATAGTTTATATTGTTTATAATTAAATAAAATATTATATTATTAAAACTAAAGTTTGTTTAAAATTATATTATTTTATATATTTATTATAAATATAAGTATATATTTAAAAATATATTTTTTAACTTAAATTGTTAACTATAAAGCTTTATATATATTTTAATTGTTTTTTTTATTATATTTTATTATTTTATAAAGTTAAAATTTATTAATAATAAGTAGCTTAAAATACTTTAAAATTTTAGTAGCAAATTTTATACTTATATAAATATATACGCTAGCTTTTATATTATTAAAAAAGTTATAAGTAGTTAAAAATAGTTTATTACTATTTAATATATAAATATATAAAAAAAGTTTTTTTTTTAAAAACTTATTTATTGTAAATTTTTTATTTTTTAAAAATACTTTTTTTAAGTAAAAAGTAATCTTTTTTAAAGTTAATCTTTTGTTATATTATTAATATTGTTAGTATTTTTAGGTATTAATATACTAAATTTTGCTATAATAATAGCTATATAAATATTATAATTTAATAAAAATTTCTGCTTAAATAAACAGTTTTTAATAATATAACTATACTATTAATATTTAAAATATTTGCTTTTTAAAATTAATTAACGCATTTTATTTATAGTAAGCTTAAAATAAATAGTACTTTTAAAAAATTTAAAAGATTTTAATAGTATAGTAGTAATAGTTTAAATATTTTATATTAGCTAAGCATTATAACTAAAAAAAGCTTTAAAAGCTTTTTTATTTTTTAGCTGCTAATTTTTATTTTGCTTTATATTATTTTAAAACAAATAATAAGCTATTTATATATAATATTTTATAAAATTATTAAAGAACTAATTAAGTTTTAAATATTTAAATATAACTATAGTATTAAGCTAAATAAACAATTTATTTTTAAAAGCTTTTTTTTATTTAGATTTTTTAAAGTAATATTTATTAGCTAAACAAACAAATTTAGCTTTAAATATAAAAAAAATAGCAAAAATATATTGCTTTTTTATATTTAACTTTTGCTATTTTATTTTAGCTTTATTTTTAGTATTTATATTATAATAAATATTTTATAAATAAGCAAAAAATTGTTTTAATATTTTAAGTTAGTTAAAGTAGTTATTAAATAAGTATAGTTAAAAGTATTTAGCTATAATATTACTTAAATAAAATTTAATATTAATATAAATAGCATTATTATTTAAAAACTAGTTTATATTATTATTAATTTTATTTTTTATATTTTAGTACTATACTTTAAACTTTATAGTATTTTTGCTTTTATTATAATAAAAAATAAGTACTATAACTTTAGCTAATTTTTAAAATTTTTTTTTAGTATAAGTTAAGCTAAAAATATTATTTTTTTAAAAAATTAAATTAACTATTTATTAGTTAGTTTTATTTAATTATTTTTAAATATAATTATACTTATTAGTTATATTATTTAATTTTTTAAATAAACAGTTAATAATAGCTTATAATTAGGCTTTTTTTATATAAGAGCTAAAATTAGGTTATTTAATGCTTAAAACAAGCATTATAGTTTAAAAAGCTACAATTTTATTTTAATAATACTTTATAATTTATACAAACTTTTTAGCTTAATTAATAAAGCGTTCTATTTAAATCTTTTAATTAAGTAATTTTATATATAAGTTTAATATATATTATTAAAAAGCTATAATTTAAATTACTTTTATTTTTATTTTAAAAAACAAAAGTTTAAAATTTTTTATAAAAAAGCTAATAAATATTATTTTATTAAAAAAACTATTAAACTTAAGCTATTATACTTTATTTTTTATAGTAATAAGTATAAAACAAAAAGCAAAGTTATTACTTTTAAAGCTAAAAATAGCATAGTTTTATATTAACGCTTTAATAATATTAAAAATTTATTATAGTATATTTATAAACTTTTCTTTTATAAAGTCCTTATATATAATTTAGCTTATAAAATTAGCAATTTGTTTTAATAAGGTTTTTTTTTATTTTTTATTATTTAGCATTATAGTACTTTTATAATTTAATAATATAATAAGCTTAAAAAAAGTATTTAATAGCTATATACTTAACAAAAAAACCTTATTATTATAAACATATAAAGTTTTTAGCTTTTTTATAGTAACTTATACTTATTTTTAAGCTTTAGCTTTAATAGCAGCTCTTTTTTTAAATATTTTTATTATTATAAAAAATATTTAAAAAAGCAGTTTTTATGCTTTAAAAAAAATAATCTATAAATTATAATACTTAGTATAATAAAACAAAGGTAAAGCTCTAGCAATAAGTACTATATTATATAAAAATTTGTAAATAAAGAAAAAAAAAAAATATTTATATAGCAAGGCCATAGGTGTTGTTTTAACCTCGAGGCCTATAGCTTGTGGCCTGTAGGGCTGTTTGCCTACGTGCGTGTTTGTGTGCGTGCACGTATGTGTATGCGATTACGGTGGTATGGCTAAAGTGGTGTGCTACATGCGTGTTTGTGTACGTGCACGTGTGTGTATACAATCATGGTGGTGTGGCTAAAGTGGTGTGCATAGCCCTTACTAGCCACCTAGCCGTGACTGCTATAAGCTTTTTTTTTAACTTAGTTATTATTTTTTAAAAGTAATTATTATTTATTTTAATTAGTTTTTTGTTTAACTTTTTATAAAGTTTATTAAGTTTAATATTAAATTTTTTGTTTTGCTTTTTTAATGCTATATATAATTTAATTATTTTAAATATATAAATTTTTTTTTTAAATTTTTTGTTTATTTTAATTTATTGTTTTATTACTACTTAAATATACTAGTTATAGTTAATAATTAGCTAGTTAGCTTATATAATTGTTTTATTATTTTTAGTATAAAAATTTAATATTATTACTTATATTAAATTTATTTGTTTAAATTAACTAAAAATACTTTTAATAGTTAAGTTTAGTTTATTATTTTTATTATAATATATAAAATAAAAAATAATAAACTTGCTAAATAAAAAATATTTTTAAGCTTTTTTATTTTTTTTAGCTTTTAATGCTTTTTTATATTTAGTTTACTATTTTTATAAATAAAATAATATTAAAATAGCTTTTTAGTTTTATTTAACTATTAATTTATTAATTTTTTTGCTAATTATATTAAAAAAAAGTTATTTTTATTAATTTTATTAAATAGGTTTTTTATTGCTTTAAATATTAGCTTACTTTTAAAATATTTATTAAACTAAAATTTTTTTTTATTTTTATTATAATTATATTTTTATATTTTTATTGCTATAAATATATTAAAGTTTAGTTTAACTAGTTTATTATTAAAGTTTTTTTAATTATTATTAAATATAATAAAATTATTTTATTATTTTTATTATTTAATAATTTTTTATTTAATTAGTTTAAGCTTTTTTTTTATTAGTTTATTTTATTTTATATATTTTTTAAGCTTTTAGTTTATAGTTTAAAATAAATAGTATTTTTTTTTGCTTTTGTTTGCTTTAGCGTTAGTTTTATTTAATATAGCGTTTTTTTTTTTTAAACGTTTTTTTAGCTAAAATTTTAATTTTTAAATTTAAATTTTTTATTGCTATTATATTTAATATTTTTAAAAACTTTTTTATTATAGTTATAGTTATTTTTAGTATTACTTTAGTTTTTTTTATTAAAATAAATATATTTAATTTAATATTTAAATTTATTTTAAATATATTTTTTTTATTTAATTTATTTATTTTTTGTTTAATTTTTACTAATTAGTTATTTTATTTAGCTTTAGCTTTATTTTTTACTAATAAATATTTAAATAATTAGTTTTTTTTAATAATATTTTTTTTTATAATATTATTATTTTTAATGCTAAATTTAAAAACTTTTATTAAAAAGCTGCTAAATTAAGCTATTTTTATTTTAAAGATTATTTTTTTAGCTATTTTTTTTTAAAAAAATAAAAATAGCTTTATTTTAATATATAATATAATTAGCTATTTTTAAACTATTTTAAATATTTTTATTTAATAATTATATAATTAATATATTTTTATTATATTTTAAAACTAGTATTATTAGTTTTAATAAAACTATTATTTATATTTAATTTATTATTTTAAGTTTTAAATATATTATAAAAACTAATAATTTAAACGTTATTTTTTAAAAGTTTTTTATTTATATTAAAATTATTTAAATTTTTATTTAATTTATTTTAAATTTTAAAATTATTATTAAGTTTATTTTTATTTTTATTTTTATTAGCTTTTTTAGTTTTTTATTTAAAAAAAATATTTTTATTGTTTTTTTAAAAAATTTAATTTTTTTTATTTTTATTAATGTTATTATTATTTTTGCTTATTTTATTATTTGTTTAAATAAAATAATTTTTTAAACTTTATTTTTATTAGCAATTTTTTTGCTTATAGTAATTTTATTATTTTTTATTTAAATTTTACTTATTAATTTAATAGAATTATTTTTTTTTTTATATTAATAGTTTAATAAATTTTTTTGTTTATTTTTACTATTATTATTAAAATTTAAATTTAAATATATTTAAAATAGCTTTTTAATTAAACTTAATAGTTTTTAATTAAGTTTTATTTAATTAAACTTTAAATTATATATTTATTTAATTATTATTAATTATAATATTTTAGTTATTTTTTTATATAAAAATATTATTTATTTAAATATTAACGTTAGCTAAACTTTATTTTATTAGCTTTATAATAGCAAACATTTTAATAATTAGCTTTTTGTTTTAAATAATTATTTAGTTAAAATTAATTTAACTATTTATTTTATTATTTTTAGCTAGTTTTTTTTATTTTTTTATATTTAATATAATATTTTTAATATTAAAATTAATTATATATTTTTTATAAAAATTTGCTATAAAATTATAAATATTATTTTTTTTAATAATAATTTTATTATTTAATATATAATATAAAAATATATTTTTAGTTTTTATATAGCTAGTTTAATATATTTATAATTATATTTTTATATTTAGCTTAATAAATTTTAATAAACTTTTAATAAGTTAATATATTAAGTTAAATATTTAATATACTAAGTTTAATAATATTATAATTAAATTAAATTGCTTTTTATTTTTAATTTTTTAAAGTTTTTAATTTGTTTAATTTAGCAAATTTTTATTAAAAATATATAAAAAATATATTAAGTTAAAGTTTGCTTAAAAATATAGCTTTTATTAAAAAAAAAAAAAAAGCTAAACAATTAAATAAATTTAATAAAATAAAAAAAAAACCTTTTAAGTTTTAGTTTAAATTTTTATTAATATATTTTTTTAATATAATAATTATTAATATATTTATTTTTTTTAGTTATTTATATTTTTTTTATATAATTCTTTTATATAAATTTATTAATTATAGCTTAAATTTAATATTATTATATTAAAAATTATATTAAATTAATTTAATTTTTTTAGTTAATTTTTATAAATTTATATATAAAATATAATAATTATTAAAATTAATTTATTAAAGCTTTTTTTTATTATATTTTAAGCTAAATTTAGCTTATTTTAATAAATTATTATTATTATTAAAAACTAAGTTATATTTTTTATATTTTTTAGTTTAATTAATAATATTATTAGTTTTATATTTATTAACTAAATTTAATACTATTAGTTTAAGCTTTTTTTTATTAATTATTTAATTAAATTTATTATTTTATTTATATTATTTAATAGTATATTTAATTATTAATTTATTATTATTAAATTTAATTTATTATTATATAATTTTTTTAATTTTTTATTATTTTTTTATATTATTTATTATAATTAGTTTTAATAATATAACTTTTTTATTAAAAAAAAAAATTTTTATTTTAATTTATATAGTTAAACTATTAAAACTATCAAATAAATTTTTTAAATATTAAAAAAGTTAAGTTTATAAACTAATAAACTTATTTTTTTTAAAATTTTAAAAAGTTTTATTTTTATTAAAAATTATTTTTATTTAAGTTTATTAAAAAAATAATATTTTTTATATAGTTATAAATATATTATATTTTTTTTATTAAATTTTATTAAAATATATTTATTATTATATTTTTTTTTAGCAATTATATTAGCTATATTAACTAAATATTTAATTTTTTAAATATATTTAACTTATAGTATTTTTAATATTTTATTATTATTTTTAATACTTTTTTTTTAGTTAAAAATATTTATTATTAATTTTAATTAAAAACTAAATATTAATTTATTTAATAACTTTTTTATTATATTAAAAAATATATTATTAAAATAATATTATAATATTAGCAATATTTTAATTTAAAATATATTTAAATTTATTATTATATAAAATTTAATTATTATTTTAACTATTTAGTTTTTTTTTTTTAATAATTTATTTATTTATAAATAGTATATTATTAAAAATAATAGTTTAATATTTAATAAATTATATATTTTTTTTTAAAAATTATTTATAAACTTTAAGTTTTAATTATTAATAATAGCTATTAATAAACTTTAATTATATAAATATAGCATTTTTAATAGTATTTTTGCTTAGTTTTTAATTATATAAAACTTATTATTTAATATAAATAGTAATTTTTTGCTTTTTTTATAAAAAATAGTTATAAATATATTAAATATATTAAATTTTAAAACGCTTTAAAATAATCTATTTATTTTAATTAATAATATATTTATAATAAAGTTTATTATAATTATATAATATAATATAATATAATAAAAGTTTTAATTATTATTAATTTATTTAATTAAAGTTAATAATTAATTTAGTTATTATAGTATATTTTATAAAAAGAAATAAATTTTTTAATATTATATTTTTTATTAATAAAATAAATACTTTTTAAATTATATAGTATTTATTTTTTACTAAAGTAATATTATTTATTATAAATAATTTTTAATATATTTTTTATATATTTTTAAATAATATATAAAGCTTTTTTTTTATTTAATATAATATAATATAAAAATTTATTATTTAATATAAATAATATTATAATACTTTTTTAATATTTAATTAGTTTAGTTTAAAAATTTTTAACCATTTTTTTTATATTATTTTTTAGTAAAAAATTTATATATTTTACTATATTTTATATTTAATTAATAACTTGCTATAATATATTATTAAAATTTAATATTTATTATTAGTTTAATAATTATATTATTATTTATTATATTAGGTTTAATATAATAAACTTAATATATATTTTTGTTTTAAATATTATTTAAAGTACTAAAGTTATTAAGTTTAGCTTATTGCTATTTTTTTAAGCGTTATAATAATTTTAATAGCATATTTAATATTATATTTAATATTTTTAAAATATAATATATTTTAAATTAAAATTAAAATAAATAGTTAGCTATATTAGCAAATTATAAGTTAGCTTTATTAAAGTTTAATATTTAAAATAATATATATATAACTATTTTTTTTATTAAAATATAATTAATAAATATATTAATTAGTTTTATATTAAACTAAAATATTTTATATAGTTTTTTATAAGCTTATATTAAAGCTGCTATTTTTTTTTTATTAAACTATACTTTTTTTTAATATTATTAGTTACTTTAAATAAAAAAGCAATAAGTTTAATTTATAAAATAAATATATTTTATTTTAGTATTAATATATTATTTTATTTGTTTTTTAATTAAAATATTATTAAGCTATAAGCTTTTTTATAAATATTAACTTTTAAAAAAAATAGATTGTTTATTTTATAGTAATATATAATATATTAAATATATAAATGTTTTTATAAAACATTTTAATTTTTAATTTTTTTTTTATAAGTTTAAATTTTATATAAAAAGTTTAGTTTTATTTAATTAGTTTTAACTTTTTTAGTAATAAATTGCTTTTTTTTTATATTTTTATAGTTAAATTTATTTTTTACTATAATAATATTTAAATTTTATAGTTAAACTAAGTAATTTTTTTATATAACTAACTAGCTATTTTAATATATATTTTTAATATATTTAGTATATATAATATTGCTAGCTTTTTAAAAGCTTTTATTTTATTATTAGTTTTAGAAATATTTTTGCTATTTATATTATATTTTAATAACTATACTAATAAAAATATTATAAAAAATTTAGCTATATTAATATAAATATACGCTTTATTTAAAATATTTAGTATTATATTTAAATATTTTAAGTATTTTTTAAACGTTATATTAAAAATTATAATATTATTAATTTAAATATATATAAATTCTTTTATTAAAAAAAAATTAATTTATAAATTTTTATATAAAAGCTAGCAAATTTTAAAATTTTATTAGCGTTATATTTAATTTTTTTAATTTTTATAAGCTAATAATAACTATTTTGTTTTTATATTTTAAATAAACTAGCAATTAAAAAAAAAAGCTTAATATATTTAGCAATATAAATATTTTTTTTTATTATATTTATTATAATATTATTTTAGCTTAGTAATAAATATATATTAAATATTATAATTTTATTTAGTAATTTTAAATTAATTATAAACTAGCTTTTTTTAATATTATTAACTTTTTTTTAAACTATAAATATTAAATAAGCTACTAGCATAAAATTATTTATAAATAATATATAGTTTTATATATATAGTTTATTATAATTTTTAATATTTAATAAATAAAGCTTAATTAACTTAAATTATTTTTATTATTTATTAATTAAGTTAACTTTTATTTTTTAATTATTAAATATTAATATAACTTTTTTATTTTAAAAAATATTATATTTATTAATTAAATTACTAATTATTTATACTTAAATAATATTTTTAGTAGCAATTATAAGTTTTATTAAAAACTTAATTATTTTAATATTTATAAGCTTAAATATTTTATAAAAAAATATTATTAGTTTAACTTTTATTTTATTAAGCGCTTTTTTAATAATATTTATTAATTATTTTTATTAGTTATAAATGTTTTAATTTGTTTTTTTTTATAAAATAAACTATTATTATTTTTTATTTTTTATAAATAATATTTTTTTATTAATAGGTTTAAATATTAGCTTAGTTAGCTATTTAAATTATTTTATTTTTTTAATATTTAAAAATAAAGCTTAGTTTTTTTATATTTTTAATTTTAATAAGCTAAATATATAAGTTATAAATTATAACTTTTTTTAAGCTATAATAATTTATAATTATATTATATATAAATTAATATATTTTTTAAAAATAAAATAATTTTACTAATTAATTTATTTTATTTTTAAAAGCAAATAAATTAATAAAATTAGCATTAATAAAAATAGTTATTATTATTAAAATTATTATTATATAAATAGCTATTATTTTTTATTATAATATTGTTTTAAATTTTATTATTTTTGTTTTATTTTATACTTTTAAACCTAATATTAATTTAAAAATATATATTTTATATATAAAGTTAATTTTTATACTATATTTAAATATAAATTTAGTTTTAATTAGTATTTTTAGCTTTAGTTTTTTTATTATTTTAATAATTATAATAAAATAGCTAAATATTTAGTTATTTTTAACTAACTTTTTAATATAAATATTAAAAGTTATTTATTATATAATTATAGTTTATAATTTTATTTTATTAATAATAATTAATTTAATTAATTTATATTTTAAGTTTTTTATAAAGCTATTAATAAAATTATAGCTAATAATAATATTTAAACTTTTAATATTAAAATAAACGCTAACTTTTTTACTTTATAAATTTTTTTAAACTTTTATTTTAAAGTAAATAGTTTATTTTTAAAAATTTTTTTTATAACAAGTTTAAAGTTTGCTTTAATTATTTATTTTAATTTAATAAATAGTTTTTGTTATATTATAATTAATACTTTACAAACTATTTTTTTATAGCGCTAGTTTTTAATATATTATTTTAATATATTTAAAAATTTATATATTATATTATAATTTAAATATATTAAATTAAACTATTTTTTAGTTTTAATTGCTTTATTGTTTTAAAATATAATATATTAATTATATATTTAATATATTTTAAATTTATTTATTTTAATTATTATATAGCTATTATATTTATTATATTTATTATTATTTTTATTAAGCTTTATTTTTTTTTATTAAAATAAATATAACTGCTATTTATTAAATTATTAATAGCTTTTTTATTATTAAAATTAATATTTTAAATAGTTTTTTAATTAAAATAACTTTATAATTTATTATTATAAGCTTTTTTTTATTTAAAATATTAATATTTTAACTATTTTTGTTTTTAAAGTTTATAGCTTTAGTTTTAAAATTTTTTAGCTTAACTACTTTTTTATTATTTTAAACTTTAGTTAGTAATTTAATTTATATTATTATTGCTTTATTATAAATATTTTAACTATTATAGTTTATTTTATTAGTTTAGCTTTTTATTTAAAAAAAATAAATAGTTTTTTTATTAGTTTTAACTATAGTTTTAATAACTTTAGCTATAGCTTTTATTTTAGTTTTTTTTTTAAAATAGTTTATTATGTTTAAACTTTTTTTTATTTAGTTAAAACTAATAAATATTTTTATTATTATATTTTTTATTACTACTATTTTAAATAAAATATTTTAATTTATTAATATTTAATTTAAGTTTTTTTATTAATAATTATTATTTTTTTTTTAGCTTTATTAAATATTTATTAATAATATTATTTTTATTTAGCTTATATATTAGCTTTTAAAGTTTTTATAGTAATAAATTTTAAAATTAAATTAATAACTATTTATTTTTTATATTTTTTTATACTTTGTTATATTTAAATATTTTTATAATATAAATTTTAATTAAATTACTTTTTATAATATTTTTTATAATATATTAATTACTAAAAAGTTATATATTAATAATATTTAATTATATATTTTATTTTTTAATTAAAGCTATTATAAATATTATTATAGTTTATTTATTTTAGTAAACTTTTTTTATTAATAGCTATTATAAATATTATTAAAATATATTATTTTTAAATAATATTTATTTTTTATTTATTATTAAGTTATTTTTATTTTTTATATTATTTTATTTGTTTAGCTAAATAATTTATAAATTAATATTAATATATATAATAACTTTATTATTATAAAAAATAGTATAACTTTTAATAAACTTTTTTAAAATATTTAACTAAAAATAATTAATATTAGTTAACTTTGCTATTATATTAGCTATATATATTACTAATATTATTATATTTTATATATTTAGCATTAATATTTAAGTTTTTCTTTTTAATTATTTTAATAAATTACTAAATAAAACTAAATATTTAATTATTTAAAAATTTATTTTTATAATACTTAATATATTTTTATTCTTTATTTTTTTATTATTTAACCTTAATTTTATAATATTTTTAGCAAACAAACTTTTATTAGCTATTAATAATATATTTTTTGCTTTTAATAGTTAGTTTATTTTAGTTAAACTTTTAAAAATTTCTTTTATATTATTTAAGCTTTTTTTTAAAAATAGTTTATTTGCTTAACTATTTAATATAATATTTTTAACTATTTTTTAGTTTGTTTTATAAATTATAATAAAGTTTTTATTTATAAGCTAGCTTTTTAAAGCTAATTTTTTTATTAAAACGTTTTATTTTTTAAACTTATTTAAGTTAACTATTAATATATTAAATTTAGCAAATTTTAAAAAAAGTTTTTTATATAGCTTAGTTTTATATTTAATTTTTTTATAGTTTAAATTAATACTAATAAAATTATATATATATTTAATTTATTATAGCTTAGTAAAGTTATTTTATTATTTTTATATATTAATAAAATTAATTTAAGCTATTTTAATATTTTTGTTTATTATATAGCTGCTTAAACTTTAATTATAATTAATTTAAGCATAGCTATTAACTTTTAATTATAATATAACTATTTAAACTTTAGCTAATTAGTAGCTAAAGCGTAATTTTAACTATAAAATATTTAATAATTTTTATACTATTTATAATAAATATAATTAGCAAATATATTATTAAATATAATAAATAATTAGTTTTAGCTAATTTATATATACTTTTTATTACTATAAAACAATAATTTAATTTAGTTAAATAAATATTATTTATTATAAATTATTTAGTTATACTAAAATAAACAAAAAAAAAGTAAAATATATTAATAAAAGTTATTTAATTTAATATATAAAAAAGGTTTACTTATTTATATTTAACTAAACATAAGTTATATTTAACTAAACATAAGTTATATTTAAATAAACATAAGTATTTATTAGCTATAACTAGCTTATAGTTATATTTAATAGTTAATAAATAATAATATATTTTATAAAAAGCTATTTTATAATAAAAATAAATATATTATATATTAGTAAATTTAACTAAATATTTAAAAAAGCGTATAAAAAAAGTATAAACAAAAAAATTATAAGTTTTTTGCTTTATATTAATATATATTTTTTTATTATACTATTTTATATTTATAGCTTTATAATCTTAAATAGCTTTAAAATTAAAAAGTATATTATAAAAAAATAAGTTTGCTAAAATAGCTTAAGCTTAGGTAAATTATAGCGCAACTAATTTACTAGTTTTTTTATAGCTCGAACGCATAGCTAAACTTTTTTCTTTTTTTAGTTACTTAGATTATTTAATAAATACTTTATTTAATTATTACCGGAGTGTACACAGGTTTACTACTTCTATATGATTAATACTCCACTTCTCCGCGAGAGTTGTTAACGCTTCCCCCATTGAAAGCTCGAGAGACGGACCCAGAGTGGAATTCAAAGCGAGGCGAGATTAAGGTGAAGGACATGGCGAAAAAGATCTTAAATAGTCTATGGAATCCTCAATACAACAGACTCATCAGTTGGCGCACTGCCACGCTGGGAAATACCACCTTGGGCAAAGGCGACCTCACCGCGCTCATCGTCAGCAGCAAAGAAAGCCGCAGTGCTGAACGGCGCGGCAAGCGTACAGTCACCTAGGTAAAGGTTCAAGCGGCATAGGCCCACTTCTCCAGAGTCCCATCGTACGTAATTCTTCAGTGGAACCTTGATATCAACGAACGTGCCGTTTTTCTTTCCAGAAAATCTCATGTCGAGCGTCACGTCCGAAGGCACGGTCTCACAAGAACCTGGCCACGAGATCTGTCCCGTGGGGCTCTCGACAAGGCCCGTCGTTTTGTAAAACGCCTCTTGGTCGTCGTAAGAGACTGGGAGGGCGTCGTTTCGTGTACCCGAGTCGATGAAGCAGCTACTCGCTTCAGCGCGTGCTGTTTTGATTCTCTTCCCTTGGAAACTGAACACGGGTGGCGCGACATAGTACCCTACCAAATCATTGTCTTTAATCGTCTGCACTTTCACGAGCGGCCCGATGAATTTAGATGTATCGATCCCGCCGAAGATTGCGCCGCCTGTATAGGTGTCTTTGATCCCCTTTGGTGGTTTATCCATCCACATCGACTGCACCGCTGCTTTTATCGTGCCCTTCTCGAGGAGTTGCTGCCTGACGTGGGGTCCTTGAGTTTCTTGCTACACAATAGTCTATTAGGTCGTCGTGCTGGAAAGACCGATAGCGAAATGCGATGAGATATGAGCGTGGAAACGAGAAATGCTTACATTAGGGTTCTTCTGGTAAGGCGCGGTACCTAAAATTCCCACATCATAAGTGAGATCATCGGGTACTTCACACTGGCCACTAGGGTCCGGCAGTCGCACGCTGATGAAGTTCACGAGAGCGGAGCGAATATGGGGGATAGTAGACCTTTGGCCGGCCACGGAGGTGAAGATCATGGTGTCGTCAACGGTGGCGTTCCCTAGAACGAACTTCGAGAAGCCTCCGTAAGCGTTGAAGTACTCGAATGGTGCGGGCTCTGTAGAGTAAGGTGACGCTGAGTATTCATAAACCGGCGCGGCGGAAATATTGCAAGGACCCGGAGTAGCAAGACGTTCACCCCCCCAGTTGTACACAGCGCCCCGTTCAAGTACCCAAAAGGTCTCGGAACCTTGATCGAAGCAGACCGGCATACTCTTGTTGCTTCCGGGGATAACAAGGTCAGTCGTAATCTTCTCGCTTGACCCATATCCTAGGGTCGAAGTCAGCATTGTTCTTTCCAATCATAATATGGCGACACGAATTTAGCGCTTCCGTTGCCGTGGCACATGATTTACGGAAGTTCAAGGGAAAGTAAACAGTTGGAGGTGGCGGGTTGTGGCATTTGTGGATTTTTCTCGCAATAATGCTTGACGAAGAGGCCAACAAACCGGATTGATGGCGGTCGTCTATGGTTCTTGCTACGACACCGGATACCAGAAGGAGCGAGATGGCCGCCTGGTTGCGCATGTTGAGTATCAATATTATGATTGATTTGAAACGAGCGTAAGAAGCTGAATGAGCAAGGAATGAATAGCTAGCGAAAGAAAGAGATGTTCACTGCATTGGTCTCTGTTAAACTTTCTACATCACGTCACGTTGCTCTTAATAGGGATCGCGCTTCGCACCTAGTAAAAGGAGCATATTTAAATGAAATGCCTGCGTGTTGTGAGCTACACGCTAACCTAACGCGGGTATTTGTTGACCCCCCTCCCCTGCCGTTCCGAATACGTAAAGTGATATTTGTTATGTATATGGGGCGTGTATCGTAAATAGACAAATGAGCACTACTTACAAATAGGTCATTGCAATTACAGCCAACAATACAATAATACCTCCGTCGCTACCAGCGGCCGCCGCCAGTCACGGGACGGGTTTCTAGGTCGTTGCGCTAGGCCGCCCTTCCTTGGCTGTCCGATCTGTGGGGTCGGCGCCAGGTCTTCATCGGCACCGCAGCGCTGTTTGGCCTGGGCAGCAGGATCATCGACTGGGCGATGTTAGGCATTATAATTACTGTTGGGTTAAGTAATGTATGTTAGATATATATATCATAATTTGGTTTCCCGTACAATAATAGATGTCACGGAGAAGTGGATATAGCTTTAAATAATATCGTTAATCCTCGAGGAGTATTAACGGTGTCGTTTTTCTCCGCGATAATAGATCTTTTGGCGCAATGACTAAATCTGGTGGCATACTGTCACACAGCAATACAGGTGACACTATTGGTCACCGAGTCGGTGAGGGCCAACGGACCAATCAGAGAGGCCGTAGGCCTTTCTCACCTTTTTAGCTGTAATATATTTATCAGGCCATGAAGCCTACAGGCCGAGACAATCTCGTACCGAAGATTAAAGACTGCGAGGAAATGCCTCATATTCTGTATATAAAAAGGAGGCCTTCGGCCTCTGTAGATTCAGTCTATTCTGAAGGTTACGGACCTTTGAGAGCCTAGATTGATTATTATCCAATACAGCCTTTGAGCCAAGCCCTAGATAACTAGCCCTTGTTATACATACTGAAACCAATGGTCCCTTTGGGCGAGCCCGTAGGTAGGGCATGACTAGCTGCAAAATTGATCATTTGTGTATGCCCTTTCGATAGGATAGTGAACAGAGGAAAGAAAGAATACCATGATACACGGTGTTATATATTAATCGTTTTTGCCCCTTTGGCCTTGTTAGGTCATATAACTAGCATCCCGCCACATACACTGCTACACACCGCCACACACTAGTATATAGTAGTAAATCTCACAGATTTTTTTTAGGGCTTTACTTTTAGCTTTTATATATATACAAAAAATTATATACACTTTAGGTTCTTTTTTTAATTTTTTATAAAATATATAATTAGCTATACTTATATATATATATTTTTTATAGCTTGCTAGCTTTTATATAATAGCTAATAATTAACTTTAATAATTTTAAGCGTTAAAAGCAATTTTATAAAATATATTTAGCTTATTTTTATTTTTGTTAACTTTTTACTTTTTATTTAAATTAAACTAATTAGTTTAACTTTAAAAATGCTATATTATTATAATATAAACTAAGTTTAATTTTATAAACTTTTTAATTTAGCAAGCTAAAAGCAAATAAATTACTACTATATTACGCTTAATTATAGCTAATAAAAAATATTTTTAACTATTAGTATAGTTTTAAATAACTTTAATTATTAAAATATTAGCTATTATATAGCTTTTATTAAAAACTTTTAAAAATAATACTTAAATTTTTTAATATTATATATTTTATTTTACTAATAAAACTTAAAAAAAAAACTATTAAATAATACTTTTAAAACTTTAAAAAATAATATATTAAAGTATATAATTTTTTAGCTTTAGTTTTAATACTATTAGTTTTAAAACTTATAAAATAAATATTAATATTTAACTTTATATAGCTTATTTTTTATATATTAAATTTTAACTAAATATTAAATTAAACTTTTTTAAAAATACGTTTAATATTTACTTTAAGTTTTTTAACTTTTAAAACCTTTTTTTAAAAATTTTAATATTATTTAATAGCTTAAAAAATTTTAAAAATATAAACTAATTTTTTATATTACTATAAAATTTTATTATTAATTAAAAGAACTATTAAAATTTATTTACTAAATTATTATATAATATTAATTTAACTATTACTTTAATTATTAAAAATTCTTTAGTTAAAAATTTTTTAAATATAAAAAAAAGCATTAATTTTAACTTTAAACAATTAGTTACTTTTAAATATTAAAAAAAAATTTTAAAACTATTAAATTAATACTTATAAAGTTTATTAGTTTTATTATATTTAAGTATATATTTTATAATATATAAAAATAACTAATTTTATAGCTTATTATTTATAAATAGTTTAATTAAATATTATATAACTTTATTTTTATATAATATAAACAATAATAAAAATATAAATATAGCTAAATTTTTAGCTATAGTAGTTAAATTTAATATTTAAATAGCTAAAGCTAATTTAGTTTAAAACTTTAATAAAAATATAAAAAATATTAAAAAAAATGTTTAGTAAATTATAATTTTTATATTTTAGTTTTTTATACTATTACTAAAACTTATATATATTTATTTAAATAAAATTTATAATACTATAATATTATATAAACTAATAAATAATATTATTTTAAAATTATATTTAAAAATAAATATATACTATTTTAGCTAAACTTTTAAATAATATTTATAAAGTATATTTTTTTAAAATTAATAATATATATTTTTAATTATATAATTAGCTAAAAGCTTAAAATATATATTAAATTATTTTTATATTACTATTATTATAAATTTATTTTTATAAAACTTATAGTTAAGCTATAAAATAATAGCTAAATTAATAAAATATTAAAAAAAATTTTATATACTATAAACTTTATTTATATTATTAGCTCTTTTAATATAAAATTTTAATAATTTTATAGTATAAAATATTTATATAAATTTAAATTAGTATAATAACTAGTATAACAATAAATTTAACTAATATAATAACTAGCTAAACTAATATAATAATTAGTTATATTTTAACTAACTAAAACTATATAAATATTTTTATAAACTACTATTACTATAATAGCTTTAGTAGCTTAACTAAAAAAACTAATAGTTTAATTAAAAAAACAAATAGCTTAACTAAAAAAATTAGTAGTATAACTTAAAAAGTTAGCTTTTTAATTATATATTAAAAGTATTAAAAAATTAATAACTTAGCTAGTTTTAGTAATAATTATTAATATTAGTTAACTTAATATATAATAAATTAAAACTTAAGCTTTTTAAATATTATAATTAAACTTTAATTATATAGTATATTACTAAACTTAAATATTTTAAATATATATATAAATAAGCAATAGTTTTTAAAAATTTTAAAGTTAAAATTTTTATAAATTTTACTTTAGCTAAAACTAAATAGTTTAAAAGCTTTATTAATAATATAAAAATATTAGCAGCTATAAACTTAAATATGGTTATTTTTTTTTTTAAATAATAATTTTAAAAAAATAAGCTCGAAATTATAAAACTTATAAATAAAAAAAAATATAACTTTAATAAAAAAATAAAAAAACAATTAATAATTATAATAACGTTAAAATTTAATATTATAAAAAAATAAAAAGTACTAATAAAAATTATATTATTTAATAAATATTTAATAACTTAAATAATAATTTTAAACATTTTATTAAGCTTTAAAAAACTAGCAATATTATTTAAAATATTTATAATTAAGTTAGCACTAATAAATATTTTATAATAAAACTATAAAAAAAAAGTAATAAATATAAAATAATACTTTATAACTTAAAAAAATAGTTTAAAGCTTAAGCAAATATTTATAAGCTAAATTAAAATAACTATAAATTTAATTAAAAAAACTAATACTTTAAATATAATAGTTTATTTTTTTATTTAGTATATTTAAAATAAACTTAAATTTTTTTAAAAGTTTTATTAATATTTTATAACTAAAGCAAAATAAAATACTATTAAATATAATAATATTTAAGCTAAAAAAACAATAAAATAAAAATAGCAAGCTTTAAACATTTTTTGTTTTAAACTTTAATATTTAACTTTAAAAAAACAATAATAATAATAACTAAAATAGCAATTATAATTAAAATTACAATAAAAACTAAAACTAAAACAAAAACTAAAACTAAAATAAAAACTAAAACTAAAACAAAAATTAAAACTAAAATAAAAACTATTAAAACTAAAACTATAACTAAAACTAAAACTAATTTAAAATTGCTAAAATATTTATTATTAAAAGTTAAACAGTTTACTAAAATATTAATATAAAAATTTTTATACTTTTTTTAAGTTATAAAACAAATAAATAATTTTAAGTTTAATTATAACTAAAACTTTTAAAATAAGAATAATAATAATAAAGCTATTAATAAACTAAAAAAAACTAAAATAAATATTTTAAAAAAATATTTTATTAACTTTTAATAAATTATTAATACTTTTATATTAAAACAATACTTTATAAAATAATATAGTTTTTATAGCTATATTAAACTTTATTATAGCAATATTATTTATTATTTTAAAACTAATAAAAAAAACAATAAATATAATTATATTTTAAATTATTTTATTATAATAAAAAAATAATTAAACAATTAAAAATAAAAAAGTTTATATTAAAATATAATTTATTTAAATATATTTATAAAATTAAAACTATATATTTTTATATTATAAAAAGCAAAATATATAAATAAAAAAGCTATATATATTTAAAAGTTTTTATATATAATATAGCTTAAATGTTATAAATATATATAAATACTACTTTTTATTTTTTTTAATTTTTTAAGATTTTTTTGCTAAAAATTATTTAATAATATTTATTTAAACTTTTAAAAAAAAATTTTAACTTAATATAATAAACAAAAGTTTATAAATTAAAAAATATATTAATATTAAAATTATACTTTTTAATATTACTAAAATATTTTAATTAAAAATATAACGCTTTTATATTATAAATAAATTTAGCTATAAAATAATTTTTAAGCTTAACTTTATTAAAAAGTATTAATTAAATATTATTTAAAATAATAAATTATAAAATAATAAACTATATATTATTAATTTTAAATATTAAATAATATTATTTAGTAGTATAACAAATAAACTAAAGCTATACTATTTATAAATACTAATATATTTAATAGTAAATATTAATATTAAACTTAATAAAAGTATAAGTATACTAGTTAATTATTTAAATATATTAATAACTATTTAAAGCTATTTAGCTTTAGCTAAATTATATATAAATTTTATTTATAATATATATAAATTAATTATAAATATTATAATAAATAATTAAAACAAAATATATTATTTTATTAATTTTAAAACTTTATTTATATAAGTTAATAAAAGTAATAAATTAAACTATATAAAAAAATTCTAAATATTTAATTTTGTTAAAATATATTTTATATTATATTATTATTATAAATTTTTAATATATATAAAAATAAAAATAAAAATAATAATAAAAATTATAAATATAAATATAAATATTTATATAATTTATTTACTTTATTAAAAACTAAAGTTAAATTTAATAAATTAAAAATAAAAATACTATTAAATTAAAGTTTAAAAATATATAAATAAATTAAATTTATTATATATAAATATTTTCTTTTTTAAACTAATATTTAATAAATTTAATAATAGTATAAAAATATTAATAATTTTTAAAAAAAGCACTAAATTAAACAATTTATTATAACGTTTTTATTTTTATTTTTTTTAAAACTATATAATTATAAATATTATTTTTAAACCATTTATAAAATTTAATATAATAAAACTTATATTTTTAAATAGTTATATTTAGTAGCTTTTTTTATATTTATAGTTTAAAAAAATAAAAAACTTTATATAATAATTAATTTATATAAAATTAATATAAAAATTATTAGTAATATATACTTTTTATTTAAATAAAATAAAATTTTAAAAGCTATATATAGTTTATAGTATTTATAATTATAAATATAATAAAAAGATTTTTTTAATAAAAAATAAAACTTAAAAATAAATATAAAACAATATTTATAATATTATATTATAAATATAAATAATTTATAATTATTATTATAAGCTTAAAAATATTTCTAGGATTTTTTTAGTATTAAATAAAACTACTTTTTTATTTTTATTTTTAAAACTTTATATTAGTTTATATTAATAATATTATTATATTTTTTAAATTTATTAAAAATTATATTAAATATTTAAACGCTATTTTTAGTACTTTTTATATATTTAAATATATTATAGCTTTTAAAAAATATTATTTTATATAATATAGCTTTAAAGCTTTAAGTTAATATATTTATAGCTTAAGTTTAATAATAAATAAAAAAAAATCTAATATAATTAAATAACTAAAAATACTATATAATTTTTAAAAACTTAAAAAAAGCATTAGTTTAATAAATTATTAATTATACTATATATATTAGTTTATTAGTATAATAGCACTTTTAAATAAAATTAAAACATTTAAATTTAAAAATTGCTTTAAAAAAGCAAATTTAGTTAAAGCTAAATAAATAAAAAATTATTGTTTATTATTAACTATATTACTATAAAAAATTAATAAAACTAAAAAAAAAGTATTTAAAAAAGCTTAAAAATAATATAACAATATAATAACTTATTATAATAAAATTTAAAAACAAATAAAATAAGCTTAAAATTTTTTAAAAACGTAAATTTATAAAAGCGTTAGCTTAGCTTTTTTTAACTATATAAAACTATTTATTTTTAAAGTTAATTTTAGTAAATTTAATAGTATTAATATTATATTTTACTAAATATAAAATAATAATATATTATATTTAATTTTATTTTTATTTTAACTTTTTATACTAATAAAATAATAATATAATATATATAAAATAAAAATATATAATTTAGTTAAAATATTATATAAACTTATTTAATATTTAAACTATAATAATATTTATATATATATAAACTATAATATTATTATATAGTTTTTTTAATTTATATTTAAATACTTTAAAAAATTTAGCAGCTTTATTTTTTAGTATTTATTTTTTTTATAATATACTAATCGCTTAAAAATAATTTATATACTTAATAAAATACTAATTAACGCTAATACTTTTTTAAAACTACTTTAAAATTAAATAGTACTACTAGTTTAATATAATATAATATTATTTTTTATTATAATAAAAAAATATGCAAAGCAATAATAATAATAATAAAAATAGTAATAATAAATATAATAATTTAAATAAGTTTAAATTTTTAAAAAAAATTAACAATAATTATTAATAAGCTAATATAATAAATAAAATTTAACTAATAAATTTTTTTTTTAAAACAACTTTATTTTAAAATATACTTTTATTTTAAAATATACTTTTATTTTAAAAAACTATACTAATATAATAATAAACTAAAATATTAAATATTAAAATAATAATATAAAATTTAAATAAAATTATAGTACTATATTTTTATATTATTATTAAATTATAAAAAAATATAATAAATGCTTTTAAAAAAATAGAACTTTTAAAATAATATATAAATAATTATAAAAATAATATAAAATAATAAAAAATAATAAAAAAACTAATAATTATATTATATATTTTTAAATATAAACTTATATTTAAGTTATTATATTATATATAAACAATAAAAAATAAACTAGTTATATTAATAACTTTTTACTTTAATCTTATATAAATAATTTATAATAATAGAATATACGCTAGTATTAATTAAATATACTAATATTTTTAATTATTTATATACTTTTTTAAAATTAAATAATATATTATTAAATATATTAAAGCTTATTTAAATTATTATATAGCTAAAAAACTAATTAAATAACTTTATAATAATATATAGCTTTTTTATATTTTATTAATACTACTTTTTATATTTTGTTTAAACTTTATAATAAAATTACTAATTTTATAATAAAGTAATAATATTATATTTATAATAATTTATAAAATATTAAAATTTATTAAATTTATTAAATTTATTATAAATAAAACAAAGTATATTATTAAAAATTAAATAGTATTATATATTTAATATATATATTTTAATTAAAGTTTACTAAATATTTTTATATTAAATATAAATTTAAAATTATTTAATATATTATAAATAATACTTTATAAAGCTAAAAAAATTAATATATAAATAATAATAGCTTATTATTAATAAGTAAACAATTAAATAAAATAAAATATAAATATTTTAAATAATTATAATAATTATAATAAATAGCAAATTTAATAAATTAATATAAAAAATTATATAAATTATATAATATATATTTTAAATATATTAATATTAGTAATAATAAATAAAACTTTATATAAACTATTATATAGCTATAAAATTAAAACTTTTTTTTTAGTAAATACTATAATTAATATTAATTATATTTAAATATAATAAGTTTTTTATTAAAAAGTAATAAATATAATAGCTTTAGTTTAAACTTATATAAAAATTTACTATAATAACTTTTATTTTATTTTATTAACTATTAAAAAAATTAATTTTATTTATATAAAATTAGCTAAGCTTAATAAAATAGGTTATTATTTATAAAATTAAATAAAATTTAGTTTTTTTAAAGTTAAGCTTTTTTTTATTTAAAAATATTTAAGCAACTTAAAATATTAAATTAAATTATTTAAATAGCTATAATAGCGCAAAAATATTTTAATTAAATATTTTAAACTAACTAAAAATAATAAATTTAAGCAATAAATATTTAATTTTAAAAGTATTAAATAAAATAGTATTAATAAATAAATTATTAAAAAAATTTATAATTATATTTATATTAAACTTATTAACGTTAATATAAATATATTTATTTAGCTTTATTATAAAGTTAAATAAATAAAATATAATATTAAAATTTAAAAAAAAGCTAATACTTTAAAAGAAAATATTTTTAAATTATTAGTAGTTTATTATAAAAAAACTAAAACTTTTATATTTATTACTTTTTTAAATATTATTATATATTAAATTTTATTAATTAATTAACTATAGTAAAATATAAATATTTAATATTAATTTTTAAAGTAATTAATATATAATTTTAAAACTTATAAACTATTAAGCAAATTTTATTTAAGTTTTTAATATAATATTAAAAAATATTATTTATTTTAAGTATTAATATTAAAAAATAATTAATATTTAAAATAAAATATTAAAAAGTTCTAGTTTTTTTAAGCTATAATAACTATTTAAAAATCTAAAATAAAAAAACTTATTTATATAAATATATAAAAAAGTTTATAAATAACTAAAACTATTTATTTTTTAATATTTTTTTTAAAAAAATATTATATATATATAGTTATATTTATTTTAAAAATTAAATATAATAATATAATAATTATATAAATATATAATATATTAACTTAAAATAAATATACTTTTTAAATAGTATTTATATAACTATTTATTTATTTGTTTATTTTTTTGTTTTTTTTTATTTATTATAATAGTAAATAATATTAGCTTAATATATATTTTAAATTTTTTAAAATTTATATTACTTATAATATTAACTAAAATATATTTATAATTTTATAGTTTTATATAATATATTTTTAATTATTATTATTAGTTTTTTATAATTATTATTTAATTAATAATATATATACAATTTTATTTTTAATAATTTTTATTTATTAAACTTTTGTTTTTTTAATTATAGCATTTAAATTATTAATTTTAAATATTTAAAATTTTAAAAATATAATATTTTATTTTTAAAAATTTATATTTAATAAAAAGTATATTATAAAAAATAGTAAATTTTTTATTAGCAAGCTAAATTTTTATTATAAAAATAAATATTAGCTTATTAATAAAAATAACTTTATTATTATTATAGTTTTTAATAATAAATATTAGTTTAAAAATATTACTATATTAAAGTTTTATATATAATTTAATATAGCTAAATTTAATAGTTTTTTATATTTTAAATAAATTATTTATAGTTTAAAATTTTTATTAAATAAGCTTTAATTAAAAAAAAGCTAATATAATTTAAAATAAATTTATTTTTATTTTTTTTATAAAAGTTTATTTTTTTTTTAGTAATTTAAGTAAAATTAAAGTTAAAAATATTTTAAAAATTTTTAATAATAAAAAAAATTTCTTTTTTTTTAAATAAATATAAATTGTTTTAAAAGCTTAATAAATAAAATTTAATAACTTTAAAATATATAAAAACTTTAAAAATAAAAAATATAATTAAATTAACTTTTATTATATTTTTAATAGCTATATTATTTAATTTTTTATTATTAATAATAAATTTAGCTAAGTTTATATTAACTTTATTTATTTAGCTTATTTTTATATTAAATATAATAAAATTAATTATAGTTATATTAAATATAAAAAATATAAATATAAAAATTTATATTTAAATTATAATAGTTTTAAATATATTAAAAATATTTATAATATTTTAAGCTAATTTATTATTTATTATATTTACTAAATTAAAAAAGCTTATACTTTTTTTAATTATTTATATTAAATTAAACTTTAAAAATATTAGTTTTATAATTTTATTTTTAAAAAAATTATTAATAAAAAAAAACTTTAAAAAAATATAAACTTAATTAAACTTAATATTTTATTAAAGCTAAGCAAACTTATTAGCTATAAATAATAGTAAGCTTATTAAATTTAATATATTAATAAATTTAAAAACTATAAAATAATATATATATTTTTAATTATAATAAGTTTAATAAATATTTTTATATTTTAAAGTAAAATTAATTATAAAAAGCTAAAGTTTATAAAAATTTGCTATATTACTTTTTATTATAATAAATATATAGTTAATTTTAATATATTATATTATTATAAAGCTAAATAATTTTAAATATAAGTTTTAATATATATATATTTATTATAATTATTAAATTAAATTAAATAATATTTAAGTTATTTTTATTAATATTTATTTTAAATATTTTGTTTTATTAAAAAAGCTTAAAGTTTAAAAACTAAAAAAAATAAAATTTGCAAATAATATAAAATATAAAAATATATTAGCTTTTTATATATATTTAAATATAATATTATTATTATAATAATATTTTTATATATTTTTTATAAGTTTATAATATTTAATATATTTAATATTTTAATTAAGTTTTATAGCTTATAAACTTTTTTAGTAAATAATTTACTAATATATTAAAAACTATTAAATTTATTATAGTTATATTAAATAATTTTTGCTATTTTAATTTTGTTATATTTATATATAATAAAAAAACTAAGCACGCTATTATTTTTTTTAGTAAAAAATAAACTTAATATTATTAAAACTTATATAAACTTTTTATAAAAAGTATTAAAAAAAGTACATTTAAAACTATAAATAAATTTATAAACTATATTAAAATTAAGTTTAAATGCTAAAAATAAACTAAAATTTATTTATAACTTTTAAAATAATCTGTTTAATTATTTTATAATATAAGTTATAAGTTTATATATTAAAATAAACTAGTTAAACTTACTAATAAAAAACTTATTTATATACTAGCTATTATTTTATTTAATTTTAGTAATATTATTTAATTAGTAATTTTTTTAAATAATATAGTTTATTAACTATTTTAAAACTAAGCAATATTTTTAATTTTTATTTTTATAATTTTAAATATATTTTATTTAAGCTTTTTTATATTAAAATTAATATATAAAAAACTATTTAAATTATTTTTAAATAGCTAATTAATATTATTAATATTAAATATAATATAAATTAAAAAAATATTATTAATTAGTAAGTTTATATAGTAGTTTTTTTTAATTTAGTTATTTTAAGCTTAAATAAAAAAAATTTAATTTATATTAAATAAATTAATAAATTAATAAATAAACAAAAGAATTTTTAGTTAAATATTTTATAAATATTACTAAAAATAAATAAAACTATATAAAAAAACTTAAATAATAAGTTTAATATTTATAAAATATTAATATTTTTAAAGCGTTAAAAAAAACTATAAATAATATTTTATTTTATAAAGCTATTTATATAAAATTATTAAAAAAATAATAAAATATAAGCACTATAAGTTTTATTATTTTTGTTTTAAAATATTTATATTAAAAATAAAAATAAAAAATTAAACTATTTATTAAATTTAAAATTTTATTTTTAAATTTTAAAAAAAATTTTAATAGTAAAAAGTATATTGCTAAACTTTTAACAAAATAAAAACTTTTAATATTAAAGTTTTTTTTATTACTTTAGTTTATAAAAATATTATAAACGTTAAAATAAAAATAATTACTAATATTATAATATTTAAAGCTATTAATAATAGTTTTATTTTTTTTAAATACTATATAATAAAGTTTAACTTTAAATATATTTATTTTTATAATTTTACTAAATTTTTTATTATAGCTTATTTATTTAAACATATTAAAAATATACCTTTTAAAAAATATATAATTTTTATAAATATTTAATATAAAGTTAAAATAGTAAAAAAAGTTAAGCTAAAACTAAAAAAAACTATAATAAGTTTAAATATTATTAAAAAAGCCAATTTTAAAAATTTTATATATAAAACTAATAGCAATTTTAAAATAGCTATTTATATTTTATAATAAAATATTAATTATATTAAATTAAAAGCTATTTATATTAAGTTTTATAAGTTTAATAAAAAGCAAAAAAAATTTATTATTTATAACTTTAATAATATTTTATATAGTTATAAACTACTTATAAATTATTTAAATAAAAATAAAACAAATTTAAAATATTATTTTAAAGCTATTTTTATAAAATTAAGTTAATAAAAATAGTATTAAAAAAGTAGCTAAAACTAAAAAGCTAATATAAATTTTAAAAGCTAAAACTAAAACTAAATAAAATTTTCTAAATATATTATTTTTAAAAAAATTCTTTTAATATTATTTTTAATATTATTTTTAATGCTATTTTTAAAAAGATTTTTTTTAATGTTATTTTTATAGAAAATTTTTTTAATACTATTTTAAAAAAACATATTTAATAACTAAATCTTTTTTTTAAAACAATAAACTTTAATATAGTTAACCTATTAAAAAATATAAAATATACTAAAAAAAAACAATAAAGCTTAAACTTTTGCTTTTAAATTTAGTAATAATATAATATAGTTTAAAGCTAGTAATATAAATATAATATAGCTTTTTGTTTTTAAATTTAATAATAACGTAAATATAATATAGCTTTTTACTTTTAAATTTAAAAATAATATAAATATAATATAGCTTTTTATTTTTAAATTTAATAATAATATAAATATAATATAACCTTTTACTTTTAAAGCTAATAATAATATAATATAGCTTAAAACTAGCAATATAAATAAAATATAGCTTTTTACTTTTAAAAATAATAATAATTTTAAATTAGCTTTTATTTTTAAACATAAAAATAATAAAAATATAATATTAGCTTTTAATTTTAAAGCTAGTAATAATAATAAAACTACTAAAAGTTTTATAAAAAATAATACTAATAAGCTTATAGCTAAAAATACTAAAACTTTTATATTAAATTATATTTTAATAATTAATAATATTATTATATTTAATAATAATATAACTTTTATTTTTAATAATAATATAATATTTACTAAAAATAATAACTAATATATATTTATATTAATAGTTAACTTTAAAAAATTATAGCGTTATATTATTTTATTAGTTATTAGTTAAAATAATATAAAACTTAATAATATTTTAAAAACTTTAGCTTTATAAAGTTTTTTAAATTATTTAAATATTAATTATTATAATAATAATAAAACGTTTTTTTTTAAAAATATAAAAAGATTTTTTTATTAATGCTTATATAATTATATTAAAACTAAAAGGTATACTTTTTAATATTATATAATAAAAAATAAATAAAATAATAAAAAATATACTAATATAAAAATTATTAAAGTTTATAAAAAGCGCTATTAAAAAATATTTTTAATAGTATTTTAATAACTTATTAGTTTAAAAAATTAAAACAAACTTTTATTTTTATACTAATAATATTTAATTATAAAAAACTAAAAAATATAAATTATATAAATAATTTTTTAAAAAACTAATAAAATAAATTTATTAATAAATTAATACTATAATATATATATTATTTATAATATTAATTTTAAATAATATTTTTAAACTAATAGTTATATAAATAAATAAAAATTTTTATATAATAAAAGTAAATGTTTTAATTTTATTTATAAAGTTTTTTAAGCTTATTAAAAATTTTTAAAAAAATAAAAAATAAATTACGCTTTTTATATTTTTTTAAAATATATATTATAAAAAAAATTAAAAAAAACAAATAGTAAATACTTTTAGTTATTATATTAAAATATTACTAAATATATATATTATTAATATATAAACTATTTATAAACTATTATAAAAAAAAAGCGTTTTATTTTTTATATTAAAAACTTTTTATAATAGCTATATAATTAAAATAAACTAAAATTATAATTATTTTATTATTATAATAGTTTATTAAATTTTTAAAAGTATTTTATTTAACTAATTAAAAAAATTATAATTATTTTTAAATATAAAAAAAAATAATAATAAATTTTTAAATAATATTAATGTTTTAAATAAAGCTAAAGTAAAATATATTTATAATATTATAGTTTTAATATTTGTTTTATAATTATATTATTAAAATAATAAACAATTTATTATTAAAATAATAATATTATATAATATTTAAGCTATTTTATTTAATTATTTAATTTATAAACTTTTTATAATTAAAATAAAACTAAATTTAATAAATATTTCTATAGTATATAAAATATAAAATTATTAATATAGTATAGTTATTATAAATTTTATTTAAATATATATAATATACTTTATTAAAAATTATTATTAAAAATTTATATTATTTATATATATAAAATAATTATAAATTTATATTAATAATACTAAAATATAATTAAAAGTATTATAATAAAATAAATTTTATAAATAGCTTATTATTTTTAAAAGTTTTTATTTTTATTATAGCACTTTTTTTAAGTTTAAAAAAAAATATAAAAAAATAAATATTTAAATTATTATAAAATATATTAAAAAAAATAAACATAATATTATAAATAAAAATATAATAATTATAAAAATAAATATTATATTTATAACTATAAAACTAAAGTTTTTAAATTAATTATTATAATAATTAACTTTATAAAGCTATATACTTTTTATAGTTAATATTTTTAATATAAAACTAAATAATAATAGTTTATATATATTAATAATATATATAAATTAATTATAAAAATATAAAATAAAATAAATAAAACTATTTAGCGCTAATATAAAACTAAAGCTAAATTTAATACTAATAAATTTTAAAATATAACTAATTATATTATTTAAAAAAATAATTAATAGTATTATATATAAAAAGCTACTAAAAAAAACAATAGTAATTAATAGTAAATATAAAAAGCTAAAATAAATAAAGCTTATATTAGCTTATAAATAGTTTTAAAAGCTTAATATTTTTAATTTTATTAAAAAAAGTTTTAAATATAAATTTAAAAAGCTTACTAATATTATATATTTTTTTATTTTTTAAAAAGTAGCTATATATATTATTATTTATATTTAAACTATTAAATTTTAAGCTTATATATTTTTAATTAATAATTAAATATTTTATATTTTTAAAAACAAAAAATTTTTTAAACTTTAAAATTTTTTAAAATATAATATTTATAAATTTAATATAAATATTTATAATAATATATTTTATAGCTATAAAAATATTATTATTAAAGTTATTTTTAAAATAGTTTTAAATAAACTATACTTAATAAAAAACTAAAACTTTAATAAAAAAAAATACTACTTATATTAATTAATATAATAAAAATATAATTAAAAAACAAGCTATTAAAATTATTACTAATTAGTTTTAAATATAAAAAAACGCTAAATTTAAAAATTTAAACGTTAATAAAACTTAAAAAAAATAAAAACAAAATAATAATAATAATAATATTTAAAAAAATAAAAATAATATATAAAAAGCAAAAAATATATAAAAAAAACATTAAATATAAAAATAAAACTAAAAGCTTATAAAAAAATAGTAATAATAATTAAAAAAAATAGTTTTTAAAATAGCTTTTAACTTTTTTTATAAAAATTTTTAATTTAAAACCTTTTTTATTATTTTTTTAATTATAAAAATATAATTTTATTTAGTAAAAAAAAGTTATTAAATTATATAACTAGTATTCCGCTATATATACTGCTATATACCGCTATATACTAGTATATAGTAGTAGATCTTATAAATCTTTTTTAGGGCTTTACCTTTAGCTTTTATATATATACAAGAGATTACGTACACTTTAGGTCCTTTTCCTAGTCCGTCGTAGGATACGTGATTAGCCGCACTCACGTATCTCTCCCTGCGGCCTGCTAGCCCTCACAGGCCTCCTCCTCCTCCTCCTCTTCTCCTTTCCTTCCCTCCCTTCCTTCTTCTCTCCCTTCTTCTTCTCCTCTTTTCTCTCTTTCCCCTTCTTCGACTTTCTGGTTCTTCTTCGTTTCTTTTTGTTCTTAAATACGCCATATTAGCCCTACGCAGAATATGTTAGCAAAACCACGAACCTAGAAATATAATGAGCATTCCAAACTGAGAATTGAAACAGACACATGTCACAGAAAAGTGGGTTTGCCAAGATGGCACGGGTAAATTATAGCGCGATTGATCTACTATTTTTTTCACAGCTCGAACGCACACCTGAACTTTCTTCCTTTTAGTTACTCAGATCATCTAATAGATATTTCATCTGATCGTTACTGGAGTGCACACAGGTTCACTACTTCCATATGATCAATACTCCACTCCTCCGCGAGAACACGTGCCCCATAAACTCCAATCAACGAGTCACTTTTCCAGCACGGTAACCCCCCAATCAACACCGCCTCGTGTTCACAGCTTACCACGTCCGTAAATTTCCCATTAGCCCCTTGTCCCTCCTTCTTACCGATGCTGGTTTCTTGTCGCTGTTCTTTAGTGCCTCTGCCAGCGGAAGAGCTTAGTCCGACTCCTCTGGCTCGAATAAAGAAGCTCAGGCCCTAAACCACACGAGTAATAGCGGTGCTGAAGTGTCTAACACAGTGTCGTTAACTTTGAAGTTGGCAAATAAACGGTTTTTAGCTACCATTCGTGCCGAGGAAACTCTCGAATCAGGGAAGCCCACTCTCGGCCCACAGTCTCAACTCTTTTGCTGCTGTAGAGTTTAGAAATTATTATACAACATAGCCTTCCAAGAAAGTCCCAGAATACCAGCCTGCTATTAACCACAGTCACCAATCGCTGATGGTGATGATCGGTGTTTTAAACCGGTGTGGGTTCATTAAATCAAGGACCTAGCTCAAGTCACATCGTCAGGGCCAAAGTATGACGGGATTTCGTCAGGCTCCTGTCACATAGCTCTACTCGTCCAAATTTATTAGCAAATGGAAAGCGGTTGTAATAGTTTCGCCGATCTGTCGCCCAGTTGAGCTTCCGACACTCCTTGTATCCGATTGGGCTGGCACAAGCACCTCGCGGACTCGTGCCCTTAATCAAAACCAAGACAGCTAGTGGGTGCTTACGTCGATTCAATCGAGATCACGATATGAAAATCCCACGCTACCATTGGTAATATCAAAGCCCCGCATCAACATGGGGTACAATGCTGCCGGCAAGCAAGATTCTTCAATGGGGGTGGTGAGGAAACGCAACAATATGATACTACCTCATGTACCAATCAGAGCGCCAGCCAAGATAGCACTTACCCCCTCAATAATGTGCAATATCTCGATGGGGTTTTTATTGCGATTGATTTCCGGGTTGTGAGACGCGTAACCGAATGGACTGGAGTATGAAACCGTCAACATGGCTTGGTCGCTCTATGATCTAACACTCGTAACGCCTGCGCAGGTTTGCCTCAGCGGAGGTGTTGTATGGCTTCTATACGCCCTTTGCGTTTCCATTTATCGCCTTTTCTTTCACCCTCTGCATCGCGTACCAGGACCGAAGCTAGCGGCCCTTACGCAATGGGTTGAGACTTATTACGAATGTTTCAAACAGCCTGGAGGTCAATTCATGTGGGAGTACCAAAAATGGCACGACAAGTATGGTATGTTGCAATGATAATGAACCTCATAGCTTCGAGCAATTTCTTAGGCACTCATTTTACTCAGGTCCAATCGTCCGCATTGCTCCCAACGAGGTTCACATCCAAGATATACGCTTCTACGACACCTTATACTCTAATACTCGCCACTCTAATAAATTGAAGCATCTTGAGCACCGTTTCAACAACAAGTTGTCCGGCTTTGCCACGGCCGAACACCATGTTCATCGCACTCGACGAGCCGCAATTAACCCATTCTTTTCTAAAAGAACGATTGATCGGCACTCGCCGAAAATCCAGAATCTTATGGATCAGCTCTGTGAGCGAGTGAAATCGGAGTTCGCCCAGGACGGCAGTGTATTGAATCTCAGCAACATGTGGGGAGCCTTCACTGGAGATATTGTTGTAGGCTACTGCCTCGAAAAGCCCTACAACTTCATCCTGAAGCCCGACTTTCGTGCCGAATTCTCCGACGCTATGTAGGTCGATTTCGGCTTTCTCGTCTCGTCGTGGAGTCTACTCCGTGATTCTCTTTGCTCTGACACTGTCTTATAGGATTAACCTTCTCGATCCCGTTCACTTCGTCACCCAGTTCCCTTGGATATTCAAGGCGCTTAAGATACTCCCAGACTGGTGTATCGCCACTCTTTCTCCACCGATGGCTTCCGTCCGTGCCTTTATCGAAGAATTGAAGGCGCAGATTTTACGGGCCAAGGTAGTTCACGCATCTGGCGGCAAGAAACCAGGAGTGCAGCAATCTCTTTTTACTGCACTCCTAGGGTCCAATCTGCCACCGCGTGAACTAGAGACAGAGCGTCTTCAGCACGAAGCTATCGCAGTCATTGGCGCAGGTATTGAGACGACAAGTTATTCGCTTTCTCTAGGCTCGTATCATATATTGAGCAACCGCAGCATCCTCAGCAAGCTTAAGAAGGAGCTGAACGAAGCGATCCCAGAGCCCCGAGATATCCCTAACATCAATATTCTCATGCGGTTGCCGTATCTTACCTGCGTGGTCAACGAATCCCTCCGCTTCTCCTATGGAACATCACAGCGCATCCCTCGGCTTTCCCCGACGCTAATTACGTACTCGAGCCCTAATGTCGATTACCATCTTCCGGTTGGGTCTATTGTCAGCATGGATAACTACACGGCTTCACATGATCCGTGGGCATTTCCTTCTCCGTACGAGTTCCGCCCCGAGCGTTGGGAGAACGATTCTCGCGCCCCTGATGGCAAGCCTCTTGTCAAATACATGATTGCGTTTGGTCGCGGTACAAGAAGTTGCATTGGTATGCAATTGGCCTATGCTGAACTCTACATAGGGCTGGCTAGCTTCTTCAGGAGGTTTGAATGCGAGTTGTTCCAGACGGAGCGAGACGCCGTTGACTGTTATTGTGATAGGTTTGTACCTAGGCCGAAGCCTGGAACGAAAGGTGTTAGGGTGAAGGTATGCTGTCTGATTCGAATTGAAAGATTCTTGAACGCTTAGGTACAGGTGAATAAGCTTGTTAATTGCATATAGGATTATATTGGAAGCAATTAAGAGGGTCTCTCATATCTGATAAGTAAATAGTATTAAGTAGGTAAGTAGGTACTGTCGGATTTGGCACTATCCTAAATGGGAGCTTTTGGAGCACAGACGGAGAGATCGAATGATTGGCTGCAGAGTGGAGACATTGGATCCCCTGCAAATTTGTATGAGGGATAAATGTACACAATGTGCACACACACACACACAGAGAACACAACAATACAACACTCGCAACAGCGCCCCTGAGCCCATTCAAATCAGTGTTTGTCCAACACAGTTCCTGGCACCTTACTCAAAGGCTCCGGGTAATGTTAGGATATATGCAGAATTCCTTGACGGGATGTTAGGTCTCGTTGCAAATAAATCTGCCCGTAGAGATCCGTAACATTAACGAAAACTTTGAGTGAATCAAATAGTTCTGCCTTCAACTCACGCTTCAAAAGGGAGAGAGCCTTGTCGAGACCCATTCTTTCATACTCGGCTATCCACATCAATTCTGACTGGATCTCCTTGCTCGCTCTCTGGGAACTATTGTTGCCATGAAACTCGGGAAAGTTAACCGAGTTGAGGTTATACTCGTCCTGATCTCTTAGCAACGACCCTAGATCATTATACATACGACATAGACTAGCTAGATGGAGGCACAAGTCTTCAGCAAGGTACGAGCTCTTGGCGGTGGCGAATAATCCGGGATTTGGGTTGGATACCAAACAGTTGTAAAATATGTAGGAGAAGGGGCATGATGTATGGTCTGCCGCGGTGCTATGAACCCATTTATAAAACGTGCGTCTCGGGTTGCAGAATCGAAGCGTACCGCCATCACGGTTTTGTTCAGTGTCCACTGCTTTAATCAGATCTTCGTGGCTTCTCGGAGAGCCTACAGAAGCTCTGTTACCGCCATGCTGGGCTGCAAAACGCTGATTATCTGCCGCCTGGACAATATGTGCTCTAAGAAATGCCTCCAACCCAGCTCGTAGCATTGACTGCAGGGCGATCGGGCTCTTGACAACTGCCTGGTTCTTCAAAGCGTATTGAGTGAAAGTCGTTATGGTAGCATTGACATGGGCGATTTCGGTTATCTCCCCAGTTGGATAACCAATAGGAGCTGGCGATGCTGATGTCGACTTCCCACTGTGGTCGTCATTCCCATCAGATATCCCTGAGATGGAGTCTTCAGTGTTACATATCCTATGTATCATACTTTCGATGAACGAGAGGTGGTCGCCAAAGTCCCGTTCCACAGTTAGCTCCATGAACTCGTCTACTTGATAGATAAGGATGGAAAACTTCACCATCTCTAGTAAATGAGACAGGCTAAGCGGGCAACCGAGCAGCGCATTGCAGGCAGTCCATATGATCGGTGTGATTATCTTGTACTTGGCATCGTTATTTCCATTCTGCGGAAATATATCGAGAGGCTGCTCTTGTAGTAGGCAAAATATGTAACATGCCTGTGTTTCCGCCATTTGCAAAATCTGACTTCTAGCGTCAAGGAACAGTGCAGTTTGCTGGATCAGCGCCCTACACTTGCTCATTTTGCGCGTAATGTTGTCCGGGGGTGAGAAGAGGTGGAGAGCATTGGGTTGGTGGGACACTAGCTCACTCACGACTGCGGCTATACAGTATGCCTCGGAAAGTATATTTGAGGAGAAATTTACTTTCTCAATCCAGAGGTACTTCCCTTTATCCCACTTGGCTCTGTTATTGTGGAGATAGCACTTTCCACGATGGATGCTTGCTGATATCCCATCATCGTGAAGATTTCGAACCCATGGTAGCCGGGAGGTCGCCGACAATGTAAGAATAGCGTATGCTGTAAGTTCGCATACATCGTCCCATGACCCATGCACATCTTGTTTAGCCCGCACATTCATCAGAATTTGTAGCGAAACAAGAGGAATGAGCCTGTGCAGTTGGGGTGACATTTCGAACAAATTGAAATCCAAGCTCCCTTCGCTCACCTTCTCACAGAGACTTGCAAAGGCTTGACACAAGAGCATCATCCAGTATAGATCGTGCGTATGCTGTGGAAAGAACGGTCAGCCGTTTGTTTCCGATTTCCAGGTTGTTTCATGTATCCTACCCATTTCTCGTTGACTTTGCCAGTAGATGCCTGAATACACACAAATTCTGCTGCCTTGGCAATTTGGGATACATATGGCCTTGGGTCGTCCATCATCAAAAGACATATCAACACGTTACAGTTGACAGTGAAACTAGGATTCCGCTCGCCTCGATATGTCTTGAAGTGAGTTCCAGCATCAAACATTTTTAACAACGATTCCACTGGGATAGAAATGCCCAGATGTTTCAATGCAATGATAGCCTTAGCAGTATCGTCGGCGTCAGGGAGGGTAGATGGTGCTACATTCGGGCGTTAGACTATTATAATTGACTTGGTTAATCAAGTTCACTCACAAAACCCCACGACACCGTGATGCTTTGCTAAAGACTGTTCAAGGAAACTACGAATGATTGATGATTCATTTTCTTCAATGGGTATTGCGGCTTCGGCAAGTACAGAGAACACCTGCTCATGATATTCGACATTAGCTTGAAGTAATTCCACTACGTTTGGAAGTAGATTCCTCGTTAGTTATCACTTACCCAACTTGTTTCGAAAACGGTTGTCGGCCAAGCGCTGGGTACACCTCCCCCCAGGTCTGCGCAATTCCTTAATGCATTCCTTAAATACTCTTCGGCTTTGGCGTTCCACTGTGAAGAATGCATCAAATAAGCAGCCGTGGACGACGGGGAGCCCATCATCGACCCATTCTCCTCCTGCCAGCATGTAACCTTATCAAAATCGATATGGCCAATAAACGCTTCAAGGGAATGGTATAAAGTTGAAACTCCCTTGTATACACTTTCGATAGGGAGCTGTAATATCTTTCTTTGATAGGTTTCCCGCAACTTATCTAGGCCATTAAACTCGAGGATGACGCCCTCTTCTCTGAGCATGGACACATGCCTACTCACCAGGAGCTCAAATCCGACTTGGTCACTCCCAGAGACATCCCAGTTCTCCAACATTAGAGCCAAGGCTCTTTCAGCTTCATTCGCGCGAGAAGTCAAGTTTTTGTCGAGTGGCTGTGTCTTCAGGTGCTTTTTAATAGCGAGTAGCGAAGCTGCTGTGTTTAAGATCCCGTCAAGCCTTGAGGCGTATGCGTCCCAACCACCACCCGGAAGTTGATTCTTGAGTATGAAGTCGAAACAATTGGGGAACAGCCAACAATTCGATTCAGGATGTTGCACCATAGCAAGCCATGCTGTGTCATACACGGACGCAGACATGAAAGAGCGAATGGGATTAGCTGTCAGTTGCGCTGTAAGTCCGGAAACGAGCGCGTTAACCTGTTTGGACATGGACAAATCCATTGTGCATGCCGTCGGATCAACTAGACGATGAAGGGAATATCGTTTGTACTTGGAAAATCGAATTACTCATTAACTGGGCATAGACGGAATGACCAAATTACAGCAATTAAAATAGAGAACTTCTAAAGGTAATGGATTTCGAGATCTTGGATACGTAACGCAAGGCTCGTGCAGAATTGTCTGCAATCGGCTGGGACTTTTGCCGCTAACAAATAGTTACACTATATTTCAAAATCTCCAGTATGTAGATGTTGTGGTATAGTCTTAAAACAGATAATTGGCTAGTGTCCAAGCTAGAAAAGGCTCCGAAGTAGCACCGTCAATCACAGACAATAGACGAAGGCTTGGCGTAGTTACGTACTTGCTCCAGTGGCAGCAAGTAGCAATGTGGTACTCACATGTAGACATCTACACAGTACCCAAGTTAGACATTCGAGTACGTCGATGGACTTGTTGCATGGTGCAGGTGCAGGTGCAGTATCACCCTGCAGGGATCCCACTCCCCCAATGTTCCACCTCCTAATGTGGGATTGTTAGATGTGCAACGCCCCAATGGAATGGTCTCGAAACACTACAGAGATATCACTCAATTTAGCAGAAATTGTCACGGTACGTTGCAGCAAGAGCCTAAAGCCCACTTGCTGGTCTTCCGCACAGCCCACATTGACGGCAGGCTGAAGGCGTCGTAGACCAAAATTAACGCTGTTCACCCTCAGGCTGGCCCGGATTTGATGGATACAACTTATTTCCGGGGGCCGATATGTTTAGTACCCTTGTCAAAACCACCTACAAGACAAGCTCTCAGTTAATGTATTGGATTCAGCGCCCATATGCATACTCTAGTTCGTTAATTTACCCCCGAATTCCGGTGGCGAAAAAGATCGATAAGGAAGATACCAGGGTAGCTCTTCCGCTCGTCGATGAGTTGCTGGCGCTGCTCGTATCGCTGCCTGGTTCCGCCCAACAAGATAGTGTACTATTCGCTCGGGCATAGCCACACTTGAAGTTAGTACTACCTTGTAGCATATATCGAGAATACTATGCCTAATAGACTTAGTATAAGTTTTCGGATCTACGGGTCTAGAAGACTGGTTGCTAGTCCTGGGCTAGGCAAGGGCTGAGTATTTGGATAGTGATGCCCAAGACACCATATCATCCCTATATTGAATACCAAAATTAATCTCATTTAATCCCATTGTGCTATGAAACCTACTGGCGTTTGGTGGACAGAAGTAACATCTCAAGATCTCTTAATACCGTAAAAGTTGTCGTTAGGAATCATAGCTCAGGTAACATGAAAGAGCTATACTACTTGTACACAAAGTCTAGTAATTCATCCCGTCGACGGACTAGCAGCTTCGTGAAAGGGTGGGATAAAACAAATTCGTGCATGGCCACCTTTTTGGGGCATTCCCCATTCACAAACTTGAACTCAAACTGACTGAGTAACTTCACAACTAGAATTTTGGCAACCAACGTCGCAATGAACCGTCCAGGGCATGCGGACCTTCCGGCGCCCCATGTCAGGATATCGCCATCAATGCTGCTAAATGGATGGACATAGTGCTTTTCAGAGTTATTTCTGTGGTGTCGGAGCCCAACGTATGTCTCGGGCATTGGGAATATTGTTGGGTCCATAGAGCGTGAATGTGCAGAAATGGTGATGAACTGGCCTTTTGGTAAAACCAAGCCATTTGAAAGGGTCTGCGTTGTCTCCATGAGTCGGCTATAAACGAGCAATGACCCCGGGGCAAACCGACTCGTTTCCTTTAGAACCGAGTCAAGTTTGGGCAAACTCGAAAACGACGCATTGTCCCAGAATCCCTGGTTTTCAGTATGCTTCGCTTGAATCTCCTCTCGAATTTCCTCGCACAGCTCGGGGCGCGCAGTAAGGTCTACCAGAACACCAACCACGAGGTTAGCGGTGCTGTATATACCTCCTGCGGCAACTGAGGCTGCGAGTCTAGCTAGGAGGTGAGCATCCGTAATATTGCAAGACTTGCCATCCGTGACCATCCATGAGAGGAGGTCCATATCGATCGAGGTGCTGTGTAACTTTCGCTCATTCACCACTGGAACGGTCAGATTTTCAACCTTCTTCCAATTTCTCTGCAGCCGCCACTTCGCCGGTAGAAGCCAAACAAGAACTCGCTGCAGGTAAGCGGGAAAGCAGCGCATGATGATCGCAACGGCGAAGGCTAGGAAAAGCATTAGCCGGCCATTCCGTGACATAAAATGGAGTGAGCAGCCGGGCAGAAGCGGAGAAGAAAGAGTTCGATCATACCATCTTTGGTTATTTGGTGACATAGTCGTATAACCTCCGGGCTGTCACATGTAGGTCTGCCATACAACGCAAGAACTATGCCTTCGCTAACGCACTGCGAGATCATTTCCAAGGGTTCTACAATCTTCCACGCATCACAATGCTGTGGGAACAAACGTACAACAGCTGCTGATATACGATGTGCTGTCGGTTGAAGCAAGGTCGGTAACATTGGCGACACTCGGCCTAGTAAAACTCTCATGTGATGGTTGGTTTTCCGAACAACATTAAGGCCATTAATTTTTCCAAGTATAGAAAACGAATGATAGAAACGAGAGTTAATTGAATCGCGTGGAAGACTGTTTAACTCAGGTATGAACTCGGGTGGGAGCACCACCAAATCCATATCCCCACGGAATAGCCTGAAGGGGCGGTTCCCGAACTAGGTAAAGGCTTAGCAAGATTAGGGAAGACTTTCGCTTCTTGAGCGTGTACCTGTTTGAATGCATAGTCGAGTATCTTTCTGGACCCGAACGCCCATCGGGCTCTGGCAAGAATCGCAGGCTCACCCCAAAAGCCGCGGTTGGCAGAGAACAGTCGGTCCCCGCGTTTAGCTGGCTTGCGTATGCATATAGCAAGGAAAAGGAGGGCGATGAACGGGAGTAACATTGAGAGCGAGTGTACATTAATAAAAGTTATTGTGGGGGTTTGCTTCGCCAAGTAATTCCAGCTCAGTGTCGAGGTATCCATGATTAAGCGCCGATGATCGATCACGATCCCGGGGGTTGGGCGTTACGGTGCTTCGTGGGCGATATACTAATTATATACACTCAAAATAGCGCCACGCGTGTCTTTTCGCTGCACAGTTGGGGCATCGCCTCACTCGAGCAGCGGTGGTTTGGTCACGGCCTCGGCCTCCGTCGTGTCAATAAAGAATGCCGGGCTTAGCTGCGCATTTGGCCGAACTGTTGGTTCTGCAAGGTGGGAGGATATGTGTTCTAATTGGCTTATCAGAATAGACAGGGAGTATAGGTGATATGCGGGTTTCGGAAGAAGGCCAGATGAAAGCCTATTATCATCCCGCTATAATTCCGCAGGATCCTCCTGGGAAACCAGTACATTACATCCATAAAAATACATAAGGTGCCGGCAGTGGAACCCACTACCAAGTATTCTCTACAGTTGCAACCCGCGATCATTTCTCCTAACCTCCGTTACACGATAAGATCTGCTAGCATGTCGGAACAAATTCCCAGTTTGCTCAGTACTGGGTTGATTGTGGTCTCAGTCATTATTCCACTTTTATCCATTGCATCAATCTTTTTACGCTTTAAGGCCCGAAGAGTGGCACGACTTCCTCTCTATGTGGATGATTGGTGGATCATCGCGGCTTGGGTAAACCTAACGACTATCGATTATGTCTCTGTCAATGAAGCTAACTGGCGGCCTCAGGTCTTTGCTTTTTCCTTGAGCATTAATGCATGGATCTTCAGCTCACTAGCCGGTATCAATTACCTTAATGTTGACCCTACGCTCGGGACACAGCGGTCACTTTTGGTTTGTGTTCACTCGCGTGTTCCGGCTTGATAACTGACCAGAGCTAGTGCATCTTGGTTTCTTCTCTCCTTGTCCAGGTCGCACTGACGGTCGTCAAAATTGCCATCTTGCTCTTCTATAAGAGAATCTTCTTCACGAAGGGGTTCGGATTGATTGTTTGGGTTACGATAGGCCTAGTGTCTATTTGGGGCATTTTGTTTTTCTTTGTAGGCAATCAGTCGTAGGCTGTCAGTATGTTCGCTAATACGTCCACTAGTTGGTTCTTCTCGAGAGCGATCCTATTTCCGCCTCCTGGAATCCTATGCCAGGAAGTCGATTTAGATTCAACCCTCTTCCACTCGCCTTAGCTCAAGTCGGAACAAGTATCGCTCTTGATTTCGTTGTGCTTTTCTTACCACTGCCCATCATTTTCAGACTCCACATGGCGACAAGGAAAAAGGTTGCCATTGGGTTAATCTTCTGGCTTGGTTCCTTGTAAGTCAACATTTCAGAAATTGGGGTTAACTATGCTAAACCATAGAAGTTGCTGTGTGGCAGCAATCGTTCGAGCAGTGCTAGTTTCTCAGTCCCTTCAAAACGTGGTGCAATCCCAGAATGCAGTCTGTGAGTTTCATTCAATTTCAAGTTGGGTCTTTCTACTCGAACACCGCTCACAACAATAGACACACAATCTATACAGTTCATCTTCATGATTCTCGAACCCAATTTTTCCATTGTTGCGGCATGTCTACCAACTCTCGGGCCTTTATTTGTTGGCGCAAGAGGCCCAGAGTCTATGATACGTAGTGTTCGTTCATTCCTGTCCATCGGAAGCCGAAACTCGAAGAATGCTTCAGAACGGCCTTACAATGAGGTCGGAAGTGCCGGTTCCGATGTCGAGCTACGTAGTCGTAATGATTGGCCCAAGTCACACCACGACGTGAAAGTTGTTACCAGCACAGAGCAGAGCACTACGTCGTATTTTGGAAGTGGTGGGATCAATGTAACGAAAGGAGTGGAGATTGATAGGGAATGAAGCAGTAGATGTCACTAAGAGGTGGTTCGTTACTAATCGGCCGAGAAGAAGAGCAAGATATCATAGGCTTTGGGCAGCTAACTTAATTATACTTATTAAACCATGCTCTATACCCAGTCTAGTCGAGCCCGAATTACTGTGAATCGTCTATTCCATCAAGCCTCGGTCTGCTAGGTGCTTTAGCTAGGCTGCATGCGATGATCTCAGTACGAACATAACTGCTAGCAATCTAAATTCCGCCGCTATCTACCTACTGTATTCTTTAAGCTCTTATGCACTGCTGGCTTACCAACAATTATCGATGGCTGACTCGGCAATATTGGCTTCCAAATTGAGAAGTGGCGTAGCATATAAAGTTACGGTACAAAAATTCTGTAATGCATCTAGTATTCATGTATCACTGAAGTACACATGTAGGCTACCGTATCTTAGGTCCTTAAGTTCGCGCTGCGGCTCTATGCTATCACATCTCCACAGAAAATGGATTGGCGCCAATAATTGTGAGCGGATTTAACACAGGATTTGGCTCTGGCGAAATACCGCTATTTCAACGTTCGCAACAAATCTCTATTTTGGGGCTTGGGGACATATGCATACAGCCAATTTGCTATCCAAAGTGTTGTTTGCTTTTCACGGGCGAGTAGAGAGGTACGCAGCATGTGCACTTAGGAGCTGGTGTGCATAGTAAATCCTAGAGCCCGTCCACAGCGCAGCAAGGAACACCTCCAATATGCCAGTGCAGGACTTACTTAACCTCGCCCTTCGTGGATCCCGGATTTCGGTGCATCGGATGTTGTCCACGTTAGCTAAATGATATAATTCATCTGCTTGTTAGGCGAGACTGCGTCTTCGATTCGAAGCCTCGACAAGCCGCATACGCTAGTTTACTCCACTACGAATGCATCGAGGAATATAGGCTTGGCCTAACCCTTGCAATTGTTGGCAGAGCGTCGCAATCGTTGGTAGAATGCCGCATGCTTAATGTTTCAATCCCGGCCCATTTTGATGACTTGTAGAGGGTCTATACAGCACTATAATAGCCACGGCTAGTAACTGCAGACGACCGGAAAGTAAACCGAAACCAATACTGCGTATCTAATGGTTACTTGATGGGTGCTACCCTCCGCCAACAGTCTACTTTAGTTCAGCCGCTGAACCCCACTCAAGCATGGAGCTTAGAGCTGTTCCGATCTGCGCTACCTAGGTACCTAGTAGGTAACTGCATACGTCGCATCGCGTGGATTTCCTTAGACCCACTGTAGCTGCAGACTACCGACTTAATCTAGTCTACCCACCGCCTAAAGATGTCCATTAGGACATTTACCGACAAAACAAAAATTCAATTTTTGCCTTTAGCAATAAGCTATACAACAGATAATTAAAAGCTTTAAAAACGTTTAATAAGCTATTATAAAACTAAAAGCTATATTATAGTAGCTTTTATATAAGTTGTACTATAAAAGTACGTATATTATAGCTAGTGTATTTTTTTTATTTTATTTTATTAGTTAATGTTTTAATAGAGCACTTTTTAGTGCTTTATTAGGACATTAACCAATAAAACGTAGCAATATTACCTATGCGCCCTTATAAAGCTTAAATAATATATAAATTCTATTCTATTATTTCTATTTCATTTAAATTTAATAGATTTTAAGGTTGCAGGAGGTGGTGATGTGGAAAGTTCGAGTAGCCGATTTCCTTGAATTTTGAAATTTTCGTTTTGTCGGTAAATGTCCTAATGGAGCACCGTCACCGCCCCGTCTGGGCTTAAATGCTGAGTAGTGCCTGGCATACCAACATCATCCACCCCACCACCACCACCACCACCATTCAGTAACGATATTGCTATTGGCAAGCTACAAACCCCGATACACCATCACACCATCAGGCCACTTGTCACCATTTAGCAATCATACCCATCCTTATGCCTTTCTTCATAACAAAAACAAGTGCACTCCACATGGTATCACTTATCCCTGACCACCAGAGTACCTTCATACAGACGATTGAAGGCCATGGGGACCGGATTATGATTCTCTTTCTATCACCTTCTCTACTCTTTCCTCTTCTGAAAGTTCTGTGTGTCGGCTGAGGCTCCGCAGATGTTCAACGATATTTCGATCAGAATGCACTGAGTCCAACCGTTTAGAGATAGCATAAACTATAGTATAACATCACGGCTTAGAATAAAGGATCATATCTTCATCGTTCCACTAATTCTGAAGTCCACGGGTGGAGAGAAGGTGAAGTCTAGGTCATTTACTGCAAAATGAAAGTGCCTAGATTGATCAGAGAGTAGTCGCCCTGGTTCCTCTCTCTCTCAGTTCACTCTCTTGCACTGGTATCCTCCCCAGCTGCGATCATGGCCTCGTACTCGGCATGGGAGGCAATGCCTTTGGGTCTACCTTCCCATGTCAAACCCTGTTCGTCCATGAGCTTCGCTCGAATTTCCATCGCCTTCTTCCATGATGGCCTAGAAATCATTCGCTCATGCCATGCCTTGACATTAGGAAACCCTTCGAACTTCTTGTCTGCTGGGCAAAGTATGACGCTGTCCAGTCGATCGTTCCACGTGGCCCACGCAAGGTCAGCATAGGTGATCTTGTCTCCCACTAGCCATTCCTTCCCATCTAGCCATTTATCAAGCACCTCCAGGACACGCAACACTTGTGCATTGTATCGCTCAATGGCCGAGGGGAGTTTCTCGGGGTGTAGAACGTTGAACCTAGACCACATATTGGGATTAGCGGTTTAAGTTGCGTTAAAGGACTCTGGGCTCCCATATTTTCACTTACCAGCCAGCCGTGCCCCAGTAAGGGCCCTGGCCACTCATCTGGAAATGCAACCATTGGTTAAGGTGATGCTTCTCCTTCAGAGTGTCGTATGTCAAGAGACGATTGGGGTTGTACTGTTCAATAAGGTATGTAATTATGGCGCCGGACTCCCAAAGGGTGAGATCATGATTGGGATCCTCAATAGCTTTAGAAAATCAGTGTCACGGCGAGAATTGGAGCAGGGCATGGGGGAAAACGCCACTGGGGAGAGGCTAGATATAACTACGCACCTGGAACCCGCCCATTGGGGTTGATGTCGGTGAAAGGCTTCTTCTTCACATCATCAAACTTGAATGACTTAATCTCATAAGGAACCTGTAGTTCCTCGAGGATAACGACGACCTAGATTGCTGGTTGTTAGTACAGGATCACGTTTGCTCGCTCTAGATAGCAGGTGCGTAATTACCTTCCAAGGGTTTGGTCCCGGCGCTATATTAGGTTAGCTTAAAGAAGACCATACAGGATCAGAAGCGATTTTAATCAGCTATCGCATTGGCTTACGCGTCAACCATAGACGGATTGGCTTCGTCATCTTGTCAGTTATGCACTATGAATATCGTCGCGGAGGAGATGGGTGAGGAAGGCTGAACAGAAAGAATGAAGGCGTCATAAAAAGAAGAAAGAGAGAGAGAAGGCTGTTTCCGGTTGTCAATATGAAACAAAGACGATATGTTACATACTTTTCTGACTCCGCCCGTACGCGACGAGACTCTTTGACCATCTTCTATCTCCGTCCCACGCATCGGTAGGACGCGTTGCCGGAGTTTACCGCGAAGAGCTACGAGCATCCTGTAATAGCTAGGTACGTATCAATATGTACAGACAGGTACACTTTCGGTGTGCATGCCGACAAGGAATAGAATTGTATAGCATGTGCGCACAACGTAGTAGATGTATGAGCATAGGAATACCTTCAAAATCCCTGCGCAAACAAGGTAGGGATTGCGGGGCCTGTGCGTTGATACAAGCATCGGGCAGGAAGATTGCATGCATGATTCGAGCGCACACCATCATGTTAGACGCAGCCCAAACGAAGTCCTGCATATGATAATATAAGTAGAGTTGGAGGTCTGGCGCCTAAAGCAACGTTGGCGCCAGCGCCTCCACAGCCTGCCTCAAACAGAATCCACCACAGGATCAGTATCCCTGCTTCATCGCGGCGCTGTGCGACCATGAGTTGGCTTGATTTCTTTCGAATTTTGTAACAGGCATATGACGTTGTCATAGGCTTATTATATCTGACGACAAGCTTCATTACCCCAAATTACCCCAAAATTACCCCAAAATTACCCCAAAATTAGGCACCCAATGTAAAGTATTTTCTTCGCTTGCGCTACGCTGACACGCAGCTTCGTATACGGCCACCTGACCCGGCGTTACGTCGCATCTGCTGCGGGTTAGAACATCTACCTCAACCATAGCCCACTTGTTCCGGGCATTCGGCACAAACATGCATCGGGGTGAGTTGAGCGATAAATCAATTGGTAGGTCTCGCCGCGAGCATCTTTGACGGATTAAGATGAGTACTAGGATATTGTATGACTGACGAGATGAAAATTAAGGCTCATTGCAAATTTTTACGCTGGCTACAGTAAAATAATATTACTTAGGCTACCAATACATAGAAATTCTCATGATCGGAGAATAGAAAGCGGCGTGTCAGGCTACCAACACGAATATACCACCCACTCTCCTGAGTGTGGCATATTCTCCATCCATCGACTGGACCAGCATGTCATATAATGATATCGAAATTAATTATTAAACTTTGGACTTCTTTTTAACAGATATCCAGGAGCAGCCAGCAGCAAAAAGGAAGGCAAGTACTGGTGCTCCAGCCGGAATATACTAAGGGTTGTATGAATTAGCCAGGCTAAAAGTCGTGAATAAAATCCGCACTTACGAAGACTTGGGTCACGGACTTGCTATATGCTTGAAGTACGGAAGGCAAGACCGAGGGACTAACGAAGGAAGGGATATTGGTTGCACCTCCTGATACTATTTTGTCAACTGTGTCAGTGGACACTACTAATGAGAGGTTGACAACGAGGTTTCTTTGAAAGACTGCTTGTCCTATAGCAAGGAAAACAGCACAGCTAGTAGATATAACTGTGAGGAGAGTTGAGGCCCCAAGCGGAACGATGTCCGCAGGAAGGGAGGCTTGCATCCCAAGGTGAGCCCGAAAACAGACCATGTGTTAGTATGGTCTCTAATACTCATATAAGAGTCTTCTTTACTCACAAGGTTTGTTGCTAAAGAGAATCCTATACCACCAAAAATCTGGTAACCAATCACCTTCTCGGTAGAGATTTCAGGGTAAAATGTGCTCAAGAGGCCGCACCCGATGCTCACAAAGGCATTGGCGAACAGAAGAAATGGGTTCCAAAAACCCAGAGCCATGACAATTCCCGAGCCAATAAATGAGGCGAGGACATCTGAAATAACAGTCGGTAGGTAATCGATGCCACTCTGGGTAGGAGAAACACCGCGAATCGCTTGGAACCAGATCGGTAACCAATATACAACAATCTGGAAAGGGCCATTGACGAAAAAGGAGCTTATACAGATGAGCCATGTGTTTCTATGAGAGCTGAAGAGACGAGGCGGAATCAAAGCATTTTCTTGTTGGTGTAGTTGCCATACGACGAAAAGGGCAAAAACGACTGCGGCCCCAACAAACAAGCCGATAATAACAGATGAGTTCCAAGGGTAAGTAAGGCCGCCCCATTGTAAGGCCAGCAAAAGCATCACAATAGATCCCGCAAATAATGTAAATCCAAGTGCATCAAGCCCTTTGAGTTGTTGTACTAGAGTATCGCCATTTGAACTCTGTTCTTTGATGTGAACGAGTAAAAAGAAGAGACCTGCCGAGAAGCCTCCAATAGGAAGATTGATATAAAAACACCAGCGCCATGTAACGTGCTGTGTGAATGCACCTCCAAGTAAAGGTCCAACAATGCTGGCAATTGCAAAGGTCGAGCTTAATATCCCAGTGTAAATTGCACGTTTATGCAATGGGATGATTGTGGTTAAGATGGCGAAGCCTCCAGCAAAGATGCCAGAAGCGCCTAATCCAGCGACGGCTCGACCAACGATGAGTGCGTGAGAGGAAGGCGCAAGACCACAGACTAGGCTCCCAATCTCGAAGACAGCCAGCCACGCAAGGTAAACAACCTTTTTGGGGAACAGGACATACATTTTCCCAGCTATCGGCTGACTTGAGCATCTAAGATTCGCCTAAGTTAGCAACATTCGTTAACATACTGGTTGACCTCGGTGTCTCACAATGCCAACTGAAAGGCTGCCCCATACCAGCCAACTTCTTGAATAGAATTGAAATCGGAAGTTATGACGGGAATAGCTGTAGCAAGAAGGTTGAAGTCCTGGGTAGATATGTTAGTCCATCAAAATTTCATATGCCGTCATCGGAGCCGAGAATTTTACTGACCAGCCCGACAAGAAATGTGCTAAGGCAGATAGCAATGTGAATCAAAATGAGCTTGAAGCCTTTAACTTCATTTTTCGGGTCTATTGATTGATCTGGTCCATCCCAAGCTTTCGAGTCTTCAAGGTCGTTAGTGTCCTTTGCCAAGCCGCCCAACTTCTGACCCATTTCGATGTCCTCGGCAGGGGATGCCGATGGATTCGGGCTCATGGCGGTAACTGCACTTCCAGTGTCACGGAGCAGGAGGGCCAATAGTCAAGAAAAATAGAACGCACCCTAAAATAGGGATGCAAAATTTGCCTAGGGCTCAAGTGCTTTGGATGAGACAAGGTAGGGGACCTAGACTTATCTAAGGTGCGATGTCACTTTGGTCTACACGCATCAACCATCTCACGGACTCCGACCACGCCATGTGTTACCATTCAACGTCGGCCATGTACACAGATATGTGTGGAATACATATTTAGAAAAGCTGTATACTACAGATATAACCAGGGCGGATGGCCGAGGAGCGTCCCAATTATGATCCTCCCATGGATGGGTGAATGATAAGAGAATAATGTTGGGAGTGTGCATTAATCGACAAGGATATTGTGCCGGTGTGACGCCACTCACTAATGTACAGTGCTTAGCAGGGCGAATCCCAATTACCCAATACCGCCACTTCCACTGCTGCTAGTAGCATGTATGGTTTCATCCAGAGCTTTCAAACCCTGTAGAAAACCAGTAGCGGCCAATCTGTCGAGAACGAGATTGGGGGGCCACATTAACCATAAGAGTGCGGATTAGGCGAATGTAGCCTAGGATCTTTGCTCCAAAACGCACATGTGAGTGACTTCATTGTACACATACCTACCTAGGTAGTTGCATAGCATCTCGGAGAAGTACAGCATCCCGGTTAGATTAAGTTGACACTAATTGTACAGCGAATGGTGGCCCTGGGTGAAACGACCTCAAACCCCGGCTTTTATTCCTGGGGATCTAGCAGATTATGATTAGGGAACTGCAAGGTGCAAATCAAAAGAGTTTCCCAATACGAACAGGAATCTGCCACATTGTAGCGATAGCTGTGCATCCCAGCAGATCTTGTTTATTCGGCAGAACTACCCCAGAATATCCTCGTAGGAGGCGCCCAATCTGTTATTCCTAATCCTTCAAGCCCAGCAAACACACTTTATTCTACACGGCTATACGATGTTCTGGGTTGCAATACTCGTCGGTTTTATTCTTTACGCAGCAATTGGTGCGTTTTCTACATGGAAACATGTCAGGAAACAAGGAAAGCATCCCTTCGTTGGCAGCCTATCGCCCTACATCCCTTGTTTTATCCACAATCTTCTGTTTGCCAGAAAAGCAAGTAGGATTGTGAATCAGGGCTATCAGAAAGTGAGTGTTACTTACCTTATCGCACTTACACCTCACTCACATATAGCATTTTCAGTTCAAAGGACGGTCATTCCAGGTAGTCAGGGGTGAAGGCAGCATCGTGATTTTGCCTTTGTCGGTGATTGAAGAGCTCTCAACTCTCCCAACTTCAGTCGCCAGTCCTTACGGTGCTTTAGAGCATGACTTACTCGGCCGATACACTGGGCTAGACTTCATACTCGAAAGTCGCCTTCATCATTCAATTGTACAGCGAAAACTAACACCTCGTCTCGGTCCCTTGAGTACTGGTCTAGAACAAGAGCTCACTGCCGCGTTCGGGGACTATTTTCCGCCTGTTCATGATGAGTGGGCAGAGTTCCAGCCCTACCAGGTTTTTGCGAAAATATCCGCGCGACTATCAGCAAAGGTTATCGTAGGGCAAGCTTTTGCTAGGAACCCTATCTGGTTGGGCATTGCAGTGAATTACACTGAAAGTCGTGAGTACTTTAAGCTACTTAGCCACGAAAAAATAACATGTTTCTCGGCATAAATTAATATTATAGACATCTGCCGATGCTTCGCCATTACTCAGACGGTCATTTATTTGCTAATCTATCTGATACTTAGTATTCAAGACCGTCGTAATTCTTCGCCTTTTCCCATCCTGGGCTCGGCCTGTCATCAGTTGGTTCCTTCCAGGATCCTGGAACGGTCGTCGATACATATACAGTGCGAAGAAGCTTCTTGGCCCTAAAATAAGGGAGCTCCTTGAAAAGAGCGACGCCGGATCCTTGGAGCCGCAAGTTCACAGTGAAGATTTCAACGTCCTTGGCTGGCTGGCCAACCTCGCAAAGGGAAGGGAACGCCAATTGGATCATATTGCGCATACCGAGGTTTTACTTGCTCTCGCATCTGTCCATACTACACTTCTCAGGATAGTGAACGTGCTATACGATCTCACAGCTCATCCCGAGCTACTCGAACAGCTAGAGGAAGAGATAATGGCGGTCGCAACCAGCTCTGAAGGATGGAGTGAGCCATACGATAAGCTCATGAAACTAGACAGCGTGCTACGTGAGTCTCAGCGTATTTCACCCCCCACGACGCTTGGCATGAAGCGCCTTTTTAAGAAGTCTCACATCTTTCAAAACGGTCTTCACATATCCGAGGGTACATATGCTTGCCTGCCCACCCACGCCATTGAGAACGATCCTGAAAACACCGTGGATCCGGAAACGTATGATGGGCTCAGAAGCTATCGCAAAAGGATACATATGCTAAAAGATGGCGACACGAAGGGATCCAAGGAATATCAGTTCGCGTTTGGTAACGACCCAACAGCTCTCAACTTCGGTTACGGTAAATGGGCATGCCCAGGGAGGTACTTTGCCAGCATAATTATTAAGATGATTTTCGTCAAACTTATTACAGAGTATGATTTCAAGTTCCTTCCAGGGCGTGGACGACCAAACAACATAGAGTTTCACGAGTTCTTATTTGTTCTGCCGGGGGAGCGGCTTCTTGTCAAAAAGAAGCCAACTGGAACGTGCCCTTTTTGAAAGAGTACATGTATAGGTATCACCTTTCCCGCAGATAACCCATGTGGTGGTGTTGAATATGTATACTTTGATTAATTTGATGCTTCCGTAGTCAATCGGATATTGAGGTTACTATAAATGCTCACATCACCATACATTATGCGTCTCCATGTATTTGGTTAATCAGTGTCCATGGTTTTTGCTGCCAGGTATCCGCCGCGCCCGTTAACACTTAGGAAATACCTAAGTACTCAGTAAAAGTTATGCTTCCTTTTTATTTCGGTATCTCGTGTCACGGTTCTAACTGTTGGCAGATCCAGAATTGATTATTGTGATGGAACAGGAAGAGAAAACCTACTTACGCTATTAGAGTTTGCGCGAGCCCTGTATGTACCTTAGTTTTCTAGTCGGTGCCCCTGACTCAACTACTTCACGTCTTGTTCCATGACATTACGTTTGGTCCTTTTGGCGATTGAAAACTACTAACGAATTGTTTACGGACCACACCCCCATAAATTCAGGTCAGCTTTCCTCCTACATCGCTCGACTAGCTGTTAGACGCGCATCGTATCCCACATCCTGGGTGACTACCGGACCCGTAGCCGCCGGTTAGACCGTCTCATCTTACACTGATCGATCTGGCACTGATGCTAGGGCGGCATCTACCCCCACCGATGCACGCAATCTGCAAGCCCAAAATAACGTTCCGTATTTAGAAACGTATCCTCGTAGACGAAGATTATATCTCTGATCAACACACCCGTACGGCATGAGTGCATAATTGCATTATGCTCGGTATAGTCAACTCTTAGTTAGCCCTCGTCTATTTGCCATAAGGGGCTTTGGCGCGCTGTTGTTGTTATTGTTGTTGTTGTTGTCGGTTGTGTTATAAGCACCTACTATAGGCAGAAGTATTACATCTATGGATCTCATCTATATTGCTACTAGCCGTTCTTTCTAACGTTAAAATGAGGGCAAAACGCTTGCAAAGGCCTAGCTTATGAAAGTCACACCCAAGGGCCTATGAAGATAGTAGGCCACGATTTTAGAGGGTATGAAAATGAGGTTGTTTTGCTGTATTAGCTATTATATTTACTGCAAACCAAGGTGCTGGCTGGTTATCATTATCCCCTTCTATTGTTGTTTGTCATGGTATTAAAAACGACCCTATCCTAAGTGAAGTTTAGTAATAAATATACGGCGGGATCATAGCCACTGGAAAGTATGTTAACGTACCCAGTTATAAAATAGCAAGCACAAAGCAATGTACCTTCGAGATAGTTGGTCTTCCCGTTGGCCATTAGGAAATTTACCAGTATCGCAGCGCCGACCAACGCCGCGGTCTCGAACACGCCCATAAACAGAGTCATGTTCTTTCCCATGACCCAGCCACCGATAACAGTAAGCGGACTTACGAATAATGCGATCTGAATGGACGAGCCGAAAGACACCCCAATGGCCAGGTCCAGCTTGCCCCTCGCCGCGACTCTGACGCCCGTGATATATTCGGCGGCATTGCCGACGATGGATAGGATGATAAGTCCGATGAAAGATTGCGTCAATCCGCTCGACTTGATCACGACCTCAATTGTATCGACGAGCAACTCTGCACAGATGGCTGTGAAGAAGGTAGAGGCAGTAAGTGCCACAATCGCTGCCGTACGATGAACCTTAGATTTTGATTCTATGGCGGTTTCATTGTTCGGCTCGACGATGTGGAAGGACGAGTACGGCCTAGCACTAGGCACGTATCCCCGTTGCGGGGAGGGGTACGCCTGGCCCCCATCATTATATAGCTCGACAATGGAATTCGCGCGCAATGATCGGGTTGTACCAAACGAGCTCTGACTTAAACTTGGCGCATGTCGTGTGTAAGGCCGAGATCTTGAGGCGCTAGGGGCACCCTTCATCCAGCGCTGCACGTTGTCGTGACCGAGCGGTTGAGACGAGGATCTGTTGCGGTTCCCTTGCAACGCAGGCTCCTCCGAATAGTCCCAGAGGTTCCCATCAAGGTTCCCTTGACGTGCTGATCGCGAGAGAGGCTGACGAGAGCGCGCGTCCGCGAACTTCGCTGTGCGCGGAAAAGGTTGTGGCCGCTGCTCCTCGTGTCGCTGGGGGACATGCGTCTGCGAAACGTTTAGTTATGAAGATATGGTTCGTACTCCCTAGCTCCAAGCCTTGTACGCGTTAGCCCTTTGAGGGATCACTTACTTCCTCATCCGTATGTACTGCGCGCCGTCGAGGCACAAGAAGAAAAGCGAGGTAGACAAAGTAGACGACAAGTAAGATGATAGCAGAAGCCCTACTAAGCGCTCGCACGGCGTTCTCGCGTTCTGCTGCGTGTTTGAATGTGAAATGAAAGGCCATCTAATCCGGTCAATGTCAGTCGATGAGTGTCAATCTAGTAGCTACGTGCTATCGTGCAAATTCAGGTCTTGTATGCCGCTTACGGGAATCAAGATAGAAAATACCGACAAGGAGAGCAGACACGCTAAAGCTTGGGCATTGTTCATATCATAGACAAGGTCGGCTGGCTGGAACTCAGCAGCAATTATGGAAGACCCCAGGATCAGTAAGAGATTGACCAGAATCGAACCCACGAGCGCGCTCTTCACCACGCGTATATGATTATCTGCGCTCAGGTTGGTTGTTAGTATAAGCACGGCGCTTAGATCTGAACTAAACGCGACCCGTTCACAGGGGCAAAGGGCACGCAAAAGGATGCATGAGAGTACGCTTACGCCGCAAAGCCGCAAAGAACATAATGATTTCGACAAGATTGCCGAAGCTTATGTTCATCAGCGCTCCCACTGCATCGCCAAGATCCGCCGCAAGACATTCTGTTGCATGTGCTAATACATTGGACAGTGGCACAATTGCAATGGCGTTGGTGGTGAAGACAACTGAGTGGGGAGCCTCAAAATAGTAGGTGAGGATCCCGAGGGGCACAAATATCGTTAGATAGTCGAGGTACGATGAAAAACACACGACTTTCAACGAGTGTTTGAAGGAGAGAACGCCAGCGTCGTCCCGGAGTAATGCGTGGGAGGGTGACATAGGGCGTATTGGTGCCTCATGGCGACGGAACCTACGCGACACCAGCCGTACACACACTCGTCCTACGTACACTCAACTAGTCAATAACAGTGGTCATCGGTATAATACGCGATGAAAGGGGGGCTAGCTTCTTAAGACTTGGGGTGATTTACTTACTGACGAAATTGAAAAATGTGTTCCGATAACGCGTAGCGTCCCCGGCAGCTCTTCGTAGGCGTTGGGGGTGTACGAGAGGGTGATAGTCGCTATGACCGGCAGCCAGGGTACGTTCGGAATTCTGCGTAGAGCCCGTGTCGTCAGTATCACTCAAAGCAGCCGAGAAACGACCAGGTTGAGCTGCAGCTCCGGCGTCCCAGTCCGCGACCATATTTTGAGAGACTCTAGGTGAGTCCGATATTGATTTTCGTATTGCTCTACTCCTATCTTATCCGTAAGAAAAGAAGAGTAGGCATATTACGTACAGTATGTCTGAGCTGAGGTAAGGAACCCATTCCCTTAATTTTATTTTATTTAGCAATGCACTAGCAGCGTGATGCCAAGGAGGCCATGTCGTTTTGGTTCGTCGCCCCATACAACAAGCATCGGTCGCCCGCCTGAGCGAGATAAGGCTTATCGAGAGTGATAAGCGGACCTTTTACCCCCTATTCCATTAACGATCTGGTTTTTAAATAAACATAGAAGGAAGAAAAAGCGAAGTCGGAAGCTATAATGAAGGGTGTCATAATCGGTGTCCTTTGTAGAAACAATGTTTTTAGTTAGGGCTCTATTTACTAAAGCCTAGAGGTACCCGCTATCTTCTAGCGCCTTTGGCGCCTAGCTCTTCTGTAGGACAAATAACAGGGGCTGGCTTGCTAATAGCAGTTGCAAGGAAAAGGTTATGCCTGGTTATAACAAGGGCTAGTATTCTTGGGCCTAGCTAAATGGCTGTATTAAATAATAATCTTCCTAGGCTCTCAAAGGTCTATAATCTTCAAAATAGACTGTATCTATAAACGTGTGAGCAGTGAATGTGATTTTATAACTCGCAGGAAAGCGTGATGACTTTAAACCAAATGCTTCTTTTCCATGTCCATTCCTTAATCCTTTTTTAACCAAACATGGGGCTCACCAACAGCACTTTGGAGATCGCACCCAGAAGTAATATTGTATTAATGGTATTTAAATGAGATTATTTAAGATGTTGAGGGCTCGTTGTCTAAACATTGCCTTGCAACTAGCCATTAATGTAGTTGTAGGCTTAACCCCTGCTTACGTCTATCAGCGCAATGCTTGGTCCCCGCCTTCACTTGTTGCCTCATACTCTATATAACATCAAATCCTCCAATTCCGTATACAACGTATTAACTAATGGATTTTTTTTTGCATTGACTTTCAAGGGAGCGATAGATGACTATAGTGTTGGCTTTTTAGGTACCATTGGACCCCGTTGTTATAGAACAAGAACCTGGGTCATGTCGTTACCCGGAGTAGGTAGCCGAAAACGATCTCGAAATGTCTTACCTCTACAGCAAGTTCACTACTACAACTCAGTGGATAGCTGCAGCAACTTGCAGCGCCTCAGGCACTAAGAAAAGGAAAGAAATCTCACTCCCTGATTAAAGTAGAATACATGTTGTTACTGCTCGTGGATGAATTACCACGAGATATTGCTAATTTAGAATTAACACACAGCTTAAGTCCAGTAAACTTGTGGTACGACAGAGCCTATATGAATGGTGGGGTTAGAGAACGCAAACTGGTACCTAGGTAGGTTGCTAGGCAATAAAACCGCCGCTCGATGTGCAGGATCTTTTGGTGCGGCAAGTTCCCCCTCGGGCTTGTAGGGAAAGAACGAAACTTTAAATCCTGCGCACCCTTCTCCCTCACACGCCTCGTTCCTAAGTTTCTCTCTCCTTCACACAAAGTTCTGAATCCCTCTCAATTCATCCCCCCGGAAGTGCGCCCGTACTAGCCCCTCCAGCACAACACTTCATACACCATATTACCACGCTCTATCACTCTCATTGAAGTTGAGGCAATGCATTCGATGATCATCGTCCTCAGTGTTCTTGTTGGCACTGTGACTGTGCACGCTGCAGTGCTCCCCATGATTGGCGATCTTCGTATTGCCACTACTGGCCAGAGTTACATTTCCTGGTCTATCAATATCCCGTCCTTCTTTGACTTTGTCTCCGGCTTCTTCACCGCTCAGCTCAAGGTCATATTCTCCAGGCACCACCACGTGGCTACAGACAACGATCATCTTCGTCGAGATGATGCTTCCTCTAAGGAAGAGCGTACGGTATCGATCCTGATTAACCTTAGCATCGCGATTTTGGTTTTCGCCGCTTCCTTCGCCCTCAGTCTTGGGATTTACACTATGTACCGTCGAGCCTCCGACGACAGACAAGAATCGGCCATCTCGGCGCGCCAAAGCTCGGCCGCCTCACCGCGACACAACTCAGTCGAATCAGAGAGGCAAGGTTCCCAGCAACCGCCTAATGCACATCCGCAACCTGGTGACATCGAGCTTGGGACCATCCATGCGCGTTCACTCTTGCATTGGCCTTTGGCTAGTAACTCTGGAAATCCAACTACGCGTTATGGTAGTCCTCTTGACAGTAGCATGCCTGAGGACCATGCCGAGACCCAGAGCCCAGGGGCCAGCAACCGGGATACGGATACAGAGGGGAGAGATATCACCAAGGCGGTTACCCCGAAGACCAACGCCACGAACCCCGAGAATTACCACACCGCTTAACCGTAACTAGCATCCAGAACATGACCAATATGATTTCTATGTCCAGGGCCGTAACTTGGTTGTGCGGATGGATCGTTTGGGACAAGTAACAACGGTGCTATAGGAAGAGCTCTCCTTAAGATCATCGGCTTCATCGTGTTTTCTTTTCTCCATTTCAAGCACTGTGAGTAATACCACTCGTCTCCTTTGCCTTGCAAAGCCAGTACAATCCACTAGTCCAACGGCTAAACCCATATCAACAGGAATGGTAGTTATGGAATGCCTATACCTGTACGCAATTGATCAACGATAAGAACGGAGTGGGTGGAGGTTGGACGGCTATCTTCCTTACTGACATGGAACGAATTGGGCCGCATTTAGTACATGGCATGGTACTTGCTAAAGGAAAAGACAGATTGAACAAAATAACTGTGTCACAAATGTGGGAAGATGTACTTAACAATAATGCATCGTACTACTTATCACGGGTTAATTTTCTGTGACCTCGGAATGAAAACCAGTTTGCCCCAAATGATGTTGTTTCTACCTGTGCTATCATGTCTTTTAACAAACCATCTAATATTCACTGATTTATTTTATTTTCTCCTTCCTCATTCATAATTGATACAGCTGTTTAGTTTAATAATTCATAATTAAAATTATGCCAGTAAATCTCATGGGGAAGGGTATGTCCTAGCTCATGTACCTTACTTGAGTTAAGCAACAGGTTCTAAACGGGTACCTAGTCTGGATCTGTTGTGCCTACACACCCAAAGGCAGGCCAATTGATTTGCCACTTCCATTAGCGTACCTGATAGCGCATAGTGAATAGTTTTAGAATTATGTTGTATCTAAAGTGATTCGAAATAACGGTTATGAACATAAACATGTCAATTGAACCTTCCTACTGTAAGTAGGTACCTAGGTACTCATGTGGGGACAGTCTGCATGAGCTACCAATAATAAGCCACGAATTTCGACCCCTGTGCCTCCATACCGAAGTTACGTTCAGTGACAGACGCGCTTAACAGCAACCGCTTCGGTACCGCGCTTGCCGTCTTCAAGCTAGCAGGAGGGCATGTGAAAGTATCGTCTATTTATAAAACTGACATGTTGTGCCGCGGTATGCCTTCAACAGAAAATTTCGCGGGAAGGGATCGATGCCAATAGACCATGACAAGGTAATCGCTCTCGGCGCTTAAGGATGCAGATGAACACTAACTTTTCAGACTAGCGTTGTTTACAACATCACGCGCCTCGGGCGGCGCGTTGGCTTTCGCGTTGAGGACGTCAAACCTTCTCGATGGTCTGCATTTCGCCTCAGGCACATCTTCGAACATGAACATTAGGCGTACGGAATTAAACTTGCAACTATATTATTAGAGTACTTTGAATTTACTGGGGTTACCACGATGATTTTTCCATAATTAGGACTCCTTCCCTTACTATACGATCGCACAACTTGCGGTAGCCTTGAAGCCTTTCTGTTAGCCGCGCAACATGCTGTATTGCACAGCTACTTGACGATCTCGTCGACTGCAAATGCCCACAGGGTAGCGGCTCGTGTACATGGGCTGCCATGGTGTCTCGCGAAAGAAAAAAAAAAAAAAAAAAAGGTATATGATAAGTAGGCTCGGTGTTTGATTTCATATGCAGATCAAGATTGGGGCCTTCAAGCACTGACTTGGTTCGTATTGAGTAAGTAAATATCAGGTTTCTTGGCATCGTTGCTGGACTTGAGAGTGCGGGCTAATATCTGACAGAAGATCCTAGTTTTTGTATTTGATAAGTTAGACGTCTAGTTGACATCCAAATATACAATATTAGCCGTTAACAGAACCAGATAAGTTTCAGTGCGGCGCAGCCTGACTGCGGACGGTGACGCGTGCGACAGCCACGCCGTGAGCCATGGATTAGGCAGACGGCGTCTAGAACGGAAGCCTCGCTACTCAGCAATCAGCATACTTCGACTCACAGCATAGACCAGTTCACCCTCACGATGGAGTCTAACACCGATGATCTGAGCCGTACGCTGTATCGAACAGTGCCTGCTGATGGTCCAGATAGCATAAGACTGATTCATCTGCTTCCCGGCGCATTCACCGATGAGCTCAGATGTACCCTCACCGGCGCGAATCTTTCTACTAGCCCGCACTATGAAGCCCTCTCCTACGTCTGGGGCAAGCCGGTCTTCGACGCGACCATCGTCTGTAACGAAGACATCCCCTTCAAAATCACCAGCAGCTTGCACCGCGCCCTTGTGCGCCTGCGCGCCGTCAACGAGCCCCGCGTTCTTTGGGTTGACCAGATCTGCATCAACCAGGCCAGCAAACCGGAGAGAACGGCACAGGTGGCCCGCATGACCCGGATCTACAGCCAGTGCCAGAACGCGATTGTGTGGCTGGGCGATGTCCCGCCCAAGTTGCAAACCACGCTCATCGAGCTCCTCCAGACGCTGTCCAGCGCACAGAAGCAGCAGCGCCGCGACGGGCTGATTCTGGGCGACAACGAGGTGAGCGCGCTGCAGCTTTCCGAGATGGATGCCGCGAGGCGAAAGCGATACGGTCTCCCGAACTGGCACGACCCGCGCTGGAAGCTATTGCTGTACATCTACGCATCCCTCTGGATGCGGCGGACGTGGATCGTGCAGGAGGTAGCACTCCCGCGCAAGGTAGACGTCCTAATCGGCCCTGTTCTTATAGATTGGCGGAGCCTCTCAATCATACTGTTTTACGTAGAGTCTTTGAAGGTCTTGGGGCTGAATTTCGCGTCGCTGGGCTCCTGGAGGGCTTTCCTGGCCCTTGGAGTCAGAAGGGCGCGTACGCAAGAGGGCGAACTCAGTACTCTGTCCGAACTACTATTCGAGCATCACCGTGGGAAAGCGATGGATCCGCGAGACTGGATATTTGGGCTGATGGGGCTCTCGGCCGAGCGAAAAGAGATGCCCCCAGCTGATTACGCCGCCAGCGTTACGAGCGTGTTCACGGACGCAACCATTGACATGTTTCGTCGCTCTGGAAACCTTGACATACTTGGTCTTGTCGGGTCTGTGAGGCCAGACCGCCCAGAGGATTTGCCTTCGTGGGTGCCTGATTACGGAAGCCCCCAGGGACCGCACCCCATTACCAAGAGAGGCACGGTATATACTTCAGAGAGCCCACAAGTATCATCCAAATTCGCGGCAAGTGGTCACGATAAACTTTCATTCAAAATCGACGGGCAGGCGCTCATACTACCGGCCATGATCATCAGTGAGATACACGAATTAGCCGGGTGCTGCCCGGGTCAACGAGATGACGACGTGGATGTGCAATATGGACTTTTCCACGTTACCCTGGCCTACGCCTTCCATTCGTTTCAAGATCAGATCGCAGCGATTAACACGTCTTTATCGTGGGAGAATCTCGCGCGCAGAGTTATAGCAAGATCTCCCACCTACGAGGCAACGGGCGAGAGCATGCAAGACGCCTTCTTCATGACATATTATGAAGGGCAGGCTGAAGAAATTACAGACGAAATCCGCGCTATACATGCCCTTGAGGCGTTTGCTCTCACGGCGTGGAGAATTCTGACGTTGGGCCGCGGATGCACATGGCTTCCGGCCGCCATGCCTATCATTGCCGTCTTCGGGTTCGCCCTGTGGATCAGCAGACCTATCTGGACCTTTCTTGGATACTCGCCAGTCTCGACTCTTGAAAAGTACGCGGATGTGGCGAAAGGCGCGACTGACCGGCGGCTTTGCACGACGACGGATGGCTTGGTTGGGCTTGCACCGCCCGATTCAGTCCCGGGAGACAGACTCGCCCTTTTGCAGGGCGGCAGGGTCCCAGTGGTTCTGCACCAGGATGGCGATGGCTATCGACTGGTGGGTGAGGCGTATGTACATGGTGCCATGTATGGCGAGATGATGGACGCGCAAAAGGTTACGGTCATCAAGATCAGGTAATCTGAAATCAGAGCCATGCGCGGCATAAGTCAGGCTCATTATATACCTATCAGAATGAAACGAACCAATATGTAAGAGTATGTCCACATATAACAATGCATAGAAATGTTCCTCTAACTCCAAGATACGACTTAGCGAATCTGTATACAACCGAGCGTACGCGTTCAACGGGCTTACAGGTTTCTGGCACTTTATGAAGCTTAGCACACAGAACAAGTCGCACACCTTTTGCCCATTACTTGACTGCTCAAAACCACGATCCGATCTTAAAGCCCCCAGGAACTTGATAAGTAAAAACTCCATGAGGGTCTACCTCTCGTGCCACCTTACGCAGTCTTTCCAAGCTCTTTGCGCCATAGCTAGCAATAGGATCCTGTCAGGGTGCGGCGTAGTTGAGATACAGAAACGGGTCGTAGGAGCCCAAACGCCGGGCGTCATTATTTATGGCGTTGATGAGGGCCCGAGTGGCCTCCTCGACTCGCTCGTCATCTTCTGGATCCGTCCAAATTGCCGTGAACGACGAAACAAGGAGTAATCGTCTTTTGTTTGTGCCGAAACCGAAAGGATTACTATCCCCATGCTTTGCATAGAGGGCAGGAGGTAAATACTCTGGTGGGCCAAAGTGCCATATGGGTCCGGGAACAGAAGTCGATTGAGTAATCCGAACAGCCTTTAATATCAACTTTAGTCGCCTCAGATCGCCTGGAAAAGTCTGGTCTACTTAGCCCAGTGTTATGACTGCCAGGTTGTTTTTAGTTACGCTTAGCTGTCTGGCATATCAATAGGCAGGCATGAATGGCTCGCCAGCCACTGAAGACGTTATTTAATATGAGCTCCAAGGAGCCATTGGGGGCGGTTGGTCCAACCCTTCCGGATGTGGGCGGTTTTTATGTCCCGTTATCGCAATCAAGCCACGATCTTGATAAGAGGTGATATCTGTGCGCATCGCAGGCCCCGATGGATGAGCTACACAGCTAAATCACAATGAGGGGTGTCATCTACCTAATTATTTGCTACTTCAATACGTTCCCCTTTTACAATTTCGCGGCGAAATGGTTTCACGTTGTTGCATCTCAGGCCGAAGCTTGGCTACGCTCCAACAATGTCACATCTCTTAGAATAAGTTTTACTGACCACTGTCGAAGCGGCAGGAATAAGGAGCAGATAGGGATAGGGCTAGAGAGGTGAACTCAATGATAGGACGTCTAACGTCGCAACTAGTTAGAGCGAGCAGACTGTCGAAGTTGACACGGGACCCTCAACGAGTTGATTTCTTCGCTAGCAGCCATACCCTCTAAGCACTCGCCCAGTCCTAGCTCGGCAGCCCCAAGCCCAACTCCCGTATGATGATATCCGCGGCCTTTTCGCCGATAAGGATGGCAGTGTTGTTGGTATTCGCCGCAACATTCCGCGGCGCGATGCTCAAATCCGCCAGTTTCAGCCCCGTCACGCCGTGCACGTTCAGGTCCTTATCCACGACGCCCAACTGCTCGCGGGGCGCCATCTTGGCCGTGCCTATCGAGTGCCACGTCGTCTCCACTCTTTCGCGCAGGAACTGCACGAGGATCTTGTCGTCCTCTGCGCTGTACTCGAGGTCTTTGAGATTCGCCGTGTCGCGCTCGCCGTCGAACGTCGCGCAAGCGGCGCTCGAAGAAGCAGGGAACGGTGGGTGGAAACTCGCGAGCTCACCGCGGTACATAGAAGTCCGTCGCAAGATCTCGCGCATTCTCTTGTACACCCATACCTGGGTAGTGACGTCCACATCTCCCGCGTCGTTGAAGAATCCAGCGTCAAAGTCTAGAGGGTCGCCGACCTCGGGTCCTGTGATATGTAGGTGGCCTCGCGAGTTAGGGTATGCTGTGTAGGCTGCTAAGGTGAGGTATTGACCCGGTTCGGCACCGCCTGGGGGCCCAAGATACCTATTCACCGTAAACTTCGTTGAGCTGACATTCCATAGACGAACATAAAAGCAAATCTCGCGCTGTCAAATGGAAGAAGTATGCAACTTACGCAAGGATGGGTGCCATGAGCACCAGGGGCCTGTTTGGCTTATCTTTGAAGTCCCGGTCCCACGCCGCCTTAAACTCCGGGCCCAGCAACGCCACTTCTTCCTCTGTGGGACGCACCTTGCCCGCGAGGTCGATCGAGTTCCAGCCGAGGCGCGGATCCTTCTTCTCCGCCGCGTCGGCGAAGCTCAGCCGGCCCGAGAAAAGCTCGTCGAGCGTCTCGTGGGGCTCGAGCGCCGTCTTGAACGGATGCAAAAGCAAGTGGTGGTCCTCGTACTCGTGGCCTACGCCGGGCAGGTCTTCGACGAGCGGCACGCCGGCCTTCGCCAGGATTTCTGCACTCCCGAGACCAGAGCGTTCGAGCACCGACGGCGTGCCGCACGCGCCGCTCGACACGACTACCAGCTTGCGCGCACGAACGGTGCGCTTGACGGCTGGCGTGAGCACGCCGTGAGTCTGGAAGAGCGGGTTCGATTGATACTCGACGCCGCTGGCTCGCTTGGCTTCGTCGAACACGACGCGCACGACCTGTGACTCGACTAGGACGTGCAGATTGGGATGCTTCCCGTCGCGAAGGCGCGGGTGTAGGTACATGTGGGCCGTGTCGGATCGCTTGCCGTCCGGCGAGATGTACTTCTTCCACGGCGCGAAGCCGTTGTTGTCGTCAAGCGTCTGCAAGTCAGGAAACTCGGGCCATCCGAGTTTTGTTGCAGCGCGGTGGAAGTCCGCTGCCGCTCTCTCCGACCGGAACGTGCCGTCGGAAACTTTGACGGGCCCGCTGCCGCCATGGTGCTGCTCATTCCTCGGGCCGTCGTAGGTTTCTAGCTGTACCAGAGTTAGTCACATGAGCCTCCGGCCGTATCATTTGCAGGAAATATGACTTTGGTACCTTTCTCAGAAACGGGTAAAGCTCGTCAGCCGTCCATCCTGGGGTATTCCACGAGTCGAAATCGTCACGCTGTGCGCGCGTATACCTATAATCAATTCAGTAAATACACAACCGCCTGCTAGTCAAAGAGATAGTGATAGTGATAAACCTACGCCATGAAGTTTATCGATGATCCCCCACCAAGTGTGCCCCCGGACGGGACAATCACTCCTCGACCTGCCAATTTGTCTGACTTCTTTGACTGATAGAAGAGCGTATTCTTTGAGCTCGGCACGAGATTGGTAGGGAACATTGCTGGCGTCACTATTGCGGGGTTCTCATAATTATTTGGACCACCTTCAATAACCAAGATAGACAGAGTTGGATCTGCCTCGGCCAGCCTTCCAGCCACAGCGCATCCCGCCGTCCCACCTATGCATGACTGTTAGAACCGTATCTCAGACTGAAAGGCGTCAAAAAGAACACGTACCTCCAGCGATGATGACATCGACTTCCTCAATGTCGTCGCTGAGATTCTTGTAGAGGCCCATGATCGCGAACGATGGGGCGATCTAGCCACGCGTAAAGATGTAATAATGGTGCCGTGAAATGCGATAAGAAATTCGTGAGAGGGATTGCCACATTTACTATACACTCGTGAACACCAGGATTCGGTCCCTATTTTATATATGCTGGCGTGAGCTGACACGTCGGTCTACAGACGCAAAGCGATCAGGCAGATCCCCTATCACGGGGCACATCCCCATCTTACAACGCGTGCGCTAAGCCGCCTATTCGTTGCTTTTGCACCGGTACGGGTGGGCGGCATACACCTCCCCGCAGAGTGCCGGCCATGCAGGGACCAAGGGCCCAACCAAGATGGGCTGCAATATCTCCCCGCTCCCCTTGGCTCGGGTTGATTGGCCGGTTGGACAATATATTGAATGCAATGCGGAGACCTTCCCAGATTGTTTCACACTTGGTCTAACAACTCGATCGAGAGGACGCCACTCGTTTCAGACAGCTGTTCGCCGCCGAGACACGTCCTCATCTAGGCAGATAACTGGCAAGAAGTCGCTGGGATAGGGCGGTGGAGGCTGTAATGATCGGTTATATGGACGCTTTCCTGCCTGCTTACGTTAGACTCCGGACCCCTAGTTAAGCATCAATGCGCATCTACTGGGTCTGACAAGAGCGTCGCTCATGTAAGTCTTACTGGGGCTACTCCAGTAAAACCTATCAGAGTAACATTGTGTTGAGCGATGAGATAAAGTGCACTGAAGACATGCTGCATTGATCGATTGGAGAGTGATGGCTCCTTACTATCGCGGGCCGTAGCGATCATAAAGCTGTCGGGCAAATGCAAACAGAATACTTCTAGAATGTATCGAGGTGCTTGAGTAATGTGTTACATAGCTAACCCCTCCAAGGTCAGAGCAGGGCCTCCCTCAAGCTGACAATCTTTGATTAAGAAACCATCTAAGCCGCCCTTACACACGTGATACCTATCTTTCAAATGCCGACCTAATCACCCGTGACCTCCATGTGGGTTTGTGGTGGCGATGCGGTCTGGGTTAATAGAAGGAGAACCAAGTGCGCGGGGAATCCTTATCTGCTTGTAAAATTGTATCTCTAATATTATGTAAATGTCTAAGTCTAGATCTGTAACTTAACTACTATAATGTATTTTAAATGACAGTGCGCAATTACTCATTAATAACAACTCCCACCAATATTACGACGCCACACAGCCTCAATGTATTTCTCAACTTCCACTATTAACATTTGATCTTCAGTGACAACCCTGCCATGTGCAGCCTAAGGGCTATGAACAGCAAGGTAGCAAGGAGCGTCACGACCGCAGCCCAAATCTGAGGAGCCAGGAACCCGCCTCCACTCGACGTCTGAATCGCGCCCCCGATAGGCGGCCCAGTCAACGAGGCGACCGCGCTAATGGAAAATGCCATACCGAGCCGCGTGCCGAGGGTATTGAGGCGGGTAGTCAGCCTGGCGACACTGGACGGGAACAGGCACTGAAACGCCGCCGCCGCGATGCCATAGGCTACGGTGAACGCGTAGTAGCTCGGGACGGTGTACACCGCGATCCAGGTGAAGCTCACGATGGTCCACACGAGCATGACGATGACGGTGACGTTGATGTTACCGATACGGTCGGCTACCATCGGGACGATGATACGAAAGGGAAGTCCGACGCCGTTGATAATGACTACCAACACGGACGCAGATGAGTATGAGAGATTCAGTGTTTGTGTCCCGTAAGAGGCGATCTGGGTTAGTTTGTCAATGTTAATTCGCGCGGTGTCTGGGATTGGAGGAAGACGAACGTAATAAAAGGTGTAGTAGTTTGCCCAGTATGTAAAGAAACACGACATAATAAAGCCCGTGTATTTGAGGTCCTTGAATGCGCCGAGGTCGACGATAGGACCGGATTTCCTTGGTGGCAGCCGTGGCCGCATGAATGCAACGGCGATAGAGAGTATCCCGAGGTTAAGGAATCCTATTACCCTTGTCGTCCACTTTTATTTTCACATTAGCAAGTTCGATATTGGGCGCTCAAAGATGTAGTTTGGTAAGGTACGTCTGCACACTAATTCTGGGGACAGTCTGAGTACGTACCGCAAAACCTAGCTTCGGGATGAGCTCCCGCACAATTAGGGGGTAGACAATGCCGCCCACCGAGTTTCCAGTTGTGCACAATCCGACGGCCAGCCCGCGACGTTTGTCAAAATATGTGTTGACTGTCGCAATACAAGGAGTGAAGTAGATTCCAGCACCGATACCGCTTAGGACGCCTTGCGTTAGAAACAACTGCCAGTATTGAGTCGAGATGCTCATCAGGAAGATGCCCAGGACCTGGACTACGATTCCAGCAATGAATGTCGGCAGGAAATATCCGGCGTCTAGCAGTCTTCCAGACAAGATGCCGACAGTCAATGACAGAAAGATTTGAATGCCGCCAATCCAGGAGATGGCTGAGGGCGTCTCAGACAGCGTCTGCTCGTAGTATGTTTGGTAGGCACCAAATGAATTCGCATAACCCCAGGTTGAGAAGAGAACGAAGAAGCCCATCGAGACTTGCGTCCACTGTTATGAGGTAGTCAGCATAAAAGTCTTTGGTACCTTGTAATATTGCAAGACTGAGACTGTCCCTCTTAGTCAAGAGGTTGCCCTGCGGTACGACGGAACTGGTTGCATCAAAAAGGGTCAATATGTTGTGCTTACTGCTTTCAGACCCCCATCTGGCGGTGGTGGAGGCTCGGGCCAGGTTTTCGTTGTGATACGAGAGGCGACTTGCGCGAGGACATTGCTCGCTGTCCTTCTCAGATCCTCAGAGGCTCTTGATATACTGTGTCTATCGTGAATGGAGATACTGTGTTTTGGTGATCTTGTTCCGTTTTGAGCTGTGGCCGGACGAATATCATCGGGTTCGTATGACGCAGAGGATGCGATACTATCACGGTCACTACGACCCTCAGAGACAGCATTGAGTTTTTCATTCATTGTAGTGTTATGCTTGGTATTGGGCACATGGAATAATTATTGAGTCTTTACTCATACAGATAGTTAAACATAGAGCAGTATGGATTCCTCGGCGCCAATTTCCATGTCACAATCCGAATTAGCAATAGGAAAGGCTTGATTCAAAGAGAACAAGAGGCTTGGAAAAGTGAAGAGACGCCGGAGCGAGAGCTAGGCTGACTTATAAATTGCCGGTAAAAACTCTTTCAAGCTCCGCCTTCGGGACAGAGGCCGCTCCCGGCAATGGAAGGATTAGAAGTGGTGACTATGACCCTCGCCATTTGTAACAGGTTGCTAGTGAGTGGAGACAGATAGGCGACTGACCCCTACTACCGACCTCTACGGCACCGTTCCGTCCCTCGCCGAGTCCCGTTTGATCAATTCTGTGGAGCCGACGGGGAGCGTCCGGACGGGATCGAGCAGCCGGACGGAAATCGTCGCCGTTGATAGAGCCACTTCAGCTTTCCCATTGCCAAACTCGAGGTTTTCCCAGTCCGTTCGACCGGGCAAATCAATGGGGAGCAAGATGCAACATCGAGTAAGGCCGTGCGTGTGAGTAGGTGTGCGCCAGGGAAGGTTACTTCGTATGGAGCAAGTGGGCTACCCCGACAAACGGCCTCTAGTGGCTCCGGTAATCAATTGTTATTATATACAGCGTCCCGCCGTCATCATCGTGCACTGCGTCCCGTCATCACCATGCAACGCGTTCCGCAACCGGCGATACGACACAGAGGGTAACTTGGTTGACTGACGTGGGCATCACTATGATGCAGGGTTGGATTGTACCAACAATGGCGATGCCTTCGGTAGCCGCCTGACAGAGGAAAACGGGACCTCGTGCCGCGACTATGCGTTCGGGGAGCATTGCCCCGTGCTGGGATTGGGTTGGCTGGGGTCGGGAAGTACCACCGGTTCTAGGCCGGAACGAGTTTCCCGGTGTTTCGCCAGTCCATATCCATATCTCTGGCAGAAGTAGATAGCCTGTCCTTACACGGAGATAAATGTCTGAATTTGTAGGGGTGATTATCGGCGGTTTAAATTCGTAATTAGACGCTCGACAATATTATACCTAAAGACATCGGTTAGCTGGTTGATGTCTGCTTCGTTGTTTACCCTGGTAGAGTTTGGGCCTACATCCTCGTAAGTACAATGCTTCAGTGGAGATGCAGATACGATTAGGTTATCGATTGCAGTGGGTTCTTGTAAGCTTCATTGAGAACCCCTTTTGATAGATATCATGCGATATGAATATATGGCCCGTGCGTTACCTACCTTATCAGGCACATAGACCTGCACCTGCTGCTTCGTGGGCTTTAGGTACACACCCCATATACACCCCCTCCATATACGCACCCCCATGTACTTAGGTACCTTGGGTATTGGTGGGCAGTCGATCTTGGCGTTCTGGAAAGGCTACAATAATTTTTTGAAGCTCTAGAAGCTCCCACCAGCACAGCAGACCGTCGACAATCGATAGACTACGCCCCCCCTCGAAACGCGACCGTGACGGACTCACCCCCGACTACGTACATATAATATTTATTACACACTTCACAGACCATAGCACCACACCAAAGTCAAAATGTCGTTCGGCGGTCAAACGCCCACCATCATCGTGCTGAAAGAGGGTCAGTACCCCTCGTCCACCACCAGCCCGCCCCCTCCACGGCGAAGTGCCTCTGTACTCACTCAGCCATTCTGATCCCAGGTACCGATACGTCGCAAGGAAAGGGTCAGATAATATCCAACATAAGCGCGTGCCAGGCTGTGCAAGCAACGATCAAGTCCACTCTCGGTCCCTATGGCGGGGATCTGTTGATGATCGACGAGAATGGCCGCCAGACCATCACCAACGATGGTGCCACGGTCATGAAGGCAAGCACTCGCATTATATGTGCCGTTGGTCATCCCATGCTTACAAACTCCTCAGCTCCTCGACATCGTACACCCCGCTGCCCGAATCCTCGTCGACATTGCCAGGTCGCAAGACGCCGAAGTGGGAGATGGAACTACGTCGGTGGTTGTGCTGGCCGGTGAGATCCTCAAGGAGATCAAGGAACACGTCGAGCAGGGTGTCAGTTCACAAGTCATCATCAAGGGTCTGCGAAGAGCGTCTTTGATGGCCGTCAACAAAATCAAGGAGATTGCCGTCAGGACCGACGAAGCGAACCGACGAGAAACGCTCAACAAATTGGCCGGGACAGCTATGACGAGTAAACTAATCAAGAGAAATACCGAGTTCTTCACCAAGAGTGAGTACCGCTTCACCCTCTACACCAGGCGGCCTACTAACAGCATTGATAGTGGTTGTGGACGCCGTGCTATCGTTAGACCAAGATGACCTCAACGAAAAGCTCATCGGCATCAAGAAGATACCCGGTGGCTCCCTGACGGAATGCCTCTTCGTTAACGGCGTTGCCTTTAAGAAGACCTTTTCCTATGCCGGATTTGAACAGCAACCCAAATCCTTCAAAAAGCCTAAAGTGTTATGCTTGAACGTCGAACTCGAACTCAAGGCAGAGAAAGACAATGCCGAGGTCCGAGTCGAGCAAGTGTCCGAATACCAGGCTATTGTCGACGCTGAGTGGCAGATTATTTACAAAAAGCTAGAGGCCGCGTACAAGACGGGCGCCAAGGTTGTCCTGTCTAAATTACCTATTGGCGATTTGGCTACACAATACTTTGCCGACCGGGATATCTTCTGTGCTGGCCGTGTTGCTTCGGAGGATATGGAGCGCGTGGTTCAGGCTACTGGCGCCACGGTTCAGTCGACATGCTCCGACATTCTACCCCATCATCTTGGTACATGTGGATCATTCGAGGAACGACAGATCGGCGGCGAACGATTCAACTTCTTTGAGGACTGCCCCGAGGCCAAGACCTGCACCCTCGTCCTACGTGGTGGTGCCGAACAGTTTATCGCCGAAGTAGAGCGGTCTCTGCATGACGCTATCATGATTGTGAAGCGTGCGATCAAGAATCATATGATCGTAGGTGGCGGTGGTGCCTGCGAGATGGAGGTATCTGGGTATCTACATCGCTTCGCGGATAAAAATGTCCGTGATAAGCAGCAGGGTGTTATCAAGTCCTTCGCAAAGGCCCTAGAGGTGATCCCCCGTCAGCTGTGCGACAACGCCGGTTTTGACGCCACGGATATCCTGAACAAGCTGCGCGTAGAGCACCGCAAGGGACGTACCTGGGCAGGTGTCGATTTCACCAACGAAGGCGTTACCGATATGATGGAGAAGTTCGTGTGGGAACCGGCTCTCGTCAAGATCAACGCTATACAGGCTGCTACGGAGGCCAGCTGTCTGATCCTAGGAGTGGACGAGACCATCCGCAACGAAGAGAGCGCACAGCCCCAGGCCCCGGGCAAGCCGCTACCCCCCGGAGCTGCCCAGAGGGCGCTGAGAGGACGTGGACGAGGCATGCCGCGCCGGTGAGCGCGATAATAGGCAGGCTTCAAAGTCTGACAGGACGTTTTGTATGATACCTAAAAAGGCTCGTCGGCTAGACTCAGGTATTGGCAAATGTAGACGACGGACAACCGTCTGATCAAGGCATCAATGACACTGCTTCCGTGAATGTGATTATGTATTAGAGCGGCCTTTCTTTTAAAACTAGGAAGCTCGATTCTACCCAGTGTTCCGGCATGGGGCACTCCTAGCCGCGTTTTCCGCGTTCTGTGAAACTAATCGATTCTATATAACGCACGCTATCGCTTTTTTCGCTTTTTACCTAACTCACAAGCATCACTAATCATATCTATTCGCACCGGCATTTTATTCGTTTCGCTCTGGCGGGTGGAACACGACGTCGTAGATATCGCTCCGTTTCGTGAACGCGCCGTCGGCGCCGTCGGCGCTACGACCGCCGCTTCCGCTTCCACCCCCGCCCCCGTCGACGTCCTTCCCCTTCCCGCGGGCGCTGCCGAGACCCAGGTCGTCGATGTCCATGGTACAGCGCAGGGACGACGCGGAGGAGACGCAGCGGTCGGGGGACGGCGAGGGGCTGTCGTGGTGCTCTATCAGCATCGCCATGTCCCTGTCTACGGCGTCCTGGTCGTGGTCTGGGGTAGACGCGGGCGTCACGTGATCGCGGTGGATGGTGCCGTGGTGCTGGTGGCTGGCGTGGTGGTGATGGTGGGGGTGGGTATGGGACGATGCCGACAGGGCCGAATCGTCGTTGAGCAGCGCCTGGAAGGAGTCGGTGTCGTCGTGCTCGTGTGGTACGTCGTGGGCTGACGCACCGTGCAAGGCGTGGCTAGGCAGTGCTGCGTGCGACGCCTGCGGACTGTATTCTAGGGTGTGCGCTGAGAGCGAGGGATGGTGTATGTGAGGACTGGCGGAGTGGTGGTGGGATACGGGGATGCGCGCGTGGAAGCTGCTGGCGTGGTGTTGCTGGTGGTGATGCGGGCGGCGATGCACGGGCTGTGAAAGGATCCGGGGATCTATCGGGTGGTACATCTCTGTGTCGTGGAGGGAGGCCAGGGTCGCTGCTGCGGAGGCGTGGTGAGGCCCTCCATGAAGCATGAGGTGGTGGCTGGATGGTGATTCAAAAGGGGGGTTAAGGAGGGACGATATATCGTGAGGATGTGTGTAAGGGTTGGGGTTCGTCTCTAAGTGGGACTCTAGCCCCTGGTGGGATGGTGCTTCATGTATAGAGTGATGCAGGTCAAGAAGTCTACTGCTGGCTGCCACGCCGTGGTGCTCATGCACTGGCGATGGCCGAGATGTCATGAGGTCAGGGGTATTGTCTGAGAAGTTGCGGGTCTCGCTCACATCGTGAAATCGCTGTGAAACGCCACCGAAGGGGTGCAATTGGGTGGTGGGTTGACTTCGGCTTTGGCTTTGATTTTGGTTTTGGTTTTGGTTTTGATTCTGACTCTGACTTTGGCTATGAGGTTGATTCTGATTCTGGTTTTGGCTCTGGAGAGAAGGGCTCTTGCTCAGGTCTTGGCACTGCTCACACGTCCTAATTACATCCGAGACCGTCTCCTTTATACGGCTCCAGTGGTACTTCTCGGCAATAACGGACGTGGTCTTATTAATACCGGCATGGCCGCCCTCCTCGTGGTTCCTTCGAGCAACAACCATCTGGCGGACCGGATCACTGATGACCTCTTTCCCCTTAAGCATCAAGACGTCGTTGTCGAGGAGCTTATAGTGCGTCGCTGCGCTCCGGAGCCTGCTTTTCTCGGCGCGGTCAGATCCGTTCGGGTAGCGCCCGTACTTGAGGTAGAATTTAATCTTGTCGAAACGTTCTTCACTTACAAGTAACGGGTCGCCTCCCTCGCCGGCGTCGATGCCGAGGTCACGGCCATAGATGATAGCGTCGACCAGCCGATCCGGATATGACTTCAGGTTACCACAGCCCTTGACACGGCCGATGCGCTTGAAGCCGAGAGCGTCCCAGATCCTGCACGAAGCCACATTGGTCTCGTAAACTAAGTTAAACACGGAGTACGTATAACCAAGCTTTGGTGCCCAGTCGAGGTAAGTTTCGCCCATAAGCCGGCCGACACCACGGTTACGGGCAGCATCCGTGACCAGAAACCCGGCGTTGCACACATGGCTACTCCGGCCGGGGTAATTAGGCTTGATATAGAAACTACCCAAGCATTCCCTAGACCAATCTTTGCCCTCAACGACTTCGTCAGGGCTGTCAATCTGGCCAAGAAGCATGACCCCGGCAAAGTTCTGGAGCCAGTAGGCGGAGAACTTCTCGAAGGGCATGGGATCTATCATGGGGTAGGTATCACCGCCCTCTATCTCCTTGGCAAACTGGTCCGAGAGGTAACGCAGTAACGAAGGTGGCACTTGTTCCCGGGAAACGAAGGGCACAACAGTGGCAATGGTCTGACGGTCCCTGAGGGTCACTTGGCGTGGCCGGATATCAGCGGGCAGCGCCGGCTTACCCGGGTCCGGGAACGGCGGTGCGCCGGACACGCGATGGATGGTCGGCGCCGACGGATCATCCATAATAGCCGGCATGTTGGTGTGTCTATCTATCTAGATCTGAGATCTGTCCGTGTTCACTTGCCTCTTGGTCGACCAACTAGGCGAAGCTCCTAGTCCCAAGCATCAGCACTACGGTCCGGGGAGGGGGTGTGAATAGCACACTACAGCGGGATCAGTGCTCATTTCTTACCAGACGTGACCGTGACAGGCGCCCAACAAAACGAGAACGGCCCAATCAAATCCCTCAGACTGTGACTAGCCAAAAAGCGAGAGCCAAAAACAGAAGGAAAGAAGAGAATGCGATTACATGCACGGCATTGATCCTGGCGTTCTAAAATGCTCGGTGCCACTGATGGAAGAGGCTCCTCTGTATATGAGGATGAGGGGTTTCTACTGGGTCGAGTCACTAGAAAGCGGGTGTTTTTAGCCGGTTAATCGCCGGAAGGGCGCGCCCTAGGTACCTAAGGTAGTGCTAGGCACCCGCACCTGCTGTACATACAATAACGTAGCGTAAGTCTTTTATGTTATTATTACCTACACGCCCCGTTCCCACCTAAGCAGTGGAGATAAACATAGTGCGTAATAATATGGATACTGTATGCGACCGTACTGTATAAGTAGGTATATTTACAGTGCAGACGGGAACACACCGAAACTGTTAGTTAGAGGCTGCGACAGTCACTTCAAATATAGTTTGCGACAGTAGTTATATACTAACAGAATCGCTGTAGCTAGTATACCAAAAGAGCCCCAAGTCGATGATATTTGAAAACCTTACCCTCCTTAGCGTTGGGTGTGTTTCTTAGTCGTAGGGTAATGAATGTCTAGACGAGCAAGCCAAAAGTTGTGTCAATAAGAGTGAGGGAATTTACAACTATAAACAACGAGACACAAAAACGACTCGGATCTCAAAGTAGTGACCGAAGCCCCTAAAAAATGGTTAGATCTTACTAGCTTAGGGTTTTTACACTATACTGACCTGTAATGTTTCTACATTGTCGCCTCCTGAGCCGCCATCATGAGGCAACAGTAACACGTTGGCCAACTGCTTCTTCGTCCTCTGGACCTTGATGACTTCCTGCCCGTATATCAGTAATCGGCTGTCTCTATGGGTGCAGGGAAGTTACCTCCTCGAACGAGTCGCGCATGTAGAGCCTAACGGTTGTTACCGGCTTTGTCTGACCTAGGCGGTGGATTCGCGCAAGTGCCTGTTCCTCGAGTGTGGGATTCCTAAGTTGTCAATTCAGTGTACTCACATATCTTTAGAGACGATTCGGTGCTCACCAGTGAGGTTCCATAAGGTAAGCGCGCGATGCGGCCGTCAAAGTAAGGCTGTGGTACGTTAGGCACGAGACATTTTAAAAGTTGAATTACGTACCCAACAGCACCGCAGGATAATGTAAGTAGCATGACGCGAACTGTTGGATCTGTTCGGAATCTGGTAACAACGCCTCCTCTCTCGTTCTGCGGCACTTTTCCGTCGAAGCGGACGCTTGGGATCGAGTTCCGGTCCAGGCCAGCTCTCACAAGGTCCAGTGTAAGTCGCCAGGTGGAAAACACGACACTGCGATCAGTTAGCTCCCCCGTCACACCATAAGTCGGTTTTCATAAAAAGAATTTAAGTACCATTTAGTACCGAGAGGTAAGCTATTGAGATCTGCGATGAGTGCATCGACTTTGGATGACAGGTTCGTTGATGAAGTTGGTATTGCGGAGAGTGTATCCGGTATTTCTTCAAAAGCATCATTGCCCGTGGAAACTGAGGCAACGGGGCAGGCCGGTTTATGGCCACATTCCATTTTACGGCGATCCCTATTAAGTTTCCGGGTGCATTCACTGCAGATGAACCTCATACAGCTCGAGAATTGATGGCCGGAGTTGGATGGGCCCGGTTCGTCTAGTAGTGATTCCGTAAAGTCGAAGGACAATGAGCATTCCGTGCAGACGACGGCCTCCATTCCTCGCCTTGAATTGAAGGCTTGTTGGGCAATGCTTGACCATTCGTGGCCTTTCTTGGGCTCGTGTCTAGCGTTGTATTGAAGTCCAAGGTTACAGAAAAGTCGAAGAGACTCGATTCGCTGAAGAGCGTTCGCGTAAACATTTACTCCTGGGCCCAGATGGTTACCCGAGACGGCTTCGTCAATGCTGTGAATTGCTTGTTGCCGGAGAGCTTCGTATGCCGTCCTTTCTTCAGGTGGAAAGTCTACTGGGCAAAGGAGGTCCGTCTTCGAGGGTAAGTTGATCGCTCCCTTGGCTCTTCGAAGTAATAAGCATGCTGATAGATACTGGAGCCTTTTAGCAGCTTCTTCGTCCTCTCCAGCCTTCCAGAGAGAAGATATATCTGCTTCAAATTGTTTAATGTCGTTATAGGGATTTGCTCTTATGAATTTCAGCAAAGAAGCTAGATCAGAGAGCCTATTCTGAACTGGAGTTCCAGTAACAGCCCAACGAGAAAACGCAGGGAGTGCACAAACGGCCTTTGCCATTGTCGAATTCGCGTTTCGAACGAAATGAGCTAGTTCTTTTCTCAGCACCACGCATTAGAGGTCGCTTTTGTAAAGCCTACCTTCATCAAGAATAATTCGCTTCCACCGGACGGAATACAACGGAGAGTTCTGTGCAGCCCTGTGCCCTTTCCATTCGGCTGAGACCGTATGGTAAGTTGTTAGCACTATGTGCTGAGAGCTAATTTCGTCAAGGTTAGTGATTCTAGTCTTGTTATGGTGGCGACACCATTGAAGACAACCACCGAACACATGCCTAACCTTCTGTTAGCGTGAAGTGGCGAAGACGCCTTCGGTGAAAAATACTCAGACAGCTGTTCCTCCCAGGTATCTAGCACTACTCGTAGTCAGATACGGCGACAGTACTCTTCAGATAGTCTAGACATACAAGGGGGGGGTATAATGATAAGCGTCGTTGCTACTTCGGGAACAGTTTGGAGGCGGCTTGATATATGTAGGACACGTTCTGCCGGAGTATCGAGGTCCGCGGCAACTAGGGCGATCATTGTAAGAGTCTTTCCAAGGCCCATGGTATCAGCAATGATACCGCCGCGGAATTCAGGTGGCTCCTCATCCTGGTAGGCGTTCGAAACTTTGTTGATGAAACTAGATTTGTTAGCGTAGCTGCTGACTATGCCCTTGGTATACAAACATACTATATACCATGATCAGTTTTGTGAGCCTCCCAAAGATCAATATACTCTTGGTCGAAGGCCCAGCCACGCTCGCGTTGTATCATGAAAGTGAGCGCCTGTTTTTGGTGTCTTAGGAGATACGTTAGTTCTGAGAAAACGGTGAAAGACGCATATAGGTTACCACACTTTTTCAGAACCGAGCGAATAAACACTGGCTGTTGGGCTTCGCGTAAATCGTCTCGACTTTTAAGAGCATCTAGAAAGGTAGGTTGTGACGATATAGCTTGCATCTCTATAGATGCTGTCTTCTTAATTGTAACATCGGATACCAAAGCACATGTCTCGAGTGAGCCGGTTGACAATTTTTGAGGATTGCAATATTTGGTGTCACGATAACACCGTCGTGGGTCTTGTAAATGAACGTCTTGTTCTTGAAGCCAGTCTCCAATGTCTTCTAGAAGCTCAATTGGCCCGTATACCGTGACTTCCAATGAGCAAGGCCAGATCCTCAGACTATGGGCTGATTTCGATGCGAATAAGTCCTTACCGATGATACAGCATACAAAGAGCTCAAGTGTACCTTCCTCTAGGAGACCATGGATCATCTGGCTATGATTCGAATTCAGCCGGCCAGTGAGAATTCCGTCGTCAATTGACATAAATTGGTCGGATGAATGGAATCTAACCAAAACTTCAGCCGGCGCGCTTGAACTTTTCAAGTCACAGGAACCGATGAGTTGCTGTATCTAAGGTAACACTTAGCTAATGTTACAGGCTGTGGGGACGATTGCTCACCATGCCAAAGCATACGGATTCATCATTGCTTTGCGGTGCAGTAGGCTGAGGTAATAGTAGGCTTGGGTTATGGGTAAAGCTCGGCATTGAATCGATGTTTGTCAGGGAATGATAGGTGGGAGATACTGAGGGAGGGATGAATTGCGCATTGTGCCCCCCGTTAACCATTGCCGGCAAGCAAGGCTCAAATGAAGGAAAATTATGCCATGATGTTGGCTCATGGCCGTTAGATGGAACAGGAGGCCGCCAGAACTGCGAGGGTATGCCTAGCGCTCTAGTATTTGGTGAAGTTTGCGCTGGCAAGTAACCCTGAAAATTGCTGACAGCAGGCTGGCCGAAATCGTGACTCTGAGTGTTACAATTCGTGTAATGATGAGCAGATACCCACCACTGGCTTGAATTTTCTGTTGAAACTGAAGAGGATACGCTGGAAATTAGGATAGATTCTTCACTTTTTGGGGCGTTAGAAGCAGACTGTTCGCTTTGGTATTGTATGTGTGGTGTTTCTGCCTTAGCTGATCCGACCTGCTGTGTATTATTAGAGTGTACCTCAGTAGAAAGACTATTCGCTGGGAAACTCCATTGATCCAAACTATCCTGGATTCTTGTCCGTTTGGTAGGACGAGGACCAGGAATATCGTGATCCATGACATATGTGAATGTAGCACGTCCTCAAGTGTGTAGATGCACAATTCTATCTGCTGAGTACAGCTGCTCAGAAGGTTGGGTAGTATCTTCGTGAGACGATTTGTAGCACCCGTTGCCTGGCTGCCTCATCTTACAACTACTACGGTACGCGGTTAGCCGTTTTACTTGAAGTATGCAGTTTTTTATTGGCTAATACTCTGCACTTCTCCTTACCCAACCAATTCCATCGATACGATATAGCTGCGGCCACCTGCGCCACAAAAGCACGACGATTGGGGGCTGTGTTTGGTTTGGCGCGGATGAAACGGTAAGGCCGACTGGACATCTGTCCTTGGAAGCTCCCCGCCCTCGGAAAATCTCCCATGACAAAGTCTAAATCATTCATGAGATTGATTTGAAGTAGATAGCGAAAATGCCTCTAGCGCCGACAGCGTCAGCGCACGCAAGACAAACGATTCGAGACGCGTTTGAGGGCCTCGACAGGACAATCAGCCCAGCCGAGTCGCGAAGTTTCGCCGATACAACACTCCAGGATGTGAGGGCAGCAGCGATACAACTCGAACAGCAACTTGCTGCCCGAAAGTGTCTCCAAAACATGCGACGCTTGGAACCTCTCTTCAAAGGTTTGGAGCATTACGCAAAAGCTGTAGACCTTCTATGCAATGGGACCCCCTACCTTCCATGGATATGGGCACCGATCACCTTAATACTGAGAGTTGCCTCAGAATATGTTGAAGCCTTTGAGAAGATCATCAAGGCTTATTCGCGGATTGCTGAGTCCCTGAAGAGATTCGAAATATTGGACAAAGCGTGCGCTCGCAATAAAGATTTTCAACAGACTCTGGCTGCGTTCTACGCTGACATACTCGAGTTTCATCTGCACGCATATAAGTTCACAACCCGAAATGGTCAGAAGATCCCGAGAAGTTTTAGAAACCCGACAAGAATTATGAATTTTCCACTGATTTTGTGCAGGGTGGAAATTACTATTTGCTACCTCGTGGGGTCGATTTGAGCGAAGATTTGACGGCATACTGGAGAGCATGAAGCGCCACGAAGGGCTAATCGACAAAGAAGCAAATGCTTACAATATTGCTGAATCGCAGAAAATGCGAGAAGAGATTCGTGAGTGGCGCAGAAAAGACCTTGAGCAAACCGAACGACTTGAAAAAGACGAGGCTCGTAGACGATATGAATCTATAGCATCGTGGCTAAAGGTAAACGATTCAGAGCAGCAGCTTATCTATGACTCCTTACACTCCGAAGGCCAAAATTATCCAGGAACTTGCGATTGGGCCTTGAAAAACAAAAAGATACAGCTATACTTCCAGAGGAAGCCCGCAACCCAAGTTCTTTGGCTACACGGTGTTCCGGGATCCGGCAAGAGTGTCTTGTTGGCTGAACTTGTCAACTTCGCAGAATCAGCAGATTGCTACAGTATTCGGTTTTTTTGCAGTCGATTACACCGTTCCAATCGCTATGATCAGATTCTTAGAACTCTCTTTCTCCAGCTACTTCGTAAAGATAGCGAACTGATAGCCAACGTCTACGGAGACTCGAATTTCGAAAAACCACCGCCATCAAATACAGTTGTCGAAAAGCTATTTCACAGAGTCCTGACGGGCATATCAAACTCTGCCCGCCAGAATGATTATGTTTGGGTTTTCATTGACGGCTTGAACGAGTGTGACCCCAAAACTCAGACACAAGTCATGCAACTTGTTAAGCTGATGGTGTCCAAAATAACAATATCGAGTGGGCTGATCTGCAAAGTCCTCATATCAAGCCGAGATTCGGAGAGTAAACAACTGCGAAGAAAAGAAAAACTCTCTCTCACTGAAGAGAAGCCTTCGTTATCCCGAGCCATCATGCAATATACCTCACAACGGCTTCAGGCTCTACATGTCAAGTTAGAGCAACTGAACTTGACCGGAAGCGAGGTTGGAAATATTGAGCAATCGATTACAAAAAAATCCGACGGTTTGCTGGCCCCGCGCACCCTAAACCTGAACTTGACTTAAGTATCTAATAGGTATGTTTTTATACGCTCGACTGCTCTTGGACTACCTCGCGAACAACATCTTCATTCGTGGAGCGCAGGTCATATCGGCTGTACATGACCTGCCTGAAAAGCTATCCGATTTGTAAGTTTGTGCGTCATTCATGGATATCTTAGGCACTAACCAATTTTTTAGTTATAGACAGATACTCTCGCAAATTCTTGCCCACTTAAACAAGCAGTCGGTGAACTATGTCACAACTCTTTTTGGATTGGTTGCATTTGCTAGGAGGCCTTTGAAAAGAGTTGAATTATTGTCAGCAATGGCTTTCAGCGAGGGCGACTGCTCCGTCACAAATATCGCGCCTAGGTTTATCCTAGAGACGTGTAATACACTCATCGAAGAAAGAAGCGATACTACCCTGTCCTTCATCCACGCTTCTGTGCAGGAGTAAGCCGGGGCGCAGGATACGAGCTGAGCAAGCTATACATTCACTGACTACGACTAGATTCCTCGAGTCTCCAGAGAGCAACCTCCGCATTACCGAATTGCCGGCTGTTGAGGAACAAGGTATCGCTACGCTTACCTGCTTACTTTCTGGGTTACGAACGTTTGCCCGACCAGTCCACCACACGGAACGGAACATTCAGGTAGCGAAAGGTTTACACGGGCTTCATATCTATGCCACGGAGTACTGGACGGATTATTTGTTGCGATTTATGGAACTGGCAGAATCACATAACCCATCCTCTAAAGTGATTGATCTTGCGGGCCAGCTATGTCAACATCTTGATGGCCTCCCCGCGCCTACCTTAAACAAAACCGACACTAACACCACAGCAGTACTAGACTCAAGGCTTGGACTTCTCGAGGGTTATCCAATAATTCAAAAACAAGTTAGAATGACGATACGTGCGAGATTACTGAAGCACTTGGATAACCGGCCAACTCAATTGACTGAATCAACATTAGGCAGGTGTATTTTGAATTTATACATGATTATTCATACTCGAACTAACACCGATACCAGAAGCCACTAGCGCTAATAACGAGCCGCTTGGGCGGGGGCTTGAAGCTATACTATCCTCCTATCAGACGGCCGTGCGCTTCCTCCTTGATCAAGACGATTATCCCGGCGTGTCGCCCAAAGAGCTTGAAGAGTTCAAGCTTAACTTCCGGACATCGGCATATACCTGCCGACTCGGCTTTTGCCCTCGTTCGGCGCTGGGTTTCGAGTCTCAAAAAGACTGCTTAAAACATGAAGCAACCCACTTTCCCCTATGGGTTTGTAAAGTTGCGGGTTGCCAGTATCCTTCATTTAGATCAGCTAAAGCTTTGCGAGATCATACTAGAGAGCGTCACGATAAAGTAACAAGCCTACGATCTATTCGACGGGTAGGAAGACTGCCCGAACTCGGTGCCCATGGTCCACTCTATCAAGCAAGCGCAATACCGGACACGCAGATTTCCATTGATTTCGCACCTCGCCCGAAAGTTACAGTCCCGATAATACCCGAACCCCAGGTAAATACACTTTTACTTGTTCTATAATTCATCTATACTTCCATCTAACGTCCATCTAGCACCGTGAACGGCGACAAATCCGGGGGAAGTCCATCACCGTAAATACGAGTATGCCCCCGCCGTCTAGCACCGGGTGGGATGTTGGAGACACACCCAAGCGGGATTTAGGAGGCATACTCGAGCCGGATTGGGGAGAATTCGTGGGGAGTGCTCTACAACTCCCACTCCCCCAACAACAGGTAAGTAGTTAAACTGGACTGATATACTCCGTTGTTCCTTTATCGCCGAAGGCCTTGGCCCTAATTTGGAAGCTAATTTTATCTGTACAGCTCGAATCACGGGATGCGTTTCAGCTGCGGAAAATACCGTGTGATGGCTTGGTGCCACGGGATGTGCTGCTGTTTAGGAGAAAACCGAGTCTGCTAGACTTGGTTCAAAGCATCCGAGAGCTGGAGTTGCTGCAGCAGCAGGCGCTGAAGGTTCAGCAGAGCCAGCGGGACCGGACGCAGTCGCTTCGCGACGGGTTGCAGCAGCGGCTCAAGGAGTCTAAGACGTGGGGGCCGCAGCAGAATGCGGTGTCGGTACAACGTAAGCGCGACTTATCAGAGAGGCTGTGGAATATACATGAAAGAAAACAGGAGCTTTTCCGCAGTGCGTTGCAAGAGCAGGAAAAGCTGCAGAACCTCCAGGAGAAGTTACAGAGGTGCCGGCCGTTGCACGCGCCGCTGGAGCTGATTGGGGACGATTCCACCGAGGTGCTGCGGGCGCTGGATGCGCTGGACTCCTGGGAGAAGCCCTGGAAGACGAATTGGCAGAGCCTCGAGCGGCAGGCGCTGGTGGCGCTGGGCTCCTGGGAGGAGGAGGAGGGGAAATTCGAGCAGCAGCTAAAGGAGGCGCAGGACCAGCAGCAGGGCCGGCCAACATTAAAGGGTATATCTATTATGGAACTTCTACAATGACATTGCTATTTATCTATCGCACTAATAGAACTTGAAACCCTACCCGGATTATCACTCTACGGGTAGGCAAAGATAAAAAAGGTATATCGTCTTTTTTGACTGCTCGACCTAGGTTGAGGAGCACGAGCCGTTGGTAGGGCAGAGAGTTTGATGCATATTGGAGGTGACTCCTCGTGGTATAACTTGCGAAGAAGCTACTAGCGAAGTCAATGACGGAACAGGAGCACGGGAAGGTCACTAGGAGTCTGTAAAGACTACTAGGTATATATGAGTAGACCTTATTTTGGACGTTTACATCTGAAGAAACACCAGATGGTACAACTATCGTGTGATAGGTCGCGTCGTCGTTAGAGCCTATGATGCTTAACGACCTATGAACGACGGCCCTCACAAGTTTCTTACCCAGTCGTAGTCTGTGAATTGCTGAGCACGTTGGAATACCTTAGTCGACGCGACAGCTTCGGAAGCTAGGTAAGCAATTCAATACGCTTTCGCCATTTACCAGCGGCTCTACCCCCCGGCATGCTGTCGCCCGGAGGCGACACTGGGAGATGGCTAGGGGCTATTTCAGGAGTTTCTCGGGCTTCAGTATGTCTATTCTACTAGTTACTCTGTTAGATCGCCCTTTTTGCTGGCGACGGCCTTCGCTGCACTATGTCCGGGATGAGTAGCGAGCGTGCGGCCCGACGATGAGGCATTCGGCCTCTAGCACTGTAGTCTTTTCTGGACGATTCTGATATCCTGGACACGCCGAACATACATATCGCGTGTATCATCCCCCGGAATTTAAACAGAGCGCCCTTATCACTAGAGAGACTATCCACATAGTGGGGGAGCGAAGTAGATCGGCGCAATCTCACTATATCGTCATATCCGTTTTTAAGATATATGGTAGATATAGCCTTGTGTACTACTCGTTCCTGCAACCCGATTTCGACATCGTGGTGACCAAACCGGCAATGGGCGGCGGTTGGCTCTCACCTTGCAACAACGAGGAACAAGAAACTGTTCAGCAGAAATTCAATGCGGTGTTATTAAATCTTCCGGCGTTATCTTTCCGTGCATATATGTAAGTCCGCGATACGGTGACACATGATTCGGCAAGGGCTCGGAGCGCGCTCTGATTTTGACTAGGAGCAGGTGACCGAAATGGACAGAACCATTACCTACCTTGGATACCTAGGGCAGTGTGTATTCCGTAGGCATGATCAGGGATCCATTCAATATGCTTGATAGGTAATATCGAGTAGGTACTAAGTATGTATAATAGCGCACAGATGTTTTCCAAGGTAGGCGGGCTGGTTCTTGGCAGGAACCTATTCACAGAGCGGACGCACCACGACAGGGAATCGAACACATGCTAGTCGCCCCAACGGCCCACTACGAGTTAGTTGTCAGGCGTGCTGGAGTCTGCTGACGGAGCAACGCCCGGGCTTGCTTCTGTCAACGGGCAGAAACATGCGCGATTCCCATTGACTAAGGCCTGGCTGCTATTCCTATTTCGTAGTAGTCCCCGGAGCTGTCAAATCGAAGCAAAAACAATTCCATCTACGTTCTTACTTATCTGCTTACCTAGTGTAGGGTATTGTGAGAATTATTCAAAACCTAGACTCCCCATGTTTGTCTGTTTCTACCTTCTGCCAGGCACTTCCGGCGGCTCAATGGCGCTCTAGCCTAGCTGCCTACATACTAAATACCCCCCAAGACATACCTATACTACATGCCCTGTTTAGGTACTTATATGCAGGTACCTAAGGTGGGTATACAGGTATAGACTCTTTGCCTTAACGACAACGTGCCCGAAGAAACACCAAAGCCTAGACTAACTAAGCCTGCCTCAACTTTACGTACGTCATGAACGTTCTCCTTCGGTTTGCATCGCAACGCCATCTTCCAGCTCAGTTAGCGGAACACCGCATTCCCGCCACTGATAGGCGCGATCGTAGACATCTTCATTTACCAGCTTCTTTAGCTTGCACATCCCGGTCGCCACATATCTAAGATTGCACCACACCGTCAGTACGGTACATGCGCGCTTCATATGCTCATGTTCAGACACGGACACACACACGGACACACACACTGTCCCATACTCGTGCCCGCTTGCGAACCCATCATTAGCGCGTCGTCGCCCACGAGCTCGGTATAGATATAGATAGATACACTACTACTACCGCTGCCACCGCTGCTACCGCTGCTACCGCTGCTACCTGCTTGGCCATGGAGGAAGACGAGAACCATGGCGCTGGCCAACAAACGCGAGCCGAAGCAAAGCAAGAAGAACCCGTCCACCATCCGACCCCTCTCCCCAACGACAGTAGCTTCGTCGAGACCACGAAGCTCGAGCCCGACTACGAGCAGCACATCGATTCTATGACGGAGGAGGCACACGTCCGCGCTCACCTGCAAGATATCGAGTCGAGCTTTATACCGCCCTCCTCTCCTACCATCCAAGTCGCCGGTCCGGACGCCGGTGTCGACGACACTTATCTCTTCGATGTGGCGCCCAAGAAACCCCCCCCGCCTGCTACTGCTGTTGCTGCTACTACTGCTGCTACACCTCTAGAGCAGCAGCAAGACCAATCCAATTCGCAGGTCGCTCCATTGTCAACGTCCCAAAAGCCCGAGACCAACCAGCAGCCGACACGCGAATCCTCTGTGATCACATCTCCAGCCCAGGTCACGGCTCCTGCTGGCGCTTCATCTGATCCCACGCCTGCTCAACCGGGGGATCAATTGATATCGGAGGCCCAAACCCATAGTGCCCTCGATAGTAGCAATGGTGATACTGATGCCGCCAACACCACGTTCCCCCCCGAGAGCCTATCCTCCCCCACAGCTGCTGCTGCTGCTCGCGCTGTATCAAGAGCTGCGTCCACCGCAACAGATACCACGGTCCAAAAACTTCCTAGTGAGCAGGAAGACAGTAGTGCACCAGCGAAGGACAGCTCCAACATAGAAGATACTAACGACGACGCATCTTTCTCAACTGGTGTTCCCACTCCTAACCATAGTGGCTCAGACGTAGCCACCACCAATCAACTGTCCAACGGCGCCGGTGCTACTCCGGGTAATGCCCTCAAGGTTGCGAAGCGCCCCAGGTATCTGCGCAGTAGGAACGCCAGCCAGCGCTCTTCCGCCTCTTCTTTCCTCGCCAGTGACGATGTCGAAAGTGATGGTGCTATTGGGCTTGGTGCCGATTATGCCCTCCATCCAGGAGGTGCTGCCCCTGCCTTTGGTCTAACGCGCAGCGCCAGCAACGGCCTCTCTCGTTCTCTTAGCATGGGAAGCATAGTATCTGGGTTCGATGACAGCTTCGACCCTCTACGGCCTGGTCCACTTGAACCCCTAGAGGAAGTCGAGAGCCCCGTACGCGAGCATGTGAGTGACGCTCTGGTTACCCCCAGGGCTAAGAGGGGCCCTCCAAAGGCGCCCACGGACACCATCATTGCACGACATGTACGCAACGTGGAAGTACCTGAGTCCCTTGCCAGGGAGTATCAGACGAAAGGCGGATTGTCCACACCGCTGCAGTCCTACCGCAAGCTGTCTGACTACACCCCAGCCCCCAGTACTGCGGCCCGGGGCGGCAGAAACATGACTCTAAAGGAGCAGTCTAGTACTATTGAGCGGCTCTCTAAAGAAAACTTCGACCTCAAGCTCAAGGTTATGTTCCTTTCCGATCGGCTAGACAAACTCTCCGAAGAGGGTATTAAGGAGATGATCTCGGAGAACGTCGAATTGCGAACATCATTGGCCGTCATACAGAGGGACAATAAGCTGCTAAGGCGTCGAGTCAAGGAACTTGAGAAGCGATACTATGAAGACGAAGGCCGCCCTAGCACCGCCCGGAGCGGGTTTTCATCCGAAGGGAGAGCAACACCCACCTTTGAGTCGAGCGCACAAGCTAATGAGGAGGAGATTCTCGTACTCCGTGAACAAATTGAAGAATACGTGCGTGAGATTGAACGACTGCGGTCAGAAAGCATGAATGATGAACTGGAGAAGCGGAAGCTGGTGGAGACTGTCAAAACTATGGGAGATAGGGTGACCGACCGTGTAGGGGACAATTTGGGACGACAGGAGGAGGTGGAAGTCTGGAAGGACCTTTTGGAACAAGAGACAGCACGCCGTGAACAAGCTGATGATGACAACCGAAAGCTACGAGATGAGATTTTTGCACTGAAGCAAGAGATGAGTGGATCAATACCCGGAGGCGGCGGTATGCACCATACAACCAACATCTATAACATTACTAGGAAGCCAAGGCAGACTTCACCTTCACGGTCACGCCCAGTCTCTGGCTTGTCGGGAGAGGCGGATCAATCCAACTCTCTAAGCCAGGCGTCGACTTTGGTGGAAGAGCTCCGCCGGGAGAGCGAAAAGCTGCGGCATGAGAATGCTGAACTACGTAGGGAAGTTGGCGCGCAGACTTCGATGCTCACCTCACGGAATCGTGAAAAAGAGCGGCTATACCAGGAGATTGAGGATCTGAAACTAGCCCAGCGACGTGGTGGGCCAGCACCTTCGACCCTCGATAGCCTTTTCGATCGATCAGCATCGCGGGTCGGCGCTCATGATCGCCCTATATCGAGAGGCAGTGGGCGGTCTCGGCTGACCACGACCATGGAAGATCCTGATGCAGAAGCCCTGGAAAACAAAATAGCGGAACAACGCGATAAAATGAACGAGCTAAAGTTCAAGAACCAGGAACTTCAGCGAGAGCTTGAGACCTGCATGGCAGACTTTGAAGAAGCGGTGGAAATGAAAAGGCAGGCCGAAGAGAATGCTGCAGCTGTCCAAGAGGATCTGGAGAATACGATGAATGACCTTATGACTATCCAAGCTGAACGGGACGAGGCGCTGCAGGACCAAGCTGCTTGGGAGAATAAATTTGCCGATCTGCAGGAAGAAGCCCAGCAATTAGTGAATGAACTGGAGGGAGAAGCTGACCAGAAGACCGAGGAGATTCATCGTCTACAAATAGAGCTTCAAGATCGTTCAGATAATTTCGAAGCCCTTCAAGAGGAGATGCGCAGCATGACCGAGTCTCTCATAAGACTCGAGGATGAACAGGTGAAGACACAAAAGAGGATTGAGCAGCTCGAGCAAGAACTGGCGGACTCCGGAAAAGAACTAGAGGATCTCGAGGCTCAACTCCTGGAATCCAATGAAAAGGCTCAGCGACTGAGCGTACAGCAAGAATCTAGTCAGGGAGAAATCGCTTTCCTACGTGAAGAGCAAGAAGGCGACAAGATCAGGATCGGTGATCTCGAAGCCGCGCTAGCCAACGCTCAGCATATCATTGCAGACGAGCGTGATCGCGCTAGGGAGCTCGATCAACGACTTGCCAACGAACGCAAACAGCGCGAGTTGGTCGCTAACCGCGAGAAGGAAGAAGTGCAGCAGATCATTAACGATCTCAATCGCGAGGCGTCTGCAGCCAAGGAGGAGGCTAGGATCCTCCGGAAGAGCCTTGGGAACAGAGAAGTAGAGGCAACACAATGGAAGGAGAGACTAATAGAACTAGAGAACAACCTGCGAGAGGCTCTGGGAGATTTGAATGGAACCCGGTCAAGTCTACTGCAGGTAAGAGTCTATCCAGTGTTTTATTCAGAGATTCTTAGCTAATGTGTGGCTAGTCCATTGCTACACTTCAACGCGAACTCGAGACCACCGCCCGTGATCTTGACAGCACCAAGAGTTCTCTACTAGAAAAAGAACGTATTATCAAGCAACGCGACAGCTTGCTTGAATCCCACGCCCTTGAATCTCGGAAGCTTGGGGATTTACTTGACAAGGAACGCCAGGCTCACCGTAATACAAATAACCAGTTCGAGACTTTCCAGCGCACGCATCAGCATGTCACACGGACGGTCACTAGCCAAGATTCGCGTATCGTAGAGCTCGAGACTACTCGACAATCGGACAAAAGAAGGATATCCCAGCTAGAGGCTGCGTTTAAGGAACAAGTTATCGAGCGAAACAACCTACTGTTGGTGTTGTGGACGCGCCTTTCTGCGCTCTGCGGCTCCGATTGGGCACATAACAACAGCTTGATTAATGGTCGGGCACTGCCGTCGCTCGAGTCTATATCAACGATGCTTCCTGGATTCAGCAAGAACCTACTAGCAGCCGTCAAGATGATCGAGTCTCTACTGAGCAATTTCCAGTCTCGCATCAAATCCGTTGAGCGTGACCTCTGGAAGGAGTACCAGACGCTCGAAAACCACCTTGAAGTGCGCACAAAGAAACTGGAGCGACTGGAGGCTCTTGTACGATCTGGTATTGCGACTGGTAATCCCGACGCCCAGGCAAGACTCTTGCAGCTGGAGACGGCGTATCGGACTCTCAAGATCGAACACGCGACACTTCAGCGTGCTCAAGATGCTCGCAATCGAAGTGGAGGCTATCACAGCCAGGGATCAGGCGAAGAGCTGCTTCAGGGGGTGAGCCCTTCGCCATTAGTGCCAACAGGGCCGCATGGGAGAGAATCAAAACTCCCTCGCAGTAAGACTACGCATTTTGAGACGGCAAATAGCAAGGGCACGGGGAGTAGCCTCACCCTGGCCCCCCCTAATATGGGGACTGATCTGGGACGTCTAAAGTCTTCGCAAGGTGATCATGGCCTAACGCGGGGAAATGATAACCACTGGATGCTCAGGCTGCGCGAGCTCGAATACAAGCTAAAGGAGGAACGAGAAGCTAGGCAGATGGATCGAGCCGCGGCTCGCAAGAGAATCCAAGACAGCGAAAGACAAAACAACGAACTGGCCGCCGAGCTAGTGCGCGCCAAGAGGAAAACGGGGGAATAGAAGCCCTAGTCAGGACTGCGACGCCTTAAGGACGCTTGGGATCGGTTTTAAACGATGAGTATTGATTATTATGCTGGGGCCACTATCTGTACTAACACTGGGACACCAACGATGCAATGCCGCGACGAGCATAGATATTAGTTTTTTTATTTTTGCCAGAAGGACAGCATGGCGTCTACGGGTGCTCTGCTCTAACAAGAGACGCAATGTCGCGTTCCGTCGTGGAAAAAAGTCATTTCCCCCTCTGTATGGCGCTATCTGGGTTAAAAGGAGTTAGCTAGGACGATGTACGGGAATGACACGTCATGGCGTTTACGAGGCGCCTTGACCTTGAGATGATGCACGATATATTACTACTTGTATTAGCCTCTGATATCCTTCGGTTTGAGATCATGTGCTGCTGCGATGCGGTTGTTGTGTGCTGAGCGTGGTGTCCGTGTTGATAAGTGTGCGCGGTTCAAATACGCGGGCTTCGAGCCGTCTCGTTAGTTCTGCTACAATTAGCTAAAGTGTGTACACACACGCAGCCACTTTTCGAACAAGCGATATGGATTGAATAGTCATGTCGTTTTAAGATTTTAAGTATTGATTCGTTCCCTTCGATGAATACCGTCGATATTGTTCTCGCAGAACGGTGGGTTAGGGGTCTTTTTTATTACTACTCTATGGCGTTAAGGTAAACCTATTGGCCTGCAATCATGCACACATATCGCGGAGTATTTTGTGCGTTTCTCTAATCAATTTCAATTGCGTTATCCTCAGTTAATAGCTTCCCCGGTAAATTACGTTACAGTAGCTGCTATTGGAAGTGTATGACTGCATTCTACCTTCTTTAGGGCAGGTAGACTGCTTTACCACAAGGCGGGCGTATGGTTCATATTGGCCATGCTCCTTTCGGAGATGCGACCCTCGGTAAGCTTTTCTATACATCTCACAGGACAGAGCACGAAGGAGTTTGAATCGCATATATTGGGGGGTAGGGCATGAGCCTCTACTCGAAGTCTAGTTTGCGCGAGGTGCCAAACTCGACTAGGCTTCGAATAGCCGCCCATACTCATGCCCCAAATATTGTTGAATTCATTCCTTTGGTGCTCTAACGCTTCGCTACGTACGCGCAGCGAAGCTTCAGAGCTGAGTGGAGGGATAAAAAACCTCCGACTGCGCCTAAAAACTACCCCCTTTATGGGAGGTGGAAAAGTGAGGTGACGAGGAAAATCCCTCGCGCATAAGATGGGCTAGTCCTGTTAGGTGAATAGAACAACCCAATAATATTTCGGGTTACTAAAATACTAAATATATACATTGCGGTTGTCTTAAACTAGCTGTTAGAAATAGAAATTTTGTGCTGTTGTTTTAAGTTCTTTATACCGTCTATAGCCTCTAGGACCGGGTTAGTTATGCAAATTTTACTTGTGTAATTTGAATAAAATTATTCTTCTAGACTATGATAAACCGACAACATTTTGTTGATTCCACAATGTTAAGTTCCGTAAGCCACCTCCATGCCTAGCCACACAAACCAGCCACACAGTCAACTGCATGGCACAGAAATGTGTCGCCGCTAAGTATTGTTAGAGTAAAGTTGATAGCGAGTGAGTGACCAGGTAGGCAACCGCTGAGGGGGCTATTCATACACACTTCCCTTCATCAGTAATATCGCCAATATAGTCGTATGCCTACATAAGCTTTATCGTCTCAAATTCATAAGAATGGACAGAACCTGAGTATAATAAGACACGACCTTGCTACGGGGCGTAGCAATGGTTACCAATGGCGTCCGTGCTTACCGAGGCAGCCCAAAGGGGGTTGTATAATCTCCCCTCATCGATTTTTTATTCTCCGCTTGAGCTGCCTCAGCAACCCCGCCGGCGAAGATTCGTCAGTACACAAGTACTTTCATTGATTTCATCGCAACTTGCTGTCTCTCTGATCGACACTAAAAGCCACACACCGATCGCCGCGCAAGCTGACAACAGAAGGATTGTGGCTGCTATCACGTTCGGTCGACAGGTGGCGCAATGCCTTTAGACAGTCCACCGCAATCTTCACAACAAACCAACGGCATTCACCTTTGCAAGGTGTATCCTTCTTCCGACTGCGAGACCGCGACAGAGGTTGACATTATCGCCCTACATGGCTTGGACACCGATTCGTCACACACATGGACGTGGAAACAAGGGGACTCGGAGATGAACTAGCTGAAAGATCCGAAGATGCTGCCGGGTCGGATTCCAAATGCCCGCATCTTCACTTGTGATTGGCCTGCCAGTATCTTCAAAGACAAAACTACGATTCAAATGACAACAGTAGAGCTCGCGAGATGCTTGTTATTAGGCATCTAGTCTCGGCTCAAGGCTCACCCGACTCGTCCTATTCTCTTCATTGCTTCCTGTATTGGCGGCATCATCCTGGCCCAGGCCATGGTGATCGCCGCTGAGCCTGGAAGTGAATATAATTCACTATGGGAGGCTACCGGGGGCATTGCGTTCCTTGCTACGCCCTTCAGAGGGACAGGTTTCCAGGACATAGCCAAAATGGCAGTTCTATATTTGGAACTCAAAGCCCACCTCACAAACACAGCTATGACCAACCTTCTAGACTCCGTGAAGGAATCGAACCAATTTCTCGTAGAGCTCGTGGGAGACTTTACGCGGATATGCCAACTACGGCCCGAAGCCGATCCTGTCAGCTAGCCATCTTCTATGATACAAAAAAGGGGAACCTTCTTCGAAAAGGCCTACCCCTTTCTCTAGCAGATTCTTTGAAAGAGCCAAAATTGGTACGTCGGAACCAGGTTTCGATGAGCTGGTCCCTCTCTCCCAAATTTAATATTGAGATATGCCGAAGTGCTAATGCCTTTCCAGCTAGTTGATAGCGGCTCTGCTCGCCTGGATATCGTTCGCAACCCAATTCCCCTTAATCGAACTCATGTTATGATGAACAAGTTCTCTGGTGACCCCAACGATACAGACTTCGACGCTGTCTCTGGGCAAATAGAGATAATGCTCGGCAACATTATTAATGTGCAGCCCATTGAGAAAGCGAAAAGCTGGATAATCCATGAGCACTATAGGACAAAGCACAACATCGAACGGCTATCTGGCGACTTGCTGCCGTTAAACCAATGCTACATCAATTTGGCCATCGTGGAACAACCCACTGCCAAAGCTAAACCCAAGGAAGAAAAGGACGGAATAGAACATTCTTCTCCATTTTCCCTTCCTGCCCGCTTGAACGTTGAAACCCTAGACAAAGAAAGAGAATTACACTGCCAGCCCTATTTAACCCCGACAGACACCCAACGGCTTCTTGAAACCAAGTCGCATTATGATTCGTGGACGTGCGGGGGTAGGCAAGACTACATTATGCAAAAAGATTGTCTCTGAATTCATACGCGGCAATTTGTGGCAAAGCCAATTCGATTCCGTGCTCTGGGTACCATTAAGGAATTTAACGCTGCCAGAGAGACGCCAGACTCCCGGTACAACTTAGGACATCTGTTTCGTCACGAATTCTTGTCCCAGAGCATGGAATGTGACGAGCTGGCTGAGGCGTTGTGGCGCGCTATGAATGCCAAGCACGTTAGGGTCTTGTTCATTCTTGACGGCCTGGACGAAGTATGGTCGCGTTTGGACGGGTTTGGACGGCGGTATCCGCGAATTCCTTATTACACTCTCAAATCTTCCGGACGTTATCATCACCTCCCGCCCCAACGCAACCTTCACCGCGGACCTCGATCCTCCTCACCTTGAATTAGAAACTATTGGATTCGACCCAGACCAAGTCAAGGAATATATTGAAAACACCTTTTCAGATCTTCAAACAGGTCAGACTGCCTGGGGTAAGGTGGAAGCAATTCAATCATTTCTCGATCACCATCAGCTTCTACAAACATTTGTACAGATCCCGATCCAACTGGATGCCTTCTGTTTTACCTGGGATGATTTCCGCAATAAAGAATCCAGTAGTGATAATATTAAGGAGACTATGACAGTTCTTATAGATCACCTGCACTCTAGTTTACCTGAGCTATAATATAGACCCACATTTCCGTGACATCTGTGGCTTGTCTATCAGTCGGGGTACTTTACCCGATTCGTCACTTATCAAGCAACTTACCGCGTGCCGGCCGGTATGGTCAAGACCCCGTCGTCCTTTGTAAGGCGATGCTCGACGCCATTCTTGACGACAGCCAATACGCCCTGCTCGACTTTGAAGAACTCATCTTGTAAGCGGTGAATGTGCCTGGCATGGTTAGTTTGGCTCTTGATGAGCGGGTTCACAGCAGGGATGACATGGCTTACAATGGAGGTCCAGATAGCCCAGCGCGCGCGAAGTGGTTTTCTATGTAGTGGTGCTCTCTTACGACCCAGCTTCCGTCGGGCTTAAGCAACGGCTCGTATACTGCTGCGCGGTGAAGATGATCCCAGTTCAACTCGGTATTGTTCTTGGTGCGTGACACGGGGCGCGGGGAGAGCCACTGTTGCCAGGCCCAGACCATTTCGAACGTCAGTGAAAGGTAACGTGGCTTTGGGTGGTTTTGCTCGGGATACTCTCGAGTGTCCAAGTAACAAGTATTTATAAGCACAATTCGCGCTGTATTCCGTACTCATATGGGCCTAGCTATGTAATTGATTATCAATATTTATTGCTCGGCTTACTGGTAAGCCATATAACTGCGACGTTACGATAACTAATGCATATAACAGTCCCCGATACACTGCAGAGACAGCTCGGGGTATTCTTTTTCGAAGCGACAGACATAGAATGGACAGAGCTCGAACACGGGTAGAAGACGATCGCGCAGATGCAGGGTGCAGATGGCGAGTCGGATGTGGGGTGCATATACGAATACCTTATGCGGTTATATGCAAACACCTTATGCTGCACGATTACAGATGTCCACTTCTTGTCATCCGTGGAACGCTCGCCTTATCGTCCGTCGCAGCCTCAATTGTGCAGCTAACAACCAACAGTTTTTCGGAGACCCTTGCCTCTCTTGCATTTTCGGTGAGGAGGACAGAAGCCAAATATACCTTGCAGTGTAAGACTGAATCCATCTTACCTGCATAACGCCCCAAATTAAATGATTTCTAACTCATGATGAATTCCCTGTTGTAGCGGGTAGGGCGGTGAAAAATGTGGCGTTGGTAGCTGTAACGCTGCGGCGTTTTGAAGGTAGTTGTCATTTTAGGTCCTAACAGATATTAGCATTGTCTTCTTCTATCGCAATGGCTCGGCTACGTTAGTGTCAAAGGAAGTGAGACATCTACTTAAAGGTAAAAGAGATATATATTTAGGATAAAAAGTAAAAAATTAAGTAAATAATTATAGGGATCTAGTATACACATATATAAACAGATAGGCTAATAAAGGGCTAAAGTAGAGTATTTAGCTCCCTTATTTTAATATTTTTACTTATTCTAAGCTTTATTAGCGAATATAAAAGTAATATAGGTTTTATTAATATATATAGTTATATAAAACTTTATAAAAAGCTAATAACTGCTTTAAATAAAAAAGCAAAAATTGCTAACAAAAACAAAGTTATATATACTAAACTTTTTTTTTTGCTTTTTATATTAATAAAGCTTTTAGCTTTTATATATAATATTTTATTTAAAATTTTTAGCTTAATAAAACCTATAAAAACCTCTATAAAAAAAAAAAAAAAAATAATATAAGCTAATAAAAAAGCTTGCTAGTTATTTAGCTAAATAAATATAGTTTTATAGCTATAAGTTTTTAAAACTTAAATAAAAATAATTTTTTATAGTTATTTAATAATAAATTTAAAATATATTATAAAATAAGCATAAGTTTTAACTATTTAGTAAATAATTAATATTATACTATACTAATAACTTTTAAACTTTTTTTAATAAATATTTAAAAAAAGTTTATTGTTTTTTTTAAAGTATTTTTTTAATATATAAGCTAAACTTTATTTTTTTAATAAAGTTATAGTTTTAAAACAGTATAATTTTATTATTTATAAAGTTAGTAATAATAGCTATAATATAAATATATTATTTTATTTTTTATTATAAGTTTTTTATAAGCTATTTAATAAATATATAAAAAAAGCTTAGCTATATTTTTTTGCTATTTTTTTTTAAGTTATAAAAAAAGCTAAAAATATTTTAGGTATAAATATTTAATATAATATTATTAATTTTTTAATTTTTTTTATTGCTAAAGCAGCTAAAAAATATAGCTTTTAAATAAATATAAAAAACTTTAAAAAATAATAAAAAGTTATAAAATTAGCTTAAATAAATAGCTATTTAGTTTTTTATTAATTTAAAGTTTACTAAAAGCTTGCTAAAAAAGCTAATTAAGTTATTTAATATTAATATTATATATAATATTAATAGTTAAAACTTTTATTATTTTTAAAGTAAGTTTAATTAAAATTAAAAAAAAATCTTTTAGTTTTAGTAATAGTTATATAATTATAGCAATATTAGTTTATTAAAAACTTTTATTTATTTTAAACTTAAAATAATTTAAAATATAAAAAATTTATTTTATAGCAATATTTTAATTAATTTATTTATAATTTATTAGTTTATAAAAATATACTAAAGCTTAATATTTTTAGTAATTTATTATTTATAAATAAACTTTAGCTAAATAGTTATATATTTAATATTTTTATAGTATAAAAAATTATTAGCTAAAGCTATAGCTTTTTAGTTATTTTTATAAATAATTGTTATTTTTAAACTTTTAATAATATTTAGTTTTTTTAAAAAAAGCTTTAGCTAAATTGCTTTTTTTATAGCTTACGTTTAGCTAATATATTTTGTTTTATATAAAAATAATAATATAATAGCTTAATGCTTAAAGCTTTAGCTTAAAGTACTATTATTAATATTAAAAATATATTTAAAAGTTAACTTTTAAGTATTATAGTTTTTAGTATAATTAGTATTAGTATAGTTTATTAGCTTTTAAAGCTTTTTATAATATATTAACTTTAAATTAATTATACTTTTTAAATATTTAAAAATATACTTTATTATTAACTTATAAGCTTTATTTAGCCTAGCTATAAAATAGCTATAAAAAAATATAGCAAAAATAATATTTAGCTTTATTTTTAGTATTATATATATTAATAACTTTATAGTATTTATATATTAAGCTTTATTTTTTAATAATAAAATATAATTTATAAAAAGTAGTTTAAAAGCTTTAAATTTTATTAGAATATTTTTAGTTTTAGTGTTTTAAAAATTAAAATTTTAAAGTATTTTTTTAATATAAGCGCTTTAGCTAAAATATATTGTTTTATTAAAATAGTTCTTTTTAACTATTATATTAAAGTAATAAAAATAAAGCTTTAAATTAGTTATATTAAACTTATTATATAAAAATATTTTTTTTTTTTTTTAAATAGTTTAGCAATTAAAAAGTTGTTTATATATATAGTAATATAAATATAACCTTTTATAAATATTTTAATATTAACGTTTAATAAAACAAACTTTAGCTTTTTTAAATAAATAAATAAAGTTTTATACTATATTTTAAATGTTTATTTTAGCTTATATAAAGCTTTATTTAATTTATAAACTTAAATAGTACTATTATTAAACTTAAAAAGTTATTTAATATATATTTTTTTATTTATTTTTTTATAAAAAAAAGCTATTTTTATATTTATTTATTTAAGTTTAAAGTTTAAAGCTATAGTAATAATAAATATAGTTTTATAGCTTATTAGTTTAACTACTAATATAAAAGTTTTATTATAGTTTAAGCTTTTTATTTATTTAAAGCTTTTTATTATTTATTAAGCTTTATATTAAATAATAAAGCTATTTAGTTTTTGTTTAAGTTTAAAAACTTATTTGCTTAAAAGTAGCTTTTTTTTTAATAGTAATTTATAAAACGTTTAAGTTTTATTATTAACTAAAAACTAGTATTTATTTTTTATATTTTTATATTAGCTATACTAGTAAATATTATTTTTAGCTTATTTAAATATTTTAAGCTTTATAACGTTAGCTATAAAAAAAATATATATAATATTTATAAAAAAAACTATTATTTAAAATAAAGTAGCTTTTTAAAGCGCTATAGCTACTTTAATTATTATTAGCTAATATTATTTTTACTATTTTATTTTAAAGCGTAAATTAAAATAAGTTTGCTAAATTTTTAAAAATAGTATTATTATAATATAGTTTTATAGCGCTAGCAAATTAAGTTTTAAATTAAGCTTTAAAATAAGCTTTAAAATAAAAGCGCTATTAGTATTAGCGTTAAAAGCAATAGTATTTTTAAAATTACTATTTAAAAAAGTTAATATTTTTATATTAAAGCTACTAGTTTAAATATTTAGTTTATTATTTACTAATAGTATTAGCTATAGTTTTTTTTATAGTTAGTACTAATATAAAACTTTATTTTTTTTTTTAATTTTAATAATTTAATATTTATAACTTTTTTTAAAATAAATATAAAATAAACTTTTTTTTAAAGTTAAAAAGCTTATTTTTAAAAGTATTAGCTTTAGTTTTAATAATTAAAAAATTGCTAGTTAATTTATTAAATAATAAACTTATATTTAAAATTAATAATTAGTTTTTAATTATAATATATATATACTATTTTTTAAAATAAACATTATTAATATAAATAACTTTTTTAAATTTAAAAAAATAATATAATTTATAGTACTATTTTTTTAATATTTTAATATAATATAAAGCTTTATTTTTTTATTAAATATAAAAGCTTTTTTTTTAAAAAAATAAAAGCTATTAAATTTAATAGTTTAAAAATATATTAAATTTAAAAGTATTTTATATTATATTTTATATAATGTTTTATTTTTTATTTTAATAACTAAATAAAAGTTTTTTAAATATATAATAGTTTATATTAATATAAACTAGTAATAAATATTAATTTTATTTAAAATAGCTATAATTAATAACTATTAAACAATATTTTTTAAAACTTTAATAGCTTTTTTAATAATATTATTTTATTAGTATTAATTTATAGCAAAAAAAAATAAAACTATTTTTTAATTTTAATATATAGTTTTAAAAGTATTATTAATAAAAGTTAACTTTTAATTTAAAATAACTATATTATAATACTACTTTAAATGCTTTTTTTAATTAAAAAAAGTTTAAAAAATTTTAAAAAACTTTAAAACTAATTATATAAAAAATATTTAAATTATTTTAATAAAATTATTATAAATAACTATTTATTAAATAAATTAGTTATATTTTATTATTTAGTTTATTTAAATAAATATTTTAATAAAGTTAATATATAATAACTTTAGCTTTTATATTTTTTTTTATAAACGTTTTTTATAAAAGGTTTTATAAAAATAATATTTTTATATAAAAAAAATTCTAGTTAAATATTTTATTAAATTTTTTAAGCTTTAATTACTTAAATATTTAAAATATTTATATTAAATTTATATTTTTAAATTAAAAAAAAAATAAATATAAAGTTTTATATTAAAAGCAATAATATTTATATTATTACTAAAAATATTAATTAAATATAAATTACTAATAACTTTAATAATAAAAAAATAGTTTTTGTTTTTAGTATTAAAAGCTTTATTTTATTAAAAAAAAAACTTTATTTTTTTTAATAGCTAAAAAATAAAAATAAAGTTTACTTTAGCTTTAAAATAGTAAACAATATTATAAAAGATTGTTTTTTTTTTTAACTATTAACTATTAAAATAAAAGTATAATTTTTAATTTTTTTAAATATAACTATTTTTTTTTTATTTTTATAGTTTTAAAGCTAATATACTTTTTAGTATTTAAAAAGCTACTATAATTATAAAAAAAGTATTAATTATATTTAAAATTTATAATATAAACTATTTTTAGCTAGCTAGCTAAATTTTTATTTAAAAAGTTTTTAAAGTTTATAAAACTAAATTTTTTTAAAGTATTAGCTATTTAAATTTTTTTTAAAATATATTAAAAAAAGCTAATAACATTTATTATAAAATTTATATTAGCTTTAAATATTAAAATTAAAATGTTTAGTTTAAAAATAATAATAAAAGCAATAGTATTAGCTTTAAAATTAATAATAATAAAAACAAAATTAAAGCTTATAAAAATAAATTAAAAAATAATAAAAAACTTTTTTATTTTTTTTTTAGCTTTTTTTTTTTTTTTTTTTTTTTTTTTTTTTTTTTTAGCTACTTACTTTTTTTATTACTTTTTAAAAGCTAAATATAAAAATGCTTTAAAATATTTAAATATTAAATAATTTTTACTATAGTAATTATAAAAGCTGCTTTTAAATACTAAAAAAAAATTTATATTAGTTTTTTTAAAACGTTAATTTTATTATTTTTGCTAAGCTACTAAAATAGTTTTATTAAAAGTTATTGCTATTTTTATTATAATATTTTATTTATTTTTTTTAAATATAATATTATATTACTAATAAAAAATAATAAAAAATATATTAAATATAAGCTTAAATAAAATAAAAAATTTATTAATAAAAATAAGCTTTATAATAAAGTATATTTTATTAAGTTTTAAAAGTTTATTATAAATAGTTTTAAATTTAATAGCTAACTTAATTATATTATTACTATATATTTTTAAAGTAATACTATTTTATTTATAAATTAAAAACTAAAAAGTAGTACTATTTATTAGTTTAAAGCTAATAAAAATTTTAGTTTAAATTAATTTAATAGTATTAAAAAAAATTAGCGCTATATATTAAACTATAAAGTAAATATTAAATTTTAGCTAGTTTTTAATAATAATATAAGCTTTATTTTGCTTATTTTTTTATATATTAATTTGTTTATTATAGTTGCTTATATTTTTACTAGTATATTAAATTAAACGCTAAGTTTAAAGCTTTTTAAATAAAAATCTTTTATATTTTTAAATTAATAAATAGTTAGTTATTTTTTTAATAAATATAATATAATTTTTTAAAAACTTTATTTTAAGTATTACTATTAAACTTATTGCTTTAGTTTTTAAGTTTATTTTATTTTTTTTATTAAAATATTTTTAAGTAGTTTTTAATTATTAAAGCTTTTATATTTAAATTAAAAATAAAAAATAAAACTTTTAGCTTATATAAAATAACTAACTAATAAAAAATTAATTAAATAAGCTTAAATAATAATAAAACAAAAAATATATTTTAAAAAGTAATAACTTTAAAACTAAAAAAATTTAAATTATTTAAAAAAAAAAATATATATAAATTATAAATTTAATAAAAAATTATATAAGTTTTTTAAATAGTTTAATAAAAAATTATTATTATATTTAGCTATATTTTTATTAATAAATAAATTAGCTACTAAAAAATTTAACTTAATAATAAAATAAAAAAAATTATTTTTATTAAAAAATTTAATAAATAATAAATAAAAAAAAAGCTTTGCTTTTAAAAAATATTAACTTATATTTAATGCTATTTTAATAGCTATTTAATAATATATAAAAAAAAAAAAATATTTTAACTAAAAAATTAAAACTTTTTATTATTTAAAAATTTAAATAATAAATAAAAAAAACTTTTTTTTTGAGCTTAATATATTTTAGCTAAGCTTAAAAACTAGTATAGCTAAAAACTTAGCGTTTTATTAGTACTAAAAATTTTAGTAGCTAAACTACTAAAGTATTAAATAACTATACTAGCGTTAAATAAAAAATATTTTAATATATTATTTATTTGTATAGCTAAAATATTTTAGCAAATTAATATAATATTTATTTGTTTGCTTTAATAGTTTATTAGTAATAAAACACCTAAAAAAAATAAACAAACAATAAATTATACAAATAAAATTAAAATAACTTTAAATTTTGTTTTAATAGCATTAAATATAGCTATTAGCTTTAAAAAAATAGCTTATAAAAAAATATAATAACATTTAAGTAATAAACAATATAAATAAGCTGTTTTAAGCTTATAACCTATTAAAAAAAGTAAAATATCTACTTAAAAATAAAAGAGATATATATTTAAAATAAAAAATAAAAAATCAAGTAAATAATTATAGGGATCTAGTACACACATATATAGACAGATAGGCTAACAGGGGGCTGGAGTGGAGTACCCAGCCCCCCCATTTCAACAGTTAGGAGGTTGCCTGAGGATTTGTACCTTGCTAGAAGTAGATAGGTAGTTATCAGCATCTTACATGTCTGGCGGTCTTGCAACTCTGTGCGGTCCTATTCAAAATTCTTGCCTGGGCACGCTTCTTCTTAATACGGTACTTCTCTGACCACTGAGCAGAGTAACCCACTGTCTCTGTGTCCATTTGGAGGAGGCGCGTGAGTGTCCCGCCTTTCGAGATATTTCGTACGGAGTACGGGTGCCTGCCTCTCCATGAGATCGACCACTGATAACCTTGGTATCGCGCTTAGTGGTTGTCATTAAAAAAACCGGCATTCTCTAACTGACGACAACCAAGCCTTGGCATGCCGTGCTTGCTTCCTATCTCGTATAGTCCGGTAGTGCGCATTTTGCGCTCTCAAAACAATACCTTCCCTGCATTCTTCTGTGACAAGAAAATAGATCATGGCGGACGGAGGTTACCGGGGCAATCGGAAATGCCGTGGCCCGGGTCTCAAACTGTCTTGGCCACGTCCAGAGAACCGCCGGCGTGCCGTCGTGTTGGAGTCGACTCAGCCGTCGTCGGCGGTGGCCGTGCCGGTCTTCCATGCACGATTCATCCACACGTCCTATTGGGACATTGAGCTGCATAACAGCTTGACAAGCGGTGTAGTGGTTCAGAACCTCTCTATGTTGCACTCGCCAATCTTGCCGAAGCTGCCTGCCTTGGGATCTCACGATCAGGATCTCCTCGAGTACTGTACGTCATGAAGCGACCACTTGTGGATTATACGAATTGATCGCTTACATCTGATCCTCCTGCTTCCTGTCTAGTTTACTACGTGGCTTCAGCTTCCCTACCGGCCTTTTGTCATGACGTTGCGGCGCTCAAGGATACCCTCGTGCACATCGCTACGCAGGGTGAGATGGATTCAGCCGCCGCAGTGGTTCGGGGTCTGCTAGCTTTCGCTTCACTGCATAGGCACGGATTGCAGTCTCAGACTGTCGAGCTGAAAACGGCCGCCGTGGGATATCATTCAAAAGCTCTAGCCACGGCTCGCTCAGACGCCGAGTCTGTTGCTCAGCATATCGCTACGGGCATGCTCCTGTGCTCTTGTGAGGTCCTCCAGGCAAGTTTCCTCTTTCTTCATGTATTGAGACTTCCAAGAATTTTTATTTCCGAGAGATGAAGCTTCTACAAGGGGAAGAAATAACTAACCTCGAGGCGGGTATTCGAGCAGCCGTCAAGCACGTTGGGCCAATGGACTTTCTACCTCGGCGGAGTCAAAAAGGTCTTGGATGTGGCCTCTCCGGAGACTTTGTCTTACCTGAGCTGTGCTATGCCGGTACGTCTATTGGAGTCTTCAATTTCCCTTTGGAGCAATCATGGGGCTCCCGATGTAAACTCCCAAAATGTCTCGGGAGTCTTCAGGGATCACCCCTTTTACCTATCAGATGCTGACTCTCAAAATTGGATAGAGTCTGTTGGACTGGGTGCACTATTACACCGTCCTGGCTCGATTCTCACTGCTGCACTGGGATATAGACAAGGGTCTCCAGGTGCGATGGAGCTCACCGGACTACTCTTCGTTGGATGTTTGTAACCCCTCAACGCTTTTGCGGAGATGACTTCGAGACACGTCACTCAACTCTGACGAAACTAACGGCGGATGTTCTAGATGACGCACTTACCACCGCCCGTCTGCTCCATATTGAGCTTGTTGTCTCAGATCTGCGATATAGTAGACCGAGCCCCAGAAGAGCTAGAGGCCGAAGACGGTCTCGAGAATCTCAAGAAGTACCTCCAGATTCTGGATTGGAGAGTCAGGACCCTCGCAGTCCCAAAAGTCAAAGACGAGAACAGCGATGCTGCCAATCGATTGGCGTTCCTGTTACAGCTCTTCCAGCTCGCGATGCTGCTGTTTCTGACCCGGAGCTTCGAAAGCCTGACGGGCCAGTCTCTCAGGATGCAGCAGTACGTCTCGAGAGCTTTCAGCATAATTCCGGCTCTGAAGCACTGCAAGCAGCACTTTCCCATCTACGTCACGGGGTGCGAGGCGAGGACTGATGAGCAGCGAATCGCCGTCCTCGATCTCATTTCTCGGACGGAGAAAGTCGATTCGCCGAGGTCTTACGACGCTTTGAAGAAGATCCTCGCAGCCGTGTGGGTGCAAGATGACCTTGCGGGCGAGAGCAGCACCAGCTATCGCGAGAAGCTGAGTACGGTGATGAGCCACTGCGAGTTTGTGCTTAGTTTGGTCTGAAAGAAGCGAAAGGCGCGGGAAAGGCACGACGGCCTATTAGATGATTCATGATTAAAGGGGTAGACGGTGGGAGGGAGCTGCGCGGCTAGCGGGGATAGATATCAGAAGGAACACTCATTCATGGCAACATGGAGATACTTGGAGAGACCTTGAACAATGAATTATGGAGGGGAGGTTTCAACATCCAGCTTTCTATTGCATCTGTGTAGCGCTCTGCGCGTTCCTTTCTCCCAAGTTGTGACCTTTCACTTGGGATAACTCCAGAGTGCGCTTGGATCGTTGCATGCAGCGGATCAGCAGCGAATGAAGTGAGATTTCCCAAGTTATGACTTATGTGCCGCATCACCACAGAAGACCCAGGCAGACGGTGACCAACAACTATTCAGGCAGCCATTAGTCCCAATGCAGCGGTGCCAAAACCGCCTATGCCAACCATCTGCACTATCTTTATTATAATGCTATGTCACATAGCAGCCATGTCTCATGCAGTACGACGCTCGTCTTCTTCAGACGACAACTTTCACCACCCCTGTTGCTTTCGCATAGGGAGCCGCGCACAGCCTCTCTCCTCCCTTGCCTCCCATGGTTTGATTCTGCCTATTGGTCTCCAACTCGATTCGTCGCAAAATTCCGCTGAAGGCACATCCCAGGCATTTGGATGCGGCTGGATCGCGGGACGACCAAATCATGCTTAACAATCAATCCCAACACACAAAGAACCTCTTTGCATTATTAAGCACGGCTTGACTATTAAACACGCTGAAATCAGCTTTTCCCTGTCATATGCCTGTACCCCCAATACCCGTCTTCTCAATCTCGCTACCTATCAACACCTAGTACTCTTACCTTGCTTGATAAATACTCCCCTACCAGCTAGCCATGTCTGTTTACATTGTCACCGGAGTCTCTCGGGGTATCGGGGTAAGTTAGCGCCCTTCGCCGGTCCGCGCCAGGGGTCAATTCCACTAAATGAATGGTGTGTAGTGGGAGTTCATGAAGCAGCTCTCGGAGAATCCCGCAGACTTGTTCGTCGGCATAGTCCGTAACAAGCCTGCAACCGTGGACAGAGTCAAGGCCGAGCTTAGCGATCGCTCCAACATCCACATTGTCGAGGGAGACCTCGCCAGCTACGCGTCGCTGAAGCAAGCTGCTGCCGAAGTCGGGTCTATCGTCGGCGACCGTGGCATCGACTATATCGTTGCTAACGGAGGTCTTGTTTCCGAGTTCGACGCCTTTGGACCCATTGGTGCCCTGTAGGTTCCAGTTCCTTTGTGATTTGCTTTAGTCATCTATTGACGAACCGTGTTTGACAGGGCCGACAAGCCTGAGGTGTTGGAAGCTGGTGCCATTGAGCTCCTGAAGATCAATGTCCTTGGCAACATCCATCTCTTCAACCTTCTCATCCATCTAGTCAAGAAGGGCAAGGCCAAGAAGGTCATCACCATATCTTCTGGTGTCGGTGACGTCGACTTGACCAACGAGATCGACAACACTGGAGGCGCACTGTATGCCGCCTCCAAGGCCCAGATGAACCTCATCGTCGCCAAGTTCAGCACCCAATATAAGCCCGAGGGTATCCTGTTCATGAGCATTAGTCCTGGACTAGTCGAGGTCGGCCGTTATAATAATAGTATGTTTCCCCCGTCGCTTTTCTGTCTTTCGACAGAGCCCTACTGACACCTCGCCCATAGTCACACCCGAGCAGATGCAAGGCATGGGCGGCTTCATTCAGAAGCTCGCCGCTTACGCACCTCACTTCAAGGGACCCATCTCTCCCGAGGAGTCTGTTAAGTGTGTTCGGGCAACCTGGGAAAAGGCCAGCATCGAGAATGGCTCTGCTGGCGCGTTCGTCTCACACAACGGTGACAAGCAGTGGGTATAGACACATCAGAGTCTTGAGTAGGATAAACACAGGAACCAGCTTTCTTACATTTTGAAAATTCAATGCGTGGGCTTAGTTCTGTTCTGGGTGACATGATGCCAAGTGTGATTGCTTTGGTTATGAAGCCGGCGAGAGTCGAAATCCTGGTCTGCGGAGATTGAAGTACAAGTTGACGTACCCTGCGCTCAACTTCCTTGGGCTTCACGTCGATGCAAAATACCTGTCTAGGCCGTCAGGGGCAGAGTCTAACGATTAGGTCTAGGTCATAGTTGGCCCTCCAAAGACGCTCGGATATACTAGGTTGCCGGGGTTAAGATGGGCACCTCAAGGCCTTATAGCCTTAGTCAGCTTTGGGTCCGTGGGTCTGCGCGGGGCCGTGCGGGTACTGCCGAAATTCTGTTGTAATTCGGGCGTCAAGGGTGTCTTCGGAGAATGCGGAGATCGCAGAAATCAAGCCTCGGAGGCATTCGGCACAGATTTCGGGGTGTCGGAGACTTGGCACACATTCTGTGTCCAATGGCAATAATGTACGGAGGAACACACAGATTACACAGATCATAGTCATCCTATTGAATACTAAGTACGCTGCATGTAGAAATCGTTAATACAACAGATCCCTCTAACGTAGGCCAGCAAAGTCGCGTCCGTCTTCAGAGCACCATGTGAGGGTAAGGGAAGTACTTATCAGTGCGTAGTCAAATAATCGTTTGAAATCTCTTAACAGATTGTGATAAACAACAAAAGCCACGCTATTGTAGAACTTGTGCTGTAGGTGTTTGCTGCGCTCCCAACACTGCCAGCGGGTGGACCTAGTGTCAGATTTAAAATATTAAATTAAGTTTTTGACACATATATGCAATCTTTTGGTATAGTGGTTAATTCTAACATATATGTACTTATATATACTAATTAGGTAGGGCTGGTTACAACAACACAATACGGTTACCTATGTAGCACCTATTGTAGCACGCAATCACCTAGCAATAGGTGAGACGATTGCCTAGGAAACTAATAGAATATATAACTAGTAACTATATATTTATTCTATAACGCGCCCTATACCTCAAATAGTCCAGTGCAGTATATGTAAGGTATTAACTCAGAGTTTCCAATTTGTTAAACATCCCTTGGCGTTAGGGAAGGTGTCGGTCTACTCATGTCATATGTGGCATGACCATTCCCAAGAGCAGACAAGATCCCCAACCCAACGTCAGCTCTTTGACTCAGTCCTTCCTTAGGTAATTATTCCTCTTCATACAGTTCGCGAAGAGCTGTACTTTACCCGCACACCCCTTGAATCGGCAGACGTCTCCCCGACAAAGAAGTCCCGAACAAAATCCACATCCCTCTCCCTCACAGTGTCGTGTAAGTCGAAATCCACTGCGCAAAAAAGTGTCGCCAGTACAATGTACAGCTCAGCATATGCGACGCTGTTGGTTGGTTGTTAGTCGACACTATCCCGTTCAAACTAACAGTCTAATACTTGTGTATGTATATGATATCCTGTAGGATGATTGACTCGCTTTAGTCCTACACACGCCCGAGTCCCTCTTCTGAACGGCATGTAGTACCGATTGCACAGATCAAGGTTCAGGTTTTCGGGGGGCCACCTCTCGGGATCAAATTTGGTGGGCTCGGGGAATATCTCCGGGTCTAGGGAGATGTCGCGGAGATTCATGCCGATTGCAGTCTACACATTGTCAGAAATAAGTGTTCCTTGTCTTCTGTGATCACAGATTTATGATGTGGACTCACCCCTGCCGGTATTGACCATTTCCCATACGTGAGGGTATCCTCCGGGGCCACTCGAGTCAATCGTCCCGTAAGAGTCGTGATGCGCAACGTCTCCTTGATCACAGTAGTCTGAGATTACTGAAGTCAACACGACGAGCGCAAGAATAACTGACATCGACATGAAACATACCAAATACGGAAGCTTCTCAAGCTTCGAAATAGGAGGCCTCGGGTTCTCGTCGTTTATTATAGATCCTAGTTCCGCTAACAACTTGGGCAAAATCGTCCCCTTTTCACTGTAGACAAAGTACACCGCGGCCGTGAAGGCGCTCGTCGTCGTCTCTCCGCCCGCTGCTAAGATGGTGACGGCTTCATGTGACATCCGGTTGTATTCTTTCTCCGAGGGGGGCAAAACGTCGTTCGACAGTAGTGTGCGGTATACGACAAGATGCTGCAGCGGGGCGGCTCGGTAATCGGATGATTTCTGCGTCAACTCGTCCTGCGCTTGCAATTGAATGGCTATACGGGCTTCGGTGGCCCTTTCCTTTGACAGTTATGAGCAGAAGAATCCTCTAAGGTACCAAGACAGCACGATACTTACATTGTGCCACGTGTGAGTCGCCGCCGAAGTAGAAGCCGCAGTGACCTGAGAACCCGGACCCTTGATTATGACGTCCTCCGCGGTCACACACGGCATCGACAAAAAGCTGTTTGCTTGGGCCAGACGACGGGGATCGACAGAGAGCCAGGTTGATGCGGAGCGTAGTGATACTCTTTGGAAGATGGAGAGTGCGCAGCTGTCCATCGTCCGGATAGCTGTATACCAGAATCACCGACTGGAATGCCGCATCAAGCTCGACCGGGTGGATGAGCAAAGGTCTATTAAGAATATCACCACCACCACCATCATCATCATCATCATCATCTCCCTCGGAGGGAAACCTGGTCACCGTGGAGCATGTGATTCCGAGCTTCCTCTTGAGCGCCTCCAGAGAACGGAACCCTCTAGTGAAGTTGTAGCCGAGGGTCTCCATAAAGTTATACAAACGCCACGGTTCGATATCGAGCAGGTGTGGCGTCTCCGGCCCCCGTTCGGGAAGTAAGTTCGGGCTGGCCTCGCCCAGTAGCCCGTCAACCTCGCCTTCGGCTGCCAGTGACAACTCGCCGGCCGTAGACCCGAGAAGTGCCGAGTACGTGAAGGTAGCTTTGAGGTGGCCCGGCTGCGATGCTGAGACATTGGACATTTCCATCAGTACCTCAATAGGGGTGTCGTCTGCCTCGAACATGATGGCCTACCGAATTTCGAACCATCTCCAGAGCCGAAGACAAGTAGCCTGTGGCCGGAAATACGATCTAGTGCTAGACTTAATCTCCCACGAGCCACTTCATCTCGGAAGGGTTCCGGATGTTCTTCCAGCACAGGTGGTGTGCGGCACTCTCTGGGGTTTCGTGGCCGAGGAGGGGGTGTGGTGGACCGTGTCATAGTCGCATCTGTTGAGATCTTCGAGACTCATGCCAATATTTGGTCTCGTGGTTCCACTGGTATCCCGGCAGACCTTCCAGCAGGCGGCGGGGTTGCTGCTGTCTATTATCATTAATCCCGGCCATTTTTGTCTCGTACTTCTCTACGTCAACTGCGCCGCCCTTGCCGAACAAAGACCATAGAAAGCCGATGGTAGAAGACATGCAGTCGATGGCGTCAGTTCCTCGTATTAGGGTCTCTTGGTAGGGGTATGGCGTTCCCTGTGACCTCCTGGATGGTCTGGTTGGCAGGCCCTTTGAGCGCTGGGCGCGGGCCTATCTCGAGCACAACATCTGGTGCCAGATCTGACGAGACTAGCGCCGACGTGAGAGCCTGTGAGAGGAGTACCGGGTTTATCGTATTTTCGGCCTAGTAAAATACACCCGATATCCCGCTTTCGGGTTCCATAACCGGCTGACCATGACGTACGCTTGAGTACCAGGTGCGATTGGAGTCGACCGACATTGGTGGCTTGGACCCCAGCTCTCTTGAGAGCCTCGATTTAGCTATCCGAGCAGGGTAACATTAGTTTTTTTTTTTTTTTTGAAGCTAATCAAACCCAAAGCGATAGCCTCAACCCAAATAAGCAGAGCCCCTAATGCTTTAGTATAAAACTTTAACAAAAAAAAACGATTGAATAAAAAGATAGCCGACTATAGCCCTCTCCTTCTTTTCTTTTCTTCTTTTTCTATCCCAATTTATCCATCTGCCACTCAAGATCATGGCCGACAACACTGAACAGACCACCATCATTGAGGGCCTCTAGCACGCTTTGGATGTCTATATAGACAAACTAGTGACGGAGAACGATCTGCGACAACTCGTGAAACGCGAGCGAAGAGGCATATACCAACTTCCTCAAAAATCAATTATCATCAAGCTAATCAAGTAGGATATCTTTAGCTGAACGAGTCATATATCTAAACCGTCCAGCAGCAAACAGTTGCAGCACTGCCGTTGATAGTGGTCGTTAAACGACTACCCGTATTATTAACGCTCGATAGCGTAGCAACTCTTTTGATACAGAACGGTTCGCTCGATCCGCCCATGGAAGAGTTCATCGACCAGATCGCAACTAACATTGTGTTGTCCAACATAAGGACCAAAGCCAAGAACCTGCATCTTTGCTCGAAAGATCGCGAAGCCATCAACCGGACAGGGGAGATGTAACAGGCCTGCTATCTATCATCTGATGAGATAGGCAGTCAAGTTTGGGGGTCTTGATTTGCAGGTGACAATAGGGAAGATCACGGGTGCTTGTCAGAGAGGCTTAAAGGGGCTCTCCACGTATTTGAATGAATGTGTGCTTAGATTGATCGCTAAGGAGCAAAACTAAAAGAATGACTATCTAATCAAATGAGTGTTCTATATATGTTATAGCATGCCTTGAAGATGAATATCCACTGGTTAGGCTAAAAGCATTAAAAGTGCTTGGAAACCGGCTAGTAAAAAAAAACATTCCAGCAATAAAAGCATGCCTCCAAGACGAAAGTTTTTTCGTTCGGTTAACCGTACTACAGATGTTAGGAAACCCGCTGGTAGAAGATCATCTTTCGACTATTCTTGCATGCCTTAAATGTGAGGATGCTTAAATGAGATTAAAAGTACCGGGATTGCTTGACAGCTAGCCGGTAGAGATAATTATGCCGGTTATTGTGGTATACCTTGAAGACGAAGATATCCTGGTTCAGGTGGAGGCGGTGGGAGTGTTGAAAGCCCAGCCAAATCCATCCGAGGCGGCCCTTAGAGCTACTGAAGCATTTCTCAGACATGTGGGGCCGACTTCGAAGGAAGAAGCAGTAAAAGCGTTTCAAGACCAGCCAAACCTATGGGAGGAGATCCTTCAAGTTATTGTAACATTTCTCGGGGACAAAGAAAAATCCTTCCGTCGCGAGTCGGTGCAGGTGTTGCGAGGTCAGTTGACTTTGTCAAAAGAAATAATTTGGGATATCGCAGTACATCTTAAAAGACACGACTCGGGTGTTAGACAGTCAGCACTAGAAACATTGGGAAACCAGCCAAATTTATCGGAAGAGCTCCTTCGAACAGTCGTAGCACTTCTTGAAGACAAAAATTCAAATGTAAGGACGTAAGCAATAAGAACGCTGCAATGCCAACTAGATCTCTCGGAGGAGTTTCTTCGAAATATCCCAGCACTTCTTGACGACGAAGAACGGTTTACTAGATACAGCGCAATGGAAACGCTCACGAATCGACGCCCTTTGTCTCTAATGCAGAATCAATATGCTGAATCCTTTTATAGCATTTTGCTATCCGAGAGCTTTGATGAACATGTGGCATGCCAAATTATGGGCGATACTTTCTATCTCACGCGAGGTAATCAAGTATATTTTGTGAAACGATCGAGTCTATTTTTATCTTCTATTCGGATGGCACAGAGTCAATACGGAATTCCTTCTTAGCAACGCACGCGGTCGCGTTCAATTCCAGATATTGCCCGTCGTTTGTTCAGGCAGCGGTGATAACCATCTCTCTGATGCTTCAAGGAGTTGTCGGTGGCTGGATTGGCAAGGTGAATTGATTTCGGGGCGCGAAGTTTGTCAGGGTAGCAGGCAGTCGAGTTACTGACTAGTGTGGACGACCAGTATCACAGCCGCAGGTAGTCTATCCAGCATTTTCACTCTAGTCTAGTTATCTATATACCAGCCATGCGTGAACCACAACTGCGAAGATGCAGTAGCGCCGATACGGCGTTCAGGAAGAGGTACTGATTACTAAGGGCCGCGCACCGATGAATCGCAGTGAGACGGCAATCGTTCGCGAACCACATTTGTTGCTGCGCCGCAGGTTGGGGGCCAAGATGCCTGCGGAGGCCTCTTGCCGAGTCCCTCCTCCTGGGGGCGAAGGCTCACGTAATCCAATCCCATCCAAGTCCTCGCTTCATATGGCATGTAAAAAAGTGCAGAGGGAAAAGCCAACATTAAGGAACCTTGATGCGGGATCCTAATCAAAGCTTGCCATTTCCATTTCTGCCTTTGCTGCCTTGCCAGGCAATTGTCCGTGGACGGGAAAACTAGCCGGCATCATGCCCGCTTACCAGACTTCCAACTACACGCCCGGGCTAGCCGCGTCAAGACGGATGAAGCCTCTCAAACGCGACGGCACTTCCCACAGCATCCCTAGCAGATATGGCCGAGAGCCGGTGATCTTTAATAACCCGCTCCCATTCGACGATCCCGTCTATTCCACGCTTGCCCGTCGCGACTCCATATGGTCGAACGCTAGCACCGGGCCCCTCGCGCTCGGGGTCGGCGCAGCATTCGGCGGTGGCGCTGACAAGTTCCCCTACATGGAGGTCGCGGACTTGCCGTGTGCTGTCAGCCCGACGTACATGCCCAGCACCGCGAGTTCCGTGACCTGTCCCTCGACTATTTCCCAGTCGTCCTCCGGCTCCCCCGTGCTGACGGAGGCCACCTCATCGCGCGGTCCGAGCCCGCTGCGGAACTCCACTAACGCGCCGTATGATACGCCGGAGACGCCGCGGCACTCGATGGCTTCGCGGAAGAACGGGCTTGCTGCGCAGCGGCCGGGACTCCACGTGTGTCTTTGGGGCAGCGGTGGAGCGTGTGAGGGAGGTGACTTTGCTACGAGAGAGGAACTCAATCGCCACGTCAAGATGGAGCACCTGCTCGAGTGTCCCGTACTCGGCTGCGTGGAAGCGGGGTTTGAAACGCGCGACATGCTTGCGTGCCATATGAAATGGGACCATAGCAACAGCGGCAAGTTCAACAATACTGCGTGTCAGACCGCCAACTTGCTGGAAGCCAATCACACCCCATCGCAGAATATGTCGGACGATTCTCCGAAGGGGAAGGCGGTCGTGAGCAGAATGCACGCAGCCGAAGATAGGATTCTCAAGATGGAGATGTCAATCGGCATCTCCAAGAAAAGGTGCCGGGAACAGCTGAGGACAGTGCTCGAGAAAAGGCTGCGACGAGCTAACGGTAAGTCATGTGGATCAGCCAAACTATACCCGATGCGACGAGCTAATGAACGACAACAGTGCACTTGAGGAGCGCCGACAGTCCAGGCACAGCGGGAAGCCGCACGCCGAAATTGCTGGACTCAGCCAGTTTCCCCGTGCTGTGGGAGCACGGGGTGCTGCCCTTCCTGATCGAATTCATGCCGAAATGGAGCGGGCCGGGGCATGCCATCAGTGTGACGCGGGGCCGGAAGCCAGACACCCGGCGCATCTGCATCATGACGGCACGGCCGCTGACGAAAGCGCGACGGATGGTCATCGCGGGGCACGTGCGCGACTTGCTCCCGGAGCCGCACCGGAGCACGGTGTCCTTCGTATTCTCGACTGGAACGGTGGACCGGCTGGTGTGGGCGCGGGGGCTGGGCAGGGAGATGCCGGACGAGGTGTGCGAGGCGCGGAACCCGTTCGCGTACCTCAGCCCGTGCATGGGCGACAGCATCGGGGCGTCCCTGGACGACGGCGAGGAGGCGACGGCGACGCTGGGGCCGTGCGTGACAGCCGAGGGCGGCAGCTACTGGCTAGCGTGCTTCCACCCGTTCATCGGCGCGAGCCAGCGCACGTCGCCGGTGCTCATCGAGCACCCGTCGCCGCAGGACCGGGCGCAGTGCGTGCGGGAGCGCCACGACGCGCTCGACGGCGACGACGCGGACCGTCGGCGGCTCGGGAATCTGACGGCCACCTCGGGCTTCGACCTCAAGACCACGCGCATCACGCACGAGCCCTACTGGGACGACTGCGACAAGGAGCCGCCGCTCGTCGTCATGGACTGGATCCTCGTGTCGTCCGGCACGCGCCAGCCCGCGAACCTGCTGCGCAAGTTCCCCAGCGTCGCGCCGCAGCGCCGCGAGACGCCCGTCACGGCCACGAGCGCGGTGGCGCCGGGCGCCAGCGTCGTGTCGACGGGGCGCACCTCGGGGTTCCAGAGGGGGGTGGTCTGCGAGAGCCCCGCGTACGTGGACGCCGCGCTGAACGGCACGGGGAAGGCGACGCGGGAGTGGTTCGTGGAGGAGCCGTGCGCGGACGAGGACGACAACGAGTGGATCCGCGGCGGCATCGGCGTCGAGGGGGACAGCGGCGCCGCCATCGTGGACGGCGAGACCAATGGGCTGCTCGGGCAGCTCTGGGGGCGGAACAGGTACTGGGGCCCCGGGCCGCGGGTCACGTACTTCACGCCCATCTCCGATATCTTCGACGACATCCAGGAGAAGTGCGGAATGTCGGCGCGGCCCCAGCTTCCGCAGTACCGGGACGAGGCAGACCGGTGGCCCGTGTACCCGGTGTGCAAGCAGTGCTTCGACCTGCGGGAGTATCTGGACAGCAGACGGTCCTCGAGGGAGTCGATGATGTCCATGATCGGGTTCCGCGATCCCCGGGCCGAGCATGACATCGATGTTGCGACGGTGTCGGAACTGGCGACGCCGAAGGACCAGTCATATCTGGTTCGTCACATCGGCCCGGAAGAGATGGCTTCATCGCTAGGGGGTGGCCACGCAGTTTCTCCGGCGCCGATACATGGGTTCTATCCCATTTCTCAGGCGGCATCTCCTGGTATGGCGGAGCTGCGAAGCCCGCATCCGCAGGCGCTGAGCGAGGAAGATCTCTATGAACCAAGAATCCCGAAGGCGAGCGAGGTTGTATTAGGCAAACGACCAGCGAACACCGCGCAAGATTCGGACAAACGGAGAAGGATTACATACGCTGGCCATGTTTAGACATATCATGTTGCATTTCTCTCAGAGGTTGAGGATCTAAAGTCGTATTATCTGTGCGCTCAATTGCTTACATGCCATCAGCCTGGGAAGCCCCCTCGGCTCATCTTTTTAGCACGCTGGTCACGGCGGTTATGATTTGCTCTAGATCCCTTGTTCGCTTCCTTGCGTTTCCTGGCGTTTTCGGTTTCCTTTTCGCCGGTGGGACCTGCGACGTTTCCTCCACGGCCACCGCCTCTTCCTCGCCCCCTGCCTCTACCTCGGCCGCGGTCGTGTGACCCCCGGGTGCTCGCGTTACCGAGGTCGCCGTCTGAGCCTTCTGGCTGTGAATCGGCTGTAGGAGCACGCCAGGCAGTCGAGGCTAGGGCTGGTTGACCTCCACTGAAAGCGCTGTATTTCGCCTCGAGTTGCTTTAGCTGATGAGGCCCCCGAGTAAGCATGACGGCCCAGCCTTCAATAGCTTCATCCGTCATGGCGGTGGCATGTTTCAGTTTGGCTCTATCATCGCTTCTTCTCGTCAGCGCATCCCTATCGAAAGACTTGGGATTGGCCTGGTAGGCTCGGAATAGTGCTTCTTCATTAGTTTCTTTTCTCTTCTGCTCATCCGCATCGTCTGGATAGCCATCGTTCACAACGAAGCCAGCATCGACGGCGTCATACGTATCATCCCGTTCATCATCGTCAGCATCGAAAGCCGAAAGTGCTGAAAGAATGGCAGCCTTATTTGGGGCAGAAGAGCGGTCGTTAAGAATGTCGTCTGTGGTTTTCTCAGGATTACGTTTCCCAAAGTGGAGCTTTGAGACGTCAACATTTAACTGATCCATCTCATCATCATCGAAGATATTGTGACGTGTGGGAAGTTGAGGGGGTGTTGACCGAGGAGCAATATCACGACTTTTCCTCCGCGTACGCTCAGGTGACCTACAGCCTCGTTAGCAGATGCAATAGAGAGTATATCTTCAAGAACTAACAAGTCTCTGCTACGATCAGCCTCGGCTAAATGAGGTGGTAGCGAATCTTCAAGTAAATGCGCTATGACTTGTTCTGTGTTGTCACTATACTCATCCAGTAACTGTGAGACGAATGCGGATCCTAGCTCGGGGAAGAGGTCCTGTATCTGGGAAATTTGGCTCATGCGATGGACTCGCATTTCCCCGTGAACATCGATGGGGTCTTCCGTCATGACGCCTTTGCCTTTGTCAATCTTGCGTTTAATTAGACGTTTCGGCTGTGCATTAGCACCGGGTTTGCGATATCCTTCTAGAGCAGTGATGACAGGTTTGGAGCGAGTGAGCCCGGCATCAGAGGTTTCGAGCCGATGTTGAACCTGTTTCAGGATTGGCGTTACGGTCACCAGCTCTGCAACCATAGAGTCGTTCGCATTAAGAGGACCAGCCTTGTGAGCATCGGCCGCGGCCTTTAAGGAATAGAGTTGATCAGCAAGCATGGAATATTTCGGAGAGTCTCCCTCTGTTAGGCGGATGAGGCAGAGGTAGGTAGTTGTGACGATGGCCTTCCTTAAAGGAGGATTCATAATTTTAAAGCAGCTGATGAGGCCGTCGAGAAAGTCACTACCAGCCAGGAAGAAGGCCGCCACATGTGGTGATGTGTGGATAAGATGGTTAAGCCTCTTTAGGCGCATTTCAACGGAAGCCAGGTCTCCTTTGATGCCGGCATCCAGAGACTGTATCAATGATTTTTTGAGGCCTTGCATGGAAGTCTCAGCTTCTGGCTTCTGAGATGCGGTTTGAATAGGTGGCCCCGCATTCTTTTTCCCGTAGACTCGACTGAAGTCGGAAAGGAATTCCCAGGTAAGTATCGGAGGCGACGTTGATGAGAGACGCAGCAGTCTAGAGCACAAGAGAAAGCACTGGCGAAGAAGTTGGGCAGTTATGTGAGAGGGTCCGAGGATGGTGGTGCCTGAGATGGCTATTTCGTTGACGAAGGCGCTCTGGAATGACGCAACAGACTCATCTTGTTTTATGTGGCGTATCAAGTCCTTCTCGGGCAGTGACAGATATGCTTCAGTCAATGCAAGCCATGTCGAAAGACAGCTCTCCCACTCGACTGGAAGCATGTGGTCTCTCCAGCGAGCTTCAGGAAAGGGCGCAAACGAAGGTAGCGTTGGCGACATGGTGTGGTCACTTGTAGGCGTCAAGCCCCCAAAAGCAGAGGTCTGCAGTGGCACTGTTGATAGAAAAAAGTAGATAATTGGGCATTTGCTTGTTGACTATCTCTGGCCAATATCAGACTCGATAAATAAATCAGTCTTTGGGCGTGTACTTGGTCAAAAAACAGCGGGCTGAGTGAGATGATGGTTCATAATGAGCCAGATACCAGTACAGTATACTATGTATCCACCACGAGCGTCACCGGATGACTGCACCGGGGACTACCAGGTAGTAGTCTACCTAGGCACTTCACCCCAATGAGAGTGATGTATCTGCACTGATTGGAGGGGGGAGATAAGACCATTTCCGGGTCCGCAAAGAAGGGGCACGTTTAGGTGAACACCTATTTCGGCACCTAGTATCCAGCTGAGTACCCTGTAGGGCGGTATTCTACTAGGTACCGAAGTACCGAACCCTTATCTTATCGGCGAATTTAGCCATCCACAGACATGGAATTTCGAACGAAGCTGCTCAACAACAGCCCCACTAAGCCGTCACTTTTTCGATCGCCCTTCGCAAACTCCATCTCTTCGTTGTAACCGATCACCAGCCTTCATCACGTTACCGAAACGCAGTACGTTCGAGGTGAGTCGTCTCTTCGTATCGCACATACGGTCTCATAGCCCGCTAACTCGGGGTTCAATTACAGTCGTGAAGGCATCGTCGATCAAATACCAGCAACCCATCCTATCCATCTTTCCTCGATTCCGCATCAGGTAGCCATCATGTCTTCCTACAACAAGGAGAAGGACTTCGGGTAAGGCGCCAACGCTGTTTATTTAAAGGCGAACTCTCCCAACCCCTAGAATCCAAGCTAATACGATGGCTTGAAGCGAAGCGCCCAAGACTCACAAGATCCGCATCACCTTGACCTCGCGCAAGGGTATGTTATTCTACCATCCATCTCATATACGATCATACTGACATGTGTTCACAGTCCAGTCCCTCGAGAAGGTTTCTCAGGAGCTGATTGACCGTGCCAAGAGCAAGGACCTCCGCGTCAAGGGCCGTACGTCTTACCCACAGAACCAGCTCCCATCGACCGCACATGCTAACACGATTCGCAGCCGTCCGTCTCCCCACCAAGGTCCTCAAGGTCACCACCCGTAAGACCCCTTGCGGTGAGGGTTCCAAGACCTGGGACTGCTACGAGATGGTTAGTACCAGCCAAACATGGCGCGCCTGCTTGCTTGCTTGCGCAATCAATAACTAACCCCCCTCTTCCAGAGAATCCACAAGCGTCTCATCGACCTGAACAACGCCCCCACCGAGATCGTCAAGCAGATCATCGTCAACATTGAGGCCGGTGTCGAGGTTGAGGTTACCATTGCTGCTTAAGTGCGCACCACGGGATCGCGACTGTCAATCTAAATGGGACGAGGATGCGGTGCCGAAGAGGCCACATTGGTCTAACTTCAGCCTAGGAAACCCGATCTTGAACCAGATGCTAGAACCGATAGTAGTGACTTCACAATACAAAGAGAAACAAATCAAGTCGCAGCAGTCCAGTGCGTCCCAACGTTGCGCGAGTGAATATGCTTGTACCGTCATCTAATTTCCACACCCGGGTATCTAATGCTGTTAAATAATAATCATGTACCGCGCTATCTTGGTTTAGTTCATAACCCAAAAAACACCTTCGACGCCAAATGCTAGCACAATCAACGGTGCCGTGTTACATATACAATTCCTATATATCGCAGTTCCCACAGAAAATTAGAACGTCCAAACACAATCTTCTCTCATAGGAGATACCTCAGGCATATCGCTTTGAAACCGACCCGCGGCCGCCATCTGCGCATATGCCGTCTTGACAGCAGCGGTATACTGGGTAGGGTCTGGCTCCGTATCCTTGTTGTAAGCGGGCGGCCCGTCCGGGAACAAGATTTTGCGCCAGGTGCCATCCGGCTTATGAATCCCAGGTGTTTGCTGGTCCGGCGTGGGATTCTCTGGTGGTTGATCTTGGTATCGGTCGTTGACTTTCCACTTCCAGACGACTGGCTGGCCGTTGAAAGCCGCGATCTGGCCATTCATAGACTTTGAGATGTAGCTCTCGACGGGTGGGTGCTGCTTTGTGCTCCCCGGCGCATAAGGGCCCGGTTTGGTCGCTGTATTAGGCCCGCCGCTGGGCTTCGCAAAACCGCCACTTGGATTTCCAAAGGGTGGGTTTACTTGCGTGCCGAAGCCGGTGTTCGTGCTTGGTGGTTGACCAAAGGGATTGCTTTGAGCGGGCGCAGGGGCCGACGTGTCCATAGCAAGCTCCTTTGATGGTGGCGCTTGCGCGAATGGGTTAGGCGCCGCAGGCTGTCCAAAGGGTGAAGCATTTGGAGCTACAGCCTGGGCGGCTTGAGCGAAGGGACTAGCGCTCATCTGCGCAGGGCCTGGTTGGCCAAACGGATTTGCTGGCGGGACAGCCGGAGCAGCCGGAGCAGCCGGAGCTCCAAAGGGGTTCACTGCTTGGCCAAGGGTGGAAGGCTGGCCGAAAGTAGATTGGGCAGCCTGAGCAAATAGTGAGGGCGCGGTGGTCGATGGTGCGGAAAATGGATTAGGCCTCTGGCCCAAGTTCGAAGGTTGTCCAAAAGCGGGCGCCGATGCCCCCATCTGTGACGGTTGTCCGAAGGCGGGAGCAGAGGCGCCCATCTGTGACGGTTGCCCGAAGGCCGGGGCGGCAGCACCCATTTGTGAAGGCTGGCCAAACTGGGAAGACGGAGCGGCCCCAAAGGGGCTCGGTTTCTGGCCGAGCGCAGATGGTTGTCCGAAGGCAGTCGTCCCGCTGCCGCCACTGAATGGGTTGGACTGTGTTGTTGTAGAGAAGGGGTTCTGGTTGGCGCTAGTATTGGAGGCCAACGGGTTGTCCGCAAAGCCCGTCTTGACGGCAAATATACCAGGAGTGCCGCCTTCTATCGTGTTCTGCTTGCAGATGTCTATGCGGTTAGGGTGGTTGTTCGCGCCAGCAAGAACAAACTGCACGGCGCTGTCAAGATTACCCAGTGTGGTCCGGATCTGTTGCTCAGCCTGATTGTGGAGGGCCGTCACCTCATTGATCTAACGCCAACCGACACGTTAGCGGTTTATCGAAGAGACGCAGGCACAATAAGAAAATACGAAAACAGAATAAAACAATGAGAACAATGAGAACAATGAGCCAAGCCTACCGCTTGCTGCGGATTCGCAGACCCCCTGATGTAGAGCATGACCTCCTCGGGACTCTGTTCGCGGGGATAGCCGCCGAACAGTTGTTCGGGAGCATCCTTTCCAGGCCCGTAACACGATAGAATCCACGGCGGCCGCTCGTCGGCGAGATCGACTTTTATGCTCTCTCTTGTGACCTTATACGTGTTTAAGCCGTCCTGCGGCCTCGCTGTCGTGTTTAGGGCGTTGAAGCGGTTGGCGCCGAAGGGATTTGAGCTCGCGTTGGCCCCGGGATGTTCAAAGCGACAGTTGGCTAACGTAGGATCGTCGGTCAATGTTCACACGGAATGTATCTCGGACGTCGGAGCCTACCTCCATTGCGACAATTGCCTTGCTGGTAAAACTTGCACAGGGGCGCCATCTGCGCGTGGAGTCAAGACAAATAAACAAACAATCCGAGGTTGGTGAGAATGAGAAGAAACAGATTTCAAGCAAAGAAGAGAGGATTCTTCGAATAGTTGGCCTCAGATCTGCATATACATTGTACCGCGGCGTCGGGAAAGGTTAGCAAAAGATGCAAGACAAGCATCGATATCGAGAGCACTCGTCGCGATTGTCGATAAGAAACGCCATCCGACCTCTTACCTAGGTAAGGCGCACTAAGGTCGGTGCAGCTCAGCTCGACCAGCCCCACTTGATGATTACAGGGAGGGAGTAGACTACACTAGATAGGTATGCTACAATTTGATTGGCAGGGAAGCAGCATACTGTACTAGGTAGTTATTACACAGTGTATATATACTGTGTTTTATTAGTGTAGTCCAGCTTAAGACTTGACAGGCCACTCCAGAATCATATACTCAACAACTTCACACCACCGGTTAAAACACAGCTTCACTGGTTATCTTATTTTATATTGACGTGACTGATACCACTAAGAGTCTCATTTTCCCAGTAGGGACCCGGCGAGGTATAAATTAGCCTAGCGTTTAGACACACAAGCTTACCCCTAATTCACAAGCAACCAGCTCCCAACAGACCAAACATCAGCATGCCTAATTCTTCACTGTATTTCGCACGAGCGGTTTCAAGCCCCCATCGATGTACGACTGCGACCGCCAAGTCGACCAGTCGTGCGACAACAAGCCCCAGGTCTCCTCGAAGTCCTGCGTGCCGGAGCGGATGTAGTAACTGCCGCTGATGACCCAGATGAACCAGCCCGCCTTCTGCTTCGCGAGGTAGCCGGCGATGCACGTGGAGTACACGCGGCGCCACTCCGAGTCGGTCTGCGCGAACCCGAACTCGCTGAGCACCACGGGGAACACGTTGACCGTCTTAGGATCCTCCTTGTGCATCGCCTGGAACCCGTTGTTGTACAGCGAGCTCTCGAGGCTCGAGCAGCTCGACGCACCATTGTTGTAGTTGTGAATCTCGAGGACTAGCTTGTCCGCGTGTCCAGGGAAGTCTGCCGCGCTGTACTTGGCCGTCCCCGGCGTCATCGCCGTCCCTTGAAACACGGGCGTGATCCGCGTGTCGAAGTCGAGTCCCGAGAGGAATATCAGGATGTCGGGATTGGCAGAGTGGATGGCGGCGGTTCCCTGCTTCGTGTACGTATACCACTACAATATTCAGGGTCAGTTATTTGCCACCCTTGAGTGTAGTTTGTGCAAGTTTTAGGAAGCTTCCTGAAATACATCCTAGCCGAAAGGAATAGCGATGCTCAACAGCTCGTTAGAGGAAGAAAATGAGTGTAAGGGTAACTCACGTCACGCCAGTTGTATGACTGCGATTTAAGCGTAGGGTTATTGTCAGGCGCGCGGAGTTCATTTCGCAGCGACATGGATGTCAGCGCTGTCCAAGATTTGGCGTGTGATGCCATATAAGAAAGTCCGCGTAACCAATTCGAAACGTTGTAGTCGCTATCATTGAACCACGAGTTTCCATCCGTCGTTGAGCAGCACCAAGCCGCTCGTGACATGTGATTGTCGAGATGGACGTGGATTTCTGCACAGAGGCATTGTTCAGCATGTCGGATGTACTGCGGCGATTCCAATTTGGTCTGGGAATGCTTTGATCACTTACGTTGTTTAGCACACTCTGCAGCCACAGCATCGAACACGTCCAGTCTCGTCGTGCTCGAATTGAAGGAAGGGTTCTTAGCAAGGAACTGAGCGTACACCTTGGGACCATTGGTTGAGCCAAGCGCGGTGGTGAACGATTGCTGAACCGTAGTATCCTTGCCACCGTTTGCATAGATCTGGTCGATCATTTGAATGGCATACGTCAAACGGATGGAGTTCATGCCTAGGCTTTTGATCTTGGAGACGACAAACTCGATCGACTGATATTGAAGCCCGTCAGGAATCACTGCGATGTATAGAGTCAGTACTGTTACATAAGGATTAACAGCCATAGCGGCAGCATGAATGAGTAGTGTAACCTGGCAGAATCTAGCCTGAAAGAATGTGTCCTATCCCCGACGGTACTAGAAGGAGAAGCAAATCGGGGGTTACTTACTAACCTCGCCATGGCCAGGCCAGTTTGCACCAGCATATACAATGCTGTCGCCGCGCGAATTCTTCATCTCTGGGCCTGACACCACGAACGGGCCGTATGGCCAACTATCCGACTGGCGGGGCAGCGGCGAACCCCATGACGGCGGCGCGAATAGAGTACCACTCAGCGCGAGTAGGTGAAGCAGCGACGATCTTAGTAATGATCGCGGCATTTTCGCGGATGAAGATAGGCTCAGCGAAACACACTATTCGTCTGCGTCCTGTTCTCCCTTTCGTTTACTCTGGTTCTCCTGCAAGGCACGAGCCTTATAGAGGCAACGGCACATTATATACAACATTCATCCGCATCTAAAAGCGAGCCAATCTTAGCCCGGCTACGGAATGATAGTACCTTTTATCTCATCAAGTAATCGTCCGAGGCTTGCCGCAACGAGGTTAGATAGTATCTCAACATCAAATCGGTACCGCGTGGGATAAAAGGGTACGACTACCTGATTCACTCAAAATCGCCGAGATTGTTGGGCCCTTTTTCTTGAACCTCCTCATTTCATACATACAACCGACGCGGCCAGGTCGAGGTAAGTCACTCGAGAACGTATCATTGCACCGAGCGACCGAGATTTACCACCCATTGAAATCGACGGCCAAGCTATATTGTCTGTTATAAGATAATTGTCCTATCAGGCGACGTCGCACGTCCCACCGTACTTATATATGAGGCAAAGATCATATAGGGAGCAATGGTTCTAGCTTGCGTTCCCCGTCTTGCTAGCCTTGGAGAAAGCTTGGCCGCGGATAAAGTTCCTATAGCGTTTATTCCCCGCGTTTTCACATGAATCTGCCGGTAAGTGTGCAGCGACTGACTCCACAATGCTCCAGTGATATCCCCGAGGTCATGTGGAATTACGTCGCGATTGAAAGTGAGACCGAAATAACAGCATCAAAGATGTGTAGATACCACAGTGTATATGATATACAGATAAGAAGAGGTCAATAAATACAACAAACGGCGTAATGGTTTCTTCGCTTCATTGCTCGGAATACTACTATTGCCCCAGGGTTAATAACATTCAATACCGGCTCTCCAACCCAAGACAGCGAATAGCCAAATTGAATCACGACGCGAACCCGGATCCCAACATCCCGCCTCCGGGTTAGGACATATCGTTTAATCGTATCGCTTTCAACATTTATCATTAGATATAACCCGCTTAAGTCGCGTTCTTTACAAGACAGCCAGCGTCACCGGGGCCAAACGCCAAGTTCATCAATCTTGTAATTATGCTTAACGCCGAGGGTGCCATGTACATATTTTATATGCGTTTCCTAAACTCAACCATCGGGCCATCCTTAAGGCTCGTGAACTGATCAATCAACTGAAACTCATCGACACGCTGCCGGCCCCATTCCAGATTCGGACTGCCCTCGGCGGGATCATGACCCGCGGATTTCCGCAGGTCGTAGAGGAATAGGACCCTCGCGAGGGTGGTCATGAGCTCGATATAGGCCAGCCCTTTTCCAATGCAGCCGCGGGGGCCGATGGAGAAGGGGCAGAAGGCGCTCTGGGCCAGCGCGACGTCGCGCTCGGCGACGGCGCCACCGTCCATCTTGGACGCGGCCGTGGCGCCGGCGACCCAGCGCTCGGGCACGTAGGCGAAGGGCTGCGGGTAGTACGCGGCGTTGTGGTGGATCGCGTAGTGCGGCGTGCCGACCACCACGCCCGCCCCCACGCTCTCCCCGTCGATCGTCATCCCGCCCGGCAGCACCTCGCGCGGCACGATGCCGCCGACCGACGGCGACAGACGCATCGCCTCGTCGATGCACGCCCGCAGGTACCCGCAGCCGTTCAGCTGCGCGCCCTGCGCGATCTCCTCCACGTCGCTGAACCGGCCGCGCACCTCCTCGGTGGCCTTCTGCAGCGCCGCTGGGTTGCGCACGAGATAGAACAGGGTCGCGGCCATGGCGGTCGACGTGGTGTCGGAGCCGGCGATGATGCTGCAAAAGAATGGCAAACTAGGTCAGCGTGGGTTTCGTCCGCCGCGACGGTGGCGGGAGTGTGGGGAGATACTCACAGCAGGTTCGATTCGCCCCAGAGCTCGGGCATCGCGAAGCCCTGGCCGGTCTCGGGGTCGCGCGCCTTGAGCAGGTGGTAGAAGAAATCGCGGCGGTCCGTGTCGTCGCCGAGCTTCGTGCGCTCCGTCAGCTGCGCTTTGCTGTAGGCCATGTACTTGGCTCGGCCGACGGCGATCTTTCGGAATAGGACTTTGTCTAGATTCAGTTTCTCGACCAGACGCATAGTTCCACACTGCAATGTTTTATTCCGTCAGCGCTGCCCGGCGTCCAAACGTTGTAGTTCTTGTTCATAATAGAAAGGATGAACTTACGATTAGATGCCGAGTCGTGGCGAGCGACACTAGTTCCAAGGCGTAACGGTTGTCCGGCCGCTCGAGCATGTGGAAGGCCTTGCCGTAGGAGAGGTCGCCCAAGATGTCCATGGCGAGGTAGTTACACCAATCCGACATGTTCTTGGGGACGGTCCAGCCCTTGCGGTCATCGCTAGCCCCGAGGCCGATCTGCTCGCAGAAGGACCGCACGTTCGCCAGGATATAGCGCTCCATCTCTTTCATGGCCGAGTCCGAGAAGGCCTGCGACAGAACGCGGCGCTTGCGGGCGTGCACGTGCTTGTCACGGGTGTTGTGGGTGTTGGGAACCGGATGGGCAAAGGCATCGTAGAATGCGGCCTTGCGCACATTCGCCTTGAAGCCGTAGATGTCCTTCAGGGCGGTGTTGGAGTTGAAGGAGAGACTGTTAGGCCCGAATCGGACGATTTTCCCTATACGGCGGATGCTAATTAGCACTTCTTCTACTTCTTCACCCTCAAACTTCCCGTTTGTGAGAGAGGACGCACCATATCGCTCGTGCATGCGCCAAAACTCGAGATGGCGGTCGCCCTTCCAGGCGTGGTAGAGCTGATAGGCATCCGTGATCTTAGCTAGCAGGGGGCCCGGGTACTTGGCCAACGGATGGAAGAAAACTCGATATACGACGAGCCCAATAGCCTAGAATTGCTTGTTAGTCGGTTGCCAGATGTATTGTAGACCCTGTTAGAGGGCTTGCTTCAACATACGTAGACAAGGGCCAGAACCGCCACACCAGGCAAAATGTAACCAAGATGAGCGGACGTCATAGTGTCCGTCTCGTGTTCCCCGCGTCTCGTAATATGTACTAGAAACAAAGCAAGGTCCCGGCCTCGTCGTGCCTTGCGGCCTTGCTCAGACCGATGGGGTGTCTTCTAGCCTCTACTATTCTCGTTCATGTACACCCAGATGTTCGGATAATCCGCACGACAACGTATGACGCGACCCCTTTGCAGCCGTCCCTCAACAAGGGTGCAATGACGGATGTCTGGCGACATATTTAGCTATTTATGCGACTGTACCACGGGCGTGTTCAAGCGAGCTCAACTTCGGCTTGTAGCGGGCCAAACAGCGACGTCAACGAATCGTCGCACGGTGATTTCACTTGTCCAAGGGCGACGCTACCGGCTTCCCGATCGGGAAATCGAGCTACAGTGGGTAAAAAAGTCCCCGCGTAATCTATCCTCTCACAAAACAACCATCTTTTTCAACAATGGCTCCCATTACGCCTTGAGCTCTAAAAGTACTGATGTATTCAAAGAAAAATAATTTCTATTTATTCGGTTAAGAAATTATTGCTCAATTAAGGAAAAGGATAAACCATTTTCGATGGTCGGAAACGGATTGCATGTGACTTTTCTTGACCCACCGCACACTCATTAAAGCGCCGGCTACTAGCGGAAAGCTTCGCCGGCATGACCTTAATGAATGCCTTTGTTGCGGCGGCGCTTTGTCCGCAGCACGTGTGTCACAGGGCACTTTGGTCGACCCCGTGCCCCGCGCGGAATAGCGCCGCCGGGGTGGAATGAAGGAAACATGCTCGACTAGGGAGTAAAAACTACGTCAGACCGAGCACAAGATCGAGATATACCGTAACAGCTCGGCAAAGTCAGGCATATGCTTATACTACCACTTAGTATACTAGTCTAAAAAGGGTATCGAGCGAAGATGCGATTCACGCAATAATTTTCAATTGTATAAATAGTAGTGAAGCGCCCGGCCCGATGTGGTCCATTTGGATCTCCGCCCGGGGAAATGGCCGCGGAGTGAAAGCGCATATGGTGCGATCCTGATCATACATACCGTCGCACCCAAGGTGTGTCTCTTTTACAAGACTACTAATCCGAATAATAAGTCAGGCATTGGATTAGAGAGTGTTTCGAGTTTTCTTTCTCCTAATTCGAACCGTAAAAACTATCCTATAGTGGCTCAAGTGCAGCACCGTACATTTTCTATCTTTTTCGTAGGGGACCGCTAGCTCCGTGAGTGCCATGGCCATTGTAGCAATGAACCTAGCGTTACTCCAAGGTGGCAACGACGAACTATCCTCTCTATCAGAATTAACTACATAATTAACAAGGTAAATGCGAGTCCCGCCTGTTGTTTTAAGTCGTTGACGAGAAACAACAAATAAGCTTGTGGAAGAGCTGCTCAAGTGAAGGGCTGACATAAATGCGTCAATAAATGCGTACCTAGGTAGTCAGTTCCGTCAGCGCACCGATATGATGACAGTCGGCAAGCCGAACGCAGTGCCAAAAATTCAACAAATCCTGTGAACATGCCATCCCCAAGCCTAACACAGATATTGACAACTTCGCGATGTCAGCTAAGAGCGATATATAAGCTAGACAGACCTGGTATTATCGGTAATACCGCGGCATCAGGATATGCTCAAACCACACTAGGCCTTAGCATTAGATATCATACCAATATCAACTCATACCAGACCATCCGGGTCACTAGCTAAAATCCACTCTGAACTCGGCGCGAAAACGATGCCAATAATTGCGTGGCGTCTTTTATAAGGGCCCAGAGAGAAAAGGAGACAGAAGTAGATGATTATATCTTAATAAGCAATATTGAACACTCGGTGTGGAGTGCTCTGCTGACTCATTGTGGTGGTGTGACGGCCCTGCCCTTTCCTTGTAGTACATGGAAGTCTCTCATAGATGGAATTGAGTTGGAATCACACTGGAATTACCGAAAACCTAAGAATCGGCACGAATACGGTTATGGGTACTTTGATTTCGAATATTGGTAGTCGGTATCAATAACCTTTCACCGAAAGATATACGTCCGTTCAGAGTCTGCCCGAAATGCATTTCTATTTTGGTAAGGAACTAAGAAATGCTACTAGTACCTAGAGATCAACTTGGTATACATAGCTAGGTGAGAGTCTCTAGATGGAGAATCAAGATAGGGGATGCAGGAACACAATAGCTATCTCCGGATTAGAAACATCTCGCCAAATTAAACACTGAATACCTATCTACCCTTCCATCGGCAGGGCTCGCTTCATGCCCACAAGACTCATACCCCCATCTACGCTAGGGCTATTACCGTTCATCACAGCCTTCATCGCAACCGCCGGGGCCTTCGATGTGATCCCGGCGAGCTCCGGCCAAGCTAGTTTAATGAGGCTACTCCCGCCGGGGGTGTCGTCCTCCGCGCCGAGAAGGAACCGGTGGGCCTGTAGCTCGATGACAGGCATATCCGCATTTTGAAGCTCGTCCAGACACTCTCCCAATTTCTCTAGGAGCACAGAACGCGGGGGCTCACGGTTGGGGCGACGCGCGTCGCTGCTCACCACGTATCGCACCGCGAAGACGGAGAGGATAAGGAACTGGTCCCCTGGGTCCTCCTCCAGCGGCGATGTCGACACCTGCAGGGCGCTGTGGAAGGTGCGCACTAGCGCGCCCGTCACATACCCCTTGATGGCCGTCGCGGTCTTCGAAGCTGCGCCGATACCGAAAGTCAGAAGCACCAGTGCAGAGAAGTTCTCCGTCACTACCCCTGGTGTGGTGTCAGGTGTGGGGAGCTGAGTGGTCAGGCTGGGGAGCAGTCCGTTGGCCCGCGCGGCGCCGAGCTGGAAACTGCGGCGGATGGCGTGTAGGGGCGGCGATGAGGCGCTCAGGTTTATATTTCCCTTGATTTGCTCGTAGATCCCCTGCTGCTCTGTTTTGTCGCAGGCCGCATAGCACTTCTGGACGATGATTCGCAGGGTATTGTCGTCTAGCTGCTTGGTGTCCACCGAGGACATGACAACCGTCATTGCGAGTACGTTCTTTGTGATGCTGGTGAGCTGCTCGCTGGTGTACTGGTACGAGAACATGTGAATGTCGAGACGGTATACACCACCGATGTCACCACAGGCGATAGTACTGTTCGGCCGGCGGGCAGATTAGTCGCTCGTAGGGTGAGATGCGTTTTCTAGAGGCGGAGGAGATCTAATTTACATACTACTTCGTGCTCTGGGCTGAATTAGCCGAGTACTGGCCAAAGATCAATTTCAGTCCGCTGGACAATACTTTCGCCAACCCATCTCCGACCTTGCCACTCGCAAAGTCTGAAAACAGTTCTTGAACTTGTTTTGCGATAGGCGCTGGCTCCTCGCCAACGTCGCATCTAACGAGAGATGCACTATCGACAATTTTGTTAATTGGAATCAGCGCCGAGTCCGTTCTCGTTGACCTGTGAACGCCTCATGATTAGAACCGCCCTGGAAGACAGTGAGAATGTTCTTCTTAACATACAGAATCTGGCTGTAGAAGGTGTCCGAAGTTAGTTTGGCAAGTGTCTGGAGGGAGTTCAGGGCATCGTTTGCTTGTCTCTCCTTCTCCAAGGTCTGCTGTGCCGAGTCCTTAATAGCTGATACAGTCTGGCCCATCTTGTCGAAGGCTTTATTCGTATAATGTCTGAAGATGGAGATTTCAATCAGAACGGATTACAAAACTATTGGCTAATAAAAATGATGCATCTTAATGTTGCCTGGTGATATTCAAACACTGAGTTCGTGGTGTCATTATATAGACTATTTCACCCAGCAGCGGACTTTTTATTTTGGGGTTCTTCATGCAGAGGTACTTTCTTGATAGCCTATTCTCGCCCACCTTTTTTTTACCTTCGGGTTTCATCGCCTTTCCTACGAGCAGGCTTGTCGTACTTCTCCGCCGGCAGGCCTAATGCCAATATCTTACTGCTGTCGTCAGAATACCCATCGTTAAAGCATAGTATTCTGCGTCTGTATGATGGTGGGCTCTTCTGTCATTCGTGCATACCGCCTGCATGGTGCGCGCTTAGGTCAGTGAGGACTGAACCACCGCTTTCTAGGGTGGTATACGACGAAGACAAGCACACCAGACTTACAGTCTCCAATAATTCTATATGAATCAGACACGTCCTGCTTACCATATACCGTATTGCTGTAGAGATTCGTTCCCGTTTGCTCTGTGCTATTGATTGATCTCGTAAGATAAGCGGGTAAATGCCGGGGCATGAAATTGCGAATAGGCAACTTCATTTAGATAAAGCTGACTAAGCTTTGAGAGCTGTGGTCTCTTGACTTGCTCTTGCAAGCTGAATATCGGCGCTGAAAAAAAGAAAGTAGGCTAATGAAACAGGATGAATATCGCTTGGTCACGAGAGATCGCATTTGCTAATTTGTTACCATGCGTATACTTGGAACTCGGCTACCTTGCTGCTCCTTTTGGGAGACGCCGGGGTGCTGTGTCGGAACAGGAGGTTGGCGCTTACTACCACAAATCGCCTCGAACCAGTTTTATCAACGGCGTTTTTTTTTGGGGGGGGGGGGGGGGGGGGGGGGTTTGTCAATATATAATTGGGAGTGTCACCTTCTTTTCTATCCAGATGAGCCCTGTAACCATCGTTCTATCTCGTTGATTTATGAGCAAGCCCTTTCTCCAAACCAGATTCGTGATCATTGGTGAGTCTTCTCTACTTCAAGCCATGGCACTTGACTAAGTTCAACGGATAGCGACCAGCACACCCACCACGTCATGGAATTTTCGAATCCGTTTGTCGACGTTCAACATGTCGAAAACCAGTTCGCATTAAGTAACGAGATGTGGTATGACGTTAGTAGGTAATATCTCGGTTTACTTATAGCTCCATACCCGCAATGTTTTTGGGGCCTCGTCGAGTTACGATTTCGTTAGAACTGGTAGTCTCAAACATACTAAACATAACTGAACTAGAGTTCGATAGTAAGCGCAACGGCGGACAAGTGGACGTCTACGTGTACTGCGTCTTCGAAGATAACGATGAATCGCCGCTAAAGTATTTCTGGGGCCGGGACACATCTCACGTACATTTAAGCTATTCGAGGACCGCCTTTCCGAGCAACCTGTGCCAAATTCGGTGCCCAGCCGCCCTGACAATGCGTCCACCCGGACCCATTTTCACGTACAGCCCCCGGCCACGAGTTTTAGCTGGGCTCAAATTCTGGGACTCGATGAGAATTAATCGGGGAGGGCCAGGTAAAGATTTTACTGAATTCGATTATATGCTTAATATTGTCATCCCACGCCACGCCCCGGTAGCTTTCGCACAAAAATTTGCGGATCTAAAAGAGAATGAGGTGAAACAATTGGCTCAGCAGTGGGACAAGGTGCTGGCCAGGGTACAATTGACGATGGTCAGGATCTACGGTGATGCTGTTCCATGGAGCCTTGGAAAGAGCGATTAGTTTGAGACCCGAATGGTGGGACACGCTATATTGCGGAATCAAGGGGTTTGGGAATATGACGGCGAGGATAGTGACAGAACGCTTGGATTTCGTGGAAAGCAATTCGAGTTTCAGATTAAATACCCCCCGTTACGCTACTTTCTTAGACCACTCGCGGAACAGCTGAATATATAGCTCGTTTATATGACTTTTATACACGATATTGGATCTAGTCTCCCCTTATTGGTACGTGTAACATGCATGAACTCTCTGAATTCCCCCCATAATGAGGCTCTCTCTTCACATTCTAGTTCTTATTGAATTAATTGTCGACGTATATCGTAAGTTTGGCAAGGCACTTCAAGGGTTGCGTACGAATGAGACTCTGTGCATAATTAGAATCGATTAATCTAGGAGGTGGTTATGGGGACGTTCGCGCCGCAACAGGTGCCTGTTGCCTACCTCAAGCACAAGGTCCATGACAATGAACGCCGCTGTTAGGGTGTGTGAGGAGCATTTTGTAACTGCCTAACCATCGGGCGAGATATCGACCGAGCCCCCGTTCTTCAATTACCCATACCAATCATCCTAATTTGCCACACCATTTACCACAACCCAATACCCCTATCTTGAAACCAGAATCTAGCCAGCCTTTTTTTAACATTCAGTATCACAATTGGCACAGAAATCTTTAGAGACTTGACGGATTTTGTCATCAACGTTTTTATTTATTAGATCGGCCGAGAACCACGCAGGCTCCCCTACTCTCTAATTGTCTTTTACTTCACTGCTATACTTGGCATACTTGTGACAATTACCATTCGGTCTGTCGTCCTTAGAGGGCTGTCAGGAGGCATAGAACTAAAGGAGCATTTACACATCAGCAACGACGGAAGATGATTGTTGGACCTGTTGCAACGGTAGACCCGGTCCTCTGAGGTCGGACATGACTCAATGGAGAAGATGTCAGAGCAGTGCGGGTAGGTGTGAGTGATATAGGGGATAATTGCCTACATTCTGTCTTTAATTATCCCCTTCATATATATATAAGGGGCATAGAATAGGGGTAGGCCGAAGCAAATTGGTAGATAAAAGGGGGATTGGGATAAGGCTGACTTAGACACATGCTTGCTATTACAACTAGCTACGGCAGCTTTTTACCTTTTTGAGAACATAATATTGCGTTTCTTTCTTATCAAGGCGTTCCTGATTTAATATTGTTGTCCCGAACCCTGGTATGCGGTAGGCAATAGACTCTTATTGTTGCACGAGGGTCCCTGAAACACCTACGTGAAGCCATCCTGACCATATACAGAAATCTCTTTGTGCCCTGTGACCATTGTGATTATTGGACGAATCGGGATGCGTAAGACCAGCCTACCTCCTTATTTTGCCTCGTTCAAGAGAAATAACCCCCCGGTCTAATCCAAAATGCAACCGGGTCAAAACGCAGCCTAGATGCTGGGCCACATTGATCCTCTATTTACTCAGTTATCCACCATTTCAAGTGAATAATTTGACCTGCCCGGAGGATGAGGATTTGCATCATGAAATATGGTTCAGACCTGTGCATTTAGAAGGCTCAGTGAGAAATAACAGATAGGAGTAGAAACATAGGTATAGTTACCATTGGAACCAAAATGAGGATATAATACAAAATATTTCTCCATTAATATAAAGCTATAAAATGTATTATATAAAGGGGCCGGGGGAGGGGGAAAGCAAAACGAAATACGTATAACATATCAAGGACCATCACCTATAAACATCAATACAGAATGAAAAGCATAATTAGCCTTCTGATTGCCTCTCCTTCACTCTCACTTACTTATGGCCTCACATTGTCAGGATCAGGATCGACAAGAGGCTCTAGAAACCCGTTGCCCTGCACGAGTGGTATATCGTGATCTGAAGCTACCCACATCGGACACGAAGACTGCTGCGCTGAATAAGCCAATCTCTGTAAATGCGAGACATCAGATAATTTCCACGCTCGATGTTTCTCCCCGTTTCCCTTTGTCAGTCGAATGGCATATGCGACCACGCTGGCGAGGAACATAGCAAGTAGAATGATCACGCCTCCGAGACTCACAGCGAAGAAGAGCCCTAAGGAGGAAACATTGGCAAAACCTTGGCCGGCATGTAGTCGCTGCCGTTGGCAGTGTGCCTGCTGTTCTGCAGATGAGGGTGCTTCAACGAACTCCTGGAGGGTGGTACCACCGGGACCAACCACCCACCGTAGGATGCCGTATTGGAGCAATAGGAGCGTTGTTGCATGCCAGTCTTGGATCTCGATTTGCCACTGGTTGCGTGGAAGAGACATCTGAAGATCCGCAGCTAAACTTTGGCCAGCCACCAAGTCGGGAGGGGTATGTCCCGCCTTGCTGTATACGGTGGCGTATCTATTGAGAACGAAAGTAACCATATCGGCAGTCGCGACCTGCATCTTGGCCAAGGGCAACTCTTCGGTGACTTGATCGTATACATCTCCTAGGCCTCCGACAATAGAGCACGCGGTGCTATCCGGGCCACACCATTGAGCCCCCTAACCGATTAGTGCACATCAATCACGCCACGCATTTCGACGAATTTGCATAGTATGTTAGTAGAAGAGTCGAATATGAATACTTGTTCAAAGCAAGCTAGTACGCTAGAGATATTATCCTCCAGATAAACAGTGTTATTCCAATACTTGTCCGGCGTATGAGCGGAAAAGACCGGATCGTCACAAGGTTCGGCAAACACAAGGACTTTGCTTGAAAAGAAAAATATAGAACCGTCGCCGTGCGTGTTGTTGAATTCGGGATCGGGTAGCCATGAGCTAGGATTTGCCCATGCGCCGGCAAAATAACTTTTCGCGCTACGTGTGTCGACGATTGATCAGTGGCGCAAATACACGGAAGTATCTACCACGCTTACGCTAGAGTGTATGACTTTGTGGTATTAGCCGCGTCTAAGCTAATAGCCCAGGTCGCATTCGACCCTAATACCGCACCATACTGATACACCATAAAATGGTCGTCCGGTAAGGGCCAGTCGGATTCGGGTGCCGATTCTAGTGTAATAAAACCGTTTTGCACTATGGGTGCACAAGTAGTGACCCTGCGGAGTCCTATTTGGTTTTTTATAGGCGAGTTGAGTTCCAGGATTGTATTGGAATTGATGAGCCCGGTGTCGAGACGCATGGCCAGCCCAACGCACATATCTCCAAAGGGGCAATCAACTTCCCATTCGATAGTCCGAGGGATTGTAGCGAATGAAAAGGTGTTGCAGTCGCTTTTATCGCTTGTAGAGTTAGAGCAACTACGCGAATATATTGTCGCGATAGATAGTAGATCCAGAAAGACCTTGTTGTCCACCACCGCGGCAGGATTACTAAAATCGAAGAAATCGACATAGAATGGATTAAAGAATCCGCACTTTAGAGACTTTAAAAAAACCTTAATGCTAATCAACGAGTCAATAATCTAGGATAAGAAAAACCCAGCGGCAACACTGCTCACAGTGCAGAAAACCACAATACTTATCAAAAGTCAGGACTCGCGCCACACAGACTAGTTAAACGGATACGCCCAATACAACTTAATAACAATATGTACGTGATTTTAATATACGATAAGATTTCCTTCCTTTTCTTAGTGCCTAAGGCGTTGCAAGTCGCTACAAGTTGCTGCAGCTATCTACTGAGTTATGGTAGTAAACTTGCTACAGAGGTAAGATATCACGAGATCATTTTTAGCTAGCTACTCCGGGTAACAACATCGCCCAGATTAACATGCCATAAGGAATAGTAATCGATATAAGTAATAGCCCGGTTTTCAGAATAGTCTATTGTTGTTAGATAATTACACAACATTTCTCCGTAAAACCCGCGTACCAAGTTCAATAAATACTATAAACAATTAAAAGCCAGAGGTAAAATACTACAAAAATAGATAAAAAGTTGGAAAAGCAGTGAGTAGTCTACTTATTAATAAAGTTACCGTAATAGTAGAACCAAGCACCTAACTACCACTTAACCAATCAGTCCATATCCTAGTATATACATTATCCGGTGCAACATTACGCCGTATCTGATAAAAACTTACAACACCCAAAAACAAATACCTGAGTGCTTTATATTCCCCCGACTCTTAGATAAGTCCAGTGTCGCTGGATCAATATAGGTGCCGCAGTACGGAAACCAGTTTTCTTTTTCAATGCTTGAAATCTTTACCCCGTTTACTTCCAGTGTAAAGTTAACCAGGGTTTTTTCTACGCTAACTTTTACGCTGTATTCAGGGAATCCGCTATGCACCGCCTGGGCAAAGCGCACCGCTTTTGTTCTTTTTGTTGTAATAAGGTGGAAGCGGCATTGTTCGGGACAGGGGGGGCAGCATGACCCGGCGGCTCTACGGTTCTGTTTCCCCCAATACGGTGCACTGGTGGAGTTAACATGCTGCCACGACCCGCATGATGGGTCAGCACGGATCCTCGTGCCGGGTTCCCAATATTGCATGCTTGAACATTTTCCTTTAATACCGCAAACTATAACACGTCTGACGAGTACAACGTAACGGCAGAGAGCTTAGAGCTTCCCGTAAGGTAGCCGGGAGAGATGTCGCGTCAAGTGCTTTGTTGAATAAACGTCACAATGAGTGAAACTTGGCAATTTATCTCTTCGGACCAAGTCAGCGGCAAGGTGGCTACGAAAAATCGAGGGATTGTCCGAGAGGCGGCAATGCGAGCTTACCGGCGGAGCCAACGGCTGCAACGTCAAAAGCAGATGCAAATGCAAAGATCTTCTCACAAGCGACTGCAGCCGACTCTGTGTACTAATGCAGATCCAGATTGGTTAGCGCCGCCACCAGATGAGTCGAATAAGATCTCAAAAGCGAATACTAGCAGATCAAACCTAATGCTCACGCTTGAGATCGGCTCAGCGCTTGCATTTGATCCCTTCTCCACGACTCCGCTGTACAGCCGTCATGAGGGGGTCATGCTATTTACCCATTGTATGTACTATATATGCCGTTGCCTTACGTTAAGTCTCCAGTAAACGTTTCGTTTAGCTCACATGAGCCGGGCTGACTTCTCAGCAGTCATTTACAACATCGTACCCACCATTCAGGCTTTCCATCACCAGTCACCACAGCACCCGCTAAGCACGATTTTGATCAGCTATATCATCACAGATCCGCTCTTCATAGAGGCGATACTCTTCCATGCTGCTGTGCACATAGACATGACTCATGGCAGATCATGGGGCCAGACGACGTGGTACCATCGAGGACAGCTGATACATCAGATAAGGGAACGCATGAATAGCTCTCAGGACACAGCTAGCGACGCGTTAATTTTGGGGATAGGGATGCTAGGTGCATGCGGTGTAAGTAGGGCAGTAGCAATGTCACTCTCCCTCTATATACTTGGACTCACCAATTTTAGAACATCACTGGTGATGTCACACAAGATTCTGTACACCGGGAAGCGTTACAGCATATGATCCGAGTCAGGGGTGGTATCGACAAGTTGGGATGTCAAGGCACTCTGTCGACATTTCTATCCATGTGAGCAGCGCCAGACAAACCTTGTCTTCGACAGAGTTTCATTTTGTTCAATTATTGCTGACGACGACTAACCGAAACAACAGAGGGGACTTGATTTCCGTTACGATTTCCGGGTCCAAACCTGGCGTCGAGTGCCCTCGCCTTGATTCGGCACCGTCCCCATTGTTTGATGGGCTGTGGGGATACGGTTTCCTTACCAAAGATTGCAACTCTGAGGCAAGCCTAGAGTCCAGCGGGATGAGAATACGAGAAATTATACAGCTCATCTCACGATTTGCAACGATATACAGAACATCTTACAAAGTTCTGTCCACCACATCATCACATATGACTACATTCACGCATGTGTGTTGCGCCGCAGAACATCAACTTCTTTCCCTCGAAGTAATACCCCCTGCTGGGTCGGACAGTTCAAGCGCTGCTGATGTATTTATCTACGAGGCAGCACGAAACGCTGCGTTAATTTGCTCTACTTATCTGTTCCGAAGATTAAGGCCCCAGGCGGCCATATTGGTAAGCCTACAGCAAGCCCTACGGCACAGTATCATGGCCTGCGACTATGACAGCCTTGAACACGGGTCTTGCGTATCCATGGGTAGTATGCGACTGCTTCTCTGGTCTATATGCGTGGGACGAGTCACGGCGTTGGATCCAGACTGGTATACAGTGCGCATGAAATCGTGTATTTCGAATCTGAAGATACAAAGCGAGAGAGAGTTGCGGGTATGCTTAGAAGAATATATATGGGAACCATATATGGACGTGGAATTAATATGGTAACTCTTGGTACTATGTTAGATGGTTAAGGGGAGTGGGAATCTAATTACATTTTCAAAATGCGATGATGTTGCGGGAATCGCAGTGAGACTTATCCGTCGAATCAAGATGAAGGATATCATGGAAGGGTTGATCACGGTGTGGTATGTTGACGTATCTCAAGACGGTATAAAGTCATGTAATAGATCGAAATCTAGAGCACGAGTGAACTAGTAATCTTAGAGCAAATCACGGATACTACTTTTTATTTCTTTTTCAACGAAAACTTGAAACCTTACAGTTCGGAGTTGTTTCGAATTCAATCATTCCGATTAGTACAGCGATTGAACACAAACCCTTGACAGGATGCATGGAGGTTCGCGAGACAATGATATATAATATTGCTATGTAAGAATCTAGTTGAATTATAATTTAAAATATTAAGATAGAAATGAGAATCTAGTGCCCCAATGTTATTGCTCGACTCTTTCGATCACATTGCTTTGACTGGCCAACCCTTGTCTCCTATACTTTGCCCGCATGTTCCAGCAAACCCCTCTTAGAACCCAACGCTCTCAAGCCAAGTATGGGCAGCCCCAAAACTCTCAGGCGCAGAATAGTGCGTGTTGAGGTTATGAGCAGTATTCTCGGGCACGTATGCCTGAAATGCCGTAGCCTTGGGGAACAGGCTTCGCGTCTCATCAACGTGGCTTCCGGGCCCGAGACCACAATCAACCGTCGGGCGGTCGAAGATGCTGCCATTTCCACAAGCGATCTGGTCCTGTCGGCCTGAGATGACCATGACCGGTCCAGCGAAACTGGATGGCACGGTTGCGCCGCGACCGGCGATTTCGCCTACTCCGAAGACGTGCGGCGATGCAGCGTCCCACTCTGCAATCTTGGGGTCGAAGGAGCCATCGAGACCGTAGATGACTTCGCGGATGTTCTTGGTCGCTGACAGATAGGCTGGCGCTAGACCCTCGAAGCGCGAATCCACGACAGAGGCGGCGCGCGGTCCGATGTTAGCGATGAACTGCTGCAAACCGGTGAGGTTGGCAGCCGTGGCCGTGAGGATGTAGGCGTCTGCACCGCTAGTTGGGAAGATGGTCGAGATCAACCGACCCAGCACCGAGCCGTAGGAGTGCGTGCCCATGATTACTTTGTCGTACTTGGGCATACCCGGCAACGAGCCGGCGCGGATGCCGCGGAGGATGCTGTAGACTACTGATATTTGCATTGGAGTTTGGACGATGTTTATGGGGTCAGGACGGTCAGATTTGCCGTTGCCCAGGTTGTCGATGGCCAGTGTGGCGTATCCCTGTGAGGCGGCGTGAGAGATCCAGGAATATTGGCCATGGAACTCTGGTTCGGGGAAATCTATGCCATTCCAGTATTCCTAGGGGGAGATGTCAGCAAGAGAAAAAGAAAGAGGATATGAGTTTACGTACCTTGTTGCTAAGAAGACCATGCAGGAGGTATTGGATAGTGCCCTCGCGGCCCTTCACCTTGGTGGTTGGCTCACAATACAAGGCACTGATGTTGAAGGTCCCTGCAGCCGGGACAGTACCAAGAGCTGAGGCATCGAAGCTGCCAAGATACTGAAAGAGCACACCAGGTCCCGTAGAGTTGGGATAAGGAGGAAGAGCTGTGTTGTTGGCTGCCGCATTGATTGTGAACACCAGCTCCTTGCAAAGGGGCTTGGGAGAGCATCGGGCTTGCGTCGGAGCTGCAAGACCAGCTGTGGCCAGAGATATGGTAACAGTCGCGTAGCTGGGTCGCATGGTGAAGTAGAGAGTGATGGTTCTTGGTGGTGGTGATAGCGAAGTAAAGGGTAATTATGTTTTGGGAACCGAGTTAAATGGAGCAAATGCTGATATGATGTTGGTGGTGGATGATGAACGAAAAAGACTCTTTACGCCGATGCAAACCCGGCACCTTATATAAAAAAAAATGAACCATGACGGCCGGATACGACTAATATCTTCTTGGCTTGCTGCTCGGGAAGCGAGGTGAAAGTGAGGTTATCCACAACCACGACACAGCCTGCGCCAAGGCATGCTCGTTGCTCATTGGCTAGAGCAATACCCCAAAGCGGTTTGGTGTTGCTGGATCCGTCCCAGAAAGGAGAATGACCAGAATGACAATGACGTGAGCCCGGCGCGTCATCCTTCCGTGCGCCGTATAATATTTCATTGTGGGCATTAGGTATTGGAATGAGGCAATGTGCATCTAATTGCCCTTATACGTCCGGGGAGAGCTGTCAAGGGCATGCATCTTAAGGCCCTTTACGTCGTATTCATTGAGGCTTAAAATTCAATTAGAGTCTCCTTGATCGTATATAGAAAAATGCTTAGCGAAATGTAGTGTAGTTATTGAGTGACGGCGACTTGGGAAATTGAGGAGTGTGTAAGTCATAACGATAATACCCTCTATTAATTCAAACATTGTTTTTGAGTATCCGTCTCGAAGTTCTGGCTTGAACATAAATATCAAGTGTTCCCTCCTGCCATAGTCAGGTATCTATCCATCATCATCTCCAACCAACAATTTCATTCTGCGGACGACTAATTCCTTATCTTTCTTCATTAATCATCACCAGAATCTGCAGACATCTTCACCAAAGCCTCCATAATGCGTTTCCCTTTTTCCCTTATCGCCTGTCACAAGGAGAGAGCTTGCTATGGGGTAAAAATGGCAATAATCATTTATGGCTTCAAAGGACCATGGAGATCAGAACCGCTCCTCTCGAGTCGGCGAGATCTCCAGCCTCTTATAGACCTCTGAATTTCTACCCTTGGAGTAGAAATTCTGAATAGCTTCACGTGCCTCGCAGACTACTGCCTCGTATGCGAGATTACCCTGCAATACGGATAGCAGCATAAGTGCGTTTGGGCTATATATATACATGATGAACCAGAAACCTCCGTTCTATCATCGCAAGACATCTGCAACCTCGTGTCTCCATCTATAAGGTCGACCTCTGCAGCCTCGCCACCGTGACACGTCCGTAGATAAGCTATCAGCTTCCATCACCGCCGCCGGAGACCCTGCTCTTGAATCGATTGATTGATAGCGTTTAACGTTATAAGGGTCTTTCTTTTGAAAGGCCCAAAGGCTCCTACAGGGCATAGAGGCGTGGTAAACTATTCTATATGCATAGGCTTCAGAAACCAAATTAACCTTATAGAGATAGGTAGGTCGTGATTCCGTGTCCACTCCTCTTAGAACTACCATGCTTTATAGTCCCGGTGCTTACGGCGACAAGGTGGCGTTCGGGGGCACTTGAAAGCGCAAAATATAATATGGGACCCTTATATAGTCCTGAACTAAAGGGTCAGTATATTAGCGTACGGAAGCAGTTTGGCCACCTGTTTAGAAGTGAGGACGGCGGCCAAAATAGGGGTAGCGAATACCGCTACATACGGGGAGACTTTTTCGTCTCAGAGTGCGATGAAGGGGCAGTTCGAGTGCTTGGTACATATGTACTCGTCGCCTACAGGCTACCACCTAGGACAATCAGCGATGTTAGGGGTCGGTTTAACCGCTTGATCAGGTGGAAAAAAATGAAGCTGGCCCGATTTGAACGGACAACCTTCGGGACTGGAATCCGACGCGCTACCGTTGCGCCACAGCTCCTACAGGATGTTGGAATCCAACTGATTTCACCCGGACTTGAACCGGAGACCTTCAGTGTGTTAGACTGACGTGATAACCAACTACACCATGAAACCATATTATCTAATTGCTTCTTAAATCCATCAACAAACCTCATCGCTGACGCACCTACTACCGTCAACAGATACAAAACGAGATGACCACGCAGGTTGTGAACATCGCCCACTTCGCCATTGTCCTTCGGCTTCTCAGCAGTTCCGGCCCTGGTGGTGGTCACATCGAGAAATCTATCATTTGTTGCACATTATCATAGGGGAGGGTCCATGACGCCGTACCCCCCGATATGCCCGCCGGCCCAGATTAACTCGTTGCACCACGGCTAAATGAGGACAAACAAGGTTGGGGTCGCCATCTGTACGTCGGTTCTGAGCCTGTTATCACCATTTGGACGTACGCGTTAAACTAGTATTTGGAAAAGACAAGAAGTTGCCATCCCTACGCTGCAAACTAACAACTTACTATTTTACGCTACAGGATCCAAAGCTTAGCAGAATTACCGCCGTCGCTATCAATCCAGGCAACCTGATGGGCTCGCGAGCCTTTCGTACCAATGCTCCTACAACGCAGACAATTATATGGGGGAAAACTCTGGAGTAGGCTAAGATCACTAGAGACAGAGACAATACTGCATTGGGGGTCGCTTTCGACTAGTTCCGCAGTTATTACATCTAGTAATTCTAGTAATACACCACTTATGCCCCGTCCTAAGTGTTCAACCTGTTAACTTGACTGTACGAAGGCTATTCGTTGTTTCTAAGCTTTAGGAATAAAATTCCTGCGAAATACTCTAATAATTGTTAATACCCGAGACTTATAGATTGGTTACATACTTAAGCACAATTATATAGTATAGTGTCGTGAGGTATAACTGCGTACCTAGTTTAGTAGGACCCCTATTGCTTGAGCTCGTAAGTACAACCAAGTAGTTTGAAATGAATTTAATAGCTAGCACTTCTATATCTAGCTAGGCATTGTAATAGTTATAACTTTAATTTGTGAAGTTACGATTGCTTTATTAAAACTCTACCTATAATAGCGGAAAGTTAGTCAAGGTTTAGACATAAGCCAGGCATATTTGGGCTTGGCTAGCCAAACGCCCGGTTAAGATGCATATATTCTTCTTTCCTAAGACTTGCCCAGAACCCTCCCCTTGTCTAGGTGCTATCTATCCAGATAGCTTACGTGTCTGTCACATGCCAGAGCTATCCGCTATTGTGGAGTGTATATGTCTTCTCCTATTCCTAAACGTGATACCAACTGTTTTCACTTCCTCCAGAAGCCTTCAGTCTTGCATGATATGTACTACTCCCAATTGACCTATTTCTGCTGTACGTACCTGCCGTTGACCCTCGACCTAGTTGTGACAATCCAGGTCGCATCATTGGAGACGTTTCCGAAACAAGTAATCTAAGACAAGGAAGGTCCTAGACAGGGCCAATCAAAGGGCTTATCGCCACCTAGGTACATCCTGGACAATCCCTCGCATCCCTCTCAGGGGATTGTAGCGACCTACCTATAGTGGCTTAGCGTGAGGCCTGAAAACCAGGCGTGCAGGCCTGGAACGCCGTTGCATGCTGGGGCTGCCAGGTACCTGGGGCGCTATGCCACCTGCACGTGGTACTTCTCCAGGCGCTGGCTGCGCCAACCCATGCATCGTGAATGGCTGTCTGCTGTCTGTCTGCTGTTGGTCTTGCAAGGCCGGGTCTGACTTCATTCCAGTTCCTCCTCCTCCCTTTCTCTCCCTCTTCCCTTGTCCCCCTCCCAATCAACACATCCATTCAGTCACTCATTCAGTCGCATCATTCGCTTGCTCGTACATTCATTCCGTCCCGGCTCGTTGGCAACTTTTTCTGGCTCCCTGCAGCAGTGATTCTTCCAATTCATAAAACCTCGTTCGGTGGTATTCCTTCCTTGTATCGCTCCCCGTCGATAGATGCACGTGCCTCCGTTTGTACAGTACTTTCGCTCTAGAACCTTGGACTGCCACAGTTCGCACTCCCTTCGCCGGCGCACCCGACACCTGATAGAAGAAGCATAGCCAAAGTCCGTTCGAATACGAGACACGCCGGACTATACTATAGGATAGGATCGCAATTTCTCTACCTCTTGAAGACCGATAGATAATCTGTACACCAACCACATCACATAATCATGGATTACAGCGCTCTCGCTGTCCGATTCGGCAGAATAGCCAGGCACCTGATCCCCCGCGAAGACGACTACGCCAAATGCCATCCTCGGCCGGATATCGACCTTTGCGAAAAGCCCGCTAGTTCCGACAAGGGCACCCCGATCACTATCGGCGTCATTGTGTAAGAGAAAGCAGACATGCCCGCGGTGCACGGAAGGGAACACCGTTGAGCTGACACAGGCAACATAGGGGAATCGTCGTTGTGGGCACGCTTTCTGTATTGACTTACTTCCACTTCCGGAGGAAGCGCAGGGACGAACAAGAGTGGCCCAAGAACAACCAAGAGCTCGAAGACTACGGCATTGCGGTCCCCTCGTCCACCGTCCGCCCGCCCCAGTCTGCCCACAACCCCCCGCAGCAGCGACACCACAACGACGACGATTACCGCCACAACGATACAAGCTTTGCCTCACAGAAACCCGCGCGGAGCTCGCTCGACAAGTTGGAGCGGTCGCTGAGAGGGGATCAGACAACCGGTGCGTTCAGGCGCCAAGAGGAGCAAATTTCAGCTGATATGAAGCCCGTGGTGCCATCAGATCGGATATGAGCACGGCCTCGTTTTGGTCTCCGTCGAGCGGATAGAGTAATGGGTACATGCGATTTTACATGAAACCTTTTAGCGTGGCGTTTGTCTTCGATATGGTGTCATTCCTCGGTATCCTTTTCGCTCTTGTTTTTTGTACAGACTCCGAACCGACTGATCGTCACCGTCACCGATTCGACCCGTTCCTCGACTGTCTTATGGCTTGTGGATGAGAGCATGGTTAGCATTGATGAGTACAGGTGCTGCGGATGAGAGGCATACATATCGTCTAATGGGCTCGGAGCTTGTTTGCGGCAACCTAGAAAATATAGATTTTAGTAGTTCATGTGGATGGGGTGGAACGGGGCGGGTTGTGCGGTTGGATGGTTGCAATATCTCAGGAAGATAGAATAACCACAATCAACCGCACATCACCGACGTCTTTCCAGGCTAATGGAGGGCATTGTAACAGAAACTCAAACCTAACTCTTTTGAACCTGCAAACACTGTTTTCACGCTGTAAAGAGATAGGCTTCCGATTTGAATATTGAACATGGCGGTTTAGTATTGAACTATCCTATGAAGAAAAGAAGGAGGAAGAAGAAAAAGTAGACACGGAAAGACAGGCAGACTTATATGCCAAGCTCCCTGTGTAACATGACGAAATGATTGCCTTAGGTAAGCGTAGCCCCCCAAATAACCTGCCTCATACCCAACTTGATGGAAAAGTCCCTGGGGTCGAGTAGAGCTATTCGCACAACGCCGAGACTAGAAACGGAGCGGTAATAATATACACGAGCGAGGAAATCATCGAAAATAACATACGGGGCAAGTCCTTCCAATAGGGAGAATCTGGGCGTTACGACATGTAAGCCTGCTTCGCTTGGCTTGTTGCACAAAAATGAGCTGTTTACTGTGTTAGTCTACTTTGCCCTTGCTTCGACATCGAATCATTGGGTTACTTGCTGTGTGTTTGTTTATTTACTTAGCTAATAGAATCAACACACCTACGCTATAGATGACCGTTTGGTTTCCCGCTCGTGTCATAACTGTCTATAGCATACTTTAGGGCACGTAGGTGGGCGATATGGGCTTGCATTAGGAAAACGTGAAGAAAGGTAGATAGATAAAGCGCGAAATAATGATAGCCACCAGTCTCCAAAAAAAAAAAAACATTAATTCGAACTCTCCAAACTACCCGAACTCCCAGTCCTGGGATGCCTGTAAGAGTGGTGGGTAGGTGAAATGCATCTAGGCATTCCTTTGCTTTTGTTGCAGGTGTGCTAAGCACATGCCGGCTTTCCCTATGATATCCCGAGCACCTCGAACTCATTCATAAATGAACGAATACATAGCTAGAACGTCGCTCACGCCGAGGTTCGTCGCGGCGCCGGCTGCTCAACCGCCAGCTCGGCCGGGGCGGGCGCGAGCATCGGCGCCTGGGCTTGGGGCTCAAGCCCAAGAGAGACGCTAAGGCTGTCGAGGAGCGTCTTTTCGGCGGGGGCGTCGGGGGCGGCAACCGCGAAGATGGCGCCGCAGTCAGCGCAGCGGACGACGCTCATCGGCCGAGCGGGTTCCTGTTTCGGGGTCTGCTGAGGAGTGTCGCGGACGACGATGTTGTCGAAGGCGTCTGGGTGTGTTTGTGGTTAGCTGATGTGACGTGCATGATGCCCGAGACGGGTGGTGCTTGGGAGTGGACGACGTACAGGAGTACTCTGTCTCTCTGTCGGCGAAATTTCTGTCCATCTTGAAAGTGATGAATATAAGAGATATAGTAAAATAATGGTAAGAGGATGGTAGTGTGAAATCGAGTTGCTGATTTCAAGAATCTGATGTATAATGTGTATAGGTAGTACCTAGCTGTATGTGTTGTATGTGGATAACTGAAGGTGTCAAAGCGTTACTCATGGTAGTTTGAGGTGGAGAGGGGAGGTAAACAATAACATAAACAAACGAATGAAAATTGTTCGGAACCAAGGGCTGGTTGGCCGTTGGGTGAAACGACAGAGAATAACTTATTAAGCAGACTTCTCACTGGAGGTCTATTTCGTCAAGCTTGTTACCCTGTCACAGTTGTCACGGGAGACGGTACGAAGGACTCTTGCAACGCGGCCGCTTCCACAAAGGCTGTATTATTAGGTAGAATTACGGGTTCTACCTATAACTGCACAAGAGTCAAACCCAGACATGTTTAACTCTGGAAAGGTAGCCTCGCAGAGATATCAAGTTCATTCATGGTGGATCAATTGCTGAATCTCTTTTCATATCTTGATACGGTTCACTATCTTTGATGATACTATACACCGGGTTCCATACCTTTCATGGACGCTGGCCAAATTCCCTGTTTCAGAGCGCATTGACTGCGTCCCTAGCCTTGTTCATACCTCGTGAACTGATAAAATGCCACTCATGTCTTGTCAACACCGAAATACGTGGCGTATCAGGGGGGTAGCATGTCGGGTTTGGCGCAGTGCTCAGAGTCCAATGTATCCATTAAAGAAGATCTTAGTCTCGTCTTGAAACATAGTCTCGGAGTGACAAATATCGTGACAACGGCACAATGCCAAGACATATCGATCGAATAAGGAGGCAAACATTCATAGTTTAGACACGGGCGTAGTTGCTTAGCTAGCAACTGCGTTGCCCAACGACTCCCATCCACTGCGAGTCCAAGGCGCAATGAAGATGGCTGCTTGGGCATGGGCAACACTGCCAGTACCGGCATATGCGTCCGCCAAGTCTACGGCGCCGAGCTCCCCCCTAGGCGGGATAGACTTCAGCGCAACATTGAGCGCCATGTCCGCCGGATACTCCTCGCCACTGATCTCAGCCAATTGAGACCACCCATACGGTAGGTGTGGATATAGCATAACATCATTTTGAACCTGGGTGAGCACATCCTCTTCTGTACTGTTTTCGTTCAAGGCGGCCACCGCCCGGAACACCTCGCCAATCTGTGAATGCTCCGCGTCTGTGGCTTTGTCGCTGGTTCGCAGACTGTGTAGCTCGGACACAACAGCCTCAAGTGACTCATCGTCTGCATCCAATAAGGCGATAATTCCTAAGAGCACCACCGACTGTACATGGCTGGCGTCATTCTCTATTACCTCGAATAGCACGGTCCGCGCTCGTTCTCGCGCATCCTCAGTGCCTGTGGCCCATAGAACTTGGGCCAGCAGACAGACTGCATGGGGGTCGTTGCTCGATTCTTCGAGTGCTGTCTCGAAGTACCCGACGGCCACATCAGGCTGACCCAAGAAATACTGGGCTAAGCCCACCGTCAAATGCGCAGAAAGTCGAGCCTTCCGGCGTTGCTCTGCCGTGAGTTCTTTGGCCGAGTCATCGCTACTAAGTTCAAGAGCTAGCTCGCCGCATTCGATGGCAGCGGCGTTATCCCCCGATGCCAGATATGATCGGGCTAGATCTGTCTTTCCTAGAGCAAACCGGGCAAGAGCATCTGCCGACTCGGTCGCCTCGTAGTTAGTCTCTAGTTGTTCGCAGGCGGCTTCAAGAGTAGCTATTGCACTAGGGCTGTCGCCAGTCCGTTCCTCGAAGAGTGCCCAGAGATGCTGATACGCTAAATCTTGAGGTCTCAGGCGTTTAAGTTGAGTGAGGGCGAAGAGCGGTTGGATCAGAGTAACTATATTCGTTTGCGTAGGCATTGTCAAAACATGATCAAACACAGACTTGGGGTATTGGCGTCTCGTAATCAACAATGAAGATTCTGAAATGTCCATTGCATGCGTAAAGAGCCCACGGGCTTCACGGGCGTCGCCATAAAGGAGAGCTACAAACCCTTGTCCAACCCATGCATGAGCGTAGTCCGGGTCGTTGGATTGAGCTCGTGTGAAGGCTTCATTCGCCAATTGGAGATCATTTTGCAGAAGCGCTAAGCTACCGAGATTAGTCCAGGCGTGCGGACTTCTCTCGTTGAGGAAGAGTGCTCGGACAAAGGCGTGTTGAGCAACAGATGGGTTGATCTCGCTAGTGACTACACCGAGTGAGTTCCAGAAGTCGGGGTTGCCGGCCTCCAGTTCAATGGCTCGCTTGAAACAGCGCACGGCCGCCTTTTGGTACCTGCTAGATTGAAGCCTGAGACTTGGTGGCAGACATGAACGAGCTCGGTTCTCTGCCCAGCCCAGGTTATAATACGCAACTGCCTGGGCGTGCACATCTTGTGTGGTCAGGTGTATTGCCCTTTTATGAGCCAGTATTGTGGCATGTAGACCTCGTGTCAGATCAACGCCAAGTTGCTCATCCTCGGGAAATTTGCCCTTGGCGAAAATCACTTCTTTGCCAACGCCGTCAATTTCCTGTAGTGTTGCATAAGCCTTTTCCTGGTCTGCGCCTAGGCCGAGTATCTCACGAATGTCGTCGATAGGCAGATCATGGGCGTGACCCTGAATTTGTGTAAAAACGGAGCAAGCGTCCCCAACAGCTTTCCAAAAGTTGAACGTGTGAGTGATAGGTTCGGGAACCGAAACCGCAAAGGACAACGTCCTGGTGGCAAGCTCGACGGATTTCCCAAAAAGCCCCTTGTCAATGCAGTCGATGGCGTTCTCAACCATTGTCTGGATTAACGCAATTGCAACACCCTCTTCATTAGGCCGTCGAGTTATGACATCGGTATACAGATCCACGGCGTCGTCGAATTCCCCGAGTTCCCGCTTCACATTGGCTAGCATGTATTTGGTAAACCAGGTGTCATTTAGGTCTTTGGTACCCATTGCTGTTTCCAACCCTTGAGCATTCTGTATTGCTTTGGTTGCCGCGATGTATCGCCCAGAACTGTGATAACTTTCCCCTAATCCGACCCACGAATGATAATCATTCGGTGAGATTCGGAGTGCGTGCTGGAAGGAAACGATGGCTTTGGCGTAGTCCTGTTTGTTGAGTTCGGCGACGCCAAGTGCGGACAGAGGCCAACTAATTCCCTTTTTCTTAGACCCTGGAGGTGGCTTTACACGTCCAGAGTCCACTACTCGTTGAGCGACCAGTTCGACACGATCCCAGTCACCATCATCGGCAAAGGACCTTGCGAGTCGTTCTGCCGATTCGACCTCGGCGGAAGAAAGTTCGACGGCTTTCAAAAAGCATCGCCGCGCTCTTTTCTTATCTTTGGCGTAATCTGCGTAGTAGACACCGAGACTACTATATGCTGGTGCATAACTGAAATTACTCTTTAGGGCGTCAATGAAGTAAGCATAGGCCCCGTCGCGACTCTTTCTCGCAGCTTTGGAAGTGTCGATATTCCATATACAGCAGCCTAGGCGATATTGCGTCTGGGCTATAAGATCCTTGGACGCAAGCTGAGAAATCATGGTTGGAAGTAGGGATTCGAGCTCCGACTTCCCGCGAACATGGTCGCCTTTGAGTGCGTATAGCCAACCAACCTCAGCACGAACCCTAAGGTTAGCATTGTCGCCCTTCAGCGCACGGTTCAGAAAGTCGATTGCGTGGTCAAATTCGTCTTCCTCCTCGTAAATCAAGCCGACTCCAATCATGGCTGCCGTCGAAGTGGGGTCGACTTCCAATACTTTGTCGAAGAGAGACTTGGCCTCGATGTGATTTCGTGGCGATTGGTAGAAGACCAGAGCTGTACCGAGATAGAGCAAAAACGCTAACTTGGTATTTGTGAAGTCTTTCCCGGTCTTTTCGGTCTCACTTGTCATGATCTTTATAGCTTTTCTCATTAGCTCAACGTTGCTCTCATGCTCTTCGAGGTGCTGATAGTACTGTCCCATTAGCCTGTGAGCGAGTAGAGATGTGGTAGTAGAAATCCCCTCGGTCATCATGAGCAATCTATCTTCATCCGTATAGGGAATTACAGAGGTGGGAGCGCCACCATCCTCGTCGTCTTCGCTCTCATCGTCATTCTGAGTTACTTCGACCTTGGCTGGGGCGTCATCTGGCTTCTTGGGAAATGGCGATAGGTCGCTCGTCATGAACCCGGTCAACACGCGGTAGAGATCGCTATCAGGGAAATGAGCACAGTACTCATTAAGGACATTGACATCCCAGTCCTTAATCTCTTTGCAGTCTTGCCACTCTATGGAAATATCCCAAGCCAGCTTGAAGGGATGTTTGATGATAACCATATCGTTCGCAAGTTTTTGCACAACCTTGAGTTCGGCAGCCTTTTCGGCGGCGGGAACAACCAGGAGACGGTCATATCGAAACTGCAGAAGCTTTTCCTCATATTGGCGCCTGATGTCGTCGTCGTTTGTCCAGATTATGAGCTGCTCGTAGATCCAGGCAAGTTTGCTTTGGCACAGGACTTCCCTATTGACCTCAACTGTGACCTCACTCAGCTTAGCGCCGAGCCTCGTGCGTCGTTCTCCTATGAGGGTGTTTATGCGCTTCTTCTCATCGACCTCGAGAATCTGAGCTATTGTCTCGTAGGTCCTGGCGGGGTGAGGCAGACGACCCTCCAAAGTACGATATATAGGACTATCGGGGAGGATAATACTAAGAGCTTGGGTGTACTGAGCCCGATCACCCTGGGCACGCGCAAAGTCGACAAATTTATCGACAACATCTTGACACTTATACATGTCGTTTGCGGCGCCGAATATTTCGGCCAACCGGAGAGCAGCATGGTGGTATTTTTCGAGGGACTTAGCCCCCTGTTTCTCATAGAGCTTGATGAGACCCTGCCATGCTTGAGGATCAGGCCGGATATCTGTTGCCGTCTTATAAGCAGCCTCAGAAAGATCTAGCTGATTCTTTTTGTCAAGGGCGAAGGCCCTGAATACATGGCTGGATCATGCAAGTTAGCTATGTTGGGGCAGGTAATGGCTGTCGTGACGTACGCTTGGTAGTTCTTCGGGTCTTTGGAAATGAGGGCGTCCGTCTGAGTCAAGGCATCGTCCCACTGTTGTTGGCGAATAGCATCGTTGATGGCCTTCAGCGAGGCCTTGGTACTGGCCATTATGAAGACGAGCGTACGCGGGATGGACCTGGGGTTTGTGTCATGTCCCGATGGGACGGGAAATTAAAACAACGGTATGTGGCGGAAATACGTGGCGTTGAGGCGCCGTCATTTCATTATGGACATATGATGCCGGTATTCTGGTTGATTTTTGAGTAGGTTATCGGGTCTAGACTTCGGCAGCCTCAATCTAACGGATGGACTTCGGGCGTCACCCTGTGATGCTTGACATTTGTTTGTGAACTTTGCGGAATGACGCACTGCCCAGATTAGGTAGATGTAGATAGGCAAGTCTACAGTAGAACCCGGTTGAACATCGGCGGGATGTGTGCCGGACATGGGTATCCATGGGGGCGCCTGCTGGCGGGAGAACCCCGGATGTACACCTGCATGCAGTTGTTACAAGTACGGTCTACAGCACATGCAGCAGGTGGTGGTATCCTGTGACACAGTGACTATACGCCTGTAGGTACCTTAGCCGCCCCAAGCCTACTTCCTAGGTAGCTAGTGTAGATCCTCTGTTAGACTGTTCTCGACCTCCACCGGCCAAGCGCTGGCCATGGTCATTCCGGCTAGGTACCTCCAGGTAAGTACTTAAGTAAGTACTTGCCTCGTCTAAGTCCAGGCGGTACACTACTGTACACCCTACACTACAAATTCCTCCCCCACTCACCTAGACGGAATCCCCTGTTCCCGTTAGTCTCGCGGCCAGATCACGCATCTGATCAAGATACATTAGGTCTTCTTGTCTTTGCAATTGTGTTAGTGCAGCATGCCGTACAATCCTTCCTAGCCGCTTATCTCATTGCTTAGCTTTTCGTTTTGACCTCTATTTATATCTACTGTTTCCGTCTCTTCTCCCTACATAATCTCCCCGTTGTTCCACCACCCTGTTTTGTTTCCCCCAGCCTAATAGCGCGGTTACCGTGGTTACACTTATACAGCGCACCGCTTGTGATAGAGGCACAGTACCTGCTGAGATCCGCTACCCCAGGCTTATGGAGACTCCCCTATCTTAGTGTACCTAGGTACCTTAGGGATATAGCAGACCCCTGCCACGTGCCTTGGTCGCTGCCAGTGTACTGTACGGACGTCATCATTAACAGCCGTACAGTACTCGCCTTATACCTGACCCAAGTACTTTTACCTAATCTACCTAGGTACTTACCTACTATTCCTATCGATCTACCAAACTCGCTCTCTTCAACCGCTCATCTCGGTGTCCTCGAGGGAACAGCTCGCCGTCGTCTGCCCCATACACCGTGACCATGTCCTCTCTTCGTTTAACAATCGAGGATGGCCAATTCTGCGACAGATACGGCAGACACGTCCTCTTGAGAGGTATCAACGTCGCAGCCGACGCAAAGCTCCCCAGCCATCCCGCGGTCCCCTCCCACGTCGCCGACGACTTCTTCGACGGCGATAATGTCAAGTTCCATGCCCGGCCTTTTCGGAAAGAAGATGCTCACATCCACTTCTCCCGCATAAAACGCTTCGGCTACAACACCATCCGCTATATCTTCACCTGGGAGGCCATCGAGGCTGCCGGCCCTGGGCGATATGACGAGGAGTGGATTCAACACACAATTGACGTCCTCAGGATAGCCAAGGAGTATGGGTTCTATGTCTTTATGGACCCCCATCAGGATGTGGTTCGTCACTCTCAGCCCCCGTGTCGAACCCGGGCATACTTCGTCTTGTGTGCTGACTCCTCGCCGCTATGCAGTGGTCTAGATATTGCGGCGGCTCCGGCGCTCCTATGTGGACCATATACGCTTGTGGGCTGAACCCGCAGAGTTTCGCTGCCACTGAGGCTGCCATCGTCCATAACACGTACCCCGAGCCCGAGAAATTCCCCAAGATGATTTGGTCAACCAACTACTACCGTTTAGCGGCCGCCACCATCTTCACCATGTTCTTCGCCGGCCGAGACTTCGCTCCGAAATGCATCATAAACGGGATTAATATCCAAGACTATTTACAGAGCCATTTTATGCGGGCTTGCGCACATTTAGCCAAGAGGATACACGAAGCCGGGGGCATTGAGAATGAAGTGGTATTTGGATGGGAGAGCCTGAACGAGCCAAACAGGGGAATGATTGGTAACGCCGATCTTGGCGTTATTCCCAAGGAACAACAGCTCAAGAAGGGCACTTGCCCTACTCTTTGGCAGAGCCTATTGACAGGCTCCGGACGGGCATGTGAGATTGACACCTGGGACATAGGGGGACTAGGTGCCTACAAGGTCGGGCGTGCTCTTATCGACCCCCATGGGGAGAAAGCTTGGTTGCCTCAGCATTACGACGACACTAGGTATGGATGGAAGCGTGACCCCGATTGGAGATTAGGAGAGTGCGTCTGGGCACAACATGGAGTGTGGGACCCCTCACAGGACGTTCTTTTGCAAAAGAACTATTTCGAGAAGAACCCGAGAACAGGACAAGTTTTAGACTATCCAGCGTTTACAAACACGTATTTCATGGACTTTTACCGATCCTACCGAGACACCATACGAGCCATACATCCGGATGCCATTCTCCTCTGTCAACCCGCGACTTTAGAGATTCCTCCGTCAATAAAGGGTACAGAAGACGACGACCCGAAAATGGTGTATGCGCCACACTATTACGATGGAATCACGTTGATGACCAAGAAATGGAACCGCACTTGGAACGTTGACGTGTTCGGCGTGCTTCGAGGGAGATATCTCCACCCTGCATTTGCCATCAAGATAGGCGAATCGGCCATTCGCAATTCGTTCAAAGAGCAATTAGCCGCCATTAAAAAAGAAGGCCAAGATTATATGGGAAACCACCCATGCATCCTCACAGAATTCGGGATACCCTACGACATGGACGATAAACATGCCTATAAGACGGGGGACTATTCCAGTCAGTCGGCTGCCATGGATGCCAACCACTTTGCCGTGGAAGGGGCAGGAATGGAAGGGTACACATTATGGGTGTACGCTGCAACAGTACGTGCTCCAAGCTAGGAACGCCTCAGCGTAGACTACTACTAAATTTACCATCTAGAATGACCACGAACGAGGTGACCAATGGAACGGCGAGGACTTATCAATATTCTCCGTTGACGACCAGGCGCTACCAGTTTCAAATCTCCCAAGAACGCAAAGCACCGTATCGAATAGGTCTCCCAACCCTACGACGCCTTCTACGAGAACAGAGGTTGACGATGGAATCGCGGTGATGCCTACTAATCTAAAGCGCACTCTCACGAATCCTTCGATATCATCAGAACTCTCAAACCTGAACCCTGAACTGACAAATACGCCCGGATATCGTGCCGCCGAGGCATACGTTCGTCCGGCTCCGATCATTACCAACGGGCGGATCACCAACTACGGATTCGACTTGAAAAACTGCCAGTTTACTTTAAATCTCGATGCTCCGCAGGGACTCCCAGCTGACGCGGCGACGGTCATCTTTCTACCTGAATACCATTTCCCCAAAGAGCAGTGCACGGTTGCCGTGAGCTCCGGGAAGTGGGAAATTAGCACTGATGACGAGGAACGTGCATGGGCACAAAAGATACGGTGGTGGCACGGGGATGGCAAGCAAAGCCTCAAAGTGACGGGTCTTATTAGACCACACAACACATTGTCTGGGACAGCCGAGGAAGCGGGTTATTTGGAGCAATGCCAGCTATCGTATGGAGTTGATCTTAAGAGCTGCAATGTCATGTAAACGGCATGAGATTTTCATGCTTCGCAGGGGCTATATCTTGACTTTCATCCATGATTGGGTTGGCTAGGAGCTTGGTGCTGATGTCTTGAGTTTTATTGGAGTTAGGCGAACCAGTCAGCAACTTGAGGCGTAAAGTGCACATTCGTAATCTTGTTATTAGACAAGTGTTGCTTGGATACATGAGGCTATAATAGTAGCTTAGATAGTAAGTTCACTGGGAGTTAAACAGGCTTTGCTTAGCCCCTATCCTAGGTATCTCAATCACCAGAGCAATTCCCAAATATCGATTATAATATACGCAACGAAGGGAAGTATGTCAAGCCAGCAAGTTCCGAAATACCACATCGCACCCCACTTCTCGATCCCCCCGACCGACGCGGGGGGCATCTTGCAGCTCGGCTCGATCATCCCCAGCGTCCGCCAGGCCGACGAGCCCATCAACGAGAACTGCCACGTGCGCATCCCGACGAGCGAGCTCTTCTGCAGCCACCAGGCCGGCTTCTCGGCTACCAAGTCGCGCATGACGAGCGGCGAGCTCGGCGTCTGGACCCGGCTCGTGGGCGTCGACGGCCTGGGCGGGGGCATTAGCCTGGGGCGCGAACGCACCGTCGAGGATGTCTATCGCTTTCGCGGCGTCGATACGATCTACTTCAACCCGTCGCGGGAGTATATTAATGAGAGCATGGGCAGGGATGATGTCAAGGAATATTGCGAGGGCGCGGGATATGGTCCTGTGTTCATGGTTACGGGCCTCAAGACGGCTAGGGGCCCGTCGCTGAGCTTGGCAAAGAGTAGAGGGTTCCGGATCGCGGCTGAGCTGGGTCTCCACGGCGGCTTGCCTGTTCAACTTGGACCTACCTTGGATGTCTCTGTAGAGACAAGGCGGGAGATGGGGTTTGAGGATTCGGCGGATTTCATCGTCGGTGTTCGCATTAAGAAACTCGCGTATAAGAAACACTGGTTGACGCGCTCGCCAGGGGCGGTCGTTGTTAGGGAGTTTAATAAAGGGGCTACTATGCTCGACGATGATGTCGTGGAAAGCTGGAAAGACGAGGTTGTTGATCTGGGTGGTGATAACTTTGTCGACTCGGGTGAGCGTCTAGGAGAACAGATCGAGCTAGAGATTGAAGAGATAGATGGCGACACCTGTACAGTAGCATGGGTTGTAGGCTTGAGATGATGGAAAACTATCATGGATTAAATCGCAGTGCATAGTCACACGTTCGGTCAAATGATTGGTGTATTCACCTAAGACTAAGATTCATCGCTCACTGACGCCAACCTACGGGGCTTCGCCGACCTCTGATTGCTGCCCTGTTCATGCGATTACGTGAATTGGGGGTATCACTTGCTATAGTTTATCAGAGTGCTTGTAAATCTACGGCGAGAATGCACTTTTTTCTACCCTATATTGTAATTTTTGAGATACCACAAACCGAACTACTCATCGTTGCCGACCTACACAAATACAAAACGGTGAACCTAGAACAGGTCAACCAAACTCGGCGTTCTCGGGGGTACTATCGCCAGTGAGGTAGGATATGAAATTTTCAAGGTAAGCCAGCTAAGACGTTGATGATAAGCACGAAAGTAGAGGTGGACATATCCTGCATAACTAACACGAATTAGATAATAACGAACAAGGTATGCGTGCCATCTCACGGCTTTTAACACCGGTAATTTACCTCTTTCGGCAGCAATTTTAACACTTGACTGCCTCGTGGGGAACCAGGAAGGAAAAAACTAAGGATCTGTTAATCTAAAAGCGAAGATCCGTCGAAGTAAATATAAAGTTTATTATTAAACAAAAATAATAGCAAAAATACTATTAATTATAAACTAAAAAATCTTATAAATAAGTATATTAAATAAAAACAATAAGTTTTTATTAAACTTTTAAATAATTTTGTTTATATAAATAAATATTAAGCTATAGTTTTTTATAATATATTATTTATAAATAAACAAATAATTAAAAAAAAAACTAAAATATTAAAATAATAATTATATTTTATTATTTAATATTAAACGTTTTATAAAATTAAATAATAGTAGTATTATAACATGCTTTAAATAATTTTAAGCAAATAACGCTTAAAAAAATACTAAATAAAATTATATTAAAATTTAAGCTTATAACTTTATTATTTATTTTTAAAGTTTTAAAAAAAAATAAACTATAAAATAGTTAAAAAAATATATTAAAAAAAATAAAAGTAGCTTTAAATTTTATAATAGTTAAAATAAAAATAAAATATAATAAAATATATTAACTAATTAAATATAATATAAAAAACAAAATATATTTTAAACTATATAAAAAATATAAACTATTAAAACATTTATTATATAAATAGTTATAATAAAAAGTTAAACTATAAATAATAATTAAATAAATTAAATAAATAATATATAAACTAAATTTTTTAAAACATTAAAAAGTATATAAAATAATATTAGTTATTTATTTTTATTTAATACTAAAAATATTAAACTTATATAACTATTAATAACTAAAGCTAAATAAAATTTATATAAATAAAAATAATAATAAATAAAAATTTTATAAAATAAAAAAGCAAATATAATAATAAATAAATAAATAAATAAATAAATAAATAAAATATATATTAATATATAATAAATAATATTTAAAAAAAGTTTTTATATAAAATATAAAAAAATAATATATAAATTAAATAAAAAAAAATTTAACAAAAAATATAATATTAATAAAACTAAATGTTATAAAAAAGTTTATTTAATATATTAATAAAAGTAAATAACTAAAAAGTAATAAATATAATATTAAAAATAAACATATAAATAAAACTACTAAAATAAATATTTAATTTAAATATAGCTAGCTTAAAAAATATTAGCTATTTAAATAATAAATAGTTACCTTTTAGCTTTTATAAATAAATAAGCACTTATTTACAGTTACGGCTAGGTGGCTAGTGAAGCTTAGCGGAGTTTGCGCCCTATGCTAGCTATATACACTGTAATTTTATTATACGCGTATAGGCTTACGGCTGTAAAACCTACGAATAGTAGTCTCTTAGGGGTGTGTGGAAAAATAATAGATTAATGAAGTAAAAGGTCGGAGAAAGGAAAGGATCGAAGATCCTTCCTTTTGTGGGTGCGCGCACGCGTGCCTAGAAGGCACGGACCCTGCGGGTTGCGCGGGGCAATCGCGCCTGTGGCGCGTGCCCACGGCGATGCCACACGTGGCGCCTACTGCACCCCGTGCGTAATTATATCACCTACCTTATATATAAATATATATATATATAAATATTGTGTGCTTATTATAATAGCCCTTTTTTTTTATTTTATTATAAATTTATAATATAATATAGTATTTTTTAAAGCTTATGTTTTTAATATATATATTTAATATAATAATTTATAATTAATTTTTATTAAAGCATTAAAATTACTTTTATAAATATTTTTTAAACTAATAAAACTAATAAAATAAAAATATAAAAATTTATAATAAAGCTTATTAATAAATTATAAAAATAACGTTATAAAATATTAAACGTAGTTTTTTTTAAAGTAATAAACTTTTTATTTTTTAAATTTAATAATTATATAATAATTATATAATTATAATACTTTTATAAATATAAAGCTTATATTATAATAATTAATTAAAATAAAAAAAGATTTTAAATAATTATATAACTTTAATAATATTAACTTAAAACTTTTTATAATAAGTTTAAAATGTTATATATTTATAAAAAAACTTTTATAATAAATTTAATAATATTTATATTAATATTATTATTTTAATTAAAAAATATATTAGTTTTTATATTAAAAATTTTAAACTTATTTTTTATTTTATTTTATTATTTTATAAAAAAAAGTATAATAGCTTAGTTTTAATAAATTAATAAATAAAAAAGCTTTTATAATAATATATAAATAGCTTTATATTTTTTTAAAAAAATTAAAGCTTTTATTTTATTATAATAAATATATTATTATATTAAGCATATATATAAAAGCAAAGGCTTTAAAAAATACTATGTTATATTATAAATTTACAATAAAAAAAAAGAAGAAAAAGAAAGAGCTATTATAATAAGTATACGATATTTATATATATATATATGTTTGCGTATAAGGTAGGTTTTATAGCTATAGGCCCTTACACGTATGCAATAAAATTACAGTGTGTAGCTACTATAGGGCTTAAGCTCTATTAGCTACTTAGCTATAACTACTTTTTTTTTTAAAAAATCTAGGCATTTTTAACTAATATAAAACTTAAACTAATAGCTTTTTAGTAAAAAAAAGGATTATTTTAAGTTTTTATATTTATAATTTATTTTTAAGCTTTTTATTTTTAAATTATTATAGTATTTTTTTACTAGTTAGTATTGTTAATTTATTAACTATTTTATTTTAAACGTAGCAATGTTTATTACTTTGTTTTTTATTTGCTTATAGCGTATTATTTTTTATATATAGCTTTTTAAACCTATTGTTTTTAGCTGCTTTTAGCTATATTTTTAGCTACAATAAAAAACCTATAGCGTTAAGATTGTTTTTGTAGAATTTTTTTAATTATAATAGTATATTTTTAAAATTTTCTACTATATATTATTTATTATTTTAGTTTTATTTTTTTTAGTTTATTTAATACTATAACTTATAATAGTATAGCTTTAAAATATATACTTTTTTTATTATAAATTTCTTTTTTTTACTATTAAAGTTTATTATTTTTTTATTTAAGCATTTAATAGTTTGTTTTAGCAAAAAGTTATTAAAATATTACTATAACTAATTAGCATAAAATTAATTAGTTATTTTTTATAACAAAAAAACATTAAAAATAAAAGTATTTTTTTTATATTTTATAATTTTAAATTTTTAAAAAAACTATTAAATAATTAAGCTTATTAAAAGGTTAATTAGTTTTTTATAATTAGCATTTTTTTAAAATTAATATATAATTTTTTATATTAAAATTAAAGTTATAACAATTTTAATTAGCTTGTTAAATTATTACTTTTTAGCTATATTTTAATTAGTTATATATAAATTTTATATATTATATAATTTTTTACGCTTTTTTTTATAAATATTTATATAGCTTTTTTTTTTATATAAATAGCTTTTTTTATTTTTTTTTACTATTTTTGTTTAGTTTTTTTAATTAAAATAAAAAAGTATAAAAAAACTTATTTTAACTTTATATAATAATATATTTATTAAAGCATATTATAATAATATTTATATATAGTTTATTACTAATATATGTTTAAATTAATTATTTTAATAATAGTTTATATATAGTTTTAAGCGCTAATTTAAATATTTATTTATAATTTTAGCTTAACTAATAGTTTTATAATATTTTATAAATATTAAAATATAAATTATTTTTAATAATTAATATAACTTATTTATAAAAGCTAAAATAAACTAAAGCTTATAATTAAAAATAATAGTAATAAATATTTTAAATATATAAAAAAAGCTTTTATAATATATATATATTATATTTTTAGCTATTATATTTATAGTATAAAAAATTATTTATATTTTTTTGTTTAGCTAGTTAATTATAATTAAAGCGTTATTAAACTTGTGTTTATTTTTTAATATTTATTTAAAATTTATAATAAAATACTTTTATATATAATTTAATATAAATAATAACGTTAATTTACTAGATATTTTATTTTTTAAAACTTTAGTTAGTTTATATTTTATATAGTTAGCTATAAAAATATTATAATAGTTTTTTAGTTTTAGCTATTAATAATACTTTATTATTAGTTTATATATTTTTTTTTTTTAAAATATACTATAAATATTTATATATATACTTTATAAATTAACTATATTTTTAGTAAAAAAAGGTTAAATATTATAAAGCGTTTATTATAAGTAATAAGCTTGTTTTTTATTTTTTATAAGTTATTTTTTTGCTTTTTATAAGCTTTTTAGTAATAAATATTTATATTTAAGTTTAAATAGTTTTTATATATTAATTTTTTAATTAAAGCATATTTTTTAAAAACTATACTTTTAAATACTTTTAGTACTTTTATTTTTATAAATATTTTTACTTTTTTTATTGCTTTTAGTATATAAAATATAACTAAAATAGCTATTTATATAATAAATAAATACTTAGTAAAAGTTATACTATTATATATTAAAACAAATATAGTAAAGTAGCAGTACGCTTTTTTTTTTTTTTTTTATATAATAAAATTTTTTTATTTATATAATAAAAAATTAGCAACTATATTGTTTTTTTTTAGCTAGTATATAATTAAAAAGTTATAATTAGTAAATAAATTAACTTATTTTATTTAATATAAGTTTAAATATTACTTTTTACTAAAATATTTTAAAGCTTAATAATTTATAATAACTATAAATAGCTTTTTTTACTAATTTATTAATTTTAGTTTTTATTTTTTAAGTATAAATGCTATAGTAAATAATTTTTAATTATAAATATTATAATTTAATTTAGCATTATATATAGTTTTAAAATAAAATATAATAAAATATTATTAGTTATTATATAGCTAAAATATTATTTTAGCTATTATTTTATTAAATATGTTTGTTTTAATATAAGTTAATAAATTATACTTATAATATTTTAATAAAAGTATTAAAGTTAAAGCTTTTTTTAAACTAGCAAAAGCTTTGTTATATTGTTTTATTTAAGCAAAAAATATATTTTTTTAAGTTAACTTAATAAAAAAAGCTGCTATTTAGCTATATTTAGGTATAAATTTATAGTAAAAATTATAAAAGCTTAAAAATAACTATATTTTTTTAACTAATATAAATAATTATTAGTTTTATACTATATTTACTTTTATAAAATTAATATAAATATTTTTAATATTTATAATATATTTTAAAAACTTAGTTTTTATAATATAAAATTTAAACTTTTTTAAATTTATTTATAAACTAGCGTTATATAGTTATTATAATATTATTTTTATATAACGTTTATAATTTTTTAAATTATTAAAATAAATTAGTATATTATTTATATATATATTATAAAAATTATTAAAATAATTAAATAATATATTATTAATAAACTTTTAAAATATAGCAAAACTATTAGTTAAATTAAAAAATAGTATTTTATATTAGTAAGCGCTATATTAAATATAAAAAATTATTAAATTTTTATATTTTTTTATTATTTATATATAATAAAAAGCTTATTATATATTTATTTTAGTAAAAATTTTTGCTTTTATAATTTATAATAAAGTTTTTTTAATAAAAAGTAATAAGTATTAGTTTTTTTAAATAATTTTATTTAGTTTATAATAATTTATATAAAATTAAAAACTGCTTTTTAGCTTTTTAATAAATAAAATTAATAAAGCAAAAAATATATTATTTAGTTTAATAAACTTTTTTTTTAAGTTATTTATTAAATATTTATAAATAACTTTTAATTTGTTTAAAAATATTTTATATAATAAGCTATATTTTAAGTTATATAAAAATTTGTTTAATATAAAATTAATTTTATAGTTAATATTAAGCTTATATAATAATAAAATATTAAAGTTTATTTTATTAAACATATATAATAAGTTATAGTATTTAAATAGTATAAATTATAAAGCTTTTTTTTTTAACTTATTATTTTTGCTTTTTAAAAAAGCTTTAGTTTTTATTTTTTTATTAGCTATTATTTTATTTATTTTATAAATACTAGTAATATAAATATAAAAAGCTATTTTATTTTTTTTTACTAAGCTTTTAAAAATAATTATATTAATAATAACTATTTTTATTAATAGCTTTTTTTAGTATTAGCTTATACTATTTTGTTATAATTAATATAAGCTTTATTAGTTTAATTGCTATTTTATATTTATTTTTTTTTTAATATATTTAGTTTTTACTATTAAATAAAAAAGCTTTAAAAAAATAAAACAACCTTTTAAATTATATTTTATTTTTTTTATATTAGTTTTAATAAAGTTGCTACTTTTTATAAAGTTTGTTTTTTTTAGTATAAAAATTAGTTATTTTTTTTTATTATATTTTTATGCTTTTTTTTGCTATTATTTTTATTATTTTTTTTTTTTTACTATTAAAACGTTATATTATTTTATATTTTTTTAATATTATAAATATTTTAATTATATATTAGCTTTATTTATAGTAATAATATATTTTATATTATAGTTTAATAGTATATTTAATAAAAATAATAGTTAATATTTAAAATAATTTAAAAATATATTATATTTAGTAAATTATAACTTTTTTAAAATAATATTATTTTATATTTTAAAAACAAATATTAGTATTTATTAAAACGTTTAGCTTTATATTTTAAAGTTTAGCTATAAAGCTTAGTAGATTTTTTAGTTTTTATTTTTATTTTTTTTATATTTAGTTATTTTTTAAAGCTAAAATTAGTTTATAATAAGTAGTTTTAAATATTTTAATATTTTTTTAGTAAATTAAATGTTTATATATATATATATACTAGCTTTTATATTTTTTAAAAAGTTATTAATAGTTAAAAATAATCTATTATTGTTTATAGTATAAATATATAAAAAAAGTTGTTTTTTTAAATATTTATTTATTTTTAAACTTTTATATTTAAAAAATATTTTTTTTAAGCAAAACGTTAGTTTTTTTAAGGTTAATTTTTTATTATATTAATAATAACATAATTTTTATTTTTTTTTACTACTTTATATTTAGCTATAATTATAGTAATATATACTTTTTTATTATTGTTTATTTTATAAAAGCAATTTTAAGTTATATATTTTTATTTTTAATAATTAAAGTACTAACCTTTTAAAATAAGCTTATAAATTTTATTAAGCTTAAGCTTTGCAAACTTTATAGTTTTAGTAGTTAATAAAAAAACAAAAGTTAATAAAATAATTAAAGTTTAAATATTATTATATATAAGTTATAAAAATAAAGTAATAATAGTAGTATTTAAACTACTTTTTTTTTTAAAGCATATATTATTTTTTTTTTATTGCTTACTAATAAATAATAAGCAATTTAAATATAATACTAAATAAATAGTTCGAAAATAATATTAAGCTTTAAATATTTTAATATAATAATAATATATAAATAAATAAACAATTTATTTTTAAATAACTTTTTTTATTTAAACTTTTTAAAATAATATTAACTAATAAGTTATATAAACTTAGCTTTAAAAATAAAAAATTATATTAAAGTATACTATTTTTTTATTTTTAGTTTTTGTTAGTTTAACTTTGTTTTATTTTTAGTGTTAATATTATAGTAAATTTTTTATAAATATTTTAATAGTTTTATTAATATAATAATTTATTTAAAATATATATTTAAAAAATATAATTAAAAATTATTAGCTATAGTTTTTTTTAAATATACTTTAATATTAGTTATTATAATAATATTATTAGTAAACTAATTAATATTACTAAATAGTTAGTTTTTTATTATATAATGCTATATTTTAAAATATATAATATTTTTATTTTTATTACTATAAAATATTATAATAATTATTTTAATAAACTTATAAAAGCTATTATTTAAATAATAGCTAGTACTATTTATAATACTATAGTTATATATTAATAAGTTTATTATTTATTAATTAGTATTATTTTTTTATTTTTTAATACGTTTATATTTTTTATATATAGTAGTAAGTTTATTTAAAGCTTATTTTAAAGCAGCTAAATTATTATTATTTTTATTTGCTTAAAAAAAAGTTTTTATTATATATAACTTTATATTTTTAATTATTTATTATTATATTTTAGCTTTTTGTTTAAACGCTACGTTGTTAAATTTTTTAGCTTAATAAACTAATTTTTTATTATTTTAAATAGCTTTATATAAAAAAATTTATAATTTTTAACTATGCTATTAGTATATTTATAATAATAAAACAAATGCTTTAATTTTTAAAAAAAAAATATAAAGCTATTTATATATTATTATAAAAGCTTTTTTATTTATTAGTTTATTAAAACTAAACTATTATACCTTTTTTTATAAAATAATAAAATAAAAAAAAAACGTAAATTTATAGTTTTTAATATAAAAGCCTATATATTTTTTTATTAAAGTAACAATATTAGTATAAATATTATTTAAGTTAATATAAAAGTTTTTTTATAAATAAGTAGCATTTTAAATTTGCTTTAAAAAATTTTAAATTAAAAATATAAAAATTATATAGTTATTTATAATTTTTTTTTTTATTTTAACCTACTATTATAATAAAAGCACGTTTTTAAAAGTATTATAATAGTAAATAACTATTATATAGTTGTTAAATTTTAAATATAAATAGCTTATTACTTTAAAAAATACTACGCTTAATATTTTAAAGCGCTATTTTAATAATTTATTAATAAGCTTTATTATAGATTTTTATATTTCTATTTTATTAAAATATTATTTTATTAGTTTAAAAAATATTTAAAAAAGCAGTTTTAATACTTTAGTAAAAGTTAATTATAAATTATTATACTAAATATATATATAAAAGCAAAAGCTTTAAAAAATACTATATTATATTATAAATCTACAATAAAAAAAAAAGAGAAAAAAAAAAAGCTATTATAATAAGCATACGATATTTGTATATATATATATATTTGCGTATAAAGTAGGTTTTATAGCTGTAAGCCCCTATACGTATACAATAAAATTACGGTGTGTAGCTACTATAAGGCTTAGGCTTTACTAGCTACCTAGCTATAACTTATATTAATAATAAAATTAAAAACTATAGATTTTTTTATATAAAGCTCTTTAAAACAATAAAAACTAGTTTAATAAACTAAAAAGTTTAATAATATAATATTTAAATAAAAAACTAAAATATAAAAAAGTTATAACTAATGCTTAATTTTTATTAATTATAGCTATATAGTTTACTTTAAATAGTTAAACTTTTATTTTAACTATTTTATATTTTTTTTAAAAACTTTAGTATAATAAAGTAGTAGCTATTAAGTTAAATATAACAATAGTTAAAGTACCTAGTATTATAGGTTTAAACCTTGCAGCTAGCAAAAAAAGCACTGTTTTTTTTTCCGGATGCTTTATATATACGCGCGTGCGCGTGCGCTTGCACCCGGTCGCAAACTAAGGTCCTGGCCGCTATTTAACAACTGCCCGCGAAAACCCCTAGTACCGGTAAAAAAGGGGGGGGGGGGGGGGGGTTAGGTCTAAAAACAAACCTTTAGTTATATAAAAGAGGTAGTTATAGCTAGTGCTTAGTTTTTACTAACTATAGCTATATAGTTTACTTTAAATAGTTAAACATTTACCTTAACTATTTTATATCCTTTTTAAAAACTTTAGTATAATAAAATAATAGCTATTAAGTTAAATATAATAAACAATAAATAATTAAAAATATAAAGTTATATATAATAAAAGTATTATTTTAAATAAAAAGTAATAATAGCTTAACTACTTTAAAACAAGCTTTAAATAAATTTACTACTATATATAAAAAATATAAATATATTAAAAAATAAAAAAATAATATTAATTAATAAATACTAAATTTATTAATATATAATAAAAGTATTACTAATAATATTAATTATTATTTAAATAATAATAATTATATATTTATTAAAATAATTATTATTATATTTTATAGTAATAAAAATAAAAATATTATATATTTTAAAGTTTAATATTATATAATAAAAAATTAATTAGCTAGTAATATTAATTAGTTTATTAATAATATTACTATAATAACTAATATTAAAATATATTTAAAAAAAACTATAGCTAATAACTTTTAGTTTTATTTTTTAAATATTTACTTTAAATAAATTATTATATTAATAAAATTAATAAAACTTTTATAAAAAACTTATTATAATATTAATATTAAAAATAAAGCAAAATTAAACTAATAAAAATTAAAAATAAAAAAATAGTATACTTTAATATAATTTTTTATTTTTAAAGCTAAGTTTATATATTTTACTAGCTAGTAATATTTTAAAAAGTTTAAATAAAAAAAGTTATTTAAAAATAAATTATTTGCTTACTTATATATTATTATTATATTAAAATATTTAAAGTTTAATACAGTTTTTAAACTATTTATTTATTATAATATTTAAATTGCTTATTATTTAATAATAAGTAATAAATGTAAAATAATATATGCTTTAAAAAAAATAGCTTTAGTATTATATTTATTATTATTACGTTATTATTATAATTTATATAATAATATTTAAATTTTAATTATATTATTAACTTTTGTTTTTTTATTAATAAATATTATAAAATTTATAAGCTTATTTTAAAAAAGTAATACTTTAATTATTAAAAATAAAACTATATAACTTAAAAATATTTTTATAAAGTAAATATTAATAAAAAAGCTTATATTACTATTATTATAAGTAAATATAAAATAATAAAAAACAATAAAAACTATATTATTGTTAATATAATAAAAAACCAACTTTTAAAAAACTAACGTTTTATTTAAAAAAAAGTATTTTAAAAATAAAAAAGTTTAAAAGTAAATAAATATTTAAAAAAAAGAGCTTTTTTTATACATTTATATTATAAATAATAATAAATTATTTTTAATTATTAATAACTTTTTTAAAAATATAAAAACTAGTATATATATATATATATAAATATTTAATTTATTAATAAAATACTAAAATATTTAAAATTATTTATTATAAACTAGTTTTAGTTTTAAAAAATAACTAAGTATAAAAAAATAAAAATAAAAACTAAAAAATTTACTAAGTTTTATAGCTAAACTTTAAAGTATAAAGCTAAACATTTTAATAAATATTAATATGTTATAGGCACGGGTGTTTTAACCCCGTGGCCCTAGCACGAACACTAGCTTATAGCTAGTTTACAGTTTGTTTGTGTATATATATAGCCGTAGTTAGCCGTACGGAAGGATTAGTCTTTTTTTTCTTTAAGCTATTAACTTTTCCTGTTGTTGCCGTACTTTTTTCGCCTTTGTTTTGCCCGTGTACCTAGCCATTTACTGTGCTTGTACGTGTGTGTGTGTGTGATATAATATTTATTTTTAAAATATAAAATAATATTATTTTAAAAAAGTTATAGTTTATTAAATATAATATATTTTAAATTATTTTAAATATTAACTATTATTTTTATTAAATATACTATTAAACTATAATATAAAATATATTTAACACACGAGCTATAAGGTGTAGCAGTAACACTTATAGGGTGCCACGCACGTGCCCTACCGGAGGGAAAAGCTTTCGCTAAAGCTCTAACCTTTAGCTAAAAACCTTGCCAAGGCCTTTTTCCTTCTTCCCTTATTATAATAATAAACTTAATTATAACACTACCTTTAGTTGTTTTTATTAATATTATTACTATAAATAAAGCTAATATATAGTTAAAATACTAATAATATTAAAAAAATATAAAATAATATAACGTTTTAATAATAATAAAAAAAAAATAGCAAAAAAAACATTAAAGTATAATAAAAAAAATAACTAATTTTTATATTAAAAAAATAAAATATAATTTAAAAGGTTGTTTTATTTTTTTAAAGTTTTTTTATTTAATAGTAAAAAATTAAACGTAGTAAAAAAAAAATAAATATAAAATAATAATTAAATTAATAAAGCTTATACTAATTATAATAAAATAATATAAACTAATATTAAAAAAAGCTATTAATAAAAATAGTTACTATTAATATAATTACGTTTAAAAGCTTAGTAAAAAAAAACAATAGCTTTTTATATTTATATTATTAATATTTATAAAATAAATAAAATAGTAGCTAATAAAAAAGCAAAAACTAAAGCTTTTTTAAAAAATAAAAATAATAAGCTTAAAAAAAAGTTTATAATTTATATTATTTAAATATTATAATTTATTATATATATTTAATAAAGTAAACTTTAATATTTTATTATTATATAAGCTTAACGTTAATTATAAAATTAATTTTATATAAAATAAGTTTTTATATAACTTAAAATATAACTTATTATATAAAATATTTTTAAATAAATTAAACGCTATTTGTAAATATTTAATAAATAACTTAAAAAAAAGGTTTATTATATTAAGTAATATACTTTTTACTTTATTAGTTTTATTTATTAAAAAGCTAAAAAGTAGTTTTTAATTTTATATAAATTATTATAAGCTAAATAAAATTATTTAAAAAAAACTAATATTTATTACTTTTTATTAAAAAAACTTTATTATAAATTATAAAAGCAAAGATTTTTACTAAAATAAATATATAATAAGCTTTTTATTATATATAAATAATAAAAAAATATAATAATTTAATAATTTTATATATTTAATATAGCGTTTATTAATATAAATTACTATTTTTTAGCTTAATTAATACTTTTATAATATTTTAAAATTTTATTAATTATATATTATTTAATTATTTTAATAGTTTTTATAGTATATATATAAATAATAAACTAATTTATTTTAATAATTTAATAAATTATAAACGTTAATTAAAAATAATACTATAGTAATTATATAATGCTAGCTTATAAGTAAATTTAAGCAATTTTAAATTTTATATTATAAAAACTAAATTTTTAAAGTATATTATAAATATTAAAAGTAGTTATATTAATTTTATAAAAGTAAATATAATATAAAACTAATAATTATTTATATTAGTTAAAAAAATATAGTTATTATTAAGCTTTTATAATTTTTATTATAAATTTATATTTAAATATAACTAAATAGTTATTTTTTTTATTAAATTAACTTAAAAAAAAGACTTTTTACTTAAATAAAATAATATAATAAAGCTTTTATTAGTTTAAAAAAAGGTTTAACTTTAGTATTTTTATTAAAATATTTAATAAGTGCAGTTATAGGTGTGAGGTTATTTAGCAGTAAAAGAGATGTAGATTGAAAGGAGGAGTGCGCAGCACAGGTCTACAAGGCAGACCTTTGTATGCGTGTAGCAAACAACCCTGTGGAGACCCGTAGGGTCTGCCAGGTGGCTGGCACTGCCGGCCCTTAAGGGCCCGTGCTACAACCAGCGGCTGGGGCTTAGGGGACCGTGGCGCGCACAGCCTTTAGCTGTGCGGCCACCCTTGTGGATCCTATTAATATTATAAATATAATTTACTAATTTATATTAAAATAAATGCATTTAATAAAATAATAGCTAAAGTAATATTTTAAGTATATAATTATTAATAATACTTTATTATATTTTACTTTAAAACTATATATAATACTAAATTAAATTATAGTATTTATAATTAAAAACTATTTATTATAATATTTATATTTAAAAAATAAAAATTAAAACTAATAAATTAATATAAAAAGGTATTTATAGTTATTATAAATTATTAAACTTTAAAATGTTTTAATAAAAAATAATATTTAAATTTATATTAAGTAAAATAAGCTAATTTATTTATTAATTATAACTTTTTAATTATATATTATTTAAAAAATAATAATATAATTATTAACTTTTTATTATATAAATAAAAAAATTTTATTATATATAAAAAAAAAAAAGCGTACTATTATTTTATTATATTAGCTTTAATATATAATAGTATAATAGTTACGGCTAGGTGGCTGGTGGAGCCTGCGCCCCACTTTAGCCACACACCGTAATTTTTATTGCACGTGGGTAGGCACACAGCCGTGGAGACCCACCCCTACCAATTAGAGCGCACCCCGCGCAAACACATAAACACACACACACACATATACAAATACCCTGTGTGCTGGCCAGAATAGCTTTTTCCTTTCCTTTTCCTCTTTATTGTAAATTTATAATATAACACGGTATTCTTTAAAGCTTTTACCTTTATATATATGTTTAATATAACAATAACCTTTATTAATATTTATTTATAATATAAGTAGCTATTTTACTTATATTTTATATATTAAAAATAATAAAAAAAGTAAAAATACTTATAAAAATAAAAGCGCTAAAGGTTTTTAAAAAATACGCTTTAATTAAAAAATTAATATATAAAAATTATTTAAACTTAAATATAAATATTTATTAATAAAAAACTTATAAAAAGTAAAAAAATAACCTATAAAAAACAAAAACCAAATTTATTATTTATAATAAATATTTTATAATATTTAACCTTTTTTTACTAAAAATATAGTTAATTTATAAAGTATATATATAAACTAGTAATAAAGCGTTATTAATAGCTAAAACTAAAAAATAACTATAATATTTTTATAACTAATTATATAAAATATAAATTAGTTAAAGTTTTAAAAAATAAAATATTTAGTAAGCTAATGCTATTATTTATATTAAATTATATATAAAAGCATTTTATTATAAACTTTAAATAAATACTAAAAATAAATATAAGTTTAATAATATTTTAGTTATAGTTAATTAGCTAAACAAAAAAGTATAAATAATTTTTTATACTATAAATATAATAGTAAAAAATATAATATATATATATTATAAAAGCTTTTTTTATATATTTAAAATATTTATTATAATTATTTTTAATTATAAACTTTAGTTTATTTTAGCTTTTATAAATAAGTTATATTAATTATTAAAAATAACTTATATATTAATATTTATAAAATACTATAAAACTATTAGTTAAGCTAAAATTATAAATAAATATTTAAATTAGCGCTTAAAACTATATATTAACTATTATTAACATAATTAGTTTAAATATATACTAATAATAAATTATATATAAACATTATTATTATATGCTTTAATAAATATATTATTATATAAAATTAAAATAATTTTTTTATAGTTTTTTATTTTAACTAAAAAACTAAACAAAAATAGTAAAAAAAAAATAAAAAAAGCTATTTATATAAAAAAAAATTATATAATATATAAAGTTTATTTATAAATGTTTAAAATATAACTAAAAAATAATAATATAATAAGCTAATTAAAATTATTATAAATTTAACTTTAATATAAAAAATTATATGCTAATTTTAAAAAAGCGTTAGTTTTAAAAAATTAACCGTTTTTTTAATAAGTTTAACTATTTAATAGTACTTTAAAAGTTTAAAATTATTAAATATAATAGTAATACTTTTATTTTTAATATTTTTTTGTTATAAAAAGCTATTAATTAATTTTATACTAACCAATTATAATAATATTTTAATAATTTTTTATTAAAGCAAGCTACTAAAAACTTTAATATAAAAATAGTTAATTTTAAAAGTAAAAAAAAAAAAGTTTATAGTAAAAAATATACGCGCTTTAAAATTATACTACTATAAATTATAATACTAAATAAATTAAAAAAAATAAAATTATAATAATAAATAATATTTTATAAAAAATTTTAAAAATGTTTTATTATAATTAAAACAGTTTAATAAAAAAATTATTAATATTATAAGCTTTTTATTACAATTAAAAATATAGCTAAAAGTAGCTAAAAATAATAAAAGTCACGTCCTAACCCACGTGGGTGGCTGTACGTGTGTATGTGTGGTTTGTGTGTGTGGTTTGTGTGTGGTTTATATGTGTGGTTTGTGTGGTTTGTGTGGCTACGTCATATATAGGACGTGCGCGTGGTGTTTGTATGTATTCGTCATATAAAAGATACTCGAGGCTCCCACCTCCGCAGTACTCCTTTTTTTTCCTTACCTTAATATTAATTTATATTGTTAGTCTTTACTCTGCGGCACCGCTTAGTGCACCCGTCGTAACAATAAATTTAAAAAGCTATATATAAAAAATAACGCGTTATAAATAAATAAATAAAAAAGTATAAAACATTGCTATGTTTAAAGTAAGTTAAATAAAAAATTAGTAATATTAACTAATAAAAAAGCTTTATAATAATTTAATAGTAAAAAGCTTAAAAATAAATTATAAAAATAAAAACTTAAAGTAATTTTTCTTTTTACTAAAAAGCTATTAGTTTAAGTTTTATACTAGTTAAAAACGCTCGATTTTTTTAAAGGGAAGGGTAGTTATAGCTAGGTGGCTAGTAGAGCCTAGCGGAGTTTGCGCTTTACGCTAGCTATATATACCGTAATTTTATTGTACGCGTGTAGGCTTATAGCTATAAAACTTACCTTACACGCAAACATATATATATATAAATATTATATGCTTGTTATAATAGCCCTTTTTTTTTCTTTTTTTATTATAAATTTATAATATAACACGGTATTTTTTAAAGCTTATACTTTTAATATATATGTTTAATATAATATTTACTTTAATAATATATTTTATAATTAACTTTAATACTATATTACTTTAATATTATATTACTTTAATACTATATTATTTTAATACTATTTTACTTTAATATTATATTTTATGTTTAGTTACGTTTTAACTCACGTGGGTGGCTGTTATTAGATTTTAAATATGCGTGCGATCTTTTAACGTTACTGTAAGGAGTGTTGTATTATGTTTGTTTTGTGTGTGTGTATACATGTTATGTACATTTATCCCTTATACAAATTTGCTGTGGATTTAATGTTTCCACTATGTAGCCAATCATCTGATCTTTTCGTCTGTGCTTTAAAAGCTCCCACTTTGGCGTAGCGCCAAATCCAACAGCTGTACGTGTATACGTGTGGTTTGCGTGCGTGGGTAGTTTGTGTGGTTTGTGCGGCTACGTTATATATGGGACGTGCGCGTAGCGTTTGTATTATATTTGCTATATAAGGATACTTAAGGCTCCCCGGCCTGCAGTATTCCTTTTTTTTTTTACCTTTATATTAATTTATATTGCTAGTTAATTACTTTGCGGCACCGCTTAATGCACCCGTCGTAACAATTACTATTATTTAAAGTATTAATAAATCGTACTATTATAATTTTAGTTAATAATATTAAACTATTTAGTATTAAGTTTAATAAAAAGCAAAAATTAAATTGCTAGTTTATAAGTAATAGTAAAAAGCCTATAAATTTAAAGTATTTAATATTAGCTTTTTAATTTATAGCTATATTTAGCTTAGCTATAGCTAATATATTATATTTTTAATATTATTAACTTATAAAATTTCCTAGCTTTTTTTTATATTAAATAATAGTTTAAAAAAATTAAGTTTAATATTTTAATATAATAATATAATGTTAAACTTTATTACTTATTAGTTTTTTACTAAAACATTAATAGTTTTTTATTTAAACTTATAATAATAATAAATAATATTTATAAAAGTATTTTAGTAATAAGTTTTATATTTATTATATAAAATATAAAATAATTATATAAATAAAGTTTAATAATATATTTATTATTTAAAATAAGTGAGTTTTTATTTTTTTATTAAATTTATAATATTATTTAATAAATAATAATATAATATTAAGTTTTTATTTTATTTAAGCTATTTATTAGTTTTTATTTTATTTAAGCTATTTATTAGTTTTTAATTAAATTATTATATTATAATATAATTTATAACTTATAAGTATTAAATTAAAACGTTATTAATATATTAGTAAAATAACATAAAATAAAATAAGCTTTTATATATTAGTTTTAATTTAAAAATATATTTATATGTTTATTTTATTAAAAATATTATATTTTAACTTAATAAAAGCAAACTATTATATATACTTAAATAAAAAGGAAATCTGCTATATTTAACGCTAATATATTAAGCCTTAAAGTATAAAAGTAAATTAAAAAGCTTAACTTTTTTAGCAAAGTTATAGCTAGGTAGCTAGTAAAATGTTATAACCTATTCTAAATTAGGCGTGTTTAATTTAAAATAGCTGGATTATTGCTAAAACCGTATGTTTTAAAGTTTTATTTATTAAAAAGTAAAGTTAAGTATTAATAGTAATACGCAATAAATAATATATTATAAGTAAATATATACTAAATAATTAATTTTAAAAAATAACTATAAGCTTAAATTAATAAATAAAGTAAAAAATAATTAGTTATAAAATTTTTTTTTATAAATATAGTAATTCTTTTTTTATATATTTTATTATAATTATTTCGATTATTTTAATTATTTTAAATAATTTTATTTTTATAAGTAATTTATTATATAACTACAAGCTTTTTGCTAAACGTTTTTTAGTTGCGCTTTTTATATTTATGCTTATTTTTATGCTTTACGCTTAATTTTTTAATAGGCTAGTTTTTATTAGTTTATAATATTATTTTCCTTTTTTTTAAAGTTATTATTTTTAATAAATAATAAGTTTTTTTATTATATTTTTTTAAAGTTTTTATTTTTTTTTTATTTTTAACTTTTTTTATTATTATAGCTAATTTTTTATTTATAAATATTTATAATATATTTTTAAAATATTTTTGTTTGTTTTTTTATATATTTAAATTTAGTACTTTTATTAATTTTTATGTTTGTTATATTTTATTTAAATTTAAATATTTTAAATTTTTTAATATTAATTATTATATATTATATATTAAATATAGTTAATTATATAAAATATTAATATATTTTATAAGTTTAGTTTAAGTTATTTATAAGCGTTATAAGCTTAAAAATAAATGTTAACAAGCACGTACTAAATTATATATATTATATATTTTTTTAAAAAAAACTTTAGCAAAATTAAATTGTTTAAAAAAATAAAATAATATGCAAAAAAAAATAGTATTAAGTTTTTTTATTATAGGTTTAAATCTTTTTAAAAAAAAAAGCTACTAATTATAAACAAAAGCTATAATAAATACTTTAATAGTTTTTTATTACTATTAATTCTTTTAATTTTAATTAAAGTACTTTTAGCTTTTTTTTTATTTAAAAAGTTAATTTTGCTTTTTTAGCTTTAGTTAATTAAAATACTATTAATAAAACAAGTTTACTACTTATATAATATTTTATAAATGCTTTTTAAATTTTTATATATTTTTTATATATAAATATTTTTTTTATTTTATTAAATATTTAATTATTTTATTATTTTAATATAAATTTAGTATTTTTTTAATATTATATATATTTTAGTTTAGTTTTATTTATAGTTATATTATTAGTTTAGTATTTTTAATATTTTTTTTAATAAAAAAATATAAAATACTAAATATATTTTTATTTTTTAAAATAGTAATAATTAATAGTTAGTTTTTAAAATAATTTTACTAATTTTAAATAGTTTTAATAATTTAAAGTTAAGCTTATTACTTAGTTTTTTTATTTTAATATTTTATTAATAAAAATAAACTTTATATTTTTTTTAAAAAATTAGTTTTAACAATTTTATTTTATTATAGTATATTTTTATTTATATTTAAATAAATATAAGTTTTTTTTATAATTTTTATTATAGCTTAATAAGTTTATTAGCTTTAGTTTTTATTTTTAAAGCTATAATTTTTTAAATTATACTTTTATTTAACTTTAAATTATATTTATAGTTTATTTTAAATAGTAATATTTTTATTGTTTTATTTTTTAAACTGTTATATATATACTTTATTATTAATAATAATTTAACTTAGTTATTTTGTTTTTTGTTTAAATAATATTTTAAGTATTATTTTAATATTTAATTTAATTTTTTTGTTTGCTTATTTGTTTATAAATAATAAGCAGTTAATATTTTATATTTAATTTTTAGTACTTTTATTAAAAATTATTAAAATTTTAATACTATAACATTTTTTTTATTTATAATTATTTGCTTTAGTATACTATATTTATTAAATATATATTTTATAATTATATAAGCTAGCTTTTTTATTATATTTAATTTTATATATAATATAAAATATTTATATTTTATTAATTTATTTACTAATATAAAAATAAAATTATATTTTATTTTTATTATTAGTTTTTTTAATTTTAATAGTTTAATAATAAAATTAAAAGCTATAATTTTTTAAGCTTTATTTAAAATATTAATTAGTTATAATAATTTATATAGTTTATATTTAATTATTTTTATTTTATTATAAATATTATAATTTTTACTGCTTTTTATATTTTTTTTTAATATTGTTAAATTAATAATATTTTTTAATCCTTTTTAATATTTTAAATATTTTTTAATATTTTAATAATAAATATTTATATATTGTTTTAATTAATTTATATTATAACTTTTATTATTTTAGTTTAATTAGTATTTTGTTATATTATTAAATTTATTTATTATATATTAGTACTTTTTTATTTTTATTTAATAATATTTATTATATTTTAGTTAACTATTTATTGTTTAGTAATAACTTTTAAATCTTTTTTATTTATATGTTATAATTAAACTATATAATTATAATTATTATAGTTTTATTTAAATTTGTTTTTAATAATTTCTGTTTTTTTTTTAGTATATTATTATAATAGTTTAATTTTTAACTAAAAATATCTGCTTTAATATTTTTTTTGCTTTTAATATATATAATTTTAAAATTAAACTATAATAAAAATTTTGCTTATTGTTATACTAAGCACATATATAAAGGCAAAAGCTTTAAAGAATACCGTATTATATTATAAATCTATAATAAAAAAAAAAAAAAGGAAAAAGCTATTTTAGTAAGTATATAAGGTATTTATATATATATATATATGTTTATATATTTATATAAAGTACGCTTTAATTAGTAGAAGTAGGTTTTTATAGCTATATGTTTACTTATATGCAATAAAAATTACGGTATATAGCTAGAGTAAAGCGTAGGCTTTATTAGCTACTTAGCTATAACTATTTTTTTTTTTAAAAAAATTAGGCGTTTTTAACCGGTATAAAATTTAAACTAATAGCTTTTTAGTAAAAAAAAAAATTACTTTAAGTTTTTATACTATAATTTATTTTTAAGCTTTTTATTTTTAAATTATTATAGTATTTTTTTATTAGTTAGTATTATTAGTTTATTATTTATTTTGCTTTATATATAATAATGTTTTATACTTTTTTTTTATTTGTTTATAGCGTATTATTTTTTATATATAGCTTATTAAATTTATTATTTTTAGCTATTTTTAGCTATATTTTTAATTATAATAAAAAGCTTATAATATTAAAATTTTTATTATAAAAACTTTTTAATTATAATAAAGCATTTTTAAAATTTTTTATTAAATATTATTTATTATTATAATTTTAACTTTTTTAGTTTATTTAGTATTATAAGTTATAATAGTATAGTTTTAAAGCTTATACTTTTTTTACTATAAATTTTTCTTTTTTATTTTTAAAGTTTATTATTTTTTATTTAAATTTTTAGTAGCTTGCTTTAATAAAAAGTTATTAAAATACTATTATAACTAGTTAATATAAAATTAATTAGTTGCTTTTTATATTAAAAAAATATTAAAAATAAAAGTATTATTATTATATTTAATAATTTTAAACTTTTAAAAAACTATTAAATAATTAAGCTTATTAAAAAAGCAATTAGTTTTTTATAATTAATATTTTTTTAAAATTAGCATATAATTTTTTATATTAAAGTTAAAATTATAATAATTTTAATTAGCTTATTAAATTATAACTTTTTAGCTATACTTTATATAATTATATATAAATTTTATATATTATGTAATTTTTTATGCTTAGTTTTATATATATTTATATAGTTTTTTTTTTTATATAAATAATTTTTTTTATTTTTTTTTAACAAAAACTATTTAGTTTTTTTAATTAAAATAAAAAAGTATAAAAAATTCTATTTTTATTTTATATAACAATATTTTTATTAATATATATAATAGTATAGTTTATATATAGTTTATAGCTAATATATACTTAAACTAATTATTTTAGTAATAGTTTATATATAGTTATAAACGCTAGTTTAAATATTTATTTATAATTTTAGCTTAGCTAACTATTTTATAATATTTTATAAATACTAAAATATAAGTTATTTTTATTAATTAATATAACTTATTTATAAATATTAAAATAAATTAAAGTTTTTAGTTTAAAGTTATAGTAATAAATATTTTAAAAATATAAAAAAAACTTTTATAATATATATATATAATATTTTTAGCTATTATATTTATAGTATAAAAAATAATTTAAGCTTTTTTACTTAACTAATTAACTATAACTAATATATTATTAAATTTATATTTATTTTTTAATATTTGTTTAAAATTTATAACTAAATGCTTTTATATATAATTTAATATAAAAAACAATATTAGTTTTTTAAGTATTTTATTTTATAGCGTTTTAGTTAGTTTATATTTTATATAATTAGCTATAAATATATTATAATTATTTTTTAGTTTAAACTATTAGTAATATTTAGCTATTAGCTAGTATATTTTTTTTTTTAAGTATGCTATAAACATTTATATATAAACTTTGTTAATTATTTATATTTAAAGCAAAAATATATTAAAAACTACTAAATATTTATTATAAGTAGTAAGTTTGTTTTTTATTTTTTAAAGGTTAGCTTTTTATTTTTTTTATACTTTTTATTTATAAATATTTATATTTAAATTAAAGCAATTTTTATATATTAATTTTTTTATTAAAGCGTATTTTTTAGAAATTATATTTTAAAGTACTTTTTATACTTTTATTTTAATAAAAATAAACTTTTTTAAAGTTAATAGTATATAAAAAACTACTAAAATAGCTATTTATACTATAAATTAAAATTTTATAAAAGTTATACTACTATATACTAATATAAATATAATAAAATAATAGTATACTTTTTTTTTTTTTATATAACTAAGTTTTTTTATTTATATAATAAAAAGTTTATAACTATATTTTTTTTTTTAGTTAATATATAATTAAAAAGTTATAATTAATAAATAAATTAATTTATTTAGTTTAGTATAAATTTAAATATTACTTTTTGCTAAAATATTTTAAAGTTTAATAGTTTATAATAATTATAAATAGCTTTTTATATTAACTTATTAGTTTTAGTTTTTATTTTTTAAGCGCTAATATTATAGCAAATAGTTTATAGTTATAAATATTATAGTTTAATTTAGTATTATATATAGTTTTAAAATAAAATATAATAAAATATTAATAATTACTATATAATTAAAATATTATTTTAATTATTATTTTATTAAATATGTTTATTTTTATTTTAATAAATAAATTATATTTATTATATTTTAGTAAAAGTATAAAAGTTAAAGCTTTTTTTAAGTTTTTAAAAGCTTTATTATACTATTTTATTTATTTAAAAAGTATATTTTTTTTAGTTAGCTTAATAAAAAAAAAGCTATTTAGTTATATTTAAATATAAATTTATAATAAAAATTATAAAAGCTTAAAAATAACTAAATATTTTTAATAGTTATAAATAGTTATTAATTATATATTATATTTACTTTTGTTAAATTAATATAAATGCTTTTAATATTTATAATATATTTTAAAAACTTTATTTTTATTATATAAAATTTAAATTTTTTTAAGTTTGCTTATAAGCTTAAATTATATAGTTGTTATAATATTATTTTTATATATTATTTATAGTTTTTTAAATTATTTAAATAAATTAAAATATTATTTATATATATATTATAAAAATTATTAAAATAATTAAACAATATATTATTAATAAATTTTTAAAAAGTAGCTAAACTATTAATTAAACTAAAAAGTAATATTTTATATTTATAAAAACTATATTAAATATAAAAAGTTATTAAATTTTTATAGCTTTTTATTATTTATATTTAATAAAAAGTTTATTATATATTTATTTTAGTAAAAATTTTTACTTTTATAATATAAAATAAAATTTTTTTAATAAAAAGTAAAAAGTATTAGTTTTTTTATATAATTTTATTTAGTTTATAATAATTTATATAAAACTTTAAACTATTACTAAGTTTTTTAATAAATAAAACTAAAAAAACAAATAAAATATTACTAAGTTTAATAAAACCTTTTTTTAAATTATTTACTAAATATTTATAAATAGTTTTTAATTTGTTTAAAAATATTTTATATAATAAGCTATATTTTAAATTATATAAAAACTAATTTAATATAAAGTTAATTTTATAATTAATACTTAGCTAATAAAATAATAAAATATTAAAGTTAACTTTGCTAAATATATATAATAAGTTATAATATTTAAATAGTATAAATTATAGCGCTTTTTTTTTAATTTATTATTTTTGCTTTTTAAAAAAAACTTAGTTTATATTTTTTTGTTTATAATTATTTTATTTATTTTATAAATATTAATAATATATATTTAAAATTTTATTTTATTTTTTTTTATTAAACTTTTAAAAACAATTATACTAATAATAACTATATTTTTTAAAGGTTTTTTTTATATTAATTAATGCTATTTTTTTTTTATTAGTATAAACTTTATTAGTTTAATTACTACTTTATATTTATGCTTTTTTTATTAAATAAAGTTTATAATAGTAATATTTTTAGTAGTATTTTATAACTTTTTAAGCTATATTTTATTTTTTTTATATTAGCTTTAATAAAATTATTATATTTTATATTATATTAAATTAAATTAAATTTATTTAAAATAAAAATAAGTTATTTTTTTTTATTATACTTTTATATTTTTTTTATTAATACTTTTATTATTTTTTTTTTTTATTAATATAGCATTATATTATTTTATATTTTTTTAATATTATAAATATTTTAATTAAATATTAGCTTTATTTATAGCTAAAATATATTTTAAGTTATAATTTAGCAATATATTTAATAAAAATAGCAATTAATATTTTAAATAATTTAAAAATATATTATACTTTATAAACTATAATTTTTTTAAAATAATATTATTTTATATTTTAAAAACAAATACTAAAATTTATTAAAAAGTTTGCTTTTAAACTTTTAAGTTTAATTATAAAGCTTAATAAATCCTTTAGCTATTATTTTTATTTTTTTTATACCTAGTTATTTTTTAAAATTAAAACTAGTTTATAATAAAAAGCTTTAAATATTTTAATATTTTTTTTATAAAATAAATATTTATATATATATATATACTAGCTTTTATATTTTTAAAAAAATAATTAATAGTTAAAAATAATTTATTACTGCTTATAATATAAATATATAAAAAAAGCTATTTTTTTAAATATTTATTTATTTTTAAACTTTTTTTAAAAAATATTTTTTTTAAATAAAATATTAGTTTTTTTAAAGTTAGTTTTTTGCTATATTAATAATAATATAGTTTTTATTTTTTTTAACTTTATATTTAGCTATAATAGTAGTAATTTATGCTTTTTTATTAGTATTTAACTTATAAAAACATTTTTAAATTATATATTTTTATTTTTAATAATTAAAATATTAACCTTTTAAAACAAGCTTATAAATTTTATTAAATTTAAGCTTTATAAACTTTATAATATTTATTAATAATATAGCAAAATTTAATAAAATAGTTAAAGTTTAAATATTATTATATATAGGTTATAAAAATAATATAATAGTATTAGTAAAACTACTTTTTTTTTAAAAGTATATATTATTTTGCTTTTTATTATTTATTAATAAATAATAAGCAATTTAAATATAGTAATAAATAAAAAGTTTAAAAGTTATATTAAGCTTTAAATATTTAAATATAATAGTAATATATAAATAAGCAAACAATTTATTTTTAAGCAACTTTTTTTATTTAAATTTTTTAAAATAGTATTAGCTAGCTAAATATATAAACTTAGCTTTAAAAATAAAAAATTGTACTAAAGTATACTATTTTTTTATTTTTAGCTTTTATTAGTTAAACTTTGCTTTGTTTTTAGTATTAATATTATAATAAGTTTTTTATAAATGTTTAAAAAGTATAATTAAAAGTTATTAATAGTAGTTTTTTTTAAATATGCTTTAATATTAGTTATTATAGTAGTATTATTAACAAACTAGTTAATATTACTAAATAGTTAGTTTTTTATTATATAATATTATATTTTAAAATATATAATATTTTTATTTTTATTTTTATAAAATATTATAATAGTTATTTTAATAAACTTATAAAAGCTACTATTTAAATAATAGCTAATATTATTTATAATACTATAGTTATATACTAATAAGTTTACTACTTATTAATTAATATTATTTTTTTATTTTTTAATATATTTATATTTTTTATATATTATAATAAGTTTATTTAAAGTTTGTTTTAAAATAGCTAAATTATTATTATTTCTATTTAATTAAAATAAAATTTTTATTATATATAATTTTATATTTTTAATTATTTATTATTATATTTTAGTTTTTTGTTTAAATATTATATTGCTAAACTTTTTAGCTTAATAAACTAATTTTTTATTATTTTAAATAGCTTTATATAAAAAAATTTATAATTTTTAACTATGCTATTAATATATTTATAGCAATAAAATAAATGCTTTAATTTTTAAAAAAAAATATAAAGCTATTTATATATTGTTATAAAAGCTTTTTTATTTATTAGTTTATTAAAACTAAGCTACTATACTTTTTTTTATAAAGTAATAAAATAAAAAAAAATATAAGTTTATAATTTTTAATATAAAAGCTTATATATTTTTTAGTTAAAATAATAATATTAGCGTAAATATTACTAAAGTTAGCATAAAAGTTTTTTTATAAATAAGTAATATTTTAAACTTATTTTAAAAAATCTTAAGTTAAAAATATAAAAGTTATATAATTATTTATAATTTTTATTTTATTTTAACTAACTATTATAATAAAAATATATTTTTAAAAATATTATAATAGTAAATACTTATTATATAATTATTAAATTTTAGATATAAATAGCTTATTATTTTAAAATAAGCTATGTTTAATATTTTAAAATGCAATTTTTATAATTTATTAATAAGCTTTATTGTAAATTTCTATATTTTTGTTTTATTAAAATGTTATTTTATTATTTTTAAAAGATATTTAAAAAAGTAGTTTTAATGCTTTACTAAAAAATAATCGTAGATTATTATACTAAGTATATATATAAAAGCAAAAGCTTTAAAAAATATTATATTATATTATAAATTTATAATAAAAAGAAAAAAAAAGGAAAAAGCTATTTTGGTAAGTATATAAAGTATTTATATATATATGTATATGTTTATATGTTTGCGCAGGGTGCGCTTTAATTAGTAAAGGTAGGTTTCCACAGCTATATATTTACTTATATGTAATAAAAATTATAGTATATAGCTAAAGTAAAGCGTAGGCTTTATTAGCCACTTAGCTATAACTTTTATTTTATTTATTGTTTATTTAATATTTTTATTATTATAAATATAGTAAAGTTTTTATAATTTAAATAAACCTTTATTAGCTTAGTACTTTTTATTAAATAGTACTTTTATTTTTAAAATATTTAAACTATTATTATTAGTTTTTTATTTAGTATTAAATAATTTATTTATAGTTTTAAAAACTTTTTTTAAAAAAAATACTACTAAATATAATTTTTTGTTTTTATTTTATTGTTTTAGCTATTTATTTATAACATAAATACTAGTATTAACTTTAATTTTATACTTTTTTTTTAAATTTAATAACTATAATATTAAATTATTTAATATTTTTTTTTTAATTTTTTTAAATATTAACTATTTTTTTTTTTTTATAAAAATCTATTGTTTTTTTTTATTAAGTTTATAAGCAATATTACTATTTTTTTACATTTATATATAAAAGGTTAAATATAATTTATAAATTTTAAAAATTCTTTTATATTTTTAACGCTTTTAAATATTAGCTAGTTTTTTACTACTAATATTTTAAAGTTTTAAATTTTTATTTGCTTTAATATAATTATAAATTTAAAATTTTTTTTTTTTTTTTTATAAAATTTTTTTTTTTATAAATATATTTTTAGTTTAGTATTTTATAGTATATTTAATATTTTTTATATATACTATATATATTTATTATACTTTTTTAAATATATTATTATAAATTTATTAATAAAATTATATAGTATATGTTAAAATATAGCTAGTATATATAAAGGGAGGGTTATATTAATTTTTACTATAGCGTAGTTTATGCTATAGCTTTGTACGGGTTTTAGCTACCAAACAATATATATAATAGCTAAAAAACGTTATATAGCAATAAAGCTATATATATATATATTTATTTTTGCTGTTTATACTATTTATATAAATAAAAAAAATAATATAAATTATTAAAATATAGTTATTATATTATTTTATTTATATTTTTTTTATATATATAAAGTTTATTTAATACTAATTAGTAGTTGTTAGTATAACTATAAATTAATAAAAATAAAAATAAAGTTTTATTTTTAAAGCGTTTTGCTTTAAAACTTTATATAAAAAGCTTTAACTTTATTTAGTGCTTTATAAATAAAAAAAAAAAAGTTAACATTTTTATTATATATATAACGTTTTATAATTTAAATATAACTTTGCGTTTTATAATTAAACTAAAAATATAAGCTTATATAAATAAAAAAACTAAACTATAAATAAATTTATAATAACTACTATAATAAATTAAAATATAAAACTTTAGCTAACTTTAAATAAAAAAAGCATAAATTAATTAAAAAACAAATAGCTAATTAAACTTTAAACCTATTTATAAACTTAAAAAAATATATAGCTTTAAAAAAATATATTATTTTTACTATTTATATATATATTTTAAAACTTATTATTTAAACAAACTTTATTATTATTTAAAAATATATAGCTTTTTTAATAAAAATATATATTTTTAGTATAAAACAATAAAAATAAATATAATAATAACTAAAATAATGCTTATAAGTTTATAATTAAAAACTTTATATAAAATAATATAGTTTTATATAAACTTTAAAAAAGCTTTATTATATATAATATATATAATATTATTTTTATAAAGCATATAAATAAGCAAAAAATTACTAGTTATTTTAAATAATATTTTTTATATATTAATAAAAGCTTATATATTTAAAAGCTAAATTTTATTTATATATTTTAAGTAAAATTTTATAATTAAATAAAAAAAGCTTTTAAAAAAGTTAACTTATATTTTTATATAAAAATATATAATATATTTGTTTAGTAAAATATTTATTTTTTATTATGCAAACTATATATAGCTTTTTTTATATATATATTTAAAAATAAAAAAATTAACTAAATATATAAAAGCTAACAAATATAATCTAGCTTAATAAAAAACTAATAAACTATTTATAGCCTAACAAAAAACTAACTAACTATTTAAAATTAAATAGCAAACTATATATAATATATAAAAATTTAACTTTTAGTAGCAATTTATTTAAAAAATATTTTAATTTTTATATTAAAATTTACTTTAGCAAATAAATATTATAGTATATAATAATTTTAAATAAGCAAACAAAATATATAATAGCTTTTAATATATAAATATAATATATAATATTTTATTTTAAACAAATATAATATATAATAATAAACTTAATATATAAACATTTTAAAATAATAATATAATAAAACTTTTATTTTTATATAATAATATAGCAATATATTTAATATAATAAAAATATAATAAAAATACTAAACATTTTTATTAATATAATATAAAATATTAAAAATAAATTATTTAATAAAAATATAAGCATTTTTATATAACTTAATAATTATAAATCTTTTTTATATAACCTTTTTAATAAAAAACCTATTATTAATACGCTAAATTTTAAATAAAACAATTAATTTATAAAAATATATAACTTTTTAAAAAGTTTAGCAAAAAAATTAGTATTATTTAAAAAAGCTATATAATATTTTTTTAATAAAGTATAATTATTTATTAATATATATAAAAAACTAAAAATTATAAAAAATTAATACTATATAATATTTTTTTTAATATTAATAAAATATATAAATAAGTTTTATATATATTATATAAAGCTAAACAAATATTAAAATAAAATTTATACTATTTTAAACTAATATTTTAATTTATATATAAACTATATATTATATTAAGCAAACTAAACTATAATAAGCTTTTTATAAATATAAAAAAAAAATTTAAAGCTATTTTTATTAAATATATTAAAAAAGCTATTAAATAAGTTATAGCTTATATAAAAAGTATTAAATATTAAATACTAAAAAAAAAGCTAACTATAAATAGCAGTTATATAAATATATTTAAACATATAAAAATTAAAGTTAGCAATAATTATTTAAAAGCTTATATTTAAAGCGCTATTTATAAAATTATATATAACAATTTAAATAATATTTAACTAAAATAAAAATATTTAGTATTTATTATATAAAAAAAAAACTATATATATTATATAAACTAAAAATATATATTTAATATATATATAAAAAAATTCTAAAAATATTAAAGCTTATATAAGTTATATAAAAAACGTTTAAACTTAGGTAAAAATAGCAATAAATAGTATTAAACTATTTTATAATTTAAATAATTATAAAAATAGCTATATATAAAATAATATTTTATATATAAAAAAACAAATATTAGTTTATAAACTATATATTATAAAAGTAATTTTAAATAAAAATTTATTATTTAATAAAAATATTTATAAAATTAAAGCTTTTAAAAAAAAGTTTATAGTTTTTATACTAAAATATAAAAAAAGCTAGCTATATAAAAAATAGCTTTAAAAAATAGTTTAAAATATAAATTAAACATTAATAATAATATTTTATATAATAGTTTATAATATATAAGCTAGCTAATAATAAACTTATTTTTTTATTTTATAACTAATTAAAATATTTATTACTAAAAAAGTAACAAATATATTAAACAGTTTATATTATAAAACTAATATAATATAATTTACTAAAAGATTATTTAAAATATAAAAGCAACTAAAATATTAATAATAAATAAACTATAAATTAAAACTTATATATAAAAAAATCTAAACATAAAAATTAATTAAACTAAAAGCTTAATAATTATATAGTTTAAAAATATAAAAAGCATAAAAGCAATTAATATAGCAAAAATTAATATAAATATTAAATATATATAATTTTATATTATAAAAATAAATATACTATTTTTTTATTATTTTATAATATTAATAAATATAAAGCATACTTTAATAATATATAAAATATTATTATATAAAATAATAAATTAATAATTTTAATTGTTTAAAAATAAAAATATTTATTTTTTTATATTAAATTATATAAAGTTATAGTTTTTTTTATAAAAAAAAAGCTTTAATATTTATATTAGCAATTTAGCTATTTTTATATAAAAAAGCTATATAAGCTATTATAAAATGCTAGCTATTTAAATATAAATAAAAAAACACTTTATATAATTTAAAAAATATATTATTACTATTAAATATATAATTTATTATTTTAAAAATTTAAATTTTTAATAAAAAATAAATATAATTTTAATTATAAAATTATTATAAATATTATAAAAATTAATAAAAAAAACATACTATATATAATTAATATAAATATATTATTTTAAGCAGTAATATTTTTAAAATTGCTATTTATATAAAATACCTAAAATATATTATATTAGTATTAAATATATATATATTAAAGCTTTTTAAATTATATTATATATAACTTTAAAACAAATTTTATATTAGAAAAATTTTAAAACTTAATATATATTATTAGTGTAGCTTATATAAAAATACTAATAAAAATATACTAAGTAGTTAGCAAAGTTAAACAAGCATATATTTTGCTTTATTATATATATAATATTTTATATAAAAAAATTAGCTATTATATAAATAATAAAATAATTTTATAAATAATAATTAAAGCGTTAAATAATATAGCTAGTTTAAATAAACTAATATTAATGTTATTTATATTTAAAATATATTTATATATTAATAATAATTTATTTTTATTATTAAATATTACTATATAAGCAAATATTATTTAAATAACAACTAAAATACTATATATAATAAAAGCTAAAATTAATATTAACTATATAATTAATATATATAATAAACTAAATATATATAATATATTTAATTTATTATTAAATAGCTAAATTATAGTTTAAAAAAAAAGCTATAAATAAACTAAGCTATATAAGCTTATAACAATTAAAAAGTATATAGTTATAATAATAATAATAAATAGCTTAACAAAGTTTTATTATATATAAATTAAAAAATATTATAGCAATTAAAATATTAAATAAATAAAACTATATAATATATTATTAGCGCTTATTTAAATTAAATAGCTATAAAAATATAGCTAGCAAAAAAAAATAATACTTTTAAAACTAAAAATAATATATACTATATATATAATAGTTAATAAATATTTAAATAAATAATAAATAATATAAAAAAAAATAACTATAATTTAGTACTATAATTATAATAAAATTATATTATTAATACTTTAAGCGTTTTATTTAAAAAATTAAACGCTATAAAAATTAACTAGCGTATTATATAAAGTATATTTAATACTATATAGTTTAACCTAAAAAAATATAATAAAAGTTAAATTTTTAAGTTTAAGTTTATTTAAAAAATAAAAAATAAAATAACTAAGCTATATAAAAAGTTAAAATATATTATTTAAAAGTATAATAAAAAAAAATATAATATTTATTTAATTATTTATAATTTAAAAAATAAGCTAATAGTTAGTACTAACGTTAAAACTATTATTTATTTAATTATATAGTATATATAACAAAATATATAATATTATATAAATATATATATAATTTACTAATAATTTAATATATATAATTTATATAAGCTTTTTAAAAAAAATTATATATAAATATTTATAAAAAATACTTTTTTAAGTTATATAGCTATTATATAAATTAGCAAAATTAAAGTTTATTAGTTTAAAATATATTAAATATACTATAAAAAAAAGCTTAAAATATAAGTTTTAATATATAACTTATATTTATTATATATAAAAAATAAAAGCAAAATATTTAGTATTATAATGCTATAAACAAATAATAAATTTAGCTTTATAATATTAATATTTTTTTAAATAAAATAAAAAAAGCTAAATAAAGCAAGCTTTTATATAAAACTAAAAAGTATTTTAATATTAAAGCAGCTTTTAAAATTTAATAAAAAAAAAATTTAATAATTAGCTAATAGCAATATAGTATTTATTTAAAAAAGCTAAATAAAATAATTTTATATAATTAACTTAAAAGTTATTAATATAATATAAAAATATATTGTTTAATAAGTATATAGTATATATATTATATTTATTTATTAATTAAAAATAGTATATAATTTATTTATAGCTGTTTAAATTAAAAAACTAATAGCAAAAAATATTAAAAAACTAAATATATAGCTTAAATAGCAAATTTAAAACTTAAATTAAAAACTTAACTATATTTTATTAAACTTTATATATATAAAGCTATTTATATTTATAAATAGTTTGTTTATAAATAATAAAAATATAACTTTATAGCTAAGCTTTATTATTATATTAGCTATAAAGTTTTATATAAATAGCTAATTTATAATTTAAAAAAATATTATATATTAAAGTTTAATAAAATATAAACAAATTATATAAAATATACTAGCAAATAAATTATATAAAATAATAGCTAAATTTAATTTAGCTATTATATTAAATACTATAGTATAAAAAATATTTAAATAATTAAAAGTACTATTAATATTAATTATAATATATTTTAATTTAAAATTACTATATAAATATTTTATTAAACTAAATATAATATAAAAAAAATAGTTAATAATTAATATTATATTTATATATAAAATATATAAAAACTATAAAATATTTAAAATTTATTAAGTTAATAAATAAAATAACTTAGCAAATATATATATAAAAAAATTGCTAAATATAACGCTTAAAAAGTTAATTTTAATAAATAAACTAACTATATATATAAAAGTATATATTAAAAAAAAGTTAGTTTGCTTTAATACTATATATATAACAAATAAATACTATAATATTATTATAATTTAAATAAATATTATAAAAAAAAAGCAATAATTTTTATTATATTATTAAAATAAATATAAGTATATAAGCTATATAAAGCTTAATTTTTTTTAATAAAAAGCAATATAAAATATAATATAAAAAACTATTTTATATTTTTCTATTAATATATTATAACGTTTTAATTATTATTTTTATTTAAAAAAATTATAATAAAATAATTAAATATATAATAAATAATACTACTAAATTTAATAGCATTTTTTTTTTTTAACTTTATTATTTTTTTTATTTTTTTTATTTTTTTTATTTTTATTGCTTAAATTATCCTTTTGCTTTTTTTTTTTTTCTTTTTTTTTTTTTTTCTTTTTTTTTTTTTTTTCTTTTTTTTTTTTTTTTTCTTTTTTTTTTTTTTTTCTTTTTTTTTTTTAAAAAGTTTTGTTTTTATTATTTAAAAATACAAAAAAAGCAGTATAATTTATATAATAAAAGTAGCATATTATATATAATATATATATATATAATAAGCATATATTATTAAAATAGCTATTAAAAATATAGCAGCTAGTAAAAAGCAAAAAGCTACTATTTATATAGCTATACTTATTTATATATTTGCTTTTAAAATAAAAGTAGCTATAGCTATAAATAAAAACTATATAAAAGTAATTTTTATAACGTATTAAACAAGCAAATATATAGCAATATTAAATATATATAACTTAAATAATAATATTATAACTTAGTATTTTAATAATATAGCACTTTTTGTTTTATTATTAAATTAGTATAATATATATTTAATAAATAATTTAAAATATATATAAATATATATAAAGTATAAAAACTATTTTAAATTTAACTAATAAGCAAGCATATTTAATTATATACTTTATTATAAAATATAATTTAAATAATACTTTAAAAAAAATATATAAACATTTTAAATGTAAATAAAAAAATATTTAATATAATAATAGTAATAATAATAATTTATATACTAAATATAAATATTAATTTAAATATATAATAAAAATTAAAATATAAATAAGTATAAATAAAATATAATATATATAAAGTATAAAAACAAAAGCAAAAGTAAAAGCATAAGCATAAATATAAATAGCAATAATAGCAATATAAAGCAAACAATATAAATATAATAACTATTATATAATAGTTAAATAACTTTTATATAATAGTTATTATTTTTATATATATATAAAATAAGCAGGCAAATAAACAAAATAGTAATAGCAAACTATTATTATTATTAAAAAAAAAAAAAAAAAAGCTTATAAATAAAAAGTACCTATTTATATTTATATAGCTTATAAAAAGCTAAAAGATTTTTTATAACTGCTAGTATAAATTGTTTAAAATATATATACTTTTTATAGAAAAATTAAAATGTTATATATAAAAAAGCAGTATTAGTAGTATAGTTTTATATTATAAACTAATTTAACAAACTAGTATAAAACTATATACTAGCTTTAATAGCTAGCTTTTTTTGTTTAAAAAATTGCACTTTTTAAACTATTTTATTAAAATACTAACTAATTTATATTATTTTATAACAGTACTAAATATTAAGCATTATACTATATATATAATAGCAATTTATTTTTTAAACTAAAAAAAATAGCAAAAACAAAAAAAAAAAAACTGCTAGTATTAAAATATAGCTAATATATATAAAAAAAGGTTATATTAATCTTTATTATAGCATAGTTTATATTATAGCTTTATATAGGTTTTAGCTATTAAGCAATATATATAATAGCTAAAAAACATTATATAATAATAAAGCTATATATATATATATTTATTTTTGCTATTTATATTATTTATATAAATAAAAAAAATAATACAAGTTATTAAAATATAATTATTATATTACTTTGTTTATATTTTCTTTTATACATATAAAGTTTATTTAATAATATATTTATAATTATTATTTAAAAACTTACTAATATATTTATAAGTTTAAATAATATAACTAAATATTTATATAGTTTATATAATATTTTAAATATTATTTTTTATTTGTTTTTTAATATAATTTTAATTTAATAATATATATTTAGCAAATTTAGTGCTATAAACTATTTTATTTTATATAGTTAATTTTTTAAATTTTTAATTTTTAATAAAAGTTTTATAAACTTTTTTATAATAAAGTTAAAATATTTATAATTTATATATAACTTTTAATATATTTTTTTTTATTTGTTTAGTTTTTTTAATATTTATAAAATTAGTATTTTTACTAATAATTTTAAATTTTATATAAATCTTTTAGCAAAATCTTTTTTTAAATATTTATTTAATTTTATAAATTAATTTTTATTTATATAAAAAAAAAGAAAATATTTTAGTTTTTTTTTTAATAATATTTTATAATTTTATTTATTATACTTTAATATTTTTATTATAGTTTTATATTGTTTATTAAATAAGTTATTATATTTTTTATATTTTTTAAGTAATTTTTTATAAAGTTTTAACTTTAATTTTTTTAATATTAAATATATTATAAATATTTATATAAATTTTTTTAATATAGCTTTTTTAGCTAATTAATTAGCAAATAAATTTTTTTTTAGTAAATTTTATAAAAAATAGCTAGTTTTTTAATTTATTATAAAATTGCTTGCTTATAACTAAAATATTTTTAAAATAATATTAAACTTTAATATTTTTATAATATTAAATATAAATTTTTTTTTATATTTTTAAATATTAAAAAAAAGTTTTATAGTTTTTTTTTTAATAATTTTATAGTTATAACAAATTAAACTATAATTAATAGTTATTAATAAATAAAAGTTATTTTTAAGTTTTATTAATATTTATAAACTTTTAATAATTTTTAATAAACTAAAGTTTGCTTAAACTTTTATATTAATAAATATTTAAAACTTTTTATTTTAATATTTTAATTTAATTATTATATATATTATATTTTTTATGTTTATTATATTTAAAACTTTTATATTTTATTTTTAAGCTAATTATTAATTTATTATAACTACTTTTTATTATTTTTTATTTATAATATATATTATTAGTTTTTTTTAATATTTAATTTTATGTTTTTTTTAAATTATTATATTAATAATATTTATATTAATATATTATTTAGTTATTATTTTATATTTTGCTTTTTTTTTAAAAAAATTAAGCGTTTTTGCTTTATTTTATTAGCTTGCTATTATATTTTGTTTTAGTACTATACTTTATATAATATATATATTTTATAATATATTTTATAATATTATTTTTTTAATATTTTTTTAATATATATTTTTATAAATAGCTAATATTTTATATAAATATAATATATTTTTTAAAATTTTAGTAAATTAGTATTATTTAGCTAATATTTTTTTTATATAGTTATAAAAATAGCTATTTATTTACTTTTTATAAAAACTATATATATATTTTTTTTTTTTATATATTATAAATATTAATATACTATATAAAAAATTTATAATATTTTTTATATTTTTTTATTTTTAAATTAAGCTATTATTTTAGTTTTAATAATATTATACTATTATATATTTAACTTTTTACTATTATTTTTATATTTTGCTTTAAGTTATATAAAATATTTATTTTTATTTTAATTATTAAAATTATATTTAAAGTTATTTATATTTAATATACTTAATATTTTAATTTATTATTTAACTTTTTATTAAGTTTAATTTTAGTTATAAATTAAGCTTATTTTTAATTTTATTTTATTTGCTTTTAAATATAAAATACTATATTTTTATATTATATTAATTTTGCTATAAAGTTTATTACTTATTTTTAATATATTTAGTATTAATATATTTTAAATTTATAATTAGTAAATCTTTTTAGGTATTTTTTTTTAGTTAATTATTACTTTTATATAATTTATATATTATAGCGTTTATATAATAAATATATTTGCTTTTTTAAGCTATTTTTAATTTAATAATATATAAATATTTAAAATAAACTTTGTTTTGTTTATATTTATAATATTTTATTATTAAATATATATTATATTATTTTTTATTAATATAATATATATATTTTTTTATTAAAGCTATTATAAAATTGTTTATTTTATTTTTTTTATATACTTTATATAGTTTATTTTTTAAATATATTTAATATTTATTTTTATTTTATTTAAGTATATTATAGTTAAATTTATATTTTTTGCTTTTTATATTTTTTTATTAGTTTAATTTATTATTAATAATTACTACTAAGTTATTTATATAAATAACTTTATAATATTTTTTAAATATTAGTAAATTATTATTAATAAATTTTTATTGTTTTATTTTTATATAATTTATAATTTAAAATAAACTTTATTTTTTTTTATTATTTTTTTATTTATATATTGCTAATTTTTAATATTATAACTACTATTACTATTGCTTGCTTTAAGTTATTATTTATTACTAATATATTTTTTTTATTTTAAACTTTAATTTTTTTTGCTTTTTTATATTATTATATTATATAATTATATTTATTATAATTAAAGCATTTAATTTTAAAATAGTTTTTTTTAGCTTTTTTTTTATTATTATATTAAATTTTATTAGTTTTATATAAGTTTTTATAGCTATTAATTATAATATTTGCTTTTTGCTTATATTTATTAGTACTATAAACTTTTATATATATATTTTTTTATTATTATTTTTGTTTAAACTAGCAATTATTATTTTTAATAACTTTATTAATATATTTATTTAGTTGTTTTAATTTTTTATATAATATAATTTATTTTAAACTTTATTTTTAAATTTATTATAAAAAATAGTTATTAATGTTTTTTTATTATTTTATAAAATACGTAAAAATATTTGTTTAAATATAGTTATATAATTTATTACTAAACTTGTTAATTTTAAATTTAATATTTTTTTTTTTGCTTATTATTTTTTTTTTAAATTTTTAAATACATTTATAAGTTATTATATAAAATTATTAAATAAACTAAATATTTTATTTAATTTAATTATAATTAGCTTTAAATTATTTGTTAAATAAGTTTTTATTTATAGTTTAAACTATTTTAATATATTATTTATAAAAAATCTTTTTATATTATATACTTTGTTTTGTTTTGTTATATATAAAAAGTTTTAAAAATAAACTTTTATATTAGTTAAAAATCTTTTAATATTATTAAATTTTTTATTAAAATAAGCTAGTTTTAATAATTTATAACTTAAACTATATAAAGCTTTTAATTTTTAATTTAAGTTATTTATTAATTAGTTTTTAAGTTGTTTATTATTTATTTTAAGTTGCTTTAATTATGCTTAAAATATAATAAAAGTTTATTAAACTAATATAAATATTACTATTGTTTTTAACTATTAATATATTAAATATTACTAAGTAATAACTTATTAAAATATTATAATTTATTTTAAATTAAATATATTTAATTTAAAATAGCTAAATTATTATTAAAACTATATATTTTAAAGTTTTATTTATTAAAAAATAAAATTAAATACTAATAGTAATATATAATAAACAATATATTATAAATATATATATACTAAATAGTTAATTTTAAAAAATAACTATAAATTTAAATTAATAAATAAAATAAAAAATAACAAGTTATAAAAAAAATTTTTTATAAATATAGTAATTTTTTTTTTTTTATATTTTATTATAATTATTTCGATTATTTTAATTATTTATAATAATTGTACTTTATGTTTTTTAGATTATTTCGATTACTTTAAGTAATTTTGTTTTTATAGATAATTTATTATATAACTGCGAGCTTTTTGCTAGGCGTTTTCTAGTTGCGCCTTTTGCGTTTGTGCTTATTTCTGCGCCCCGCGCTTGGTTTTCCAATAGGCCAGTTCCTGTTGGTTCGTAACATAAAGGCTGTGCACACCACCTTAGCCACACCACCGTGATCGCACACACACACACACGTGCACACACACAAACACGCACGGAGGCAAACAGCCCCACCTAGCCCACAGGTCTCGAGGTTAAAACAACCCCCCACGGCCTTGTTATATATAATACAACAGGTGCATTAAGCAATGCCGCAAAGTAAAGACTAGCAATACAAATTAATATTACGGTAAAAAAGAAAAGGAATACTACCGGCCACGGAGCTTTAAGTATTTTTATATAGCAAATATAATATAAACGCTACGCGCATGTCCTACATATAACGTAGCTATATAAACCACACAAACTACCTACGCACGTAAACTATATATATGTCGGATTATAAAAGCAACTAAGGAGTAAGCCTTTAACGCGTACGCTAAAGGCTTACTTTATTAATTAAATAAAAACTATAGCTTAATAGCTAATAATAAGTAGCTTTAGCTATTTTATTAAACTTATATATATTAAATAACGTATAATAAGTTTAATAAAACTAAATATATATAATTTATAAGCTTATATATAATTATTTTAAATTTAATAATTAAAAGTTTTATTAATTTTTATATTTTATTATAAAAAAACTAATTAAATATATATAATAAAATTAATAATATATTAAAAATAAAAACTATTATTTTTAACTTTTTTAATAATTTTTTATAATAAAAAAAAACTTTATTATAAAAGCTTATAGCTAAAATTTATAAAACTATATAATATTTAAAAAAATATAAACTTTATAGTTTATTTAACTAAAAACTTTAATAATTATTAATTTTTTTATTATAATAAATATTAAATTAGCTACTATTATAATTATAAATTTAATTATTAATAATAAAATATAATATTTTATTATTAAATAACGTTATAATATATTATTAAAATAATATATAATATATTAAACAAAATTAATTAAACTTTTTAAATAAATATATAAAATAATATATTTAAACTATAAATTAATAAATATAAATGCTAACTAAATAATTAATTAATAATATAATAATTTTAAAAAATTTAATAATATAATATAATAAATATTTAAGTTTAAATATAAAAATAAATATAAAGTATTTATTAGTATTATTATAAATAAAACTATTAAAAATTTTATTAAATAAACTAATAAATAGCTAAATAAAGTAATTAAAGCTTATAATAAAAGTATTAATATAACTAAAATATTTAAGCTTATTATAAATTTTAAAAAAAGCTTTTTAAAACTTTTATTTAATTTAAACTATTTTATTTTAAAATATATATTATAAAATTATATTTAATAATATTTTAACTTATTAAACTATTATTATTAAACTTTAAAATAAAGCTATTATATAAAATATTATATATTTTTAATAAAATTATTAAAAAAAAAGCTTTTATTATTTTTAAACTAAAAAATAATTTTTAAAACTATTATAAGTTTAATAATAATTATAAAAAAATTATTTATATTAATTATAATTAAAATAAAAAGCTTTTAATTATTAATTTAATAGCTTTTAAAATAACTTTTAAAATAATTTTTAAAAAAATATAAAAAACGCTTTTAAAGTATTTTTATTAAGCGTATTTATATTAATATTTAAACTAACTTTTAAAAAAACTTTAATATATTAAACTATATAGTTTGCTATAAATATTATTTAATACTATATTATTAGTTTATATTTTTAAAGTTTTGTTTTAAAAGCTAAAATATAAATTTAATTATTAAATAAATTATTAATTTATATATAAAAACTAAAAAAAGTATTATACAAGCAATAAAAAAAATATATAAATAATATTTAAAAAAACAAATTAAAATTAATATAATTTAAAACTTTAAATAAAAAAATTAACTTTTAAAACTTTTTATAGTTTAAATTATAAGTTTATTTATAATTAATAATAAGTTTATTAAATTATATATTTTATAAAATTATATTATAGTAAATTTTAAATTAAATATATATATATTTAATTAAATATATTAATTTATATATTTTAAAAAAGTTAACGTAAATAATATAATTTTTATATATAATAGTATAATTAAAATATATAGCTATAAAAAATTAATATTAAAATATAAAAGTTAAAAAGCTTTATTATATATAAGTTATATAATATTGCTTTTTATTTTAATATAGCTATAAATTTAGTTTTTTTATAAACTTTTAACTAATTAAATATATATTAAAAAAATAAACTTAATTTTAATTATTTAATATATTATTAAAAAAAGCTTTTATATTTATTTATTTAATTATATAAATAATATATTATAAAATGTTTTTTATTTAAGTTAACTATATATATTTTTTATATATATAAAGATTTATTAAACTTATTTATAAAATATTTTAAATTATAAGCAAATATATATAAATAATATTAATAATTTAAATTTATTAATTTAAAACTATTAAAATAACTTTTTATTTATATAAAAAACTAATAATTATTTTATATTTAAATAATAAAATTTAAACTAATAGTTTTATTTTTTATAAAAAATTAAAAATATATTATTATATTATTTAAAAAGCTTGCTTTAAAGTAATAAAAGCTAAAATTTATTTAGCTATTAACTTTTATAAATTTAATAAGCTAAATATAAATAATAAATATTTATAAAAAATAATATTAATTATAAATAAATATTTTAGTTATATTTAAAACTATTATATTAATAATAAATATATTAGTACTATATAAATAACTTTTAAAAATAATATAAAATATATTTAATTTTATTATAATATTAAAATAAAAGTTATTAAATATAATAATAAGTTTATAAGCTTTAAAAAAAAACTATTTATTTAGCTAAAACAATTAAAAACATTTATAAAATATAATTTAAAATTTTATTATTTTATACTTAAAATTTTAATAAAAAAATAAAAAAAATTAAAAGTACTATTAAAAATTAAATAAGTTTTATATATAATAAATATAAATTTTTAGCTTTTTTATAGCTTAAAATAATTTAATTTATTATATATTTATATAATTATTTATTAAAAAAAATTAATAAATAATAACCTTTATATAAAAAATTTTATTTATATTTTAATAGTTTATAATTTTTTATTTAAAAGCTTTTAAATATATAGCTTTTATTATAATTATTAAAATTAAATAAAAAAAAAGCGCTAAAAATTTAACTTTAATATTTAAATAAGCTATTTAATAAACTATTAGTTATTTATTATTTATTATATTAAGCTTTTTTAAAAAAAAAATAATTATTATAAAAAATATAATTTTTAATAAAAATAAATTTTTTAATAATAATAAAAATAAGTTTAAAAATAATTTTTTTAAAATAACATTAAAAACTTATAAAAAACTAGTATATAATATTATTTATTAAAATATAATAAAAATAAAAACTAATATAGCTTATAAAATAAAAAATAATAAGCTAATTAATAATATATTAAAAAGCTTTAATTTAATATTTAAAAAGCTAAATAAAAAAAAGATTTTTTTAATAATAAACTTATAAAAAATAAAAATAAATATTTTTTAAAGTTAGCTTATTTATATATTAACTTTAAATTTAAATTAAGTTTTTTTATATTTTTTAAATTTTTTAAAGCTATACTTTTTAGTTTAATAATTATTTAATTTATATTATTATATTTTTTATTATTTAAAAAGCTATTTAATAAAAAGTTATTAGTTTAATTTAAATTATTATTTTATAATTTTTTAATAAATTATTAAATTATATATTTTAATATAGCTAAGCTATAAAAAACTATTATAGTTAATAGTTTAATAATAACTAAAATATTAATAATAAAAAAATTAAAAAGCTTTATAACATTTTATAGTATTTAATTATAAATATTAAATATTAAATATTATAAAAAGCTTTACTAATAGTATTTTTTATAAAATAATATTTTTAGTATTAAATACTAAAATAAAAGCTTATAAAAAAAAAGCTTTTAAGCTAGCTAGCTATTATTTAAAAGTTTATTTAAATTAACTTTTAGTATAAAAAAAAATTTACAAAAAAAACTTTTTTTTTTAAAAATAAAATTAAAAGCTTATTATTTATTTATTAAAAAATTATTTTAAACAAGCTAAATAAATATATTTATAAAGCTATAAAAAAATAAAAACTTAAAAAAAAGTACTAGAAAGCTTTTTTTTAAATAAATTTATTTTAAACTATATATAAGTATATATATATAAATTTAATAAATATAAATATTATATTAAATATAAAGCTTAATTAATAATATAAAAAAATTAACAACTAAATTATAGCAAAAAAAATTCTTATATTAATATATTAATAAAAAAATTGTTTAAAACTTTAATAGCTATTATAGCAAAATTTAATTTAAAACTAAAGCAGTATAATATTATGAATATTTTTATTAATATTAAATTATAAGGAAAAAGCATAGGGTGCGGTTAAATGTAGTAGTAAAAAAAAGCGTGTATTATAAAAGTTTGTGTGTGCGGGGCACACACATAAAGGCTACGATATATATAGTGGTAGTGGACCCCCCTTTGCAGGGTGGGTGTATATAGTCCCCCCGTATCCTATCGTAATATAAATTAACTAAAAATATTTATATATAAATACTTTTAAAATATTAAAAGTTTAATATAATAATAAAGTTATTATAAGCTTTATATAAATTATAAAAGTTTTTTTTATTATAATAAAAAAAGTTTATTAAATTATTATAAAAAATAAAATTTAAGCTTATATTTTATAAGCTATATTATTTTTTAAAAAGTAAAATATTTTTTTTATATATATTAATAATATTATAGTTATTTATAAAAAAAAAGCTAAAAAATTATATAAAAAATAATTATTAGTTTAAAAAACTATTATAATTTTATTAAAAAAAATAATTTATAATAGTTTTTAAAAATAAAAGTTTTTTAATATTAAAAAAATAAGCTTTTATAGCTATTTTAAGCTTTTTATATTAAAAAAATTACTAAGCTTTAAAATAATATTATATTTATAAAAAAAGTTATTTTTTTATTAAAAGATTTTGTTTGTTAGGTAGCTAAAAGGGTATAATATTATACGTTTATAAAAGGGGTAAAATAAATAACTATATTATTAATTTAAAGTTTAAGTTTAAAATAAAGCAAAGCTTTATATAAAAAATTCTCTTATAGTAAAAAATTCTATATATAAATACTGCTTTTTTAATTAAAAAAAATAATTAGTTAATGATATAATCGCATAGGGGTGCGGCCGTGTCATACGCCACGTGTGGCGCGTGAGCGCAGGGATTGCGCCACGAGCGTTGCTCGGTTGGAATGTAAGGACCCACAGGGTCCGTGCCTTCCGCGCAAACACACACCCACACAAAAGGAAGGATCTCCGATCCTTCCTCCTCTCTCCTCCTTCCTTTTAGTTCATTAATTCTATTACTTTACTTTTACCCGTATAGCCCGCTATTAGTTAAACAGCTATATAACTAATGTTATATATAGTTAATACTAATATTTTAATACTAGCCTTTTTTTTTTAACTGTAGTACTTTTTATATAGCTATTTGCTTAACTATAAATAAAATAAAGCATAGTAAATACAAAGAAAATAATAAAAAATAAAAATATATAGCTTTATATAACTATTTTAACTTTAATATAATTAAATAGTTTATATAATTACTTTAAAGCTTAAATTATTATATAAAAGCTTAGTAAGTTTGCTATTTTTAAAAAATAGGTTTTAAATAATTTATTATATAAAAGTATAATATAAATAGCTTTATATAATAAAAAAATAGTAAGTAGCTTATATACTTTAAAAAAAAAGTATTTATAAGCTTATTATATAATAAAAATTACTATTTAGCTTATAAATATAGCAGTATAAACTATTTTTTAGCTTATATATATAAAATAGTAGCTTTTAGCATTTATATATAAATATAATAAAAATAAATAGCTAGCTTTTTTTATATATAGCTTTCTTTTAAATATAAAATATTTGCTAGGTATAAAAGTAGCTTTTTATTATATAGCTACCTATTCTTTTTTTTTTTTTTTTAAATATATATATATATATATATATATATTTATTAATAATAGCAATAATATACTAACTTTATTATAATAGTTATATATAGTAGCAATAGTAATAATAGCAGCAATAGTAGCAATAATAATAGCAATACTACTGCTTATACTATTGCTACTATTACTACTATTACTATTATTACTATTATTACTATTATTATTATTGCTATATATATAGCTTATTAATTTTATATATAATATTTTTATTAATTATATTTTAAACTATTATACTAATACTAATACTAGTACTAGCGTTAGTATTAATACTAGTAGCAATAGTAATAATAATAGTATAGCTACTTTTTATTTATGTTTATAGCTATTACTATTTAATAATATATAATAGTTTTATAACTTTATATAAACTAAAAACAATAGCGCTATAAAAGTTTATATATTTTTTATAAAAAATATAGCTTGCTAAACTTTTATATTTTTACTATATATAAATATATATATTGCTATTATATATATATTTTTAAATATATTATATAGTTAACTTATTTATTATATAATAATAAAAAAAAGCAATTATTACTACTACTTTATTACGTAATATTATATTTAAAGTTTTTTTAGAAAATAACTTAGCTAATATATAAGCTAAGTTTATATGCTAAAAGGGCTACTTTTATACGCTGCTTATATAAAGCTATAACATTAATAAAAATTCTAGCTGTTATAATAGCTTATATAGCAGCTATACTAACTATAATAGCTGGCCTTTTATAGGTTATTACTAGGCGCCGCCTTTTTAAAATAGCGTTTATAGTACGTACGTTTAGCGCTTGCATAAGGTATACTACTTGTTGCGTAGCCTTTAAAAAAGAAATTTAAAAGGTTTTTTTTAAAAAAAAAAAAAGGTTTTTACGTACGCTACTTTATGCTTTTTAAAGCATAAATAAAAAATTTCGGTATTTTTAGTATTTTTTTTGCTTTTTTTTTTTTATAAATTGCTTATACGTAATATATACTATAATATATACTAAAAGCTATTATATAATTTAAAATATTATATAATAGTTTTTTATATTTCTAGCTATTTTTTTTTTTTTATATAAGTATACTTTTTATAGTTTTTTAATTAATACTTTTATTTATATAAATAATTTATTAGTTAAAACTAATATTTTTAAAGTTTAGTTTAAAATACATTTAATAAATATATTTATTAAGTTATTTTTTTTATTAATTTAATATACTTTAAAATTTTTTTTTCCTTTATATAATTTTTTAAATAATATAATATTAATTATTAGCTTTTTTTTTTAAGTTGTTTTTAATTTAACTAAATAATTATATAATAATTTTAAGTTTATATATAATATAGCTAAAATTAAAAGTAGGTTAAATGTTTTTATAATTTTTTTAAAAGTTATATAAAGTATAATAATACTATTAAAATTGCTAACTATATTATATAGTTTATTAGCTAAAATATTTTTTATTATATATTTATATTTATTTAAGTTTTAATATATAATATTACTATTAATTTTAAAGTTTAAGTTTATTAGATTTTTTATATAATTTTTTATTACTAATATAATTATAAAACTAAGTTATAATATTATATTTATATTATTTATAAATAAGCTATTTATAAAAATAAATAATTTTATATAGTTAAAGTTAAAAAAAATAAATATAAGTTTTTTTATTAAGCTATTTTTTTATTATTTAATTTTTTTGTTTAAAGCTTTAATATTATATAATTATAGCTTAATAATTTATATAATAATAACAAAGTTATATATTACTTTAAGCTAGTATATACTATTAATATATATATTATATATATATTAAAAAATATAAGCTTAAATAAATCTTTTTATATAAAAGTTAATTTTAGCTAAGTTTTTAGCTTAGCTTTTTTATATTATTATAATAGTACTTTTATATATTAATATTTTTTTATTATTAAATTTAATTAAATAATTAAAAAATAAAGTTTTTTTTTTTTTTTATATAAAATTTTGTTTGTTGCAGTTTTTTTTTTTTTTATATAAAAAAACTTAAAGTTATAAAACTAATAGTATTATTTATTTATATTTTTATAATTTTAAATATATTTAAGCTATTATATATATATAAAAAATATAAGTTATATATAAATATTTATATTTTAAGCTTTTTTTAGTAATATTAATAGTAAATTTTAAACTAGTTTAGTTTTAATTTTGCTAAGCTATAAAAAAGTTATATAATTTATAAAATAGTTTTTATAAAGTATTTTTTTTTAAGTTTTTTAAAAAAAATAAGCAAAAATATTATATAATAATTTATTTTATAATTAAATATAAGCTTAAGTAATATTTTAAAGTTTATATAATACTTTAAAGTTTTATATAAAAATAAAACTAAAGGCTAAAATTAGCTATTAGCTTATTTACTAAATTATTAACAATTAAATTAAAACTATAGCTTTTTTAGTATTATTATACTTTTATATAACTAGTTTTAATTTTTTATATAGTTTAGTATTTTTTTTTTTAATTTTTTATATAAAATAAAACTTAAAAATATATGCTTTGCTATATACTATTATATTATATATAATAAACTTAAAAATATTTTATATAACTAGCTTGTTAATTTTTATTACGTTTAATTTTTTAAATAAATAGCTAGGTATAATAATAATACTATTTATATATAGTTTAGTTATTAGCTTAAATATTTGTTTTTTTTTTAAAATAAAAAAGATTTATATTTTGTTTTTATATAATAAGTATATTATAGGCTTTTTTTTTAGTTAGCTTTTTTTTTTCTAGGTTATTGCTATTTAAATAAATTATATATTATTTTTAAAAGGGTTTTTTATTTAAAAATTTATTATATAATAGTATAGTTTAATTTATATATATTAAAACTATATTAATTTATTAATTAAAGCAATAATAATATTTAATTTTTTAATTGCTTTAATTTTATATAAGCTTTTTTAGCTTGTTTTTTTTTATACTAAGATTTTATTTTAAAAAAAAAAAATAAAAACATTATATAAAAATAAGCTATTTTATTTTTTAATTATATAATTAATTTTTACTTTTATATAATCTTTATATAGTATTTTTATTGCTTTTTAAATTGCTACTATTTTTTATATAAAAGCTAAAAAAAATAAAAAGTTTTTATTTATATAAAAGTATGTTTTAAAAACTAATAAAATTAATATAAAGCTATTTAGTTCTATTATATTATTTAATACTTTAATTAATATTTATAAAATTAATTTGTTATTTGTTTATATATTAATTTTTTTATAAAATATATTATATATATATTTTAATAAGCTATATACTTGTTTTATTTTGCTAATTATTTAATATATTTTAACTAGTATTTTTTAGTATTATATACTTATTATTTTTATATAGCTTTAAAATTTATTTAATAAAAAATTTATTTTAAAGTTATATATAATATTATTAAATAGTTTTTAATAAATATTAATTTAATATTTATATAATATTTTTTAAATATTTTATATAAATATAAATTTTAAAAAAGTTATTGCTTAAAATAATATAGCTATATTAATTATATATAAAATAAGTTAATTACTTATTTATATAATATTTATAATTATTTTATAGTTAAATTTATAATTATTTTTAATTATAAATTTAAAATAATATAGTATTTTATTATATGTTTAATAATAATAGTAAAACTTTTAGATCTTTTTTAAAATTAATTATTTAATTTTATATTTTATATAATTTTTTTATGCAAAGGTATTTAAATTGCTTATATAAACGTTATAGTTTAGCTTTAGTTAAATAGCTAACTGTTTTATATAAGCTAATATTAAAAAATAAATAACTTTATTTATATATAATAAAAATTATATTTTTGTTTTTTTATATAATAATATTTTTTATATTATTAAAGTATACTTTTAAGCAGTTTATATTTTTTAGCAAAAATAAAAAAGGTATAAAAATATTTAAAATATAAAATATTATATAGCTAATTTAATTATTAACTTTTATTATATTAATTAAAATTATTATATAACTACTTTTAAAGCTAACTTTAATAGTTTTTAAAGTTTAAATAATTTTTATATAAAAGTTTTTTTATATATAAACTTTAGTTTATAGTTTGTTTATAGTTAAAAACTTTAAAGCGTTAATATTTTAAATAATATTTTAGTATTTTATATAATATTAGTTATTTAAAATAAATTAATATAAAAGTTTGTTTATTATTATAGCTTAAATATTTTTTATAGTTATATAATATATAAAAGTATTATTAGCTAAGTATTAAGCTGCTTTATTGCTTTAGCTATTGTTTTTTTTTTTTTTTGTTTTTATATAATGTTAAGTATTTTTTATATTTAGTAAAATAAATTAAAAATTTAGCTAAAGTTAGTTTGCTTTTAAATATTATTTTATATATATTAAAATATTAGCTTTTTATATAAGCTTGCTTTTAAAAAGTATAGTTAGTTAACTAGTATTTTTTTTTTTAGCAAATAAAGTATTTTTTGTTTATATAAAAGTTTTTTTAAAGATATATATTTATATAATTTTAAGCAAAATATTATTTTTAAATATTATAAAAGTATTGCTTAATACTTTAGTTTTATATAAAATATTAAATAGTTTAATATTAACAGTTTATATAGTATGTTTTTTTTGTTTTTTATACAAAGTATTAATTAGTTAAATTGTTTTTAATTTAAAAATATATATAAAAGTTAAAAAAAAAGCTTTTATATATAAGTTTTTAAAAAATAAAAGCTATTTTAAATTTTAGTATTTTTTTATATATTTATATAATAGTAGTATTTAAATATATTTTGTTTAAATATTTTGCTTTAAATGCTTTTTATATTTTAAATAGCTTATTAATTATTACTTTAAATACTTTATATAAAAAAAGATTTTTTTTTGTTTATAAATTTATATAAAAGTAATATTAGTTTAGTTAGTTTAATATTAGTTATAATTTATAACTATATTAAAATATAAATTTATAATATTATATATTTGTTTTTATATATTATTTAGTTTAATATAGTATATATAATAATCTTTATATAATAAGTTAAAATAGCTAAAAATATTATATAGTATTAGTTTTTTATAATTTTTAGTTTTTAATAAAAGTTAACAAACTATTATGCTTTATTATATAGCAAATTATATAGTTTTTTAAAATAATTTCTTTTTTTTATTATATATTTAAAAATGTTTAATATTTAGCTATAAAAATTATATTATTTTAAATATTATAAAAAAATAAAATTTAAATTTTTAATATAAATATTTTAATATTTAGTATTATATAAAATATAAATTATTAAAAAGTTTATAAAAAATGCTATTTAATTAAATATTTTATTATATATTAAAAGTATAGTATATTTTTAAGTTATATATAGTTAATAGTTAATATTATTAATAGTTAGTATTTTATTAAAAAAAGTAGTTTTTAAAAGTATATTTTTAGTTTTTTAAAGTTATATAATAATATATTACTTTAAGTTAATAGTTTTTTATAGCTTTATATATAATAGTTGTTTTAAAACTATAACTAAATATTAAAAGTTAAAATAATAAAGCTATTTTATTATATATTTAAGCTATTATTATTATAAATTTATTTATATAATTGCTAGTTTAAAATAAAAAAAGCAAGCAGTTATATAAGCTTTTAATTTTTTAAAAAAATAAGCTATATTTAAAGTTTTTATATAAAAAGCTTTAGTTTATATATAAATATAAAATTACTTTTTATTATTTATATAATATAGTTTTTTTTAAAATATAAAGTTAATTTTTAGTTATAAATATTTTTTATATAAAAAGTATTATAAATTTTTAAAATAATTTTTTATTAATTATATAAATATAATATAGTTTTATTAATTTAAAGTTTTTTATTAGGTTTTTTTAAATATTTTAAAGTTTGCTTAATAATTAGCTATATTTTATATATAAATATATAGCTTATATATTAATTTTTTGCTAGTTAGTTATATTTAAATTATATAAAGTGTTTTTATATACTATAAGTTTAATTATTTTTTATATAAAAGCTAAAAAAATACTTAATTTTTTTGCAATTTTTTTAGCTATAAGTATATATAATATATTTGCTAATTAACTAAAAACTTAAATAAAAGTTTTTATATTTTTATATATTTAGTTTAGTTAATTTTTATATAATAAAAGTTAATTTAATATTGTTGCAAATTAAAAAAAAAAAAAAAAGGAAAAAATATTTAATTATATTCGCGAACTTTTGTATAGTTTATATAATAGTAGTTAAAGTAATATAATTATATACTATTAAATAAACGTTTATATTAAATTTAAGTTTGTTTATATATATAAATTTAATTTTTTTGTTTTTTTAGCTTTACTACTAAATAAACTAAAATATAATATAAAATATATAGCTTTTATATAACTATATAAAAATTTTATTTTTACTTTTACTAATTTATATTTTTTTACTAAAAATACTAATTAGTATTAAGTAGCTAAAAAAATATAATATTATATGTTTATAATAAAAGTAAAATAAATAATTATATTATTAATTTAAAGTTTAAATTTAAAATAAAGCAAAGCTTTATATAAAAAATTCTTTTATAATAGAAAATTTTACATATAAATACTGCTTTTTTAATTAAAAAAGGTAATTAGCTAAGCAGCTATATAACCAACGTTATATATAGTTAACGCTAATATTCTAACATTTTTATTATAAATTATAAAGTATTATTAATAAAAAACTAATTTAATTTTATATATTATAATAATTATATACTTTAATATAGCTTTTAATATTTTTTAATTAGCTTAATTTAACTTTAATTTTTTTTTAAATATTATTAAGCAATTAATAAGCTTTTTTTATATTTGTTTAATATATAATATTATAATTTAATAATAAAAACAACTTTATAATAACTAATAATGCTTTTTTTATTAATAATACTTTAAATTAAAAAAGCTTTTAAATATATATTATAAAGTTTTTTAAAAAAATTATTAAATAATAAACTAATAAATAAAATATAATTATTATATTTATAACTAAAGCTAAACTACTAGCTTTTTTTAAGCTATTAAATGTAATATTTAGCACAACAAAACAAAGGCAAAGGTTTTAGCAATAAGTGCTATATTATATAAAAAATTTATAAATAAAGAGAAAAAGAGAAAATATTTATATAGCAAGGCCGTAAAGGTTGTTTTAACCTTAAGGCTTATAGCTAGGTAGGGCTATTTGCCTACGTGCGTGTTTATATATACGTATGTATATATATATGTACAATTATAGTAGTATAGCTAAAGTAGTAGGTATAGCTCTTACTAGCTACCTAGCTATAACTATTTCTTTTTTTAAAAAAATTAGGCTTGTTTATATAACAAGTAATATTTAAACTAATAGCTTTTTAACAAAAGAAAAGATTGCTTTAAGTTTTTATTTGTATAATTTTTTATAAAGTTTTTGTTTAATTAAATTATTATATTAGTTTTTTTACTAGTTATATTAATAATTATATAGTTATTTTGCTTTAAATATATTAGCGTTTTATTTGTTTTTTTTTTGTATTAATATATAGTTATTATTAAAGTATAGCTTAGCAAATTAGTTTTTAACTATAGCTTTTAGTTATTTTTTTAATTATACTAGTAGTTTTATTATATTAAAATTATTTTTATAAAACGTTTTTAGCTATTTAGCGCTATTTTTAAAGTTTTTTATAAAATATTACTTATTATTATAATTTTAACTTTTTTAATTTATTTAATATTATAGCTTTTTATAATATAGTTAAAATATTTTTATTTTTTTAACTTTAAACTTTTTATTATTTTTAAGTTTTATAACTATATTATTAAAGTTGTTAGCTTTTTATTTTTTTAATAGGTTATTAAAGTATTTTTATAGTTAATTTATATAAAACTAGTTAAAAGCTTTTTATATAAGCAGTATATTTAATATAAAAGTATTACTTTTTTATTTTAATATTTTAAACTTTTTTTATACTATTAAATAATTTAACTTATTAAAAAGTTAGTTAGTTTTTTATAATTGTTATTTTTTTAATATTAATATATAATTTTTAATATTAAAATTAAAGTTTTTTTTGCTTTAATTTATTTGTTATATTATATAGTTTTAATTTTTTTTTAAATATTTTTTTATTATTTTTATAAATTTTACAATTTTTTAAACTTTATTTTATATATATTTATATAACTTTTTTTTTTGTTTAAAAAGTTATTTTATTTTTTTTTTACGGTATAGTTTTTTTAGTTAAAATAAAATAATATAAAAAAACCTATTTTAATTTTATAAAGTAATAAATTAATAAAAGTATAAAAAAAAAATATTTAAGTATAATTTATTATAAAAATATATTTTAACTAATTATTTTAATAATAATTTATATAAAATTATAATTGCTAATTAAAATATTTATTTATAATTTTAGCTTATTTTATTATTTTATAATAGCTAGCTAAAACTAAAATATATTTTATATTTATTAGTTTATATAATTTATTTATAAAAGTAAATATAAACTATAAGCTATAGTTAAAAACTATTATTATAAATATATTAAAAACTTAAAATAGCTTTTTATAATATATTTTAGCTATGTTTTTTATAGTAGCGTTTATTATATATAAAATTATTTAAGCTTTTTTATTTAGTTTATTTACTATTATAAATATATTATTAAAGCTATATTTATTTTTAAGTATTTATTTAAAGTTTACTATTAAATATTACTATATATAATTTAATATTAAAAGCAAAATAAGTTTTTTTAGTGTTTTATTTTTAAATATTTTAATAAAGTAATAATTTATATAGTTTATAATATAAATATTATAATTATTATTTAATTTAAACTATTAATACTTTTTAATTACTAATTTATATATTTTATATTTACTTAAATAAATAGTTAGTATATATTTATATACTTTTTATATTAAATAAATATATAAATATAAAAAGTTAAATATAATAATATAGCTTTTATAAATTATTAGTTTATTTTAAATATTTTATAAGTTATTTTTTTTATTTAGTTTTTTTATTTTTTAATAGTAAATTTTTATATTAAAATTAATATAATTTTTATATATAATATAATTTATTAGTTAAAAACCTTTTAATATTTTTTTTTTTTTAAAAAGCTACTATATATAACATAATAAGTTTAATTTATATAAAAATATAAGTAGTATTATTTATAGGTTAAAATATAGTTAAATACTTTTAGGCTAATTTTTTATTTTTTTAAATATTTAAGTTTTTTTATTTTTAAAATAATATATTAGCAACTATATTTTTTATTTTAAGTTAATATATAATTAAAAAGTTATATTTTAAAAAAAGTTTAATTTAATTAGCTTATTATAAATTTAAATATTATTTTTTACTAAAATATTTAAATATTTAATAGTTTATTAATATTAAAAAAAGCTTTTTTTTTTTATTTATTAATTTTAATTGCTACTTTTATAATACTTAAGCTATAGCTATTATTTTATAGTTATAAATATTATACTTTATTTTAATATTTGTTATTATTTTTAAATAAAAAGGTATTAAATGTTAATTTTTTTTATAAAGCTATAATATTATATTTATTGCTATAGTATTAAATATATTAGTTTTTATTTTAATAAATAAATTATATTAGTAATAATAAACTATAAAGCTAAAAATAAGCGCTTTTTTTAATTATTAAAAAGATTTTTTATATTTTTTAGTTTAATTAAATAGTATGCTTTTTTATATTAACTTATTTAATAAACTAACTAATTTACTAAAGTTTTTTATAAACTTTTTATAAAAATTATAAAATTTTAAAAAAAATTTTATACTTTTTATTATAATAAATAATTTTTAAAACTTTATAATAGTTAGCTTTTATTTTTTTTATATTAATAATATATTTTAAAAACTTAATTTTAATAATATAAAATTTTAATTTTTTAAAGTTAGGTTATAAACTAGTATTTTTTAAACGCTATAAAACTTTTTTAATATAAGTTTAGTACTTTTTTAATTTATTAAAATAAATAAAAATATTATTTATATAAACGCTATAAAAATTGTTTAAATAATTAAATAATATATTATTAATATATTTTTAAAAAGTTAATAGTTTATTAGTTAGCTTAAATAATAATACTTTATAATAATATATTTTATAATAAGTATAAAAAATTATTAAGTTTTTATTTTTTAAATATATTTTAATATAATAAAATATTTGCTATATATTAATTTTAATAAAAATTTTTGCTTTAATAATATATAATAAAGTTTTTTTAATTAAAAAAAAAGTATAAGTTTTTTTATATAATTTTATTTAATTTTTAGTAGTTTATATAAAAGTATAAGCTTTTATTTTATTTTTTTATAAATAAAATAAAAAATATAAGTAAAATACTATTTAGCTTAATAAAACTTTTATATAAATTATTTACTAAATATTTTTTTATTATTTTTAATTTATTTAATAATATTTTATAAAAAAAGCTATAACTTAAATTTATAGTTATTTTTTTACTAATAAATTTAATTTTATAATTTATATATAAGTAATATAAAAGCAAAATATTAAAGTTTATTTTATTAAAAATATATAATAAGTTATAATATTTAAATAATATAAATTTAAAAGCTTTTTATTTTAGTTTTTTGTTTTTTTTTTTAAAAAAAAATTTTGCTTTTTTATTTACAATTATTTTATTTATTTTATAAATATTTATAATTTATATACATTTTATACTATTTTATTGCTTTAATATATTTTTAAAAACAATAGTATTAATAATAATTATTTTAATATTTAGTTTTTTTTATACTATAAAATTTTGTTCTATTTTATTTTATAAAGTTTTTAAATATTAAACTATTAAAAAGCTAAAATATTTTTATTTTTATATTGCTTTTTTTTTGTTTTAAGCAGTAGTAAAAAAGTTAAGCAATTATTTAAATTATATTATATTTTTGCGATTTTTTTTTTAATAAAATTACTATATTTTAAAATAAAAATAGGTTTTTTTTATTATTTATTATATTTATATATATTTTTGCTTTACTATTGCTTTCTTTTTTTTTTTTGTTTTAAGTTTTTATTATAATATTATATATTATAGCTAAATATTAGCTTTATTTATAACTATAATATATTTTATATAATAGTTTAAAAATAGCTTTAAAAAAAATAACAGTTTATATTGTTTATAATTAAATAAAATATTATATTATTAAAACTAAAGCTTATTTAAAATTATATTATTTTATATATTTATTATAAATATAAATATATTTAAAAGTATATTTTTTAATTTAAATTATTAATTATAAAGCTTTATATATATTTTAATTGCTTTTGCTATTATACCTAATAATTTTATAAAGTTTAAAGTTATTAAAAATTAAAAGTTTAAAATATTTTAAAATTTTAGCAGCAAATTTTATACTTATATAAATATATATACTAGCTTTTATATTGCTAAAAAAATTAGTAATAATTAAAAATAGTTTATTACTATTTAATATATAAATATATAAAAAAAGTTTTTTTTTTAAAAACTTATTTATTATAAACTTTTTTTTATTTTTTAAAAATATTTTTTTTAAACAAAAAGCAATTTTTTTTAAAGTTAATCTTTTATTATATTATTAATATTATTTATATTTTTTTTAAGTATTAATATATTAAATTTTGCTATAATAGCTATTATATAAACATTATAGTTTTTTAAAAACTTTTGTTTTAGTAAGTAGTTTTTAATAATATAATTATACTATTAACATTTAAAATATTTATTTTTTAAAATTAATTAGTATATTTTATTAATAATAAGCTTAAAGTAAATAGTTTTTCTAAAAGATTTTAATATTTTAAAAAATTTTAATATATTATTAATAGCTTAAATATTTTGCGCTAGCTAAACACTATAACTAAAAAAAGCTTTAAAAGCTTTTTTGTTTTTTAGCTATTAATTTTTATTTTGTTTTATATTATTTTATAATAAATAATAAGCTATTTATATATAATATTTTATAAAATTATTAAAAAATTAATTAAGTTTTAAATATTTAAATATAATTATAGTATTAAGCTAAATAAATAATTTATTTTTAAGCGCTTTTTTTTATTTGGATTTTTTAAAGCAATATTTGCTAGCAAAATAAACAAATTTAGCTTTAAATATAAAAAAAGTAAAAAAAATATATTGTTTTTTTATATTTACCTTTTATTACTTTGTTTTAGCTTTATTTTTAGTATTTATATTATAATAAATATTTTATAAATAAATAAAAAATTATACTAATATTTTAAATTAATTAAAATAGTTATTAAATAAATAAAATTAAAAGTGTTTAGCTATAATACTATTTAAATAAAACTTAATATTAGTATAAATAGTATTATTATTTAAAAACTAGTTTATATTATTATTAATTTTATTTTTTATATTTTAATATTATATTTTAAACTTTATAGTATTTTTATTTTTATTATAATATAAAATAAATATTATAATTTTAGCTAATTTTTAAGATTTTTTTTTAGTATAAGTTAAGCTAAAAATATTATTTTTTTAAAAAATTAAATTAATTATTTATTAGTTAGTTTTATTTAATTATTTTTAAATATAGTTTTATTTATTAATTATATGATTTAATTTTTTAAATAAGTAGTTAATAATAGCTTATAATTAAGCTTTTTTTATATAAAAGCTAAAGTTAAATTATTTAATATTTAAAATAAATATTATAGTTTAAAAAGTTATAACTTTATTTTAATAGTATTTTATAATATATATAAATTTTTTAGCTTAATTAATAAAAAGTTTTATTTAAGTTTTTTAGTTAAGCAATTTTATATATAAGTTTAATATATATTATTAAAAAGCTATAACTTAAATTATTTTTGTTTTTATTTTAAAAAATAAAAGTTTAAAATTTTTTATAAAAAAACTAATAAATATTATTTTATTAAAAAAGCTATTAAATTTAAGCTATTATATTTTATTTTTTATAATAATAAATATAAAACAAAAAGCAAAGTTATTATTTTTAAAGCTAAATATAGTTTAATTTTATACTAATATTTTAATAATATTAAAAAATTATTATAGTATATTTATAAACTTTTTTTTTATAAAGTTTTTATATATAATTTAGTTTATAAAGTTAGTAATTTATTTTAATAAAGTTTTTTTTTGTTTATTATTTAGTATTATAATATTTTTATAACTAAATAATATAAAAAGCTTAAAAAAAATATTTAATAGTTATATTTAATAAAAAAACCTTATTATTATAAACATATAAAGTTTTTAGTTTTTTTATAGTAATTTATATTTATTTTTAAGCTTTAGCTTTAATAGCGGCTTTTTTTTTAGGTATTTTTATTATTTTAAAAAATATTTAAAAAGGTAGTTTTTATACTTTAAAAAAAAATAATTTATAAATTATAATATTTAGTACAATAAAATAAAAATAACAGTTTTAATAATAAGTGCTATATTATATAGAAAATCTATAAATAAAAAAAAAAGAAAAAAATATTTATATAGCAAAGCTATAAAGATTGTTTTAACTTTAAGGCCTATAGCTAGGTAGGGCTGTTTACTTACGTGCGTGTTTATGTATACGCACGTATATATATATGTGCGATCACGGTGGTATAGCTAAGGTGGTAGGCATAGCCCCTACTAGCCACCCAGCTATAACTTTAAAAAAGCTTTATATATTAGTTAATTATTTAATAAGCTTAAAATAAAGCTAAAAAATTAATATATATTAATTTAATATAATAATTAATAAATAATAAAGCTAATTATTAAAAAAATAGCTTTATTATATATTAAATTATAATATATTAATATTTATAACTATTAACTAAAATAAAAAATTAAAAAAAAAGCTTTTTAAATAAAATATATAACTATTAGTTATATAATTATTAATAAACTTATAAAAGCTTTATTTATATAAAAATAGTTAAATTTTTTAAGCTAACTAAAGCTTATTAAGCTATTAAATTAAAAATATTTTTTAAAGCTACTTAGCTATATAAAAAAAAATTAAAAATAATTTTTTAAGCAAAAAATTTTTTAACTAAATATAAACTAACTACTAAGCTATAAAATATATATTATAAATAACAAGCCGCTTATATATAAAAAAAAGCTTAAAAATAATTAAATTTTAATATTTAAAGCTTTTTAAACTATAAATAACTTAATAAAAATAAAAACTAAAAATAACCTTAAAAACTAAAAATTTTGCTACCTAAGTAGCTAAAGCTTACTTTTTTTTTTTTTTTTTTTTTTTTTTAAGTTTAAAAAAGTATAAACTATAATTTATAATGCTATAACGCAAACAGTAAAAATATTAGCAATAAGTATATAACAAAAAGCATAAGCAGTATAATAAATATTAATAAAACTACTTAGTATTAATTAATATAATAATAAACTAAAAAAAAAGCTTATAAATACTTTTTAATAAATATATTTAAAAATATAGCATTAATAGTACGTTTTATTACTTATTACTTTTATATAATTATTATTTAAATAGCTTTAAAAAATATTATAAATATACTTTAAATATAGCATTTTATAGCAAACTAATAAGCTTATTAACTATTTATAAAAATATATATAATTAATAATTATTATATTATAACTATAATTATATAAGTAATTAATTAAAATAAAAATAATAAAAGCGTTTATAGTAGCTATTAAAATAATATATAAAAATAGTACTAAAGCTAAAACTAAAATTATTAAAATTATATATTTAAAAGTAGTAATAAATAAGCTAAATAAGCTTAATAATAAGCGCTTAAAGCTTAAAATAATAGTAGTAATAGTAAAAATATACTAAATAAATATATTAAATATAACAATAAAAGCAAAATTAAAAAAAAGTTTTATATTTAATATAACTATAATAAGCTAATTAGCTAAACTTATTAAAGCAATAATAAAAATTTTTTTGTTATTTTTATTAAATAAAAATAAATTAAAATTAAACAAACTAATTAGCTATAGTTTTAATATATATATATATTATATTTATTAAATAAAATAACAAGTAAATATAATAAAAAAGTTTAGTTATTTAAATTAATAAACTAATTATATATTATTTAATTAAATAATATAGTATAGCTAACATATATAAATATATATATATTATTTACTAAAATAATTTATTAATTAAATAAAACTATAGCTAAATTAGCATAGATTTTTTTATATAGTAATATATAATATATTAAATATATATATAAATATAAACTTATAAACTTTAAAACTTTATTACTAAAAAAAAAAAAACTAGAAAAAAAGCGTTATAAAATTGCTTACTTAAATTATTTATAATTATTTGCTATAATATTTATATATTTAAAGTTATATAATAACTAATACTTTTTATTATAACTAATTATAAGCTTTTATATAATTATTATAAAACAATATATATATATTTATTAAATATATTATTATTATTAAATGCTTTATTACTATTAAATATTTTATTACTATAATAAAAGCATAACTAGTTAATTATATATATATTAGTTTAAAACTTAAAAAGTATTATTTAAAGTACTTTTATTTAAAAAAATATATTAAATTATAAAAACAACTAAAAAATAAGCTTTTAATATATATATTAAAAGCTTATTTTATTAATTAAATAAAAAGTATAGCTTAGTAGTTAATAATAAATAGCTTTAGCTATTTTATTAAACTTATATATATTAAATAATTTATAATAGGTTTAATAAAGCTAAATATATATAATTTATAAGCTTACGCGCAATTATTTTAAATTTAACAATATATATATATAAAGCTACCTATATAAGTTAAAACATAACTACCTTTTATAAATTTTAAATTATATATAAAATTAGGTATAAACTTAAATATTAATTAAATAAGGTATTAACTTTTTTATTAATGTTAAATTTAATATATTTTTTTTAAAGTAATAATAAATATATAAATAAACTATATTTTATTTTTTTATAGCGTTTATAATTATTACGCTTTTAATACTTTATATGCTTTTTATAAATAATAAAGTAGCTATTTAGCTTTTTAGTATTTAAATATTAAAAATTTAAACTTTAGCTTTAAATTTTATATTAAAATTTAATAATAATTAAATATATTAAATTAATTTATATTTAACTAATATTTATTATAGTTAATATATTTAAAGTAAATAAATATATAAATTTAAGCTTTATAATATTATAACTATTATATTTTTTGTTTAATTATAATAATAATATTATAAAATTATTATAAACTTTTAGTATAAATTTATAGTTATTAATTTTACTTTGTAGTTAATTTAATATAACTATATAAAAGTTTTAAATATATAAAATATTTAGTTATATTATAGTTTTAGCTTTTAAGCTATATTTTTTTTAATTTATTAAAAAAGTATATATAAAATTATTATTTTTTATTTTTATTACTTAAAGTTTATATAATATATAAATAAGCTTGTAATAGGATTTATAAAGGTAAACGTATAGCCTTTAGCTATATATGCTATAACCCTTTTAAGCTATAGCTATAAGCTATAGTATAGTTTTTAGCTAGCTAATAATACTAGCTATTTAGCAAGTTTATAAAGTTTTTATAAAAATGTTTGCTATAGTATATAAAAGTTTGCTTTATAAATTTAAGCTATATATATTTTTTTTTAAAATTTAATATTTTTTTTATTATTAAATAATTTTATATTTATAACTATATTTATTAAATTAGTACTTTTTATAGTTTTATTTATAAAATTAAACTATATTAACTAAATTAACTTATTTATTTTTTTATTTTTTTTAAAAATAAAAAGTTAGTTTTTTTATATAGCTATAAATTTTAATATAGCTGCTTAAAAAACTAACTAAAAAAAGCAAATAATATATTTACTAAAATATTTAATAATATAAATTTTTTATACTAATTTATATATTTTTATAACGTTTATAAATAAATTAAAAGTTTTTGCTAAATATATAAAATTAGTAATATATTTTTTATAAAAACTTATAAATAAACTAAAAGTTTTTATTAAAAAGTTAAGCTTTATAATTTACTTTTATATTTTAAATTTAATATATTAGTTTAAATATAGCAAATTTTTTTTTTATTTATATATATATAATAGTTTTTATTTTAGCTAAATATAATATTTTTAATAAAATAAATATATATATATTTTTTTAAATTAAAACTAGCATATAAAAGTTTATTTTATTTTTATTTAATTTATATATAGTTTATTTTATTTTGTATTATTTTATTAAAATATTTTTTTAAGCTAATATTTATAAAATTATATTTTATATAATAATTTAATTAAAAGCTAAATAGTTTAAAAAAAATAAAAATTTAATACTATTAAATTATTTATTAAATAATATAATAAATTTATTAAAAAAATAAAATAAATTTATTTTAAATAATAAAAATAAATTATATTTATATAACTATTTTATATTTTATATAATAAATATAAAACTTGCTATATTTTTATAAATATTTTTAATTATAACTATAAATATTAATAAAAAAATAATAAACTTTTTAATTAAAAATTAGCAAATAATAAAGTTTAATATTATATTACTATAATAAAATATTAAATTAATAGTATATTTTTTTAAGCTATTATTAAATATTTAAAAAAAGCTAAAAAGTTTTATAATTTATTAGTATTAAAAATATAATATTTTAGCTATAGTTAAGCTAAATATAGCTATTAATTAAAAAGCAAATATTAAATACTTTAACTTTATAAAAATAAAAGCTATAAGTTTTTTATTAAAAGTAATAAGCTTTTTATTGTTATTAGCAAGCTAATAATTTAGCTTTTATTTTTTTATATTAAATTTAGCGCTAAATAGTTTAATACTATTAATAAATATTATAATAGTACTATTTGCTTTAAGCAATAATAATATATTAAAAATAACTAAACTTATTTTATTTAAATTTATATTTATAATTAATTTTATAATATAATAACTATTTATAGTATAACTATTTAATATAGCATAACAACTATTTTTAATTTTATTTTTAAATATATTATTTTTATAATATTTTATTTAATACTTTTTATAAAAAAAAAGCAAATTTAGTAATTTTTAAAGCTTAAAAAAATTAAATTTTTTGCTAAATTTATAATAGCTTTTATAATTATTATTATAATAGCTACTGCTTATATTTAAAAACTATTTGCTATATATAGCTAAAAAAAATAACAACTTAAATAATAGTAATAATAATAGCAATAATAATAAAAATAACAATTATAACTATAATTATAATTATAATTTTATTTATAAATTTAATATACTAAAAACTAATTTATAATTAATTACTAAAAAAATATATAAAATTAAATATAATAATATTAAAATATTTAATTTAAAATAAAATAACTTTAATAACTAAAATATAATTATTAATAGTATTAAAATTATTTATATTAATATATATAGTTTTATTAATTAAATTAACTTTTTTATTAAATATATAAATATTAAAGCATTTAATATATTATAAATTTTAGTAATATTTAATTAGTTTTTAACTAAGTTAATATTATTTTAATAAATAAATAAAGTTTTATTTTTTAATTAGTTTATATAATATAAAATAAAACTTAAATATATTTTTAAATAATTAATATTATAATTTAAAATTAAACTTAATTATATTATTTAAAAATTTTTAGTAAGCATTTTATTGTTTTATAATATAATTAAAAATTATAATATATTATTATACTATATATAATATAAATTATAATATGCTTATACTAATAATATTTTAGTTTTAAACAATTTTAATTAAGCTAGTATAATAAAAAATATTTATAATTAATAAAATAAAGCTATTATTAATTATATTTAACTATTTAAAATAAAAAAAACAATTAAATAATATATATAAAAAATAAAAAATATTTAATATAAATTTAAATATAAAGCTAAAAAAAAATTTTTTTTAATTAACTTAAAAATATAAAGCTTATTTATAAACTTTTTTTAAAGCTATTAATTAAATTATTATAATAATTATAATAGCTAAAACAATTATTAGTTTAATAATTGCTAGTTTAATAAAAGCTTATATTATAATAATAGTTAATATTTTAACTATTTATATAAAAGCTATAGTTATAACTATAAATATAAATAAAAAATTAGCTATAATTAAAACTAAAAATATAATTAAAATTAATAAAATAGTAATTAAAATAAATATAGCAATTAAAAATATAACTAAAGCTATAAATAAAACTAAAACTAAAACTAAAGCTATAATTATAGTTATAATTATAATTATAATTATAATTATAATAGTAATTATAATTATAATAATAATTAATATAATAGTAAATATTATAATAACTATAAAAAATATATATATTTTATTAATAATAAATATATTTTAAATAAAAAAAGTTTTTTTAAATATAAAAAAGCTAATATATTATTTTTTTATATAATAAATATATTGCTAATATATATTACTTATAAATAATAGTATAAATTTAATTATATATTAAAAATATATAAATAAATATATAAAATAAATATTAAACTAAAAAAAATTACTATTTTATTATTTATTAATTTTATATATTATATATATAAATATTATACTAAAACTTTACTTTTTTAAAATATATTATTTTAATACTTTTATTAGTATTAATATATTAAAGCAAATATTATTTATAAACTAAAAAGTATTTTAAGTATTACTAATTTAGTATTTAAATAAAAGCTAACTTTTATAAATAAAATATTTAATATAAAAGTATTAATAACTAAAGCTTTTAACGCTAATAAATATAATAAATATATATATTTTAACTATATATATTTTTATTTTAAAATATATATAAGTTTTATTAATAAAAATATAAAAGTAAATATTAACTTAAATATAAAATAAACTATAATTAAATATAATTTTTTTAAAACGTTTAAATATTTAATAAAAATAAAAAAAAGTATAGTTATTAATATTAAAAATTAGCAAATATATTTAAAAAAATAAGCTTAATTTTTATTTTTTATTTATAATATTAATATTTAAAACAAGTTTAAAATTATTAAATATAAAAAAAAAAGCTAAATAATAAATAAGCTTTTATAACTTAATATATTTATTAAAAATAACTTTTTATAGTTATACTAAACTATAATTAATTATTAAAATAGTATTATTATTTTTTATAAAATTAATAATTTTATAATTTTATTTAAAATATTAATATAAAGCTATAAATATATATATAAAATTATAAACAAATAATTTATTATATTATAAAATAAAAAAAACGCTTATTTATATATAAAATATAAACTTTTATTTATTAATTATAATTTTTATTTTATAGCTATATATAAGTTTACTATATATATAATTATTAATATAAAAATATTATATATAATTTTTATAATAAATAATTTTAATATGCTTATTAAAATTAATAAAAGTATTAAGCTTAAATAAATTTTTAAAAATAAAAATAATAGCTATTATATTAATATATAAAAAAGCATTATAAAAATATTTATTTTTATAATAAAAGTTTTTATTACTTTATTAATTATAATAGTAAAATTTAAAATATTTATATTAGTAAACTTTATTATTGCTATAAATATAAAGTTTAATATAATATTAATAGTTATTATTTTTATAACTAATAATATTTTTAAAAAACTAGTATTTTTTAATAAATTAGCTAATTTTAAAAATATATTTAAAAATATAATAATAACTTTTATAATATATACTACTAATAAAAATATTTTAGCAAACGTTTATATAAACTTAATACTATTATTATTAATAATAAAAATATTAATTAATATTATATAAGCAAGCATTATTTTATTTATTAATATAATATAAAATATTATTATAAATTTTAAAACAGTTTTTATTTAGCTATTTTTTTTAGTACTAAATAAGCTACTTAAACTTAAGTTAACTAATTTTTATTTTATTATTAGTATTAAAAAGCTAGCTAACTTTTTTAAAATTATTATTAAACAAAAAATATATATTTATTTTAAATAAATATTAAAATTAGCTAAGTTTATAAATATTATTAAAGTATATAATATATAAACTAATAAAAATAAAATTAATATTTTATTTAAAAACTAGTTTAAAGTTTTATTTATAAATAATTAGTAAAATATAAAGCTTAATTTATAATTATATTTTTTTAGTTATAAAAATATAAAACTTTTTAATAAAACTTATAATATATTTTATAAAAAAAACTATATAACTTAAATAAATAAGCTTTACTTTTTTATATATTTTATTTTTATAGTATAAAAAAAAGTTTATAGTAAAAAAAAAGCTAAATAGTTATTAATTTATAAGCTTTTAATAAAATAGCTATATTTAATAACTATTTTTTTTTATAAAAAAATATAATTAAAAGTTTATTAAATAAAAAATATATATTAATAATAAATATAACTAGTTTTTTTTATTAATTTAAAATATATTTAAATTACTAAAATAAGTTTATAATTATTAATTTATATAATATAAAAAAATTTAATATTATATTTATAAACTTTTATAATTTATTTATTTATATTTAGCAATATATAAATTATTTATTTTATAAATATTTTTATTATTATAAAATATTTATTAATAATATTGTTATTTTTTTAAATAACTTTAATAATTATATTAAATATTAAAAAACTATTTTTAGTTTATTTAAAAAATAAAATATTATAATAGCTTTAAAAAAGTTTTTTATTAGTTATTTTTTAATAAAACTGTTTAGTTTTTAAATAAATATTTTAAATATATTTATAACTATTAAAAAAATTTAAATATTTTAATAGCTAGTATTTTTTAACTTTTTAAAAGCTTTTAAATAGTATTTAAACGCTAGCAAATTTTTTTACAATTTATTATTTTATTATATTTAAATAGCTAAACTATTTTAAAAATATAAAACTATATTATTTATTTAAAACTATAAAAAAAGCTATATAGTAAATAGCAATTTAAAATATTATAAAATATATTATTAGTTTATATATTATAAACTAACTTTTTTTAAAATTATATTATTTAATATAGTTTAAAATATAATTTATTATAAAATAACCTTTTATTATTATAATTTTAATTATTTATTATATTTTTAAATTAATAGTTTTTTTAAATAAAGCTTTAATATAATAATATTTTATATTATTTTTAACTATAAATAAGCTTTAAATAAAACTATTTTTATAAATAAAATATAGTTTATTATATATTTTAGCTAGTATTTATTATAAGCTAAAATAAAATATAAGCTATTTAAACTAAAAATAATATATTTAATATAAGCTATAAAAAAGCTTTATATTATTATTTAATTAAATAAAATATTAATAGTAATATTAATTAATTATTTAATAATAAAAAATATTATAAATTAAATAATACTAAATATATTTATAATAAATTAAGCTAATAATAAACTAATTAATTTATTAATATATTTGTTTTAATATAGTATATAAATATACTATTTATTAAATAAGCTAAACTATATTTTTAATATATTAAACTATTTAAAAGCTATATAAACGTTATAAATATTAAAAATAATAATTTATAAAAGTTAAAAAAACTTACTATATTTAATATAGTTTAAAATAAAGTTTATAATATAGTAAAATATATAAATAAAATAATTATAAATAATATATAGCTTAAAAATTTTAAAATTATTTATAAAACTAACTATTAATATAAAAAAATTTTAAATAAACTATATTAAAATAAATATTATAAAGTTAATAAAAATATTAACGTTTTTTTTAAGCTTAGCTATTTTTTTTATATTATAAATAAGTTTATATATAATATTATAGCAAAAATAAAAAAGCTATATATTTTTTATAAAATAATATAATAAATGTTTAAATTAATATATAATAAAAAGCACTATATAAAACTTATATATATTTAAAAATTTTAAATTTTATTTTATTTATTATAAATTATAATTAATTAAAAAATATATAAAATATTATTTAAGCTATAAATATAATTATACTAATTAATTAAAGCTAGTTAGCAATTTATAACTTATTTAATTAAAAAATATACTATTTATATATATTATAATAATTAATTTTATAATAAAATTATAGCTAATTAAATTAATTAGTATATTTTAGCAATTAATAAATAAATTATATTATAATATATATAACTATTTTATATTTATATTTTATTATATATTTAAATAATTATTATTTATTTCTAGCAATAAAAAATATATAGTAAAAAAATAAATAATAACGTTTATAAAATAGCTATTATTAAATAATTAAAATATTTTTAAAAGTATTATATTTAACTATAATTATAAATTTATTTTTAAATTTTAGCAAAATATATAAAAAATATTAAATACTAAATTATTAATAATAATAGCTTATTACTTTTAAAAAAATAAGCTATTAAAAAAAAAACCAAACAATAAAACTTATAATATAGTATTATAACTTTATATAATTAAACTTTAATTAAATAAAATTATTTTTTATTTTATAATAAAACTTTAATTTTATATTTTTATAAGTTATATAGTTATTTTTATATAAACAATTATATAGTTTTAAATTATTTAAACTTTTAAATATAATTATAAACTAAAAAAAAAACTATAAATTTAAAAAAATATAACTAATTTATAAATATTTAAAATAAAACGCTAAACTAGCTATAAATTTTACTATAGTAAAATTTAAATATTAATTTAATTTAAAGTATTACTTTTTTTAATTTATAGTTAAGCAAAAAATATTACTATAATTTTATAATAGCTATTATTTATTTAAGCAATTTTTAAAAAAATATTTATAATAATATATAAACTTATTTAAAATTAAATATTATATTAATAATTTAGTTTATAAATTAAATATTTTAACTTATTACTAAATATATTTAGTAGTATTTATTATATACTTTTAATTTATTAAAAATAATAAAAACTTTTTTTAGTATATTACTTTTTTATTAAAACTAGTTAAAACTAATTAAAACTAGCATTTTAACTTTAAAAAAAATAAAATATATAAAGTTAAATAAATACTATAATATTATATTAATTAAAAAAAAAACAGCTTTAACTATTTAATTAAATAAAAAAGTTAAAAGTATAAATATAATTGCTAATATATAGTTTATTATTTATATTATTTTTAAAGTTTTATTAATAACTATTAAAAATATTATAAGCTTTTTTTTATACTTTTAATAATTATTTATTAAAAGTATTTTTAAACGCTTAAAACTTTTGCTACTACTAAATAATTAATTAAAATATTACTATTTGCTACTACTAAATAATTAGTTAAATTATTACTATTTACTATAATAATACTATTATAAATAACGCTAACTATAAAAAAAATAAAAAATAGCTATATAAAATACTAAAACTTAAAATAATTAAAAAAATATTATTAAATTTTATAAAAAAATAGTTAATAATATTAAAAGCAAATAAAAAAAAACAAAAAATAAAAGCTATAAAAAAATAATAAAACTTTAATAAAATTATAATTAGTTATTTATATAAATTATTAACTTATATTAAAAACAATATATTTTTTTTATATTTTAGTACTTTAATAAAATTTATAAAAATAAATATATAGCTTTTAGCTATATATATTATAACTTTTTTAAACTATAGCTATAAACTATAATATAATTTTTAGTTAGCTAATAATATTAGTTATTTAGCAAGCTTATAAAGTTTTTATAAAAATATTTACTATAGTATATAAAAGTTTACTTTATAAACCTAAGCTATATATACTTTTTTTTAAAATTTAATATTTTTTTTACTATTAAATAACTTTATATTTATAACTATATTTATTAGCTTATTTAAATTATTATAAATATAAAATAATATAAATATTATTTAAATATAATTTTATTTATATTAATTATACTTTTATTTATTTATAATTTACTTTTTAAAAGTAATAGCTATATATTAAATTTAGTTAAACTAATAAATAAAAAAAGGTTTAATAGTATAAATTAAAATTTTTAAAATATAGCAATAAAGTATAAAGTAATAATTTATACGTAAAATTTAATATTTTAAATTTAAAGCTTATTAAATTTAATATTAAATTAAGCTATAAAAATTATACTAATATTTTTAATTATAGCTTAAATAAAGCTTTAAATATATTATAATAAAAAAGTATTTATAGTATTAAAACGTAAGCTTATATTATATAAACAAAATAAATAGTAAAAAAGGGAAAAAACTTAATAAGTAAACATAATAAAAAAGCTACCAAAGTGTAGTAAAAAGCCTACAAGGGTATTAAAACAAAAGGTCCAACAAAGGTGCAAGAACAAAAGGTTTTGCAAAGTCTTAAATATTAGAACGTAGGGTTTAACGGCGAGCCCGTACTACGCAGACAACGTAAACGGTGGGAAAATCTCCCAAGAGTGTGGTAGAATGTAGGGTCCAACAAAAGGGGTTCGGCTTTGCAATCAAACGGTGTGGCGAGCGAGTCGAAGACAAAATCCAGTGGATTTGTATGCGAAATACGCTCCGATAGATCCCGCCAGTGCTCGTAGATGCGTACCGAGAAGAAAAAAGGTGCCGAAACGAAGGGTTCGACGAGGTATAGGGGTAGGGCTATACAGGAGTAATACAATAGGTTGGGCGCTGGCGCCGCCTAAAGGACCTTAATATTAATACGACGGGTGCATTGAGCAATGCCGCAGAGTAAAGACTGGCAATATAAATTAATATTAAGGTAAAAAAGAAAAGGAATACTGCAGGCCGGGGAGCCTCGAGTATTCTTATATAGCAAATACAATACAAACGCTACGCGCACGTCCTACATATAACGTAGCCGCACAAACCACACAAACTACCTACGCACGCAAACCACACACACACACGTAGAGCCACCCACGTGGGTTAGGACGTGACTGTGTAAATATTTCCTTTTTTCTCCTCATTTATAGATTTTTATATAATATAGCATTTATTGCCGGAGCCTTAACTTTATTTTATTATATTAAGTATTATAAGCAAAAACTTTTAGTTTATTTTTAAATTTTTATAAAAAGTATATTATTAACTGTTATAATAAGTGTTTTATAAACGAGTTAAAGCTTATACGTAAGTAACCACGTGTATTGCTAATTATAAAATAAAAAGGAAAAGAGGTTTAAGTATAAAGCGTGGGCTGTAGTGCGTAGGTAAATACTATGTGTGTGTGTGTGTGTGTGTAATAGGGCAAGGTTTAAAATGTAACCTACCGGGTTTAAAATGTAACCTACCTCCCCCGGTGGCTAGGCCACGGGCTATAGCCACGGGCCTTAGCCACTTTATTAAACCTGTCCACTATAACTTTAACTTAATATATTAATAAAAACTTTTAATTAAAAATAAAATTTATAAAATATATAAATTAATATAAAAAATATATATTATTAAAAGCTTTAATAAATATATTATTTGTTTTAATTAATTAGTTTTAAATAATAATATTAAATTAATTTTTAATTATATAAAAAGCTAATTTTTTATTTTTAAAAAAAACTAAAATTAATAAATTAGTTTAATTAGTTTAATTTAGTTTTATAAATAAAATTATAAAAAGTATTAATTTAATAATTATAATTATAAATATAAAAGTATTTAATAAAAAAAAATATAAATAAAAAAAAATATATAATATAAATTTATAAAGTAAACTTTTATATATATATAATAAATAACCTTATAAAAACCTATAAAGTTTATTAAATAACTAATATTATTAGCTTTTAATAGCTTATATTATAGCTTTTAACTATATAATTACCTTTATAAATTTTATTAATTAAATATAAAATAAAACTAAAAGCTTATATTAAAATATTAATAATAGTTAAAAATTAATAAAAAAATAGCTTTTAAAATAAATTGTTATAACCCGGCTAGTATTTATTACTTTACTACGCTAAAGCTCCCAAAAAAAATATAAAATAGTTAAGGTAAAAGCTTAACTATTTAAAGTAAACTATATTGCTATAGTAGTAAAAAACTAAGCCACTAGCTATACCTACCCCCCCCCCCCCCCCCCCGGACAACCAAAGGTTCGTCCTTGGACCTAACCCCCCCTCCCCTTTCCACCGGCACCAGGGAGGTTTTCGCGGGCAGTCGTCAAACAGCGGCCAAAACTTTAGATTATAACCAAGGAGTATATACGCCACATCGCGCGCGGACACATATAAAACATCCAAAAAAAAAAACAGTGCTCCTTTTGTTAACCATAAAATTTAAACCTATAACGCTAGGTACTTTAACTATTATTATAACCCGGCTAGTGTTTATTACTTCACTATACTAAAGCTTTTAAAAAAAATATAAAATAGTTAAAATAAAAGCTTAATTATTTAAAGTAAACTATATTACTATAGTAATAAAAAACCAAGCTATTAGCTATAACTTAAATTTAATTTTTTTAATAAAACTTTTTAATTTAAAACTTTTTAATTTTTTTAATAATTATAAAAATATAATTTTATTTAATAAAAAAAAGTTATTAAAAGTTATAGTGGACAGGTTTAATAGGTGGCTATAGCTTATAGCCGTAGCCCGTGGCTATGGCCTTTAGTTAGCCGCCGGGGAAAAGTGGGTTATATTTTAAACCTTGCCTTACCACGCACACACACATATAGATATTTACCTACGCACTATAGCCCACGCTTTATACTTAAATTTTTTTTTCTTTTTATTTTATAATTAACAATATACGTGGTTATTTATATATAATATTAAATTTAAAATAATTGCGTATAAGCTTATAAATTATATATATTTAGCTTTATTAAACTTATTATAAATTATTTAATATATATAAGTTTAATAAAATAATTAAAGCTATTTATTATTAGCTATTAAGCTATAGTTTTTATTTAATTAACAAAAAAAGCTTTTAGTATATATATTAAAAGTTTACTTTTTAATTGCTTTTATAATTTAATATATTTTTTTAAGTAAAGCTACTTTAAGTAATACTTTTTAAGCTTTAAACTAATATATATATAATTAACTAGTTATACTTTTATTATAATAATAAAGTATTTAATAGTAATAAAACGTTTAAAAATAATAATATATTTAATAAATATACGTATACTACTTTATAATAATTATATAAAAGCTTATAGTTAACTATAACAAAAAGTATTAATTATTATATAACTTTAAATATATAAATATTATAGTAAATAGTTGCTAATAATTTAAATAAGCAATTTTATAAAGCTTGCTTATTAGTTTTTATTTTTTTTTAGTAATAAAATTTTAAAGTTTATAAGTTTATATTTATATATATATTTAGTATATTATATACTGCTATATAAAAAAATTTATGCTAATTTAGCTATAGTTTTATTTAATTAATAAATTATTTTAGTAAATAATATATATATGCTTATATATACTAGCTATATTATACTATTTAGTTAAATAATATATAACTAGTTTGCTAACTTAAATAACTAAACTTTTTTATTATATTTGTTTGTTATTTTGCTTAATAAATATAATATATAAATATATAAAAACTATAGCTAATTAGCTTATTTAGTTTTAATTTATTTTTATTTAATAAAAATAACAAAAAAATTTTTATTATTATTTTAATAAACTTAGTTAGCTAGCGTATTATAGTTATATTAAATATAAAACTTTTTTTTAGCTTTATTTTTACTATTATATTTAATATATTTATTTAGTATACTTTTTTTATAACTATTACTATTTTAAGCTTTAAACATTTATTATTAAGCTTATTTAGCTTATTTATTATTACTTTTAAATATATAATTTTAATAATTTTAGTTTTAACTTTAGTATTATTTTTATACTTTAGTTTAATAGTTATTATAAGCGCTTTAATTACTTTTGCTTTAATTAATTGTTTATATAGTTATAGTTATAATATAATAGTTATTAGTTATATATATTTTTATAAATAGCTAGCAAGCTTATTAGTTTATTATAAAACGTTATATTTATAATATATTTATAGCGCTTTTTAAAGCTATTTAAATAATAACTATATAAAAATAATAAATAATAAAGCGTACTACTAGCGTTATATTTTTAAATATATTTATTAAAAAGTATTTATAAGCTTTTTTTTTGGTTTATTATTATATTAACTAATATTAAATAGCTTTATTAACGCTTATTACGCTACTTATATTTTTTATAATATATTTATTATTAATGCTTTTATTATTTATATTATAGTACTATAAACTATAGTTTATACCTTTTTAAACTTAAAAAAAAAAAAAAAAAACAAACAATAAAAAAAGTAAGCTTAAGCTATTTAAATAATTAATAGGATCTATAAGGGTAGATATATAGCCCTTAGCTATGTATGCTATAACCTTTTTAGGCTATAGCTGTAAGCTATAGCATAGTTTTTAGCTAGCTAGCAGTGCTAGCTATTTAGTAGGCTTGCAAAGTTTTTATAAAAATGTTTACTATAGCATATAAAAGTTTACTTTATAAACTTATATTATATATATTTTTTTTTAAAATTTTATATTTTTTTTATTATTAAATAACTTTATATTTATAATTATATTTATTAAATTAGTACTTTTTATAGTTTTATTTATAAAATTAAACTATATTAATTAAACTAACTTATTTATTTTTTTATTTTTTTTAAAAATAAAAAATTAGTTTTTTTATATAGCTATAAATTTTAATATAACTGTTTAAAAAACTAACTAAAAAAAGCAAATAATATATTTGCTAAAATATTTAATAATATAAATTTTTTATATTAATTTATATATTTTTATAACGTTTATAAATAAGCTAAAAGTTTTTGCTAAATATATAAAACTAGCAATATATTTTTTGCAAAAATTTATAAATAAACTAAAAGTTTTTATTAAAAAGTTAAGCTTTATAATTTATTTTTATATTTTAAATTTAATATATTAGTTTAAATATAGCAAATTTTTTTTTATTTATATATATATAATAGTTTTTATTTTAGCTAAACGTAATATTTTTAATAAAAAAAGCATATATATACTTTTTTAAATTAAAACTAGCATATAAAAGCTTATTTTATTTTTGTTTAATTTATATATAGTTTATTTTATTTTATGCTATTTTATTAAAATGTTTTTTTAAGCTAGTATTTATAAAACTATATTTTATATAGCAATTTAGTTAAAAGCTAAATAGCTTAAAAAAAATAAAAATTTAACGCTATTAAATTATTTATTAAATAATATAATAAACTTATTAAAAAAATAAAATAAACTTATTTTAAATAGCAAAAATAAACTATACTTATATAACTATTTTATATTTTATATAATAAATATAAAACCTGCTATACTTTTATAAATATTTTTAATTATAACTATAAATTTTAATAAAAAAATAATAAACTTTTTAGTTAAAAACTAGCAAGTAATAAAGTTTAATATTATATTACTATAGTAAAATATTAAATTAATAATATACTTTTTTAAGCTATTATTAAATATTTAAAAAAAGCTAAAAAGTTTTATAGCTTATTAATATTAAAAATATAATATTTTAGCTATAGCTAAGCTAAATATAACTATTAATTAAAAAGTAAATATTAAATATTTTAATTTTATAAAAATAAAAGCTATAAATTTTTTATTAAAAGCAATAGGCTTTTTATTGCTACTAGCAAACTAACAATTTAGCTTTTATTTTTTTATATTAAACTTAGCGCTAAATAATTTAATATTATTAATAAATATTATAATAATACTATTTATTTTAAGTAGTAATAATATATTAAAAATAACTAAACCTGCTTTGCTTAAACTTATACTTATAATTAATTTTATAATATAATAATTATTTATAGTATAATTATTTAATATAATATAATAACTATTTTTAACTTTATTTTTAAATATGTTATTTTTATAATATTTTATTTAATACTTTTTATAAAAAAAAAATAAGTTTAATAATTTTTAAAGCTTAAAAAAATTAAGTTTTTTGCTAAATTTATAATAGCTTTTATAATTGCTGCTATAATAGCTATTGCTTATATTTAAAAACTATTTGCTATATATAGCTAAAAAAAATAACAATTTAAATAATAGCAATAATAATAATAGCAATAATAAAAATAGCAACTATAACTATAACTATAACTATAATTTTGTTTATAAATTTAGCATATTAAAAACTAATTTATAATTTACTATAAAAAAAACGTATAAAATTAAATATAATAATATTAAAATATTTAATTTAAAATAAAATAACTTTAATAACTAAAGTATAATTACTAATAGTACTAAAATTATTTATATTAATATATATAGTTTTATTAATTAAATTAATTTTTTTATTAAATATATAAATATTAAAGTATTTAATATATTATAAATTTTAGTAATATTTAATTAGCTTTTAGCTAAATTAATATTGCTTTAATAAATAAATAAAGTTTTATTTTTTAATTAGTTTATATAATATAAAATAAAATTTAAATATATTTTTAAATAATTAATACTATAATTTAAAATTAAATTTAGTTATATTATTTAAAAATTTTTAGCAAATATTTTATTATTTTATAATATAGCTAAAAATTATAATATACTATTATACTATATATAATATAAATTGCAATATATTTATGCTAATAATACTTTAATTTTAAACAATTTTAATTAAGCTAGTATAATAAAAAATATTTATAATTAATAAAATAAAACTATTACTAATTATATTTAACTATTTAAAACAAAAAAAATAATTAAATAATATATATAAAAAATAAAAAATATTTAATATAAACTTAAATATAAAGCTAAAAAAAAATTTTTTTAAATTAAATATTAAATTAAAATTTTTTTTGTTAATTTAAAAATATAAAGTTTATTTATAAACTTTTTTTAAAATTATTAATTAAACTATTATAATAGTTATAATAGCTAAAATAATTATTAGTTTAATAATTGCTAGTTTAATAAAAGTTTATATTATAGTAATAGTTAGCGTTTTAACTATTTATATAAAAGCTATAATTATAATTATAAATATAGCTAAAAAATTAGCTATAATTAAAACTAAAAATATAATTAAAATTAATAAAATAGCAATTAAAATAAGTATAGCAATTAAAAATATAACTAAAGCTATAAATAAAACTAAAACTAAAACTAAAACTATAATTATAGTTATAATTATAATTATAATTATAATTATAATAATAATTATAGTTATAGTAATAATTAATATAATAATAAATATTATAATAACTATAAAAAATATATATATTTTATTAATAATAAATATATTTTAAGCAAAAAAAGTTTTTTTAAATAATAAATATATTATTAATATATATTATTTATAACTAATAATATAAATTTAGTTATATATTAAAAATATATAAATAAATATATAAAATAAGCGCTAAACTAAAAAAAATTACTATTTTATTATTTATTAACTTTATATATTATATATATAAATATTATATTAAAATTTTATTTTTTTAAAATATATTATTTTAATATTTTTATTAATACTAATATATTAAAATAAATATTATTTATAAACTAAAAAGTATTTTAAACGCTATTAACTTAGTACTTAAAGAAAAGCTAATTTTTATAAATAAAATATTTAATATAAAAATATTAATAGTTAAAGCTTTTAGTACTAATAAATATAATAAATATATATATTTTAGCTATATATACTTTTATTTTAAAATATATATAAGCTTTATTAATAAAAATATAAAAATATATATTAACCTAAGTATAAAATAAACTATAATTAAGTGTAATTTTTTTAAAACGTTTAAATATTTAATAAAAATAAAAAAAAGCATAGTTATTAGTATTAAAAATTAGCAAATATATTTAAAAAAATAAGCTTAATTTTTATTTTTTATTTATAGTATTAATATTTAAAATAAGCTTAAAATTATAAAATATAAAAAAAAAAGCTAAGTAATAAATAAGCTTTTATAATTTAATATATTTATTAAAAATAACTTTTTATAGTTATACTAAACTATAATTAATTATTAAAATAGTATTATTATTTTTTATAAAATTAATAATTTTATAATTTTATTTAAAATATTAATATAAAGCTATAAATATATATATAAAATTATAAATAAATAATTTATTATATTATAAAATAAAAAAAATACTTATTTATAAATAAAATATAAGTTTTTATTTATTAATTATAATTTTTATTTTATAGCTATATATAAGTTTGCTATATATATAATTATTAATATAAAAATACTATATATAGTTTTTATAATAAACAACTTTAATATGCTTATTAAAATTAATAAAAGTACTAAATTTAAATAAATTTATAAAAATAAAAATAATAGCTGCTATATTAATAAATAAAAAAGCGCTATAAAAATATTTATTTTTATAATAAAAGTTTTTATTATTTTATTAACTATAGTAATAAAATCTAAAATATTTATATTAGTAAACTTTATTATTGCTATAAATATAAAGTTTAATATAACGCTAATAGTTATTACTTTTATAACTAATAATATTTTTAAAAAATTAATATTTTTTAATAAGTTAGCTAATTTTAAAAATATATTTAAAAATATAATAATAACTTTTATAATATATATTACTAATAAAAGCATTTTAATAACTATTTATATAAACTTAATACTATTATTACTAATAATAAAAATATTAATTAATACTATATAAACAAATATTATTTTATTTATTAATATAGTATAAAATATTATTATAAATTTTAAAATAGTTTTTGTTTAGCTATTTTTTTTAGTATTAAATAAACTATTTAAATTTAAGTTAGCTAATTTTTATTTTATTATTAATATTAAAAAGCTAGCTAACTTTTTTAAAATTATTATTAAATAAAAAATATATATTTATTTTAAATAAATATTAAAGTTAGCTAAATTTATAAATATTATTAAAATATATAATATATAAATTAATAAAAGCAAAATTAATATTTTATTTAAAAACTAGCTTAAAGTTTTATTTATAAATAGTTAATAAAATATAAAGTTTAATTTATAATTATATTTTTTTAGCTATAAAAATATAAAGCTTTTTAATAAAACTTATAATATATTTTATAAAAAAAATTATATAATTTAAATAAATAAGCTTTGCTTTTTTATTTATTTTATTTTTATAGTATAAAAAAAAGTTTATAGCAAAAAAAAAAGCTAAATAATTGTTAATTTATAAGTTTTTAATAAAATAGCTATATTTAACAATTATTTTTTTTTTTTATAAAAAAATATAATTAAAAGTTTATTAAGCAAAAAATATATATTAATAATAAATATAACTAATTTTTTTTATTAATTTAAAATATATTTAAACTATTAAAATAAGTTTATAATTATTAGTTTATATAATATAAAAAAATTTAATATTATATTTATAAGCTTTTATAATTTATTTGTTTATATTTAATAGTATATAAATTATTTATTTTATAAATATTTTTATTATTATAAAATATTTATTAATAATATTGTTATTTTTTTAAATAATTTTAATAACTATATTAAATATTTAAAAATTGTTTTTAGTTTATTTAAAAAATAAAATATTATAATAGCTTTAAAAAAGTTTTTTATTAGCTACTTTTTAATAAAACTACTTAGTTTTTAAATAAATGCTTTAAATATATTTATAACTATTAAAAAAGTTTAAATATTTTAATAATTAGCGTTTTTTAATTTTTTAAAAGCTTTTAAGCAATATTTAAACATTAGCGGATTTTTTTATAGTTTGTTATTTTATTATATTTAAATAGCTAAACTGCTTTAAAAATATAAAACTATACTATTTATTTAAAGCTATAAAAAAAACTATATAATAAATAGCAATTTAAAATGTTATAAAGTATACTACTAATTTATATATTATAAGCTAACTTTTTTTAAAACTATATTATTTAATACTATTTAAAACATAATTTATTATAAAATAATTTTTTATTATTATAACTTTAATTGTTTGCTATATTTTAAAATTAATAGTTTTTTTAAATAAAGCTTTAATATAATAATATTTTATATTATTTTTAACTATAAATAAACTTTAAACAAAACTATTTTTATAAATAAAATATAGCTTATTATATATTTTAGCTAATATTTATTATAAGCTAAAATAAAATATAAACTATTTAAGCTAAAAGTAATATATTTAGTATAAGCTATAAAAAAGCTTTATATTATTATTTAATTAAATAAAGTATTAATAGTAATATTAATTAATTATTTAATAATAAAAAATATTATAAATTAAATAACACTAAATATATTTATAATAAATTAAACTAATAATAAATTAGTTAATTTATTAATATATTTATTTTAATATAGTATATAAATATATTATTTATTAAATAAGCTAAACTATATTTTTAATATATTAAACTATTTAAAAGCTATATAAAATACTATAAATATTAAAAATAGTAAGCTATAAAAGTTAAAAAAACTTACTATATTTAATATAGTTTAAAATAAAGCTTATAATATAGTAAAATATATAAATAAAACAATTATAAATAATATATAGTTTAAAAATTTTAAAATTATTTATAAAGCTAACTATTAATATAAAAAAATTTTAAATAAATTATATTAAAATAAATATTATAAAATTAACAAAAATATTAACGTTTTTTTTAAGTTTAGCTATTTTTTTTATATTATAAACAAGCTTATATATAATATTATAGCAAAAATAAAAAAGCTATATATTTTTTATAAAATAATATAATAAATATTTAAATTAGTATATAATAAAAAATATTATATAAAATTTATATATATATTTAAAAATTTTAAACTTTATTTTATTTATTATAAATAATAATTAGTTAAAAAATATATAAAATATTGTTTAAACTATAAATATAATTATATTAATTAATTAAAGCTAGTTAATAGTTTATAACTTATTTAATTAAAAAATATATTATTTATATATATTATAATAATTAACTTTATAATAAAGTTATTACTAATTAAATTAATTAATATATTTTAATAATTAATAAGCAAATTATATTATAATATATATAACTATTTTATATTTATATTTTATTATATATTTAAGTAATTATTATTTATTTTTAGCAATAAAAAATATATAATAAAAAAATAAATAATAGCATTTATAAAATAGCTATTATTAAATAATTAAAATATTTTTAAAAATATTATATTTAACTATAATTATAAATTTACTTTTAAATTTTAGTAAAATATATAAAAAATATTAAATATTAAATTACTAATAATAATAGCTTATTATTTTTAAAAAAATAAGCTATTAAAAAAAAAACTAAATAATAAAATTTATAATATAATATTATAACTTTATATAGCTAAACTTTAATTAAATAAAATTATTTTTTATTTTATAATAAAACTTTAACTTTATATTTTTATAAGTTATATAATTATTTTTATATAAACAATTATATAGTTTTAAATTATTTAAACTTTTAAATATAATTATAAATTAAAAAAAAAACTATAAATTTAAAAAAATATAAATAATTTATAAATATTTAAAGCAAAATATTAAACTAGCTATAAATTTTACTATAGTAAAATTTAAACATTAATTTAATTTAAAGCATTATTTTTTTTAATTTATAGTTAAACAAAAAATATTATTATAATTTTATAATAGCTACTATTTATTTAAGCAACTTTTAAAAAAATATTTATAATAATATATAAACTTATTTAAAATTAAATATTATATTAGCAATTTAGTTTATAAATTAAATATTTTAGCTTATTATTAAATATATTTAGTAATATTTATTATATACTTTTAATTTATTAAAAATAATAAAAACTTTTTTTAGTATATTATTTTTTTATTAAAACTAATTAAAGCTAATTAAAACTAATATTTTAATTTTAAAAAAAATAAAATATATAAAATTAAATAAATATTATAATACTATATTAATTAAAAAAAAAATAACTTTAACTATTTAATTAAATAAAAAAGTTAAAAATATAAATATAATTATTAATATATAGCTTATTATTTATATTATTTTTAAAATTTTATTAATAACTATTAAAAACGTTATAAGCTTTTTTTTATACTTTTAATAATTGCTTATTATAAATGTTTATAAATATTTAAAACTTTTGCTATTATTAAGCAATTAATTAAAATATTACTATTTATTATTATTAAACAATTAGTTAAAGTATTACTATTTATTATAGTAATACTATTATAAATAGTACTAACTATAAAAAAAAGCAAAAAATAGCTATATAAAATACTAAAACTTAAAACAATTAAAAAAGTATTATTAAATTTTATAAAAAAACAATTAATAATATTAAAAACAAATAAAAAAAAATAAAAAATAAAAGCTATAAAAAAATAATAAAACTTTAATAAAATTATAATTAGTTTTTTATATAAGTTGCTAATTTATATTAAAAGCAATATAGTTTTTTTTATATTTTAATATTTTAATAAAATTTATAAAAATAAATATATAGCTTTTAGCTATATATATTATAACTTTTTTAAGCTATAGTTATAAACTATAGCATAGTTTTTAGCTAGCTAGCAATACTAGCTATTTAATAAGCTTATAAAGTTTTTACAAAAATGTTTACTATAGTATATAAAGGTTTGCTTTATAAACTTATGCTATATATACTTTTTTTTAAAATTTTATATTTTTTTTACTACTAAATAACCTTATACCTATAATTATACTTATTAATAATAAAATTATTACTTTTTAATATTATTTTTAGTTTTTATTTTTTTATTAAGTTATTTATAGCTTAAAAAGTTTTAAATATTAAAATTTAATTATTTTTAAGCTTTTTTTTATATATAAATAGTATGCTATTTATAATATATATTTTATAGTTTAATAATTAGTTTATATTAAGTTAAAAAATTTTCTATTTAAAAAATTTTTTTTAATTTTTTTTTATATTGCTAAATAGCTTAAAAAAAAGTAATTTTAACTTAATAGCTTAATAAGCTTTAGTTAATTTAAAAAATTTAACTATTTTTATATTAATAAAGCTTTTATAAATTTATTAGTAATTATATAATTAGTAGCTATATATTTTATTTAAAAAGCTTTTTTTTTAATTTTTTATTTTAGCTAATAGTTATAAATATTAATATATTATAATTTAATATATAATAAAGCTATTTTTTTAATAACTAGTTTTATTATTTACTAATTATTATATTAAATTAATATATATTAATTTTTTAGTTTTATTTTAAGTTTATTAAATAGTTAGCTAATATATAAAGCTTTTTTAATAGCTTAAAATAAAACGAATAGTTTAGCTTTAGTTATAAATATAATAACTATATTTTATTTATTAATTTATTATTTAATAATTTTTTTAAAAAACTTTATAATATATATTTAAAAGCTTTTTTAGTTTAAAATATTATTAATAAAAAAAGCATTACTAATAACTATAAAGTTATTTTTATTATTAAATTATAAAATATAATATTATATATTAAACAAATATAAAAAAAGCTTATTAGCTATTTAGTAATATTTAAAAAAAAATTATAATTAAATTAAACTAATTAAAAAGTATTAAAAGCTATATTAAAATATAAAATTATTATAATATATAAAATTAAACTAGTTTTTTATTAATAGCGCTTTATATTTTATAGTAAAAAATCTTTTTATAAAAAAATAAATTTTTTGCTTTTATAAATATAATAATATAAATAAATATAATATTATTTTAAAGCTTAGCAATTTTTTTAATATAAAAAGCTTAAAATAACTATAAAAGTTTATTTTTTTAATTTTAAATAACTTTTATTTTTAAAAACTATTATAAATTGTTTTTTTTAATAAAGTTATAGCAGTTTTTTAAAATAATAATTATTTTTTATATATTTTTATAGTTTTTTCTTTTATAAATAACTATAATATTATTAATATATATAAAAAAAAATATTTTACTTTTTAAAAAATAATATAGCTTATAAAATATAAGCTTAAATTTTATTTTTTATAATTATTTAATAAGCTTTTTTTGCTATAATAAAAAAAACTTTTATAGTTTATATTAAGTTTATAATAGTTTTATTATTATATTAAACTTTTAATATTTTAAAAATATTTATAATATTTTATTACTTTAGTTTTAAGTTAAATTTTATTATAATAACTATTAAAGTTTTAAACAATTTTTTTATTAATATATTAATATAAGTATTTTTTTATTATAGTTTAATTACTAATTTTTTTTTATTATTAATTAAGCTTTATATTTAATATAATATTTATATTTATTAAATTTATATATATAAATTTATATATAGTTTAAAATAAAGTTATTTAAAAAAAAGCTTTTTAGTACTTTTTTTTAAGTTTTTATTTTTTTATAGCTTTATAAATATATTTATTTAGCTTATTTAAAATAATTTTTTAATAAATAAGTTATAAACTTTTAATTTTATTTTAAAAAAAAAAAAGTTTTTTTTATAAATTTTTTTTTATATTAAAAATTAATTTAAATAAGCTTTTAAATAATAGCTAGCTAGTTTAAAAGCTTTTTTTTTTATATGCTTTTGTTTTAATATTTAATATTAAAAGTATTATTTTATAAAAAGCACTATTAATAAAGCTTTTTATAAAATTTAGTATTTATAATAAATTATTAAATAATATATAAGCTTTTAAGTAGTAATTTTTTAGTTTAAAAGTTTTTTTTTTTATATAAAGCAAAGCTTTTAGTAGTTTTTAATATTTATAGTTAATTATTTAATAGCTAATTAGCTTTTATAAAAGCTTTTTTTTTTTTTTAGTAAAGTTTTTAATAATATTTAATATTTATAATTAAATACTATAAAATACTATAAAACTTTTTAGCTTTTTTATTATTTATATTTTAATTATTATTAAGCTATTAATTATAGTAGCTTTTTATAGCTTAGTTATATTAAAATATATAGTTTAATAATTTATTAAAAAATTATAAAATAATAATTTAAACTAAGCTAATAACTTTTTATTAAATAGCTTTTTAAATAATAAAAAATATAATAATATAAGCTAAATAATAGCTAAACTAAAAAATATAGCTTTAAAAAATTTAAAAAGTATAAAAAAACTTAATTTAAATTTAAAGTTAGTATATAAATAAATTAACTTTAAAAAAAAAATTTTTTATTTTTTATAAGCTTAATATTAAAAGATTTTTTTTTTTAATTAATTTTTTTAAAAGCTAAATTAAAGCTTTTTAATATATTATTAACTAATTTATTATTTTTTATTTTATAAGTTATATTAGCTTTTATTTTTATTATATTTTAATAAATAATATTATATATTAAATTTTTATAAGCTTTTAAAGTTATTTTAAAAAAATTGTTTTTAAATTTATTTTTATTAAAGATTATATTTTTTATAATAATTATTTTGTTTTTTTTTAAAAAGCTAAATATAATAAATAATAAATAACTAATAGTTTATTAAATAGCTTATTTAAATATTAAAATTAAATTTTTAGCGCTTTTTTTTTTTGCTTAGTTTTAATAATTATTATAAAAGCGCTATATTTAAAAGCTTTTAAATAAAAAGTTATAAAAGTTTATTTATACTTAATAATTTTTTATAAACTATTAAAATATAAATAAAATTTTTTATATAAAGTTTATTACTTTTTAACCTTTTTTAGTAAATAGTTATATAAATATATAATAAATTATATTATTTTAAGCTATAAAAAAGCTAAAAGCTTATATTTATTATTTATAAAGCTTATTTAGTATTTAATAATACTTTTAATTTTTTTTATTTTTTTATTAAAATTTTAAATATAAAGTAATAAAATTTTAAATTATATTTTATAAAAATTTTTAATTATTTTAGCTAAATAAATAGTTTTTTTTTTAAAGTTTATAAGCTTATTATTATATTTAATAACTTTTATTTTAATATTATAATAAAATTACATATATTTTATATAGTTTTTAAAAGCTATTTATATAATACTAATATATTTATTATTAATATAATAGTTTTAAATATAGCTAAAATATTTATTTATAATTAATATTATTTTTTATAAGTATTTATTATTAATATTTAGCTTATTAAATTTATAAAAATTAATAGCTAAGCAAATTTTAGTTTTTATAATTTTAAAGCAAGCTTTTTAAATAATATAATAATATACTTTTAATTTTTTATAAGCAATATAACTATTAGTTTAAATTTTATTATTTAAATATAAAATAATTATTGCTTTTTTTATATAAATAAAAAGTTATTTTAATAGTTTTAAACTAATATATTTAAGCTATTAATACTATTTATATATATTTATTTATAATTTAAAGCATTTTATATATAAGTTTAATAAATTTTTATATATATAAAAAATATATATAGTTAATTTAAATAAAAAATATTTTATAATATATTGCTTATATAATTAAACAAATAAATATAAAAGTTTTTTTTAGTAATATTTTAAATAATTAAAGTTAAATATATTTTTTAGTATATTTTTAATTAATTAAAAGCTTATAAAAAAATAAATTTATAGCTATATTAAAATAAAAAATAACGTTATATAGTTTATATATAATAAAACTTTTTAAGCTTTATATTTTAACCTTAATTTTTTTATAGCTATATATTTTAATTATATTATTATTTATAAAACTATATTTTTTAAATTAGCTTTTTTAAAATATATAAATTAATATATTTAATTAAATATATATATATTTAATATAAAATTTATTATAATATAATTTTATAAAATATATAATTTAGTAAGCTTATTATTAGTTATAAATAAGCTTATAATTTAAGCTATAAAAAGTTTTAAAAGTTAATTTTTTTATTTAAAGTTTTTAGTTTTATTAATTTTAATTTACTTTTTTAAATATTATTTATATGCTTTTTTATTATTTATTTAATATTTTTTTTTGTTTTTATATATAAATTAGCAATCTATTTAATAATTAAGTTTATATTTTAACTTTTAAAGCAAAACTTTAAAAATATAAAATAATAGTATATTATTAAATAATATTTATAATAAACTATATTGTTTAATATATTAAAGTTTTTTTTTTTTTTAAATTAGTTTAAATATTAGCGCAAGCACGTTTAATAAAAATATTGTAAAAGCTATTAAATTAATAGCTAAAAGTTTTTTGTTTTAATTATAATTAATATAAATAATTTTTTTTAACTATTATTAAATTTATAACAACTTTAAAAATTATTTTTTAGTTTAAAAATAATAAAAGCTTTTTTTTTAATAATTTTATTAAAAATATATATAATATTTTATATAGCAGTTTTATGTTAAAATTTAATAGTAATAGTTTAATAGGTTAAAATATTATTAAATATATTTTTATAATATATATTTTAAAATAAAATAGTTTAAGCTAAATAAATATTTTAAAAAACTTTTTTTAACTTTATAATAAGTTTAAACGCTTTAGTTATATTAGCGTTTTTATTATAAGCTTTAATAATTTTATTTAGCTATTTATTAGTTTATTTAGCAAAATTTTTAATAGTTTTACTTATAGTAATACTAATAAATATTTTATATTTATTTTTATATTTAAACTTAAATATTTATTATATTATATTATTAAACTTTTTAAAATTATTATACTATTAATTAATTATTTAGTTAGCTTTTATATATATTAATTTATAATTTAAATATATTATTTTATATATTTATTTAAAAAGCTTAATAACTTTTATTTAATATATTATATATTGTTTTAATAAAATATTATAGCATTATTTAATAGTAAAATATTATATTTTACTAATAATAATTAAATTTATAAATATAGTAATAGCTAAATTAATATTTGCTATAATAAAAAAGTTAGCAATTATTAAAGCTTTTAGTTAAATAAGCTATAAAGCTTACATTTTTTTAAACATTATATAGTTTTATAAGTTTTAGCTATAAGTTTTTATAATAAAATCTTTTTTTTATAATAAAAAGTTATTAAAAAGTTAAAAATAATAGTTTTTATTTTTAATATATTAATAATTTTATTATATATACTTAATTAACTTTTTTATAATAAAGTATAAAAATTAATAAAGCTTTTAATTATTAAATTTAAAATAATTATATATAAGCTTATAAATTATATATATTTAGTTTTATTAAACCTATTATAAATTATTTAATATATATAAGTTTAATAAAATAGCTAAAGCTATTTATTATTAGCTATTAAGCTATAGTTTTTATTTAATTAACAAAAAAAGCTTTTAGCGTACGCGCTAAAAGTTTACTTTTTAGTTACCTTTATAATTTAACATATAAGCCTTGTTTTATTTATAAAACACCTATTATAACATTAAGTTATATAACTAACACTTTACTATATATACTATTACTATAGCTATATATACTAGTATATAGTAGTAAATTTTATAAATTTCTTTAAAGGCTTTACCTTTAGCTTTAATATATATAAAAGATTACGTACACTTTAGGTCCTGTTACTACTACTTCGCAGGATACGTGAATAGCACTCACATATCTTTCCCTGCGGCCTGCTAGCCCTCACAGGGCCCGGGGCCGAATGATGATATAAGCTATCATTTGACGAAGAAAACGTGAGCGACACATTCTCCATCAACCCAGACGGACCGGGAGGGTGGGGTGCAGAGCCAATTCTTGAAAGTTGACCCCGGAAGCCCCCCGGCGTGGTAGCATCGCGACCTGCTTCGTCTTTCGGTTCATCGTTTAGAGTGGGCAGTGACATAAACGATACATCCTTGATATGACGTGCAATATGGTCCTCGAGAATTTCGAACAGCTCATTACGGTTCCCCTTGTCACCGAGAACACTGATTTCCTCAGGAATTTCTTCGCACAGGGGACAAACATGTTCGTCACGCAGGGCAACGTGTCGCTTCTTGATCGCAAGCGCCCGGAGCTGGATATCTGTTGGCTGCTTCTTTCGCCCAGGATGCGACTCGATGTTTCGCATATGTGCTCTCCATTCAATCTCGTTGTCGAACTCTGCAATATCTGGGTGTCCGATATCACAGAACCAAGTGGCACAATGTACATTGCGCGGCCAGTTTTCTCCATGAGTGGTTTTCATGTGTTGAGCCCAGTCTGACCTATGTGTGAAAAATGCTCCTAGGCATTGCGGAAAGAGGCATGAATACGGCTGGAGGTCCCTGTCAACGTGATTCCTGTTATTAAAAAGTCAACCAGGGGGGAACTGATCATATGGAGTCGATAGAGCATACTCCCAGAACTGAACCGCACGGCTCCCACTAGGTTCGCCCGATTGGAATGGCCTTCCGCAGTAGAGGCAGAGTGCGTGAGTTGTATCGGACGCAAGCTTCGGTAAGGAAGGATATCTCTGTGCAAGAGAGTCGTCTCTAGTTGAAGTTCCGGAACTCCTGATAGACGATACAGGATTTTTCTGATTTATATGCTTGGTAGCCAAGTCAAGGTTTAGTATGGAGGCTTGGGTGAGTTCAGTTATAGTCATGGCTCCAAATCGTTTCAGTAATGTATCTTTCTCCTTCATCACAGATGGTATACCCAGTAACTGCGTAGGGCCCAGGGGTTGTATAGATTGGCCTTGATCTTCAGCCTGTAAAGGCGTAGGCTTCAAGTCCGTGTGCCCTGTAGCGAGCTTTTCATCATGCTGGACCCTTCTCGACAGTATCTTCCGCCGGATGGCGATTGTAGATCCGAGGTGTTCTCTAAGGCTCTTTTTTGCCTTCGGAAAACACCATTTAACATAAGAAATGAAAGTGTTCTTACTTAGGATTTCTTCTTCAGTCACAAAATTGAGCCAGATTTCCTCTCCGGATGTGCTTTTTATTGATGCCTTTCGTATCGCACTGGCTAAGAAATGCAATCTATCGAGCGCAGCACCAATACTTAACAACGACTGGTTCCAGTCAGAACTTTTCAATGAAAGGTCTGCACCTAGTCGTTCCACTTCAGATCTGTTAGTAATGTGAACTACATAATACAGTGATAGTAAATACGAGATGGATTATACACACGCTGATCGATATTTCGCTTCACCATTTCAAGAAGTTGAATTATCATCTCCTTAATGTCAATATAGTCCGCAAGTCGGTCGTCAAGGGATGCACCTATAGGAGCAAGAGCCCCAATATAATCTACCCAAAACGCAAAGACGTTCTTTAGGCCGGGTAGATCATGCGGTGTCGCGCCAGAGTCGTCGTCGTTGTGTAGTACGCTGATGGGGTCAGCATCAATCAGCCGTTCAAAGGCATCGTAGCATATATTTGTTAGGTCGTATATGGCCGTCTCCTCTGATGCCCGCAGTACCATTGGGGGCACTAGGCCTTCCAAGCTATCTCTGTCGTCAAGGAGACGGCTGCGCTGACTCATTCCCTCTTCGTGGCGGGTTAGCTCTTGGCAGTACGTCCCCAATAGTCTAGTCGGGAGCGAGTTAACCGTCGAGCTCAAATCAGGCCGCTCAGAACTTGGATCTCTGCCAAAGCATCACTCTTCAAGAGGAGTGGGTAGGTGGACTGATGGTATGATTGAGAAGTATATATGTTACCCTGTATTTGGTCTCTTAGGCTGCCGTCGTAGATGTAAGTAAGCAGTTGAGTATCAGCTTGCCGCTTTGGTCGGCAGCCCGACCGTGGGGGGAGTCGGTGTAACAAGGGCTAGTATTATAGGGCTTGGCTCAATGGCTGTATTAGATAAAAATCTTTCTGGGCTCTCAAAGGTCCGTTGCCTTCAAAACTGATTGTATCTATCAAGGCCTCAAGCCTCCTATTTATACACGATTATAGAGCCATTTCTAGTCCCTTCGATACGAGGCTATATCATGCATGTCTCAGTCTGTAGGCGACTAGAGGCCTCGTAGACCTGTAAGGTCTATTTGATATATTGCAGCTGCAAAGGTGAGAGGTCCCTGGCCTCTGATTGGCCCATTGACCCTCGCCGACTAGGGGACAATCGGGCTAACTGTCAAGGGAGTGAAAGACACACGCGGGAGACGGGTTGAAACTTATATTCAAGGAATTCGAGAGGAACGGAAAGTGTGGTAGCATATATGCAGACCCTCTGTCGGTACCGATGGATCAGGCAGGCTGGCAGGGCGGGGAAACATTTAACGACTACATGGGTGCTTGAGCTGCCACTAGATCTCAGTTACCTACTCTTGGGACTGACCAGCCTCATTTACAATTTATATTCTGAGACTCTACTTCAGTGAAGATGATATACCCTCTATGCAGGATCTCGCAGAAATCCGCGAAAGGTTCGACCTTCTTCAGGCCGTTCTTCCTATTATCTCCTCGTCTTTGCCAAGCAATCACGATGCGGCGCACCACCAACCCCTCCTTATCCAAGATGATATTACCCTCCTCCGTTCCGACATTAACAGCCTCCCTCTAAAGATACAACGTGAGGATATTGATAAAGTCGAAGATCGCAATCGCTTAGTCGCGGCTTTTGATGAGATACTAGCGGTCTTCGAGGGAGTAGCTTTAGAACAGAATGAACCGCTGTCCAACTCCCAGGCCCGTCAGGTAACCTCGGTACCTAGATCCTGCTTTGAAACAAACCTAAGCTGACAAGTAGTATTTTCTGATAGGGGAGTATCCAAAACTCGACGACCCCGTTTCCTAGACTCAACGCGCTCCGGGGTCTCCCTGCCCAAGCTACCGGTGCATCCGTCCGATTCCTCATGTCTCACGCCGCAATAAAGGCCAGTCTTGAGCAGTTGAAGAAATTCGAAGGTGTTGTGCGTTCTGTAATACAGGATGTGCCGGGATCATGGGATATCAAAACCGATCTAGAGTATTATACGGACGCAGAGATCAATGCGATTAGAGAAGCTGATAAGTTCTGCATGGCGTCATCCCTACTATTTAATCATCTGGTCGGTTCCATAGCAGCATGTCAGGAAAATCATCTAGCTCGCCTCCATCTATCTGGATTCCAAAGTGGCTTAGTGGAGATGCTTCTGTGCAAATGCAGGAGTCAAACTTGGGAGCCTGCTTGTTTTAACCCGTGAGTATTCCCGTTGAGATCGTAGTTTTAGCTGAAAGTTTAACCTATGAGCTGCCCTGCATCGCCTTTCGTTGATCTGAATTTTTCTCATGCAGGGCGATAATATCGAACGACGATGCTCCCTCTCAGTACCAGATTTGCTCTCATGCTATGGGGGCTGAGACTCTCGATCAAGGCATACGGTTTGGCGAATCTGCAATCTGGGATAAGATTATGCAGAGCTGGGATGCCGGAAGTTGCCAGCTACCTAAATTGAAAGACCTCCTCCAAGGTATAAACCCATGTCTAGAGACCGGTTCTAAAAGCCAATCTTTCCAGCTGAAGAAGCGGGATCGGAAACTGCTTGGTGTCTTCCTTGCATGGTCTTTGTTCATGCTATATGGCAGCCCTTGGCTTCAGCACCGGTGGCAGGATAACGTATTAGTTCTCCCATATCCATCGTCAAACAGCCACATCGACGGCCGACGGCCTCTCATTCCCTGTGTTATCAAACACACTCAGGACACCGAGAAGCAGCCTACATCGGAAGAAATTGCTGCCCTTGGAATCCTAATATTAGAACTGGAGGCTAATATGCAAGCCGATTGGACCAATGACGACGAAGACTTTGAGACTGGGGAAAAATCTAACATTTGCCGACTGATTAGGATCCTGAACGATGAGAATTGGACGGGTGAGCTTTCTGATGGGTATCGCCAAATCGCCAAGTCCTGCCTCGAGTTTGAAAACCTCGTAGAAGCGTCCAGATTCCCCCATGGAGAGGCAGATAGGAAGAATCTGGCGATGCTCTATAAGCGCATAGTCAACCCGCTCTTCCAGCTGCTAGTATCCAGTTTTGGCACAGCAGCACAAGTTTTCCGGAGCATCCCCGCTCTCTCGGTTCCTGAGAGGCAGAAAAGGAAATCTTCTAGGACAAATATGGTTCTTTTTGATGATTTTGAGATGAGTGGCGATGACACCAAGGTCAGGTATGCTCAAGAGCTATGGAGAAACCTTGAGGGTTTTCTTGACAAGGTTCGGTCGATACGCGCGGTCATACCCAGGCGAGGGCATATAGGGCTCGCAGAAATATCTCAGCAGACGCAACTTCCAGATCGCATACGCGTCGCGATCCTCGATACCGGAGTCGACATGAAGGATATTATGATTAAAGGCGCACTCGGGAGTAGGGTTAAGGACCGACGTAGCTTTGTCGGACCTAGTCCTAGCAATCACATTGACACATACGGCCATGGCACTCACGTTGCTCGCTTATTACTGAAGATGGCACCCGCAGCTGAGATTTACATTGCGAAGATAAGCGAAGGCAAACATTTGAATAATAGTCGCATGTCATCTATCACCGAGGTGAGTTGATAATTGAGTCCTGCCTTCCCATGACATCCCTAGAAGACTAGAGGGAAAGAACTCATAGGGGAGTTTTATACGCGTCATGATATCGAATATTGCACATTAACGTACTATATCTAGGCTATCGACTACGCTGTCACAGAATGGAAGGTCGACGTCATTTCCATGTCATTTGGGTATTACGACCAAAATAACGAAGTCGACGAGGCCATAGACCGGGCACTTAAGGCCGATAAGCTGCTATTCGCAGCGGCTTCAAACGAAGGAGGCAATAGGGGTAGGTCTCGTCTGGCCAAACGCTCGGGCGTAATATGTGTACATGCCTGCGACGGCAAGGGAAACAAAGGAGACATGAATCCGAACCCGGTCAAGAAGGATTTCAACTTCTCTACGCTCGGGGTCGCTGTTGAGTCGAAATGGGAGAAGCGAACTGTGTACAAGTCAGGCACATCCTTCGCAACCCCTATCGCAGCCGGAATTGCGGCAAATATTCTAGAGTTCGCTAGCGCCCACCCATCGATCATTGATATGAAACGGTTGAAAAGGTATGAGGGCATGCGCGACGTACTCGGCGAGATGTGTACGGAGAGAGACGGGTATGACTATCTTCATCCTCAAGCGTGGTGGGCGGATGATAGGAGCCCGGAGGATATCGCGACAGGTATTCAGCGCATCATCGAGTAGCCTAAGGAACTTGATAATGATACAATTGCGTAAGTATTTGTGATACTTAGGAATAAGAGTACATGTTAGTATACATACCTCCTATGTAAGCTGCTACATACACGTGTAGGATGACCGATCGGTAACGACACTATTTGCGCCACCTCCGCCACCTACACCACCACGCCCACGCTCTGCTACCTAGTGTGACACCCAAACCTACTCACAAGGCGAAATGCAATATAATATGTTGGTTGTAATCGCTATAGCTCGTCTCGGAGTCGTGTCGTACTTAGACGCCGCTTTACGTGGAGCACAGGCCACTAGTTGAAGATATTCTAGGCTTTTACATTGCTGGGCTTACACAGGCTGTCAGTAAGGTACGAGACATACCCTTCTAGTGCCACCTGTCAGCACTCCCAACATGAATTGTTTGAAACTAATTAATTGGCATCGGGAATCAGCTGGAAAGGGGAGCATGGCCTCTCGGGTTTACACGTGCTGCAAGTCAGGAAACGCCGGAGTTCAGAGTGGGGCCGGGGGTTAATAGCGAAATTGATCTACGGTTGCGTTTTTTCGTTCCTCTTTTCATTATAGGCGGTTTTCAACACGGCTAACGGCCACGAGAGTCGAAGACGTCTGTTCGGGGATCGGAATGTGGGCGAAGCCGAAATTGTATACAGTTGCAATGCATTATCTATTGGGCGCTGCGTCCCCCTTTTCGGGTTCGGATTGCGAATGACTACCTATAACGTAACCGTAAGGCTTGGGACGCGGATACTCCCTCAGCTGATCGAAAGTGTTGATATATGTTCCTACTCTTTTAATTTGTTTTGAGTCGATCCACGTGTAAGCCTACTAGGTAAGGCCTTGTCCCCTTTAGTTCCACAACGCGTGCTGATAGGAGCAAAACTTGAGCAAGGTAATTCCACGGAGGCCGGATGTTAAAGTAAGTGGGAAGTTTATTAGCAATATTGGCCCGGAGGTGGAGATACTAACTTTTACGTGATCACACACTGGGCAGTAGATCATTGATGTAGTGCACATGATATTATGCTAGCTGGCGTCGACGGACGAGAATGCGCATATTTGGTTGTTTGTTTGTTTATTTCCACTGCACTCTGCACTCTGTACTCCCTAAAGTGTCCCAGCTTACGGGCTTTGTTTTCGTTCATTGACGATGAGGCGCATTTGAATTTTTGTATACATGTTAGACCGTTGATTACCACCTCCCCACTATCCGGGCTACGGGTCTGTTGGTCTAGTGTAGTGTAAGTAGTTAGTGTACGGGGAGTTGGGGTCCTCGCATTCTCGTTCCGGCTTCCAGTTCTTACATACTTGTTTCATCAGCAGATCCTGGCTCCATCGCTACTCTTGGCTTTGGTGCAGCCGGACGACGCTATTCGCCAGTCCCTGATCTTCGCTGTCCTAGTGTACCTATCCGGGTTCTGTCTAGGCTAGTCTCCTCTTCGTGTTCGGTCGAGTCAAGGATGAGCGTTGATATCTAAGTATATACAGAGGTTTAAGCCAAAGTTGACCATTATCCCTGGCAACGGCCCATAGTGCAAACCAAATAAACTACACACGGCCCAGCAGCCCGGCAAGCCATACCCCAGGCCGCTAACAGTCCGTAAAACAATACAGCACTAAATACGCTATAAGGTTAGCGTAGGTAGGGTCTAGCTAACGCTGGCTACAACAGAGCTAGGGGCCTAGCCTAGTAGGGCCTACGGGGGTAGGTGCTCTGCCAGCTTGTGTTAACGTTAGTCGGGCTGCTAACGGCCCGAAATATAGCTTGCCGAGCTGCCAGACCGTGTATATTTTATTTCATTTGCACTATGAGCCATTGCCAAGGATAATGGTCAACTTTGGCTTAAACCTCTGTACAGTAGAGAGCGTACTATCTAGTTCGGCCCCAGGGCTAACTATATTACTGACATAAGGGCTTATCTGCTCATCATTCGGAGCCTACTCTGCCGGACGTAAGTACTGTAGTATACCATTGCCTTGTTCTCGACATTACTACGTACTCACATGGGTCGGATCGCATGTCTGCACGACATTGGACCCTGTCGTGGGACGGGCGCAGCCAGGGCTAAGGCGGCAGACGCGTAGCCGCCCAACGTCACGACGCTACTGTACACGCAAAAGCAAGCACATCTGTGTACAGTACTCCGTGCTATGTACACGACAGTATTGTACTTAGTATCTCCAACAAAGGGGCACTGGAAATGCCTGGGTATTTTGGTTGTTGTTTTCTACTCATTCTTGCTTTTATTCTCCTTCCATTTCTTGCCCGCCGGAACATATAACCACAACAACTCCTGCCAACTATTTCAGGTCTGGACTAACAACCCCCCATGCACTACCTGTCTCGACAACCGGCTGATGTAACGGTCTTGGTGCTCGATGGGTTGTTGACGTGCTTACGTCTCTTGATCAATTGCCATTTTTGGTACTTTACTCGTAACACATCATTAATACCTCTAACTGCCTGCAGAGGAGGCTGTGCGACCTCTGCCCTCTCCCATAACATACTTAAGGAGGAGTTCAAGTGGGCTTCGAGCGGACTTCAAGCGGCCGTCTCGGGCTCGTTACCCGATTGTGTTGCAGCGTCGGGCGACCGCATTCGACTTCCTGATAAGTATGTACAGTGAATGGATAGGTTCAGACTGTATATACTGTACTGTACACTACATTTTCATTAGTGCAGTAGACATAATGTACAGTAGTATCCTGATTAGACTCTAGCACTTCGCGGGACGGTGGCAATGATGCTCCAGGGATTCTTGCATGCCAAGCCCCAGCTCGACTGGGGGTGGTGCAGTTAGCAGCGCTACTGCAAGGAAGTATGCAAGAGAACCACTGTGATTGATGGACGACAAACGTGGCCGCTGCACTGTGAGGCCGCCGGAATAGGTTGTATGTACCCACGTACAGACCGTACAGTACCTAAGGTGGACAAAAGATGGGCAGTCAGACCACTCAAGCCACTCGCAAAAACACTCGTTGTGCCGCTGCAACATTCCAGCCACGCTACCTGTGGTGCTGGCTGACAGGCCTGGCAGAATCCTGGTCAGTAGGGTACTGGGTGCTGTACTGTAGGAACCCGGTCAGAGCCCGGTGTCTGCCCGGACCCCAACCGCCCGCCATCTTCTCCTCGACGCCCACCTACTGTACTGACATAGCACCTACGTAGCACCAAGTCTAGCACCCTACGTACAGTAGGTAGCTACCCTAAGTACGCTAGCCGCTCAGTGCCTTTTGTCGGTGCTATAGGTTAGTACAGCAGAAGGTAAAGTACCTACACTACCCACCTAGGTAGGTACACACTAAGTAGGTAGATACACGCTACCCTACCCACATTACTTGACAACTGCTGGTGACTTGGACTGAGTATACTAGTTCACAACTTGCATTTTCCTCCATTGCTCGACCTTTTGTTTTGTTTGAATATATTCCGACCCCGTCACCGTCGCCGTCGCCGTCGCCACCGTAGAGTGACCCGCAAGAAACTGGACTCGGGGTGGCAGAAGAACCCTTGATCTTGGTTTCTGCCTGTGTCTTGATGGTTATGTCTAGTGCTTCGTCACCACTCCTCTCGGCCACCGTTCTTGCAACACCATGATCGACGTCTTCCGCGGCACACACTTGTAATCGGGGCGGTATTCGCTTAGGACGCGAAGGCAAGGCGAGGCGAGGCGAGGAATACCATTGCTATCGCGGCCCGGGATCAATCGTGCTCGGAGACAACCGTGGTACGGCACCATCGCGACACCCGCTTCCCAACATCGACACACATGCGAGACAACGAGCACACAAAACGAGAGCCCGCATCGCACACCGCCGCAACCTGCTGCGAAACTCGGAGCGCATCGAGTTCGTAGTTTTTGTATTCACATCCTCGATTCCGACCTTGTTCCCGTTCTCGTTCTCGTTACCGGTCCAGTCCCCGACGGTTGATGCGCGAGTCGCATACGACACCCGATTGTATCGCTCTCACGTGTATGCGTGCGAGTACGGACACACATCATTCACGTGTCTCCAAACCCGCTGGGGCGACCCTTGTTAGACTGCTTTCTTGCTTCCTCTGCTCGCCATGTATCCGAACCAGCAGAGAGACCCAGCGCGGCCTTTCCAGTTGCCGCCGCCGCCGCCTCTGACCACTCCCAATCAAGGCCAAGTCAACCATATGACAAGCATCATCCCCCCTCCTCCCCCTCGGTATCCACTCGCACCCGCCACCATCAACGGTGTTCTGCTCCCTCCCCCCCGGGGCCACCTCCAAACAGTGCTCTCGGTGCCAATGCCCCGTGGCAGGGCAGCTGGGGCCGTCACTATGACGCTCGCTCTGGTTATATGCCTTTCTCGGCCGCAGGGGGCCCGATGGCATATAACCCTAGATTGCACCACCAGCTGTCAAACACAGCCTTGTCCGTCCCTCCGCCTCCGCCTCTACCGTCGGATCGTTCGGGGAAGCCATCTACTGACAGGGTTGGAAATGAAGATGTGGAGGCTATGACCGCCACCTACATACCCGGGGGCGATACGTATGGAGAAGGTGTTGGCATTCCGGGCTTCTTTCCCGACGATACATCCACGTACTCGACTGTCTCTCAAGCGCCCTGGCCAACAACAAGCCAAGCCAACAGTGGCGCTGCTAGCACAACTCCTGCCGATGAAGGTCGGGCCGGGCTCTATGTCAGCACTTTCCAGACCAAGCCGACGTCCACCAGATCGAACGCACCCGCGGCACACGCCGAGATTCCGCCCGACCTCGCCGCGAAGTGGCCCCTTGAACAGGTCCTCCTCTGGCTTGCTACGAACCAATTTTCAAAGGATTGGCAGGAAACGTTTAAGGGACTTGACCTCCATGGTGCTCGCTTTCTCGAGCTTGGCAGCCAGCGTGGAGGGCGTGGTAATTTTGGTATGATGCATCAGATGGTTTATCCTCGACTTGCCCAGGAATGCGCCAATAGTGGAACTGGGTGGGATCAATCGCGCGAAAGAGAAGAGGGAAAAAGAATGCGTCGGCTAATTCGACTTTTGGCTACGAACAAACCTCCTGAAACCTCCAAAGTGCAGCCATCCCATGGCCGGAAAGAGTCCTTCAGTGGCGCGCACGGCCCGGGTGCGGGGACCGATATTGAGTCTCCCAATACTCCTATCAAACCGAATGGCCCAGGGGCGGTTACCCGCGGATTCCCAACAATGAGGGCTACAACGATGCCAATTAGTGGCAGTATAACATCGGAGTCTAACCATCGATCCATGTTGAAGAATATCGATATCGACAGCAACCGAAAAGGCAGTCCGAGTAGTGGTGCTGAGTTTGACGGGAATTTACGAAGACAAAGTCCCGGCGCAAGCCCGAAGTTGCCGCCGTCACTGCCTCCCTCCTCGCCATCTACTGGCAGAGTTGGCCACAAACCCAGAAATAGCGCGGATTCGGTTTCATCCAGCGCTGCCATCTATGGCTCAGGGGTACCGCCCGACGCTGGGCCGCTCCTCCGCAATACACAGAACAACTCAAGCTATGGCAGTCGTTTATCACCTATGGAACCCGGCGAACGTTCAGCTGGTGCTGAGCCGAACTCGGCCAAAGACAGCAAGCATCTATTTGGGGGCATTTTCAAGAAGAAGCACAAGCCCAAGGACGATGACAAGGATTCACCTACAAGCCCTGGTTTGTTCAAACCAAGTGCTAGTTTGGTGAACGGCATTGGATCCAATTCTCAGAAGACATACATATTAGTAACCTTGGATGGTTGGAACTACCGTATGTGCGATATCACTGATTGTGACACTACAAGAGAACTACAGGTCAACATTTGCAGGAATATGGGTTTGCCTGATCCAGACCTGCTTCAAATGTACCCAACTGAACTTGGCCAGGCAGTACATGAACATTCGTTGGGCGAGATGTGTGTGGCACACCCTAAGCGCACACCCGCTGTTGGTACTATGAAGTTATTTCTAAGATATGGCGATCCTAGCGGTGGAGATGCCACTGTGCCATCTCTCTTAGCCCCCGCGGATGATACCTATAGTCGTCTCAACGGCTATCGCACGAGATCTAGCTCTTCGCCACCTACGTCTAGGACAAACACAATGACGAACAGCTCGCGGCCAAGCGGTGATCAAGTAACCGCAGCTGACGAATATCGTATGAGGATGGATCTGCGACAACCTGTGACTGTATATCCGGGACAAGGAAACCAGGCTACCTTGCAGCAGGCATCCCCTCAAGATTCACCATCCCTCATCGGTAGGGATGTGGATTTTGACCATCCTCGTACTTCCCCTTACGAAGACAAGAGAACAGATACCCTCCTGCCGCAGAGGAGAGCACCGGCGCGACCAGGTGTTGAGACTGCAACGCTCATCAAAGCAAACTCGCTCAGCAAGAAAACTGGGCATAGCATGAAGTTATCCCAGGGAGGCCTGGATGGAATCCCCAGTCCCAGGAGGCCCGCGACATCCACAGGTTCATATGATGGCGGTCCTGAAATGTCCCACAAGCAGTCGCGCCCTGTGCTGAATTCGCCTCCACCCGGCTCGGCATTAGGAGCCTTAGTGAATATGGGAAGCGCCTGGAGTCATATAGGTCGACCTTCTACATCCACGGAACAACGGCGTCCTAAATCCCCGAATCGTGTGAGCTCGGTTCCACCAGCTGGGACGGAGTATGTAGAACACAGGGGTAAGGGAGCAATGGCAAGCGTTGATTTTGGTCAAACGTCCTCAGGCCGTAGTAGTAGTCCACGATCCGGCTCGCCGGGCTCTATCACCTGGAGCCGCGGTGATGTGCCATTCGTTGTGCCTGACTACTCACCTGGTGGTACCCCGATTCCGAACACTACTGGGAATAAGCCTCAACATGAGTTACTTGCTAAAGCACGCCATACAGCACAACGGCCAGGCGGCCCGGGCGATCTGAGTCCAAACACATCGCATCCAGCTGGCGCCTCGTCAGGCCTAGCGTACTCGGCGAGTGTTCGCCGCAAATCACATGGCCCTGATGTTGATTTCACGGATACAGATGTGCAATTCTCCGAGATGGTCAAACCTACGGGCAAACATGACGAAGACTCCGGGGACGATTCCGATGATGGCTTATTTGTTGTTCCGGTACGAGGTAGACAGCCATCTAAGTCAGTACCCAAGTCGAAAACGCCCAAACGAGACAGCGACTCGGAGTCGAGTGGCAAGAAACCTAGCCTGCGCCTCAGGACTTCGAGGTCGGCGGGGAAGAACTTGTCTGTATCTTTCGACTCTCCTCAGACAATGAACACTCCCGATTTGGAAGATGACGAGGAGAGTGTTAGGAGCGGTCGCAGCTCTCATCGCCGCACGCCTGCGACGCCGGGCTCGGATCAATGGCAATCTGATGATAGCAAATTAAACCGCCGAAAATCATTCATCGAGCGTGATGTGTGGGCCAATCGTCCCCCTCCTGAGGCCCTGCTGAGTAATCTCGATGCCTATTTCCCCGAGTTGGACCTCGATCAACCTGTTTTGGACGAGAGTCAACTCCAGGAACCGAGCCCACCAGTGTCTCCTATCCCTGAACAGGAAGAGCCGGCGTCCAGTGCTACTAACGTGACGATTGAGATACCCACACCACCCGATACGAACGATGAAGGCAGGACTTTCTACAACGAGAGCGATACGCTTGGCTCAGACGAATCTACTCTGAAAGCCCTAGAGCGTCCCGTGTCCATTGTTTCGAACGCGCGGAAAAGCATACGTAAATCCGGGGGTATTGGCCGAATGAAGTCGATTCGAGAAGTAGCGCGAGGCGCTCATGAGGCTAATAAACGCTATACTAGCATCTCAACAGCTAGTGGTGCTAGATCTACGTCAATGGTGCAACGTCGCAAGAGTACCAAGATGTTCGGCGCCAACGTCGTGCAGATTCATCCTGAACGTGGATCCATGATTGTGCCGCAGATACCGCAAGATGTTCTCCCCAAGCGGCAAACAACATTCCGATGGTTTAAGGGTGAGCTGATTGGTAAGGGAACGTACGGTCGTGTATACCTTGGTATGAATGCAACGACGGGTGAATTCTTGGCCGTGAAAGAAGTCGAGGTGAATCAAAAAGCCGCCGGCGGAGATAAAAACAAGATGAAAGAACTTCTTGCGGCCCTCGACCAGGAAATCGACACTATGCAGAACCTAGATCACGAGAATATCGTGCAGTATCTAGGCTGCGAGAGAAAAGAAACTAGTATCAGCATCTTCCTTGAGTATATTTCGGGTGGCAGCATCGGATCCTGTCTTCGTAAACATGGCAAATTCGAGGAGCCAGTCGTGCGCTCGCTTACACGCCAGACGCTGTCCGGTCTTGCCTATCTACATCATGAAGGTATTCTGCATCGCGACCTCAAGGCTGATAACATCCTGCTGGATCTGGATGGAACGTGCAAAATCTCGGATTTTGGAATTTCCAAGAAAACAGATGACATCTATGGCAATGACAAGACCAACTCGATGCAAGGTTCAGTATTTTGGATGGCCCCTGAAGTCATTCGATCACAAGGCGAGGGCTACGGCGCCAAGGTCGACATTTGGAGCTTAGGCTGCGTGGTCCTAGAGATGTTTGCCGGCCGCCGTCCCTGGAGTAAGGAAGAAGCAGTTGGCGCTATTTACAAGATCGCAAACGGCGAGACGCCACCTATCAACGACGAGGTTCGCGCTGCCATCACGCCATATGCCTTGGGGTTCATGCTGGACTGTTTCACTGTGTATGTCATACTTTCTTTCCACCGTATCTCTCAATTTGCATCCAAGCACACCAAGTTATCAAAGAAGAAGCGGACTAACCAATTCTACAGAGACCCCCGAGAACGACCCACTGCTTTACGCTTACTAAGACATCATGAATTCTGCGAGTTGGATACGAATTACAATTTCTATGATACAGAACTTTACGCAAGGATTCGGGGGACGTTTGCCACTTGAACATGATAGAAAGGATAGATCTCTAGCTGGTCTAGGAAACTACCTAGAGACTAAGTGCATGGGAACGATTGGAGATAATATGACCTTTGCATATATGGTTGGCGAAACGGTACAGCGGGGTCTTTTTTTGCCATTGCTGTATCCTGTTGGCATGGCGTTTTGGCTTGCTTGCTCGACGCCTAGTCTAGCCGACATCTGTGATCAGAGGCGAAGGGAAAAACTGGAGCGGCCACTATTCATCAACTCAAGTTTTCACTGAGGTTATAAATGGGACATGAGCGGGCCATTTTTGGAATTAGAAACATGGTTTGTAAACACCTACTTATAGCTAGGTCTATACAGATCAAATTCGCTCTATTTGTCCGTACCGCATATCGGGTAAGAGGAGAATTATTTCGAATCCTCGGTATTCTCGAAGATGCTTCCCGTTGTAAGCAACGGCTCGCACAGTCCTGGATACGAACTCGGCATTGTTCCCATTTGAGTTTAATTCAAAACAGTATGCTTATCTCCGTTGGAGGTTCAAGTGCAGAAGCGTGTATATTCAACGACACGGTTAGTGGGAAGCAAGACGGTTAAAGCACGTATCTAAAGTAGGGATTCTCCTTGTCTGTCAAATCCTTGAAAGCAACTCTGTCCCGCTCTCGCTCGTCCAAACCCAGCGCCTCTCGCCTCTTGTTCTCTCGACGTAGGATAACGTACAGCGCAGAGGCGGCGAGTATGGTGACGATGTAACTAGATACTAGAAGTTAGCGCTATATCAGTGACATAGTAAGTCGGGTTCGGGCGCGTACAAGACGATCAAACCGGTCCAGAGCCCGGGGTAGTGCTCGGCCTTCGTCTCGCTGCGGACCAGCTGCGGCCCCACGATGTTGCCGACGCAGTACGCGACGAAGACGGCGGCGGCCATGAAGCTCTTCTTCGTCTCGCCGGCTACGTTGCACGCGCCCAGCGACACCGTTAGCCCGACCACGGGCCCGAAGAACCCGATGATGGAGTACCCGACCACCGGCGCCGCGGGGCGATGGCCCCAGTCCGACTTCCAGATGATCACGTACCCGGCTATCACGGGGAGACAGCACAGGATCAGCGTCGCGATCCGGATGTCGCGGTAGCGCCCGCAGACCCAGCCCGTCAGCGGGATCCCGACGGCGCATACGGCGCCGAGGGGGAATTGGAATAGAATCGATTCGAGAGACGAGTACCCGAATGTCGAGACGATTAGCGGCCCGAAACCTGACACGGCGCCGTTGACGGTGTAGCTGGGCCGTCGCAAGGTCAGTAAGTTGCGCCCGGTGGGGATGATGGGGATATGGACTGGATCAACTCACGCGGAAGCCATTATAAGCGCCACAAGCCAGACCTTGACATCGAGCAGGGCCTCCCTGATCTGCGCAAGCTTGATCGTCTGGTTCCGCAGCCCCGTCTGCCCCGCGCGGAGCCTCTCGACGGCGACGACGCGCTCCTCGGGGGTCAGGTACCAGGCGTCGGCGGGGGAGTTGGGCAGGCAGAAGCACCACAGGCCGAAGAGGAAGGTGAGGGCGCCGGCGAGCACGTAGATGTACTGCCAGGGACGCAGGGCGCCGCCGCGGATCTGCGCGAACCCGTAGTTCAGCGCGCTGCCGACCACGGTGAACCAGCCCGTGCCCGAGAACCACCACGTCTGCCGCAGCGCCTGCTCCGACTGCGTGTAGTGCCCGCTGACGATCACCATGAAGGCCGTTGGCACGATCGACTCGGTGAAGCCTAGGATGGGGACTCCCCGTTAGCACATTCTCTCTCTAGACTTGCGGGCTGGCTGATGTCTTGCTGGACTGGGCTAGACTACACGGCACAAGATGAGATGAGATGGTCACTGGGAGGGCGACGCACCTAAGAAGAACCGCTGCGCGAGCAAGCCCTGCCACGTGCTGACGCCGGCCGTGGCGGCGCAGATGACGGCCCAGACCATGACGGCCGGGCCGAGGATGAAGCGCGTGTTGAAGCGCTGCAGCGTGTACGTCATGGGGTACGACCCGACCAACTGCCCAAAGTAGAAGATCGACGTCGCCCAGCTCAGCCGCGACGTGTCTGTCCTGCCGGTCGCCGGGTCCACCACGGCGAGCTCGAGGTCCGACGTCATGCCGAAGAGCGCGGCGCTCCCGAGAATGGCCTGGGATGAATGTTAGTCTTCCTGGGGAGAGTGATGAGGGATGGCGACGGGCTGGGATACCTTGTCGTAGTAGACGAGTCCGTAGCCTAAGAGTGCGGGATTTGTTAGCGGCGATGCCTCGAGTGTGTCTAGAGATCCTTATCTGGCTTCTGTACCGATCACCATGGCCGGCATCAAGAACATGTCGATCTTGCGCAGCACCCGTCTCTCTACCTCCGGGTCAATCGGCCGCGGCTCCGGCCCCATGAGGTCCGCGGCGGCCGGGGGCTTCTCCCCGTGATCCTCTCCGCTCATTGTTGCGGCGCTCCTAACGTCAATACCTGTCGTGGATATGCTAAAAGAATGTGAACTGCGCCTGGTCGAGACAATGTGGGAAGACGATGGGAAGACGATAATCGGAGGAAAACCTTGTGAGCTATATATTAAGCGTCCGATCTCTATGCCCGAAAGGGTAAACTTCGCAAGGTCCCGGACGAGCAGAATTATGGCTATCGCCCGACCTCCGGAGAGTCTTATTCGTTGACCCCTCTTTATGCCGCGGAGCTAGCAACGGGAGGACTAGTCCCCTCGAAGGTATGGGAATTGACTCACTTGACAACATTTGGGAAAATTTGTCTATAATATTCTTGGCAAAGTGCCCATAGAAATCTATTATTACTAGACTTTAAACTAGTCACTCTTATGGCTGTGTGACTATTAAAATGTGAATTTAACATATGTTACTATAAACTATTGTGCATCTCAGTTTTATACAAAACCCGTCTCCTACAACCCAAGCATCACACTATCCTCCTTTCCTTTTAGGACACAGTGATATACAAGCCAATAGGACAGGGGTTATAATCCTGGAAGTACCTAAAGTTCGTCGAACCATCACCCTTCGCAGCACTCATCTTATACGCAACGCTCTGGCCGGCAGGGCACGGGAACGACTCGATATGGTACGCATTGCCGGGGGCGATAGTCTGAGCAGACGACTTAGCGGCGCCCGGGAGATTAGCGTAGCTAGTACCCGTAGTGACGGGGCCGCTCAAGCGCGCGAAGTCGACGGCGCCGGAGCCTGAAAACGTGTACGACGACGTCTCCAGCTGGCGCTGCTGCGGGAAGTAGAACACCGCACTGCACGTCTTGCCCGCGGCCGACGCCGGGATGTCGAAGTTGAACGCGGACGACACGCTCGCGCTCACCGTCCCGAACAGCGAGGTCCCGGGCGCCGAGGTGGCCTTGCTGCTGTCTACCGGGATGATCAGGTGCGGGTACTCGTAGTTGGCGCCTAGTTCCCCGGGGCACGAGACCCCTGGTGTCCCGGTTCCGCCGGGCGGACCGCCGGGCCCTGTTGGATAGTCGCCGGTGGGTGTGCCGGTTTTGCCTGGTGGGCCACCGGGTCCGGTAGGATATCCGCCTGGGGGTGGTGAGCCTCCTCCGTTAGGTGGTGTGCTGCTTGGTATGTATCCTGGGTACTCTCCCGGGGGCGTAGAACCTTGGCCGCTAGTAGGTGTGCTGCCGGGGGATGTGTTTCCAGGTGGCGTGCCGCCCGGATATGTATTTCCTGGTGTAGAACCTGGAGGTGTGCCGCCGGTAGGTGTGCTAACTGGGTATCCTGGGGGTGTAGAGCCCCCGCCACCACCGCCTGGAGGCGTGTTACCGGGTGGTGTTCCGCTAGGATATCCCGGGGGCGTCGGGCCTCCGTTGCCGCCACCCGGGGATGTATTGCCAGGTGGTGTACCGCCAGTGGGTGTTCCGACGGGGTATCCAGGGGGCGTCGAACCTTGACCGCCGCCACCACCACCCGGAGGTGTGCCGTTAGGATATCCTGGCGGTGTCGAGCCTGCACCACCACCGCCTGGAGGTGAACTGCCAGTAGGTGTACTGCCAGGCGTGCTACCACCCGGTGTAAATCCTGGATACTGTCCCGGAGGGGTAGAGCCTCCTCCACCACCCCCAGGAGGCGTACTGCGGGAAGATGTGCTACCAGGGGATATAGAGGTCGGAGTTGCCGAGCTTCCTCCGTTCGAAGGGTTGCTACCGCTCGGCGTGTATCCAGGATATTGCCCTGGGGACGTCGAGCCGCCGCCTCCGCCGCCACCACCACCAGGAGACGTAGTACGACCGGGGGCCGTAGTGCCTCCGCCGCCACCATTACATGTGCCCGGGTAACATCCGTCGGCGCGCAAGGCAACCTCGCTGCAGTTAGAGCCGTTAGGGCCGAGGTACAGCATGACAAGGCCGTCGGCGCCCGTCTGGCACTGATAGAAAGTCGTCTGGCCGTGATACGAAACAGCTCCGTCGCAGCCGACGCCGAAGCCCGCCTGCGGGACCTGCCCGACGTCGCACTGCCACACCAGCGCCGGCGGCGTCCACCAGCACCCCCTGCCCTGCCCGTCCGTGAGGGTGCCATCGCGCAGCGTGAAGCTCGCCGGCGCGTCGTGCGGCCCCGCCCGGCACTGCCCGCTGGGATACTGCCCGACGGGCGCGGCGGACGCGGCGCCTTCGGCGCGCACGTGGAAGACGCAGCCGGGCTGCCGCATGGTGAGGGCGCAGGCGCTGCCCGCGAGGGACAAGGCGAGGAGCGATTTCTGCAGCATGGTTGTGGTGCCGGGTCTCGTGATAGGATCTGGACTGCTCCGGCTGCGTGTTGATGGGTTGGGAGAGATAGGGGATCAGAGGGGAGAGGAAGCTTGTGCTTTTATCTCGGCTGGCTTGCTGTTGTTCGTGTCGAGGGCATACGTACAGGCTTGTGACGGTATGTGCGAACAACGTCATATCGCCTGTGTCGAGTCAGTCTCATTACTCGATGTTATCTCGCGTCCCTCCCGCGGCCGTCTCCACGTGGGTATGTCGCTAGCATCTCCTCGAAAACCGGAGTAATTCGTAACCACAGTATGTTGGGAACATGTTTCTAGGTTCGAAACGGCCGCCCGCCGAAGAGGGAGGAATTGTGGCCTCAGAAATGTTCATCCCCTACCCTGTTGAACGTCTCGCAAATAGTGTATGCTAGAACTACTATACCGTAGGCCAATACGAAGGTATGAAGCTTCACGTGAGAGGTAGAAGCCACCTAGGTATCCGGCACCAACAGATATGACGTTTAGGCATATCGATAACCGTGGTGAGGTATATGCCGGCATAGTCGCTAGACTGACTACCTTACGTGGAACTCGCCTGATCGCGGATCTAGACTGAATCATATCTGCTTTGACGATCCTGAAGATCTCCGATGTGTCCAGGCCGGAGCGGCGTCGGCCCCCCACACTGAGATCATCGGTTAGTAATAAGCGACCAAGCGAAGCAATAGTCTCGGAAACTGCCCGAAAAGGCCAACAAGCACACTGGTACCAGCGCCAGATCGAGCACCCACTGATCGAGGCTCATTATCTAGCGCATTCGCAGCCGAGGGTGTGCGGTCACACACGATGATTGGCATGAGGCCTCGGGTGGGTACGAAATGTGGGCGGGCTTGGCCATTGTCTTGTCTTGTCCTGTCTTCCTTGCTGCCCGCCGGCCAACTAAAAATAACAACAGCCCGGTCGGATCAGCCGGAGTTGCGTGGCTTCTCGGGACGGGCGGGCTCGTGTCGTGGGAGTCAGGTGAGATAGCCGGATTCGCTGGATTTTAGATCTATCTATGTGTGAAAGTGCTAGTATTCGTGTCCGGAATTGAAACTCCAGCTATAATTGACGAGCCCAAGAGACTTGGCGTTCCTCGGTCGGGTTCAACATGAGTAGATGATGTATCGTGAGATAGTAGGCCATCAATTGTTTTTAGCCACACTTGAGGTTATCGTTCTTACTCAGATATGCCAACATTCAAATTATGAGAAACCATCTCGTGGGCATTTCGTATCTAGATATATGGCGGGTATTGAATCAGTTTAACTTTCTTCAGGTTTCCCGAAGCATCACGTAGTATACGGGCAGGACATGACGACATCATCCAGCCGGAAGCGCTAAAAGCCATGTGTCTGCACCATTTCGTATTTTATTAGTGATCAGATTTGCACCACCAAGCGGTTAGATTGCAAGCAGCATCTTCTCTATTGAATATACCAAAATTGTATTGGACTTTTCCCTCAGATGATCAAGCATCAAAAAAAGGCTAAATAGGCACATACAAAAAACCTCCAATTGATATAAAGAGAATACGTCCGTGACTATTCCCAAATCCCAGAACGCCGATGCCCAGAATGCACAACGACTAGTATATCCGGATGTCTAGCCGTGATCTGGTCTAGTGCCCATCTATGCCATAATATAATCAATATGATGCCTATATACTTTCCATCCCAAACCCAAAACGCTCATAAGTCATATCACCGCCGACAAAAAGGCAATTCTCTCTCTCTATCTTCAGAGAGCAAACACAGCAGCGGCTGCAGCGCCCAGGATACCGAAGCCCAGCTCCGGCCTGAAGGCAGCGGAGTCGGGCGTCGACGTGGCGCTCGCGGCGCCGAGGGCAGATGTGACGAGGGCAGCGGCCGACGAGACGGCGGAGGGGTCGGGGTTGTTGTTGACGTTGGCGCAAATGTCATTAGCCAGGGGAACAATGTCTGCGGGTGATTTGTCAGCGCAAAACGGGAACGGTTACCGCCACGGCGGGTGATGGGACGGTGGTGGTGGGAAACTCACTGTTGAGAGTGTCGCCCGTGCAGGCGCCGACGATACATAGCCCGGCGGCGCCGATGAACTTGTCCTTGCCGGTGCCGCAGAGACATGCGAAGTCGGTGGTGGAGCAGCCGGCGGCGGTGGCGCCCTTGTTGAAGCACGGGATCGCGCACGTCGGTAGCTGAGACACGAGCTCGGGCAATGACGTCGTCGAGTTCTGGGCGGCGACGACGGCGGCGAAGAGCGAGAGTGCGGCGACTCTGAACTGCATGGTGGTGGTGATGGTGTTGGTGATTATTGGTTGAGTGGTAATATTGTTGCGTATGCGCGCTCGTCAAACTCTTCTTCTTCTTCTCCCTTCTTTCTTTCTTTTCTCAACCCTATTCGTTCCTGTTGTGCGGTGCCTGTTTAGATGACGATGATTCTGCTAGGGTTGGCCGGCCAAGTAAAGCAGGGAGGTCTGGGGTATCGGTAGTGCGGTTGACCAGAGGCAGAATGGAGAAAAGCAAGTGGAGCGATAACGAGAGAAGCCTTAAGTCTAGGCAGTACGTAAAGGCAAGATGAAAGGTAGTGGAAATTGAAGAAATCTGATACTAGGGACTGGGACTGGGGACTGGGAAGCAGATGGTTTTTCTATGTATGCTCTCGACACAAAACGTGAGGTGCGGATGGCATGGCTAGCCACCTCGTATTGACGCCGTTGATCTTCTGATTTGGGCCGCAGTGGTTGGTTGAGCGCTCGCAAACCGCTACACAGCCACCCCTAGAACACTGGAAACACTGGGACAGCCGCGCGTTATCCGTGTCAGATTGGCTACTATGCACGCTATAGGCTACCTAGGTAGTCTAGTGTCTCTCTCCGTACTTAAGGAGGTACGTATACTTACACTACATCCTATAAGCACTTGGGGTATACCATGTGCATCGTACCTATACATTATACATAGACCACGCCCACGCCCGTATACACTACACTGGGGGCCGACAGCCAGGCAGCCGTATTTTTTTCGAGACGATTCTCTTTTGCAACCCATATATCTGGAGGTCGAATATCTGGCCGAGAAGACGGGCTGTGCAAGATGAATAACACCCTACTAGGTACTGTTACGTGTTGTACGTTGCGGCGCATCCGGGGTTTTAGATTTTAGCCTGTTGGCCTGTCCAGTATCTAGTACCACTGCAGTATCTATACTAGTACGGAATACAGTGGCAGCAGAGCCATGCTGTGCAGCACTGCACTACATAAAATACCACCTGGCACAGCGTGGAGCACACGTGGAGGGCTCACAGTATGTATGTACACTGACTGTCAGAAAGAGACACGGAGCGGGGCAGGTGGCGTTTCAGGTTTCGAAATTCTACAATAGGCTGAGACGTGCCTGAATTGGTCCCCCCCGACCAGATCCGATTTGCATCTTGGTTCTGACCTGGGCTTGGCCAAGAGTTGACGTGACGTCAGCAGGCGATGGCTGAGCCTTCTGGGCGGGAAAGTCATGTGATTGGCGAGCTGATTGACTTGATTGAACAAGAGAATGTTTATTTATATTCTTCTGTGTGCTGTCTAAGTACATCTAGCCTCGTCTTTGACATTAACATCCATCCCCTAAAGAAGAAAACCTACCGGTACTTATTAAACGCCACTCCACTTGATAGCCCGGGACTGGTAGCGGCCTAAGCAGTCTGTATGTAGGTAGTTCGCGGGTCCCTAATTTCGGCAGGCGGACCCGGCTGGCGTTTCCCACGTCTCAAGTGTCGAGGCCGAGACACCACAAGCGCGAACTATGTATGTACTGGCCTTCGTGCAAGCCCGCCCCCGGATTGAGAATATTTTACTTGCTAAAGTGGCGGCCTCATTCGGCGAGAAGAGGTGCCGTGGTGAATCTAGTGGTTAAGGCAGGGCTCGTCTTACGACCATGGGCGAGGCTGCCTCCAACACGGCGATGGCATAGCCAATCGATTTTTAAGGGCCCCGATTCACTGCGTAATCAAGGCTGACCGAATGCGACGCCTCGTGGATGGGGGTCAATGGGCTAGCCCTAAGGGGCCAGTGTCAGACGGGGGATGTTGGATTCTGACTACACGTCTCTGCCAATGGAAGCACTTGGTGCACTGATACTCGTGTTTTATGTTTATGCTTATCATGGCAATGCTTTTGTATCAGAATGTAAGACTTGCCCAGCATCGATGGCGCAAGGCTTTCTCGATGATAAACTCGCGAAACACCGAGATGCGTTTGGACATAGTAGGCTTTCTTCTGCCTTTCCTATATACATTTCTATGCCTATTATCCACACAGAGAGATGCAGTCATACCAACCCAAGGTTTGCGTCTCTGTACAGGCTGGCCAATTTCGATGCGAGATCCCGGATCACTACCTGAAATACAAACAACATACGGGTGCCTCTAGATGTCTCGCTATGTGCAGCAAACCACGGTTTTTAGCTAGTCCTGCTCACAGTGCTGTTTGGGAATCTTTTATTTCCGCTCTTGGGCAGGTACTTAATGCCGGTTTTGGGGCAATTGGAAGTTTGGCCGACTGGAAGAAATTAGATATCAGTAAGTTTCATGATAAGTACCCTCTGCGGGGCCGAGTTTTTGCGTTGAGCCAAAGAGTATGAGGTGCCATAAGCACGGCGATTAGACAATAATCTCGCTCATAAGATGTGCGAAAACGGGGATAGTGGTACTCTAGGGAACCTTACCAACTGTGGTAGGGACGAAGTCCGCGTTCTGGAGAGGGCCATTGACGTAGAATCCATAGTAGATCTGATACAGCTCGCCGCTGCTGCAGGAGATGACAGCAGCCTTGCCCGTCACCCCTTGGAGCGCGTCGAGTATCTCCGAAGACGTGTACGTCTTGGAGCTTGAGGGCGTGATGCCAGCAGAGCTGAGAGCGCCATAGGTGTCTAGCGACTTGAACAGGTCTACGGCGACTTGAAAGTAATCTGCGGCCTCCTGGCCTTCCTGGTAGTCCGAGTAGCAGTCTGGGCTGATGGTGCTAACGCAGGTCCCGTGCTTAGACCATTCGTGCTCCCAGAAACTCTCGGGACTTCCGTTGTTGCTCTGCCAGTACTCCTTCATGTAAGATACGAGATCCGACTTGCCATTGCTTTCGAGAATGCTAGTTAAGTCCGAGTACGCGCGGGACGAGTCGCAGCTCTCCTCGTAGGTCCCGTCACAGTTGTCCGGCCACAGCCCGTGGATTGTCCAGGAGTCATCGGGTCCAGTGACAGGGTCCGTGTCCCAAAATTGCGGCTGGAGGAATAGGCCGCCGGGCTTATTGACGCAGCATGTGTCAACGGAAGAGGAATTGGCACCTGAGGAGCAGCTGTTGACCGGATTTGAGCACGTAGCAAGGGAAGGAATTGTGAACGCGTTGGTAAATGGGAGGCTCGCAAGAGCTGCTGGGATCACTACTGAGGCCATTATGTTTTGAGAGGCACGTGGTGGCCGAGCTGCAAAGAGAATCTCAAGAGCTTGATTTGCGGCGAAGTCAATGGGAGTAAAACAGACACCGTGAGGAAAGACGGATAATACAATATTGCGCAGTCTTACTCTTATACTCGCGATTGAATACCTCCAGTGGGCTTATTGTCGCGTGAGTCCGGGGGCAGGCCGAACAGCCGTCTATCTACTCACCTGCCAAACAGAGACTTCTGCCGCGTAACACTGGAGCAGACAGGTATGACAGACGCCTGTTTATGTTGGCCAGAGACTTTAAGGGAAGCGAATGATTGGCCAAGCTCTCCGGAGTTCGAATTTCTCAATCGTTTGGTGTCTACACGTGTGCCTCGTACCTGATCTCTTTGCGGGCCGCCCGCTGATCACGAAGATTCAACCTTCCGGAAGCGGAAGTTCTGGGAAGAGTGATCGCCAAGCGATCTACACTTTCACCAATTAGCGGCATAGGGCGGAACACTCCATTCGTTTGGCTCAGTTGCGGTCAGTTCTGGTCCGGTGATCTGGTTGGCTGCGCGTGGGAACATCGTCATCTTCCCTGGGACCAATTGCTTATCTCGACTGACTTGGGAATCTCACCAATCTGAAACGCGGAATCTAAATCTCTTGTGAGTGAAACATCCTGGTTGGTCGTCGATGCGCTACATCCGGAGATAACGAGGATGGCATGCTTATGCCGTTCGATATATATCAGTCGACGGATTGCTTATGTACTTGACTAAAATACTAAAATAGACAAACCAGCAACACAAACACAAGGGGCATCGACGGGTTGCTATTGGTACAAATCCATTGCGCACGTATCAGCCTCAGGTTAGGTGGTAGGTGGGCCTGGGGTTGGATGGATTGTCGGACCCGGATAGGTACCTAAGTAGTCAGCCATTTGCGATGTCGGGATCTGAATCATGTTGTTGGGGGTTGAAGTGTATTGGTAGGTACCTTTCTGGTGGACAACAGGGGGCTGGTGAGATTTGCTGAGTTTCATTGTATCTTAGTGGTAGATGCCTAGTTTCCCAGGCATTGACTTTTTTATAGCGCTGATTAGCTAAGTTCCAATCAGGTTCGATTAGATAACGATAGGAAGTAGGTATGAAACCCCTCCAACCCCTCCAGCCCACCAACGGCACGGCTAATACAGCACCACAGCACCACAGCACCATAGCAACCCCTTATCGGCGTCTCAGGATTTAGGGCTAATTTAAAGGAGAGTCAGCCAGCCGACTCTTATCAGTGAACTGCGATTGCGGGGTTTCAATGCTCAAGCGTGACTCACTGAGATATTCTTAATCAATTCACAACCCCTTCCCATCGACTCTCTCCTGGCCGCAGCAACATAACGCTCACTACCACCACCGCTGCTGCAATGGCGACCATCTACATCGACGAAGAGATCGGCCGGGACGAGCCCAGCCAGCAAGGCACCGAGACCGAGCCCTTCAAAACCCTCCAATTCGCATACCTCCAGCGCCCCGCCGAAGCCCAGTATCTCGTGCGATCGCCCGCCTCAGACTCGGACACCGACGTTGTCGATGGCAAAGTGTGGAAGCCCGCTGCGAAGTCCGCCTTGAAGAAGGCGGTCAACTATTACGAGCAGCAGAAGAAGAAGGCCGCGCGCGAGCAGGAACTCGCCATCAGGCGCAAACAAGAAGAAGACGAACGCAATGCCGTGTTGCTGAAGGCCAAGGAGATTGTGCTCGAGGAGGATACCAGTCTCCCGGCGCCCATCAAGATCAAGCTGGACGATGTTGGCGACCACATTAAGCTGCGCAACGCGGACGATCCCGACAGCAAGGGAACTCGAGTGCGGGTCTTCGGTCGCGTCTATCGCGAGCGCAAACAGAAGGATGTATTATTCATCACGCTCAGAGACGGCTATGGCTTCATGCAGGTCGTCATCTCGGGCAAGCTCGCTAAGACGTACGAGGCCCTGACCCTCACGCGTGAGACGTCGATGGAGATCCTTGGTGAGATGCGCCAAGTCCCTGCTGGAGCGAGGGCCCCCCTCAACCGTGAGCTGCACGCCGATTTCTATAAGATCCCTGATCACTGGCGGGCTGCCGGCGGCGACGACGCCATCACCAACAGAGTCACTGCTGACACGGACCGATCCACTCTTCTTAACCTTCGCCATCTTACTCTCCGTGGCGAGAACGCCTCCTCGGTTTTGCTTGTTCGAGATGCAGTCGAGTATGCATTTGCCCAGGCATTCAGGGAGTTGAGAATTCGAAAGGTCAGCCCCCCAGCGCTTGTTCAAACCCAAGTAGAAGGAGGCGCCACACTTTTCCAGCTGGGCTACTACGGCGCCGAGGCCTATCTTACCCAGTCTTCTCAGCTCTACCTAGAGACATGCTTGCCATCTATGGGCGACGTATACTGCATTGAGAAGTCTTTCCGCGCCGAGAAGTCGCTGACAAGACGGCATTTGTCTGAGTTTACTCATGTTGAAGCAGAACTGGACTTTATCTCATTTGATGACCTGTTGTCCAACATAGAGCATATGATGTGCCGCGTTCTGGAGATCGTCATGGCCGACCCTGCGATCGCCGGCTACATCAAGACACTTAACCCAGATTTCAAGCTTCCTGAACGACCTTTCATGCGTATGAAGTATGCCGACGCTATCGACTGGTTGCGAGAGCACGACATCCCCAACGAGGAAGGCCAGCCTCACACTTTTGGCGACGACATTGCCGAAGCGGCTGAGCGTCGAATGACGGACGAAATCAAGAAGCCCATCTTCTTAACACACTTCCCTGCGGAGATTAAGGCATTTTATATGCAAAAGGACCGGGACGATCCTCGTGTCACAGAAAGCGTAGACTGCCTCATGCCCGGTGTAGGCGAAATCGTCGGCGGCTCGATGAGAATAGACGACAACGATCAGTTAATGGCGGCATTTAAGCGCGAAGGGCTCGACCCCAACAACTACTACTGGTACACTGATCAGCGGAAGTGAGTATATCCATACAAACTTACTTAAGGCTGGATACTAACAATTTGCTACAGATACGGTAGCTCCCCCCATGGCGGATGGGGTCTTGGACTCGAGCGTTTCTTGGCTTGGTTGTGCAACCAACACACTGTTCGGGATTGCTGTCTGTACCCTCGGTTTATGGGCCGCTGCGCGCCTTAAAAAGTTATCTTAGTTGTATCTTCGGTTTGCCTTTTGGGCGTATGGGATGCGAGCATTTCACTGCAGGATGGGTTCACGAACCTAATGAGAGCTGAGACGTAGACGTCGAGTTATCTGGCACACACTTCATAGCGTGCGTAGATCGCAACATAGACGATTAAATGTACAATAGGCGTGCCGCGAGACAGTGATTGAGGCAAATTCTTCCGAACTAAGCTTCTGTGGCGTAGGGATGCCTAACTGTTATTGCTTCATCTCATTAATAGATTGCTAACCCCATACACCCATCCTGGTCGCTATGTGTTATATCACATGTACAACCCGTATCGCAACCAGGCCGTTATTAACACCTCGTGTCCGGCGCCGACCCGGGGCCGGGAAACGAATCCTGCACTAACTACTTATCTACTAAGGATGCACGAGGTCTTGAGTGAATTTATTTACCGTTTGCTATCCACCGTTCCGCGCCTCACATCAATCGAGCTTCCGTTCTGTCTTAGGTCCGTGCCAGTCTAGGCTCGTGCACCATCTCGCAGAACGCCTCCGGCTCCAGCATGCCTTAGCGTACCGTGTAAACCGTTTATTCGGTACGCGTCTTCATTTTGCCTTCCGGCTAGAGTTACCTGACACCTATTAAATCAATAGGTGCTATAGCAATTAGAAAAAAGATATTGGAAAGCTCCCTAGGCTGATTTCGGATCGCTAACGATAGGGAAGCGTTGAATCTGTTTTTGTAGGGCCGATTGTTAGTGCACCTATTTAGGCGCCCACTCCTCTTATTTGTAGTCTCGCGGCGAGCCTTCGATATGTCTACTTCTTGTTTTTGTTTTTCTACGAGACGCTGGCTAGCCTGCTGCGGCTCACGCTCCCCGCAGAAAGCCGGCACCCTGTTCTCCCGGGCTGTGCCATACTCGTAGCCTCGACAAACTTATATTGATACTTTAGTTTCGACTTTCTCCCCTCGTTTTCTATCCCTTTCGGACAGCTTCGGCTCCGTAACGTAAAATTGGTGCATCCGAATATGTGAATTACACCGGGTTTCCACTCTTTAAGCCACGGGGCCGTAGCTGTCTCCAAATAGATCCCGAAATGATGCCCCGCGGCGAAGCCGAAGCCTCTAACCTTCAAGACGCTTATTTGGCTCGAGGGTGTACTATATCATTCTGCTTTGTTGCACGTCCCATTGCGCAGGGCATTTTTCACCGAAACACGCCCCCGGATGATTGGCTGCCTAGTTAAATTCATGTAAATCTACTCATCATAGCCGGCTGATACGTTGTAGACGATGCTACCAACCAGGAGCTAAGCCACGCCCAGTGACAAGACTCGGGCTGCCTCGCAGTAACTAGCAGCAATTCTCTAATCTGCTCTCCTTTTGAACGATCCAAAAGGCTTTATGATAGCAAGCATTTGATTCATAGGCATTGGCTCAGCATCAAGGTCTTCAATTCCTTCTCACGTCTCAATTGTTACATCTTCGAAGTTTAGCCGCACAGGCCGGCTCATTAATTATCAGTATCACTTTATAGTTTCCTAAGACTATTAATACCATATTATGGACTCGTTTGAATACCAACCGCTGGACTTAAAGAGCTCTGCCTTCCGTCTCGTGCACCTTCTCGGAGGTCCTCGGTGCGCCCCCGTTATGTGTGAAATTATACACACAACCCTTGACGAGAATGCTATTCCCTACGAAGCAGTCTCGTACACCTGGGGTGCATCATTTAAGCCGTGTACAATTCAGATCCAGGGACGAAATTTCAACATTACGGCTAATCTACGGGATTTACTACTAGACCTTCGCCAGGTTGAAACGGACCGTTACCTTTGGGTTGATGCTATTTCAATCAATCAAGCCGACAACGACGAGCGTACTCACCAGGTTCGGCGAATGCAAGATATCTATAGTACTGCCGAGCGTGTGCTTCTATACCTTGGACCAATAACTGAAGATATAAGCATTTTTTTTGACTTTCTTACCACCCTTCAACGGCGCGTGTCGGGCTGTCGCTGGGGACCTAGTGACCTAAGGTGGCAGGCTACCTGGGAGATTATAAGAATTCTTTACGACTATGAGACCCTCTCCGCACAGCAAAGAGGCCTTAATGAACTCTTGGATCGACAGTGGTTCCGCAGAGTTTGGGTCTTACAGGAGATTGCAAGCGCCCGCACAGCTTTATTATGCTGCGGCATGGCGTCCGTGCCTGTACCTATATTCTTCATGAGCCCTATGTTGCTAGGCGTCGAATTAAGCAGGCATTCTAGGGCTATCTTTAGCCTTATGCCAACATACCTCAGCAGGGCTCCACGCAAACCCTTATATGGATCGCTTCTTTCAATTCTATTGGATTTTCATCACTCGGAAGCGTCCGATCCTCGTGACCAAATATTCGCGCTACTTGGACTGTGTTCCGAACAGCGGGTTTGGGAAAATATAGTTCCGGATTATACCATGACCGAATCAGCTGTTGTACGCGCTTCTGTTACACACCTCCTTACCAGCAAGTGTCACCCGCCACCAAGAAAGACCCAATGTTTTCCATGGTCTGAAATTAAATCTGTTGATAAATTTCTCAAAATTCTAAGGTACCACGGCTACGGGCTTCCGCGGCACGTGAAACGTGTCTGATTCACATACTAAGCTTTTGGGATGTTGGAGCTGCACAGTCTTTGCTGAGTCGAAAGGAACCAGGTCGCATTGATTTGATTCTATAGGCGATAGAAGCTGCGACAGTCAACATATTTAATGCGGAGGAGATGGAATGTCTTTTATTATGGCACGGGAGGATAGGTAATGAGCAACTTCTCCGGCAGTGCTGGCTACTCGACCGGTTACTCCAAGTGCTGGATTTCACAGATTATCTGGACTTCGACAGGACATTACCCCCGATATTTAGAAATGGTGGTCCCAAACATTTTGATTGGGATACCAAACCGCCACCCGCCACCACGATGATGGTGTGCCTGACCAGCCATCCTAGAGCTCCACCAAGTTCGGTCAGATAACAAAATACCCCGACTTTGGTGTATATGGCTGCCTCTTTAATGCAAAAAAAAAAAAAAACCGAGTTAATGGTTCTGCAGTCTGACGCAGCGGACTTAGTGTTTTCCTCTCTAAATCCACTAGTGAGGCTCTCTCTTCTGTTTCCTTTCACATCATGGGGTTGCACAGAGTGCCCAGTTTCACAACTAGGGGATGAAGTTGAGAGAGAAAAGACAAGATTAGCCTATGCCTTGATGGATGGAGCAATTACGGTAGATATGGAAGAGATGGTCAGAAACGTGCTAAGAGAGACAAACCGCTTCGATTCTAGTGAACCTGAAGAACCCGAAGAACTTGAAGAATGGACGTTTGATAGATTGTTCCACAGGGTTCAGGGGCTCACCGCACAACTTCCCTCCTACACCACCACGACCTAGGTATCTGTAACAAGGGCTAGTGTTCTAGGGCTTGGCTCAAGGCTGTATTAGATAATAATCAATCTAGGCTCTCAAAGGTCCGTAACCTTTAAAATAGACTGAATCTATCCAGGCCGAAGGCCTCCTATTTATATATAGAATATTGAGGCATTTCCTCGCAATCGCTTTCGATACGAGACGGCATGTCTCGGTCTGTAGGCGAGTTGCAGGTTCATGACCTGATAAATATATTGCAGCTGAAAAGGTGAGTCAAGGTGACCAGAAGTGGCAACCTTAACCGTGTGACAGTATACCCGCCGCGAATACGCCCAGAATTCAACGCGCCTGCCTCCCTATCCTACCCCTACAGGGCAGCTACGGAGCTTATTTTAGCATATTAGTTGGTTTATTTCTTGTTTTCTCTTGCCCGTATTTTTAGCCGCCGAGCAGTTTTAGACTAGCTTTCGAGGCCCCTACCTAGACACCACTATCTAAACTCGTACTGGGCTCGCGGCGAAAACGAGCTGAAAAAGGCTCACGCTCCGCCTAATATACGGCATATCCCGCCGTCGTGTGCCCTGGTGTGTGGTTGTATATTTCATGATGTCCACATATGCAATGCAATATGACGGCTAGTATGTTTATTTAAAGATACAACACATACTTCTAAAAGCTTCAGTTTTGTTAAGCACATTGCGACTTGAGATTTTAACACTCGGCTTATTATACCCGTGAGAACTTTCGTTTGCCACGTGTTTTGGGAACTAAAGTTAAGTAGGGTTTAGCTTTTGTAGTTGATTTATAAGTGGGATTTCCCTCCAGTTACCATGACTGCTGGAGCACAGGAGGCACAACACGACCGGGAAGTATCTTCAGAGTTTGCACCGACATCGGCAAGGGGATTGCTTTCCTCGCGATATGCATCTCCCGCCGCCTTCGAAGGGCCTAAAGGCATCGCGATTTGCGGCTAGTCCTCCTGGATCCCCACAGCCAGTCAACGAAGCAGCTACTCACACCGGTCGCGGCAACGTGACGAATAAAGAAGGTGCCGGCGTTTTATTAGCCAATTATGATGCTATCCGTGCTATGCCCACTTTATTTCGATTCGGTAAAGGAAATATGTGGGGTATAGCAATATACCATGTAAAGGTCAAATGGGTGCTTACGTCGGAGATACCAAGACCCTTATACAAATTCTACACCAGACAGGGGTTACCTTAACGGGACACACATGATTCAATACAACAATTCAACACAATTGCATGACATCGCTTATATCTGACACTAGCCACTTACTGTATGAGGCGTAGCATGTGTAGGGCCTGGAATAGAGTTTAGAGGATCTGTTATAATTTTAGTGTACCACTTAATCTCCTTCGCCGTTTTCGGCGAACGGGACATGCCGTATCTAGCTCGGCTTACATCCCGAAATTCGCTTTCTAAACCGTGTAGGAACGTCCGATATTATTCGTCAGAATAAGGATCAAACGGAAGGCTGGGCCTAACACCACACGGGCCAAGGCCGGTACTATATATACACTCGCGTAGCAGACGTCGCTTGCCTGAGCAATAATAATAACCCGATCCTGGGATTACCAGCGATTACAAGCGTGACACTTGACGTCGGGTCTAGGCCTTGAGGGAATGGCTCCCTTTAATTAACACCCTTGTAGGTTAGGTTCTGTTGTTGGTCCTGGAGATTTGGACAATCTTTAACATAAACTCCTGAATATTTAAACTATTCGCCTCGGCCCGCGAATGCTCTGAACAAGCCGTTCCGACTTTACTCCTACTCACCTTACTACCATCTCGCAACCTCAGCGGCTTCAAAATACTTGTACTAATAAGCAATATGTATGGCACTAAAGTTCTCCTCTTTATGGCCGCTTTTGCGGGCATTTCACTGTCTCAGAAATCCGACGCTGAATTCTGTTCTGCGCAAATGACTTCCTTCTTCTCCTGGGCCGCGCAGGGACCTACAACACCCGCTGGGGTACTCTCTTTCATCGCCACGAAAACAAATTCCCGACCGCCTTTATCTACCTTTGATCCCAAAGGCCACCAGGACGAGATTTGCTCTATCCTCTCCGATCTGCCTGCCTCGCTGATACCCGAATTCGAGACCTACGTCATATCAGTTCTCAGCTTCGGCAATGCCCACAGCACCGTCTTGCTCAACCTCGCTACAAACTGCGTTCCCGAAGAGAAGGTCGCCAGCGTGACTAGCTATATCTACGCCATGCTCACCCCTACGGGCAACCCCTGCGAGGTCACACCTGCCCCCGGCGGCGCGCCCAACGGCACTTACCCGACCTCGCCCGCCCCGACGGCCACGAGATCCTTTACCAGGCCCGGCAACGGTTCATACCCCACCTCGATCGTCACGGCCGCTGCTGCCCGGCCCACCGGTGTCTGGTTGGGCGCGGCCGCCGTAGGTGGTGTCATCGGTGCCGCGGCCATGCTCTGAGCGGCTTCAATCGGCCACGGTTATTTTAATTGGAAACTCGATCGGTTTCAAATCATGTGTTAATGCTTTTATGTTGATGCCTAATCAAAGGGGGTTCAATTATGAGAGATGTCTGACCTGAGCGCTTTTGTTTATTCAGATAAGACGTCTGGGATGTATGTCTATTATGGCAATTATTGTCCCTTAAGACTGTAGGCGGGAGTTAGCTGTACGTTTAGTCGAATATTTAAGATATTGTAGAACAGTTCATTCTCAACGCAGGCAGTAGCCGTCCTTTCACAATAAACTTAATCAATGGAAGTGCAATCTCTGAGAAATTTCTCTCGTCATAGTCGTTTTTTTTGTAAAGGTAAAATCATAGCCGGGGTGAGCCCTGTAGAAAGATGAGCCCCCTAACTCGACTAATAACATGCAAGAGTAAAAGAGAAAAGTGTAACGAAAACCAAACAAATGAGAAATCCAATCAAACACAACCTATTTTTATTCAATGCCAAGGTTACAGCCTTAAAACCAGCCCTCCCCACGTGCCCGTTATATCTGTCAACAATCTAACCATTGCCCTCAAGGTCTTCTGCTTAGTGCATGCTATTTCTAATTCCGCTACTTAAAAGCATATAGAATGCCAGAGTTAAGCAAAAAAAAAAGTGTACCTTTAATAGAAAATAATATTCTCTGCTTTCGAAAATTTACGCTTGCGGAAAAAGGAAACCAATCGCGCCATTATGCAATGATATAAACCGAGAGCCCTCCGTTATAATCTAGATATTGTAAAAATATCGCAATCCCCGCTGAAGGAACACATATTCGGAAGTAGTTGGGCAGTGGCCGGTGCTTTTCCCGAGCCTTTTGTGTCCTACAACAAACCGGGCAACACAGCATCTCTGCGACAGCTAGCTGCCTCTACGATTCAAGCCGTGTTCGGTATAGACGAACTATCCAAGGAGCTATTAACTTCTTTTAAACAGAATTGGCCCCTTTCCTAACTATACTTCCTTGTGATGTTGATATAACGTTTGACAGGCTTTATGCCCGTGGAGAACACGCAGATCTTGTCAGCACTTGTCATGCGAAGCTGTCAGGGGTCGAGACGCTAGGGGGCAGTTGGTACCCCTCAGAGGGGTAGCATTCAGGGGCCTGTACTTATATAAGAACCTAGAACCTCCTACTTAGCTGGAAGATTCAGAAATTAACGCTGTTAAGACCTAACCCACACCTACCTTCGACCCATCTTCACTCAGGAACTTGACCAAACTGAAGCTGTAACAAGGGCTAGATTTCTAGGGCTTGGCTCAAGGCTGTATTATATAATAATCAATCTAGGCTCTCAAAGGTCCTTAACCTTCAAGATCGGTTGAATCTATCGCGACAAGGCCTCCTATTTATATATACAGAATATTGAGGTATTTCCTCGCAATCGCTTTCGCTACGAGGTGTCTCGGCCTGTAGGCGAATTGCAGGTTCATGGCCTGATAAATATTATGATAAATATATTGCAGCTGAAAAGGTGAGTCAAGGTGACCAAAAGTGGCAATATTAACCGTGTGACAGAAGCAGCACCAGGCATGTCAAGTCGTTTGGTGCCCATGACGTATTTTTATTTTATACGGCAGCCTACCGTAGAGATATCAAGGTGTGAGTCCCACTAATGTATGATAGTTTCTCTCAGCTAAACATTTGACCTAGGAGGTTCGCATAGGAACAATCTCTCTTGATGATGGTCTCTAGCTCGTTGATGTGATAGTTTATTACTTCTATTACCTTGACCGTAATGCGCCTTCGCTACACGTAATCAAATATGAGAACACTATTCACCCTTTCACAGGTGGTACTGAAGAGACGGCTATCGACCAGACGGATACTCGTGTTTCGATGACGGTATAATGGCATGGCGTCCTCATTATTTAGATCTCGTCCATTCAAAGGTTCACACCCTTGCATGAAAGGCCCTGGCACTAGAAATGTTTGAGGCAGCAACCCAAAATCACCGGGCGTCGGACTATTTCTCGGAAGTAGCGCAGGGGGTGTACTCATCTACTCCTGACTCTGACAGAGGACTTAGGGGTGCTGTAGTTAAGGCCCTTTATGAAAATCGCGATTTACAGGCTCAGGGAAGCACTTAAGGCGTCCTTAAGAGATTGAATAACGTGAACTATGCGTTGAAAGTGAACTGTATCAAGAAGTCACTTTATGGACTTTACAACATGGAGGCACGGACTACCCGTCTACCTATATAAAGGAGGTCTTCCCAACTTTGGCTCAGGTTGAATAGCTAATAATTAACGCTCATATCCATTTTAACACTATGATCCCTTCATGTATATTAACTAGATCGTTACATACTAGCACTCAGTCCTAAATAAATACGATTTTTCTTTATATAATTCCGAACATCGTCCTCCGTGATAACAGGCATCGGCTTCGGCTTCGAGTCACAGTATCTATGGCAGTCGTTCTCGTATACGTGAAATAAACGCTTATTACGCTATGGGGGAATCTTGTTGCACTTCCGACGCGCTCGACGGCTTTCGCCCGCCACCCAATCGGGCGTCGACAAATATAATGAAGTTTGTTAATTGCCTACGGTTTCCTCGCTGTTGCCATTGGTGAGGTGTTCTAACATAAAAAACCATCCTCCAATAACTGACTTTCTCTGGACTCCTAATCTATATTGTCAGTAGAGACGTCTTTCTCATCATAGTAGCCTTGATGTCCGTGCTATCTGCTACGTCCCTGTAGGTAACTCTCAACTTAGGGTCGTTGTTACGGCGCATTCTGTGGCACGGCACACGCATCTTGCATAAATAGAACGCTGCTGACATAGATAGTCAATTGATCGTCCTTCTTCTATTTGCCAAGTCTGTCATGGCGTGTCAATTAGTAGATAGCGACTTGTCTACTACCACTACAAGCCTGAGGGCTATCTTAGTATAAGTAAGCCCGGACCCCAGCGTGTTTTGATTCACTGGCGTAGGATATTCTTGGGCCTGTATGTGTTGTGACCTTAGATCCGTAAGTAGTTCACTTTTTCCACAGTCTATTGGTGCCTAAACCATTAGATCTGTATTGAACCCGTAACATTTCTATACTAACTCTTCATTTGTACGCACTATGCAAATTAATGTGTTATACTAGAACAAACTAAACACAAATGGGCGCCGGTGTAGGATCACGGAATCCCGTTGTTTTTGGGTTGATACACCAATGTTGTCTCAGATTAGTGAATATCGTTGTTTCAATAGGCGGTAGCCATGGGTAAGATCAAGGCAATATTGTAACCAACGCGGTCGCAGTGGCTTTCTAATGTCTTAGATGCAGCCGCCATATAAGCCTAGATCGAGTATGGCTATTTCTAGAGTAGGGCGAAGCAGGGCTGCTCCAGTGGATTGTATCACGCCACGGCGTTCACATGTAGTGCGTATGTACCCGCTCTGGCAGATAGGAGCTGAAAATTGTGTAGATAGAGTTATGACTCAATTATTAATTAGGTAGCCTTGTGCGGACGCCACTCGGCATTGCAGCCGAAATGACAACTGGGCGTTCGACACGTCGTATTTAACAAAAACTGAGACGACCTCTCCTGGCTCCTCGTGGATGATTACTAGAGTAGTACGTTTAACTGCCAACCGCAGCAGTGCCTATGCGGCGTAAAGTGTAGTATGATGCACAGTTCTTTTTTCCCGGCCTAACATTAATTTCAAAATCTTGGGTTCTGAGTAAGTCCCATGCTACGCCACCCGCGGGATGCCGGCGCCATCTCTTGCCGGATCGGGCACCATTACGCTATCACTGTTCTACAATGTTAGATCCTGGAAAGTGATGTTACGCATTTGGAAAATACCCCGTGCAGGGCCGGATTTCTCGGTGGTCGGTAAATATTGTACTTACATGCACACTTAAGGAAGGGATGAAAATTACGAGTGGCGTGGTGTAGTGAGTCGATTACGCACTGCGCCGCATGCAGGATCAATAATCATTGACTGCCTCACGTCGGCCGCATCGGCCCCGGTTTCTATGAGAGATCGGAAAGACGCTACGTGGAGACGGGCAGTGGGAGAAATAGCGGTATGATTGATAGACTCACGGCACCCCTGGTAGCCAACGATGAACGCCTTAATCAGCGAGCCGAAGTTTTAGCAGCAACAAGATACGAGGCTATCTGTCGGGAGCTTATAGCAACAAGAGTCTAGCTGTCCTCCTCCATCTTTGTCACAGCACACTATCTCTGCATATTGTACCATCGACTGTCCAGAAGGGGTGGGGTGTTAGCAGCCTTACATAATCTCGGTTTTCCCGTGGCCGTTGTCCCGGAGAAAATTGGTTTCTATCTAAATGAATGAGACTGATGCAATACCAATCGGCGATGTCGCCTTTACGCGCCACTCTTGCCTTGATAAAGGGCGCACAGTCTGTGGCAATAAACCAAACATGATTAGCGGGAGAAGGGATTCTAGTCGACGTGTGGTTTAGCCGCCGCGAAAGATGGCGCTTTTATGAGCCGAGTGGCGTGCGGACGAGATGCGGCGACTGAGCTGTGTTCGGTAAAGCGTTCGCCCACCCAACGGCTCATATTCTGGTGCGAAGCGAGAGCAAACAATACTCACACCGCGCTTCGAAGTCGAAACAGCGACACGTATAGGTCAACTCACACCAACGGGTCTCTATAGTAGTTTAGATTAGTCGTCTATAGCTAGGAAAGAGCTGAGAATTGTCTCACGGGATATTCTGTTCCACTTAAACTCATGACTACCAACTAAGCGATGTTATGCCACCGCTACTTTGCAGCAACTGCTGAACAGTGTGAGTCTACGTGCCACTACAGTAAGACAGAGAAGAGACGATGCGACTCGAGAGAAGAGATGGTTCGAACAGGGGGGAATCTATTATATTTTAAGTCTAACACGTTTCACACGCTAAGGAAAAAGGGGATCTGTCCCGGATCCATGGTCTTCCACACGAAGGGCATGCCCTGACACAGCCCCGCGTCGTCGAACGTCTTCTGGTTGATCGCGTCGCTGATGGCGCGCATGTCCGCCATGAAGCGCTCGTTGGCGAACTCAAGCCCGCCCGGCCCGCGGCCCAGCAGCGGCTCGTGGTCGAACATGTGCAGCAGGGTCTCGCGGGAGTCGACGAGCTGGGGCCTGTTGAAGCGCGCCAGCAGCGCGACCTGCTCGACGGCGGCGCGCGCGTCCGGCAGGAAAGGCATTAGATCCCGTACCCCCTTCTCCGTCGGCAGCGGCGCGTACAGCGCCGCCGGGTGCAGCGGGAGGACGCCGGCCGTGGCGACGGGGGTCCCGGCGTTGAGCACGTGGTGCGACACGCCGCCCAGCCAGGCCACGTGCGTGAGGATGTCGACGAGCGCGTCCACGCGCGTCAGCGGCGCCGGCGGGAAGGCGATGACCATGGCGGGGCCGTTGGCCTCCTGGATCCAGGCCTGCAGCTCCCAGTCGTAGGCGAGCGAGGCGTCGTCCTCGTAGTACGCGTCGACGAAGGCCTGCACGAAGCGGCGGATGACGGGCAGGATCCTGGCGCCGTCCTCGTGGAACGGGAAGTGCGGCAGCGCGGGGCCGTGCGCGCTGTCGAGCAGCCCGCGCCGCCGCAGCTCCGCCTCGAAGTAGTTGGGCGCGAAGGCCCCGGCCACCGTGGGGTAGAAGTCGGTCGCGAACCGCCGCACCGCCTGGCTGGTCACCGCGAACGAGCGGTCGAAGAACCCGCCCTCGTTGAACAGCACCGTCTCGCCCACCGGCCGGATCGCGTAGGCTTGGTGCATGAGCCGGTCGAGAAGCCCGAGCACCGGGTGGCTGCCGCTCATGCTGCGGAGGGCGGCCTGGTGCACGATTTCCGCGACGGCATGCGAGTTGGCTAGGTGGAAGATCTGGCCGTGGAAGAGATCGTTCTGGTTGAACATGGCTTTAGCCAGCAGCCAGTCGTTCTCTTCGTCTAGCGGTGTATAGATCAGATCGGCGCCCACGTTTGTTTTGATGGCTAGGGGTAGCAATTGGTTGGACCTGAGATCTAAGTAGAAATAGGCCTGGCAACCAGCCACATATCTGCCTTCGGTTGTGGGGTAGTCTTTCTGGTAACTGTGGTCTACGAAGAACAGCAGGCCGTCCGCGTGCAGCGTGGCAATCTGAGATCCGGTGAGAGCTATAGCGACTTCGTTATCAAGCTCAAAAGGCAAAGTGTCTTCTGTTGGATGTAACCGGCGAATAGCATACGGGTTCGTCGACAGCCGTTCCATAGCAAAGAGCAAGTCTGATGTGAAGTTGGTGAGCTCTCCGGAAGTAAAACCGGTAGGGACCGAGCCCTCCCATTGCCCCTCATAGAGGAGATGATAGTCTGACAACTTATTTATTCCCCCAGCCTATAGAGCGTCAGAATAATTGAGATCTCTTCGGGTGCGGGATACATACATGTTCCACGGCAGTAAGAGCGGCCACTGCTTCTCTGGCGACGGTCTCTACCAGCCAGCCCGCGTTCTTGTACCATTGGTCCTGATGCTGTTGCACTATAGCATCACCGAGAATTCCAGTAGGAAAGAAGGAACTGTTCCCTAGAAGCGAAGGCCCATACAAAAATCCGGCCCGCCTATATTCCACTTCCCTTCTTCGAGAGAAGGGATCTGGATCTTCAATTGGTAGTAGAAACCTCTGTTCAGGCGGGTTGAGAGGCAGTTGGGCGTTTATTGATGACTGATCATGTAATCTGAAGGACGGGAGACGGAAATTGATCAGCGGAAAAGCGGCTGCGGGTGCGGCTACCCAACACAATAATGTGAATGAGACCATGATAACATATCACGACTAAGAAGATTCAAGATATTACCATGGACGTTGGATCAAGAGGGCACCGGCACTTGAGACAAAAACTGCAACTGGTGGAACTCAAGCCTGTTAATTTTGGAGCGACTAGACGCTATGTTTCTATACTAGAACACCGTCACTGCGGCAAAGCACCCGCCGAGACGTTAAGACTTGAGGACTAGAGCTTGGTAAGCGGCAATATCAACGACTCGCTTACCGAGTCATCATGGTACGGTTAGCTGTCACGGCGAAGGGCCTAGAGTCTCTCGAGCCAAGCTATTTTTATCAGTCGCTAACGCAGCATGGATTTCCCATTCCAAGACCTTGTGTTCGGGACAACCTCATTACATGTGAAGACATGTGAAACGCCCTAATCACTATGTAAAAAATCGTATAGATCGTACGTCCTAAAATTTTATCAGTACACAGCCGGCCTAATTAGTTCATCTATACAGGCAACCGAATCCTGCAGATACTGTGTAACAAGAAGGGCGTGTCTCTATCACGACGTAGACATCTTTATGCCCAGTCATACTGGCGGGGTGAGACGCAGCGTAGATATGCCACTGGTTCACGGGGGTAAATTGCGCTAGACAGGACACTGGACAGCACTGCCGCTAACGGCCGGTAGAAGGGTTTGGTGGTGAGTTTTGAGTAAATAAGCACTGTCGGGGCGCGGAGGGATTCCGTATTGTGGATTGCCAAGTGTGCAAAGACGTGCCTAGTACGACTGGCTAGCAGCAAATAGGCTATCAAATGCTGGGGAAGAAGGCTACTACGCGGGGGGCGCAGCTGAAGACAAGGGTATCTGACGGTGTCAGCATTCAGCCAAGTCCACGTGTAGATAAAGGATTCTACTGTATAAGTCGTGGATGTACCTACGTTGTACCTGTAGTGTCGCTTATATGATCGATTGCCGATTATGGGTATTATCCAATTCTCCTCGTCTTAGTGTAGGATTCAGCTTGGCCTGCGGGTATGCCGCAAGGCAGCCAGCCTCCTGGCCAGGGTCTGTATAGCGCCGGAGCTGGGCGTCGGCATATAGCAGCCAGTTTTTGCTGCAGAGAGCTTGTTCTTGAGCCTCTACTTTCTCATCATCTCACAAGCTCAACATCATGTATTCGTCGGTGTCATTAATCGTGCTGCTGGGTGCGGCGCGCGCTGTTTTCTCCGAAACACCGCAGGTGAAACGAGAAGAGTTCCCAAGAACTCAAGAGCAGAAGGCAGTAGGGCATAATGACCTCTTTTACCCGAATCCCGAGCACCCCATCCCGTACAAGATCCCATTTGTCTGGGACGAGAAAGAGCATTATTATGAAAAGCAGATTAACGGATCTGGTGACGGGTATTTTCGGAGGTCATCTTGTCCTGCGATGAACACTCTTGCGAACAGAGGGTACATCAACCGATCAGGGCGAAACATTAGCTACGACGAAATAAGCCAAGCTGCAAGGGTCGTCTGGAATTTTGGTGATGATAACGTAAGACCCACGCGCCTATAACGTTCGGATATCTTGCTAACCCACCAGACCATGGTCGTCTTGGAGCCGACAAAGAAACACTATCCGGGGCTTGACCGGATAGATTTGGATATGCTGGCGGGTGATGCGGTGCAATATGACATTAACTGCCCCGCTGCCCCGACAAGAAACGACCGAAGACTCGGGGACAACGTAAACATCAACATCACACTCTTCGAACAGCTGCTGTCTGTCTCCAAGGATGGAGTGACGTTTTCATTCGAGGACGCAGCCGAGCACCATCACCGGCGCCATAATGACTCCAAAGCTAACAACCCTGAGTTTCGCTTTGGGAACCAGATGGCCATCTGCTCGTTGGCCCAGTATGGCAACATGTTCGGCGTGCTGGGGCGAGCAGGTATCCACGGCCTGAATACACTATATGTTGAAGATGTGAAGAAGTTCTACCTCGACGATGACTGGCCCGTTGGTTATGCGCGTCGCGAGATGCCGTACTATTCGCCGGAAGCAAATAGTTACATCGATCGCATGGCGCATCACATTGGGTACAGGATCCAGAGGCCGTATCCACCTGGCGATGGGGATATGGGCATCGACGTCGAACCTGAGACAGCCAAGTTTCAATTGAACAAAATATGTAAAGAAGGGAAGGGTGACGCGGTCTCGGAATTGTAAGATAGTGTTAGGCGTAAATGGTTATACAGTTCATATTCGCTTACAGAATTCTATGTGTGATGGCGACTCATGGCATCGGGATGGTCCAAAAGACACCAATCGCAGTCATCGATGAAACAGTCTACAGTTTAGGGCCCCTCGGTCTCTTAGGATGAGCTTCTTCCCACTGTGCTCTCTTCTGGTTTGCGGCCCTGGCCTTTTTACTGAGCGCTGCATGGAGATCCGCGTATACACCGCCCGCTTCAAGTAGGTTAGCAGGCTTTCCCTTGGAGTAGTCGAAAAAGACGACCCATCCGTTTGATTCGGCGACGGGGGCCTGTTGCCGCAAAGACCACATGGTGGTCGTAACATGATACCGGTCGGGCTTGACGTCGTCGATGCGATTGGCAACGATAATCTGCCAATCAATCAGCCAAGAATGTGGGGGGAATTTCCATTCGCCCTTACCGAGTCCGGGTACGTCACGGGCCTCTTGATGTCCAATGTGGTGGTTTTAACGATGACACCGATGCCTCGCACTTTCATCAGATCCTGGAACTTGTCCTTCAGATGCTCCTCGAAGCTCTCGAACAGGCGGAAATTGGAGGCCGAAGCGTAGTGAGGGTACCCTGCGTTCATGATGTGGCCCCAAGGGTCCTGGTCGTCCGCCCACACAACACCGTGCTCCATCATTGTCGGTTCATCGTAGCCCTGGGCAAGCGCTTGGCTCACGATCTTCTCTCTGAGGGGCTTGTAGACCTCACCACCGCCGGGAGCGTGGTACGAAGACGCCTCGAGCTGACTCTTGAACTTGGCCGGTGCCATTGCTTACTTGATCAATCGGGATCGGTGAAGGGCGAAGAGGGAGGGTTCGCTGAGGGTTAGGTGAGCTGACGCCAGCCACCAACGGTTGTTCTGATTATGATTAGTGTGCTTCAAATGAAACGAAACGGTGCAGTGTGCGATCGATGGCGGCGAGGTTAGCTCGAGCGAGGGCAGGATTCTGATAAAATGATGAGAAATGATGAGGAATGATGAAGCAGCAGGGTCACCTGACTACCTCGGCAAGAGCGCGCGCGCAGTCGGCCAGGCCAGGCCCGTTCTTTTTAGAGCGCAGCCCGGGTGGGGTCCGCAAGGCACCTCCCGAGGTTGGCGTGGAGCGGTGGGCGGGGTGGCTTGTGGGCCCGCTAGATACAAGCCGAGGGTGAAAATGGGTCTACGCCGGATGCAGCCAATTGAAGCAGAAGCCAAGCCACCTATCATTGGATCTGGATCCACTTAGTCTCTTAGTGCAGTGGCCCCTGGGACCCGCACAGCGCCAGACAGAAGCCAACACTGTGCATCTTGGCCATCTTTGATAATACTTGCTTGCCTGGGTACTGTAGTCTACGCCTAAGCTCTGCTGTCATTGAAGATATGGACATGTCGCAGGTTCTTTGTCATGTCACGCGGGAATATCAAGATCGGCTCTGCCTCGGCTTCTGGGGTGAATGAGAGCAAGCCATCGGATTTGAAATGCCTCCAATTCGTCGGTTTGGTTAGTAGGGGAGAGTCAAGGATGGATGTACTGTAAGTTCGTACACACTTAGCACGAGGAAGGCACATGCCAGCCTGTTTCTTACCTGCTGCTTTCTGCAGAGCGCAGAGCTGAAACTGCCCGGCACAGTGATTCGCGTTTTTGTTTACACAGTTCTTACGCTTAAGGTAGGTGTACGTACCTTGTGCCTTATGCAGTGAGGAGATGGCACTCTGGATCTCGCGTCGGGAGTCCAAATCTGCATCTTGAGATCTCATTCTCCGTCCTGTGTGTCCCCCCTCTTCGTCTTCCGACAACCTTTGAAGGAGACGGCTCTCCAACTCAACGTGCTGATATTTTGATTCATGTTTTGGTAAGTGCGTGATATGGAGTCAACCAACACGGCCATCGCCGTGGCATCGCACGCGGAGAAGGATCCGCCCGCCATCCCTCACATCGCCTCCGACTCGTCTCTTCCTAGCTCGTCAGATAGCACTCTTCCTGCTAAAGTCGATGCTATCACCGACTGGGATGGCCCCGACGACCCGGCAAACCCCAAGAACTGGAGTCTTGGGCTGAGGATATACCATACAACACTACCGGCATTGTACGGCTTCTCCGTGTAAGTCGGACACCCTAGCCCGCAAAGCCACCAGAGCCGCTGACGATGGCCAAGGTCTCTTGGCACCTCCATTTTCTCTGCCGGCGTTTTCGATGTGATGAAGGAATTTCACGTTAGCCTGACTGTCTCCCTGTTGGGACTCTCCCTTTACGCGTTGGGCCTGGCACTCGGGCCCGTCGTTGGCGCGCCCATCTCCGAAACTCAAGGCCGCAAAGCTGTCTACATTATCACACTACCCATCTTCCTATTATTCACTGCCGGCGCGGGCCTTTCTAAGAACATCGAAAGCTTTATCATTCTGCGCTTCCTCTCCGCAACCTTCGGATCGCCGGCCCTCGCCGTCGGAGCCGGCACCGTTGCTGATATCTGGGACTTGGAGCATGGCGGCGGCTTGGCGACGGTGCTCATTACGAGCACCTTCTTTCTCGGCCCCAGCCTCGGCCCTCTAATAGGCGGCTACACGATACAGACGCGCGGCGACTGGCGGTGGCTCATGTGGGTTCTTCTGCTCATCGCCGGGCCAATTGGTCTCATAGCGTTGCCCAGTAGGGAGACGAGTAAGAAGATCATCCTTGCCCGGCGCGCGAAGCAACGGGGTCTCCCCGGGCCACCCAAGCCGCCACCCGCTGCAGCGCTGAAAATGCTGTTGGTCATCACGCTGGGCCGCCCATTGAAGATGTTGGTCTCGGAGCCCATCGTCATTGCCTGGGCGTTGTATCATTCCTTTGTATTCGGTGTGCTGTTTGCCTTCTTCGAGAGCTACCCGTACGTCTTCACCAGAGTCTACGGCTTCTCTTTGGGGCAGGTGGGGCTCGCGTTCTTGGGCATCTTCATCGGGACGCTGTTTGCTGTTGTCACGTTTGGCATCATCGATAAGACCGTGTACCAGAGAAAGAAGGTGGCTTGTGCACCGGCCAAGCCGCCGCCCGAGGAGAGACTCTACACTAGTATGCTCGGGGCTTTTGGAATCCCCGTCGCCTTGTTCTGGTTCGGCTGGACGGCGAGATCTGACATACATTTTCTCTCGCCTATTGCAGCAGGTATTCCCTTTGGATGGGGCGTGGTGACTCTTTTCGTGAGTACATTCCGGATCCTTACACCCTCCAAGACCTAAGACCTATGTGGCTGACTTACATCTAGCTCGGCGGCATAACGTTCTTACTTGATACGTATGGCGCAACGTATGGCGCCTCCGCCGTTGCGGCAAATGGGCTCCTTCGGTACGCCTTTGGCGCTGGTTTCCCCTTGTTTACGATTCAGATGTACGAAAAACTTGGCATCGCCTGGGCTACAAGCCTTCTCGCCTTTCTTGGAATAGCGCTTTTGCCAATACCGTTTGTGCTGTACAAGTTTGGGCCTTATCTGCGTGCAAGAAGTCAAATGACGCTTGCATAAGTACTGCACTAGACACTAGACGTGCACCTCGAAAATTTACAAATCTTGAAAAAGGCCACCAATCATGACACCATCTAATGATAGCTTGCAGCAGCCCACGCTTGCCAAGCCAGCATAAAGAGTATAAATAGTTGGGATATACACTAAATTGGTTTCCATATATACTATCTAGGTACTATAGAGAGAGGGTGTTCGTATAGAATTGTTGCTGCAAGTGGGATACGCGCGTGCACTTGGATTGTAATCAGCTTTATTGCGGTTGGCTCATTGGTGAGCCTTAGGTAATGTTTGATGCTGCGATTGGTCTGCTCTGTTGATGCAACCCACCAACGAATCCTAAATGAGGTGTGGTAGTGGGCTGAAATGGGGCTGAATGGACCCGGATACTACGTAGCACTATGTATACCTGAACAGTACTTAGTGCCGTAGCTGAGGGGTAAACTTCTTGCTTAGACCAACGTTTATTTCAAATTATTCCAAGTCAGACACAATGTTTGACATCAGACCCCGAAAGGTAGCGTACTTATCCCTACCTACACTAGGTACACTAGACAACCGACTCTAAACCCACCCCCGCAATCAGTGGGAAGCTGGGTTTTTGCTAGGCGAGGCGACCGGGTTAGTACGTTGAGCATGCCGGGGACAACCCGAGTGGGGGTTTTGGTCGTCACGCCGTAGCCACACGTCGATAGATAGAGTGCACGCAATCCTACTGCAAGCCATGTGCGCCTAGATGCACTACTGTAAGTAACTACCTAACTACCTAATCTATAGTCTCGTCGGCACCGGAATAAGACGAGGTACAGGCGTGGGATTGCCCCCCTGCTTAGGTAGGAAGAGTCACACCCCCCAGACTTACCTATTATTGTACGTAGTACACAATACCTAACCTAACTACGAAGTAAAACCAGTTATGTTATCCGGTCCGCTCTTAGATCTAACGCTAGGTACAGTACTGTATGTTATTTCTTAGCATGTGTAAGAACATTGGGCTCGTGGAGTTTACCGAACACAGTCAACTAGGCGCCCAGATGTCAGAGACTTACTCGTAGCCAAGTACTATGCATGCACTGTACTATGTATTGCTGAACGTACCAAGTAAGATCAGATCTAGAACTGAACCACACGTGTAATGCTCACCGATACTACGTCCCGTTACATTAGAGCTGACATACGCACAACGTGCATGAGATATGTACTAGCTCCTGTCCCTAGCTTTCCAGCTCAACCTAGTGTTATGTAACTATCCCGTATCTTCGGGACTATTAAGGCCTCAAAGCGAAGAAAAGTTCCGAGGCGGTCAAATTCACTGTTGAAGACTTATCACAACTCTGGCTCGTAACGGGCTACCTAAACCGCAACTACGGTATACTGTGAGGAAAACTTTAGTCATGGCTCTCTCACCAACGAAAACTCTTCACGATGCAGCAATGGCTGTTAAAGACCATCCGGTTGCGACCCTCAGATCAAGAGTCGTTCGACGCACCGAGTTGCCCGCATGGATGCAAGAGTGCCAATATATCGACCGGGCGTACCGGAAGCAACAAGACTCCTTCCGCGGGTGCTTCGAGTCGCTGTTTTACCTACACAATGAGACAGTTAACATCTGGTCACACTTGATTCCCGGCACATTCTTCGTGGCCATGACCCTCTGGGCAGCGTTTCCCGCCCTCCATGGCGGCTACGCTTTCAAGAGAGCTGATTTGTTGGCCCTCCAGACTTATCTCCTCGGCGCTTCTATCTGCTGCTTATTTTCTGTAAGTCCTCACCTCGCCTCTTCTTCGATTACTCATCGCCGAGGTCTGATCGCCCTGGCTCGAAGGCCTTTTACCACTGTGTAAGCTGCCACTCAGAGCACGTCGCGAGACGCTGCCTAAAGTTGGACTATCTTGGCATTGCGTCCAATATCACGTCGACGTGTATCTCGGCCACCTACTTCGGACTGTACGGGCAATCCTGGCTCGCAAACTTCTACATCTCTCTTATCCTAGCGTGCGGCCTGGCAGCGTTCTGGTCTATGCTCGACCCTAGCGTCGACGGGCCTCGAGCGGCGAAGTTTAGGTGAGGTTATCGCACCTCTAAGATGATACGGGATATCCGCTGACATTAGCTCACCAAATCCGTACAGAGCCGCCGTATTCATCGCTTTGGGGGCCAGCGGGTTCGCGCCCATCCTCCACGCGGCCCTGTCGCCAAGTCTCACGTTAGACGGGTTTTCTGTGGAGCACGTTTTGGCACAGTCGGCCTTCTACCTTTTGGGAACGGCCTTCTACGTCAACAGGATACCCGAGAAGTACTGGAGAGGAACCTTTGATGTCTGGGTAAGGTTCTTAGCCGAGCAGAGCGGTCCGGTAGAGATTCTGACCGTGTGCAGGGCGCTAGTCATCAGGTGTTCCATATCCTGGTTAGCGTGGCGCAGATCGTGCATCTGCTGGGCTTGAGAAAATCCCTGATGCGGCACTACACGCCGGCTTAGTCTGGGTCGTGCACCTGAATGGTCGTTGTTTTCAACGTTGCGGCACAGGAACAAGGACTTGACCCTGGACCGTTGTTGGAATCCGGTAACCACCGGAGGCTTTCACATGTTTTGGGCGTTTTGCTACAGGCACACCGTGCCGTTCACTCGCAGCCCCTGTGCCGCTTACAGTAAGCTAGCTCCTTTAAGCCTCCCTAGCTACAATGACGATGCTCTGTCTGGCGTCGTCAACAGTGCTCCAAAACGATGCCCTATACGAATCCCAATAATGCCCGTTCGGAGACCGAGCGGGGGTCTTGTTGGTAGTCTGCTGACAACAAAATGGTAGCCAAGAGGACTATATGATCCCAGCGTAGAACGGGGAGCGGGGGAGCAAAAGGCGGAATGCACGATGTGTCAGCACAGATGCTTGACATACAGGTCTAGACTACACGCCTAATCTTTACATACATTCTGACGAGATAGAGGTCACCCATTCGGTTCAATCAACCAGTAGAAGTTGTTTATTCCTCCCACGTTACTTTACACATTGTCTTTCCAATTTCGATTCGTTGTGGGTTCTATTCGGTGCATGATAGTCGAGTTTCAATTACTCTGTTAGGCACTCTCATACTTTCTCTCACTATCATATTCTCCAGAAACTTCATCATGACAGTAACGACGCTTCCATATCCTCCGCAACAACCTACCGGCTTGGTATCTAAATTTATTGGCCACCTCACCCCGGCCAATGCCGCTATCGGATTAGTCGTTGCTGTAAGTACTCAGAAGAAACGGTTAGTACAAGCAAAATATCATTAACCGATATTCAAGTTCGCGTTGTACTGGGTTGGGGTCAGCATCTATGCCCTCTATTTCCATCCTTTATCCAAGTACCCAGGCCCTCGCCTGTGGGCGATAAGCCGTCTTCCATACGCGTACTATCTGCAAAAGGGCAGACTGCCTCAGACAGTGAAGAGTTTACACGACAAGTATGGTACTATCATCCGAATTGCGCCGGATGAACTCAGCTTCGTTGAGCCGTCAGCATGGAAGGACATCATGGTGCCAAAGCAAGGTCATGGTCCATTTGACAAATGGCCGAAATTCCTAAACCCATCTGTCAATGGCTCCTATTCCGTCCTTACTCATCCAACAACGGATGGACATGCACGTATCAAGCGTCAGCTTAACCACGGGTTCTCGGACAAAGCTCTGCAGGCCCAGGAAAGCATGTTCCAGGGCCATGTCGACTTGCTCATGGACCGCATCCGCTCGGCTGTTAGCGGCGGCGAGAAGAACTTGGACATGTACAAATGGTACGTCTGGGCCACTGCCGACATCATGGGCGACCTGGTATTCGGCGAGTCCTTTGGCTGTCTTGAAGATGGCAAGCACCATCACTGGGTCAGCATCTTGATCAAGCAGTTCACCTCAGTCGTTACTCTCACCTGCCTGCGCTTCTTTACAGTCACTAGGGCGCTGATCGAGTGGTATATCCCCGAGAAGATGCAGAAACGGCGGCGTGAGATCCACGGCTACGCCGTGGAGAAGGTCAACAAGCGCCTGCAGACTGAGACCAACAAGCCCGACTTCATGTACTACATGCAACGGCTGAACAAGGACACGACCCCGATGACGCGGGAGGAGATCGACTCAACCATGTCGACGCTCATCATCGCCGGTGGCGAGACGACCGCCACCTTCCTGTCGGGTATCACGTTCTACCTTGTGCAGTACCCCGAGGTCCTCCGCAAGCTCCAGGCCGAGATCCGCAGCGCGTTCAAGTCCGAGGACGAGATCAATGCCATCACTACGAACAAGTTGCCCTATTTCAATGCATGCGTGAATGAGGGCCTCCGGCTTTGTCCCGCTGTTCCCTTCGGCCACCCGCGCTTCGTCCCGCCGGGCGGCGACGTCGTATGCGGACAGCACCTCCCAGGCGGAGTACGTTCCCCCTTCGCTATTTTCTTTAATGCCCCATCCGTGCGACTGGCTAACATTATTCCCGCTAGACAAAGCTGACCCTGATGGCATGGGCCATGTACCGCTGTGAGCGCAACTTCAAGAATGCGGCGGCGTTCTACCCCGAGCGCTGGCTGAGCTGGAACGGCTACGACAACCGAGACGCCTTCGAGCCCTTCTCCCTCGGCCCCCGCAACTGCATTGGCAAGAACCTCGCCCTCGTCGAGTTCAAGATCATCCTCGCGCGCACCTTCTACAACTTCGACCTCTCGCTACCCGAGGGAAAGCGGGACATGGGCTGGGAGTGGGGAGACCAGAGTATCTATATGTTGTGGCAATGCGACCCCATGATCGTGCGGGTTAAGGACGCCAGGCGGGATGCCGTGAAGCAAGCTGCCTAATAGCTATGAGTTCTGTGCGTTTGCTGGTATTGGAGTACTTAGATAGCTGCTATTCCGAACACACTGTAGTCGCTGGTGGTGATGTAAGGGCTATACTTTCAAGTCCAGTAGGAAATATACACCAAGATATAAGTAACCATGTGGACAGATGTTGCGGACACAGTTAATGTACATCTGCTTATTAAACGTGACATTGCCGTTTTAAGGACTATCGCTTCAATGATCGCATAAACTGCCTACGATATAGCGTGCATACTTACTTTGGACGCTGAATTTTATAATGTAACTACATCTAGCAACTTGTCTATATGCATCAACAGCCTTGCCTAATGAATAGGAAGCCCCAAGGAAGAGGCGTCTGAGCAACCCGGATACTAGTCGGAGTGACTATAGCGTCGTTGAGCTGTAGGTTCTGGACAAAGATATTCTTGCAGACAAGTCACGTCGAGAATTATTGGAATATTTAGTTAATTAAATCTAAATGATCATCTTTATCCTTGGCCTATACTAAAAATGTACTTCCCGGTCACTTGTTGCCTTTGATCACCTTTCACTTCTTCAAAATTTATACAGGAAAGGCCGTTGCCCAAAGTTTACAAGCACGCGAGACTCCTCCGTCCCCGGGATAAGTGATACGCTCGGGTAAAGTTGGCCGCAGATATTGTCGAAGACGTATCCTAACAACCCGTCAGCAATTTTATTCGTATCACCGAGGCTAGGCGGGAAGAAGGCGAGGTAAATAGCAAGTAGGTAAACACTCACCTTGGTTCTCCCCATTGAGCGTGAAGAAGGCTACTTTGTTTCGGAAATCCACACCACACCCAACAACGGTCTCCTTCCCGGCCTCTCCATCTTTCATGCTGAAGCTCGAGCCGTAAGTCTTTCGTTTCCGAGAGTCGCCCCCATAGGCGCTGCCGTCGTCCGAGTGATAGCCCCAGCTTCCTTCGGACACGCCTACGGCTTTATCTAACCTCGCGTACTCTTCGCAGAAGCCAACACCAACGAAACTGTGTCATCGATCAGTGATGTCAGCAGCTGAATATAATGCGATTGGTCTTAAATACCCTTTAGAGGGCTCTTGGGACAGGGGAAATCTTACGCGGCTTGTAGGATTGTTACTTCAAAGTAAAATATGCTCGTCTCGGGATCAGGGCACATGCAAGCGTTAGCCCGCATCGTCGTAGGCGCGACATCAGTGAGTGGCTCAATTACACCTGCAAGAGTATCAGCAATGCCCTAGAATGTGGAAAACCTTCGTGGATGCTTAAATTCGAGACGCGGGGAACTGGGAGATCAAAGTTTGCTTGGGTCGTACGTACCTTGAACGGAACCTCCAATGCCGTCGTCAAACAGGTGGACTCTGGATCCGATGTCGTTCGGGTCCCACGCAGTTGGTTTAACCTTTTCTCCCGAATCCGCCTCATCCGACTCTGACTCTTCGGCTTGTTCACGAAGCATAGAGATCAATTCCTCGTCTCCATAGGCTTCTGCGACCTCTAGCACCGTCCATCCATTGCGGTCACGAGCATCAAGACGGATTTTCGTCTCTTCAAGAATCGTCTTCACAATACCCCCTGACCTCCTCGCAATGGCGGGGTAGATAGCAGATGCTAGATGCTCATTTCGGCAATCTTCCGGCAAGCTCTTTAGAACCGTCATGAACTTGGCGTGATTGCCACTTCCCGCGGCTTTGTGCAGCACACTTCGGTTACAGTTATCTTTGCTCGTAACATCCCCACCCTTTTCAATGAGCCTTTGTAGGTTATGGCTGCTACTGTCCTGTGCGGCGTAGTGAAGGGGCGTAGCGCCGAGCCGGTCGGGGACGTTGGGGTCGGCATTAAGGTCTAAAAGGTAGGAAATATCCGAGTCTTGGTGCTCTGTGACGATCAAAGAAAGAACGGTGCGGCCACCCAGATCCTTCGCATTAACGTCCGCGCCAATTCCGACAAGGGCTTCTACAAACTCCTGAGACTCATCGAACGAATAGTCGATAGATACGGCCAGATGAATAGGGTTTCCGTAAGGTGGCGCACTCCGCTCGGTGTTTGCTCCTTTTCGGACGAGGATGTTAAATATCTCACGCTGATCCATATATAAGGCAGCGTGCAAGTGTGAACCAAGGCTATACGGTGCCGAGTCCATCTTGATATTGAAGTTGTCCGACTCTAAGATGGCCTTGGCAATCTCATCGTCCCCTTCGGCAAGCGCAAGTTCGAAAGGGGGTAACCACTCCAGTCCAGAAATATGCGGATCAGCTCCATTTTCTAGTAGAAACTCAACCATTGATAGGTTAAGCTTTGATGTTACGATATATAACGGAGTTGGGCTGTCCCCGATGTCTCTGGGGTTGACATTAGCCCCAGCCCAGACCAGCTCTTTGACAATGGGCCACTCTTCCATGTCAATACCCATATCAAGCGCTGAAATATTCTCGCAGTCCCTTTTGTTGAGGTCTGCTCTTACCTCAGGCCTAAGAAGAAGCTTGATCCCCTCTATATCGAGCCCTTCTGTGATGGCCGCCATCAGTGGCGTGACTCTAGTCTCGGTGATCTCAGCGTTCAAGTTCGGTCTTTGCTCTAGAAGGGCTTCGATAAGACCATGGTCTTTGAGGTTGATGGCGTAGTGAATAGCCGTTGTACCGTCGGACGTGGGGAGACTAAAGTCGGTCTGGATACGACGCTCTCCGGTAATCTCGCTAAGACCGTCTTCGGTTGAACCAAATTCTCTGACCATCTCCTCGGTATCTGCACCTCCAGATTGACACAAGAGATGCACCGGCGATAATCCCGAGCCGTAACTTCGGAAATTTGGATCTGCGCCATTGTCAAGAAGCCACCTGATCATATGTCTGTCCTTCTTTGAGACCGCCATATGCAGCGAGGTATCACCAGCGTTATTCCATTCATTGAAGGGGTTTGTAGCACTTCTCTCGGCCAAGAGCTTGGCTATTTCAATCTGCCCATTGCTGACAGCGCAGTGGAAAGGTGTGTTGGCTTCTTCGTCTCGAAAGCCGGCTTCCCACCCATGGTCTAGGAGGAGCCTTACGATTGAAATCCGCCGCCCCTCAATTGCTCTGAACAAACTCTTGAATAGTCGGCGTCGCGCTCTTATCACACGAAGTAGCTCTTTAACAGCTCCTTCTTGGCCTTTCATTGCAGCAGTATCAAGTGGCTTATCGCCTAAGGCGTCCGTGTTTTGAAGTAGCACTCCTGCTTGAGGATGTTGGAGTAGTTCTCGCATCACCGCACGGTGGCTGCGTCTCGCTGCAAAATGAAAGATGTTTCCTCCATCTCCAAAGGATACTCTAGGAGAGTCGAGTGAGTAGCCGGCGAGCGTCTCTACAGCGTACTTCACCATATCTGCTCGCCCATCAATTACGGTGCTTGCTAGCAGTAGGGGACCCGCCCCATCCTCCTGCGCGAGATTTACCCCTTCACTGAAAAAAACCTTGATTGTATCGTTGCAACTGAGATTGTAGTAGTTTTGCGCAATGAAACGGAACCCTAGGGCGGAAATGTGTTCTCCACACTCGCGAAGAATGTATCGAACAATATGGCTGTATCCGCCGCGCACGGCTAGACTCAAACTTGAGTGAATATGGAGGTTCAGTTCGTCTGATCCGTCCGGCTGCGAGGGGTCGGACTCATAGGCAGAGTCCGTTTGGTTTCCATTCTGCTCCAACCTTTCACCGAAACTCTTTTTCATCTGGTTGGCAAGCAGAGAGACAACAGGCAGATGACCAGCCTCAGCTGCTAGCTCGAGAGCACAGTGGGCGTCTTTATCATCCCCGCTTCTAGCCCAAACGTCGGCTCCAAATTTGATCAACGTGTCTAGGACGGCCTGGTGGCCTTCTTTCGCTGCTATGTGCAAAGCAGTCAAATTGTTACCGTCTTTCATCTGGATCAGTTCCCTCGAAACTTCCAATAGGAACTCAACGGCTTCTACTGATCCTGCCGCTGCGGCCAAGTGTAGAGCCGTTGTATTCTCTCTGTCTGTTGAAAGTATTTTCTCACGAACACCTTTCCGTTTATTCAACTTCTTTAGGGCGTTCGCGTCTCCCCATGCGGCTGCCCAGTGGATCACCGTGCGAGACAACGAATCTGTTTGCAGAACAGCGTCCTCAGGCAGACGATTAAGCAAGACTGTTAGTGTTTCCATGTGGCCGTTTCTTGCCGCAATCAAACATGGGGGGTCTTTGGATGTGTCAAAAGCTTCAAAATGACCCACGAATAAGTTGGAAAGAATAATGTTGGCGTGTTGGGTATGGCCGTACTCGGATGCCAGTTGGAGACAACGCTGTAAAGATGTAGGCTCCAGATATGGCAACACCATAGGTAGAATGGCTTCGAATATGTCGAGATCTCCACGCCATATTGCTGCCTGAAGGGCTACCTCTGAATTCCAACCCTTCGTCAGTGGAGGGTGGAGAGCTGCTCTGATACCTTTCACCACATGCGTCAGTCCTCGTTCTGCCGCCATTACTAGGGGATTTTCGTCCATCGCGTCTAGTACATTCTTAGCGTTGATCTGGAGCCTCTCGAACCAGACGAGACCTTCATTTCCCATCAGGAATGCAGTGGCTTCTTGGTCCAAAACGGTATTTGGGTGGACTGATAGCCTGTAATGCTCCGTCCAGTTCTGGTCAGCGTAGTCAAGTAACGCGTGCGCCCTTGAAGGACACTTAACCCCATTTGATCCGCAGTTCGCGTGTTTTGAGGCGCTGGAGATATAGGCAAGACATCTCTGAGTGATGCGTGAATGAAACTCCGGAATAAATAGATCCTTAAAGCTCTCGAAATATTGCCGGAAGCTGTTGTCGATTATACAAACTTTGTCAACCGTGCCAACTAGTTGAACAGCGATGCCGATAATACCCTGAAGATCTCTTTCAAGGTTCCACGATATGTTGTCCTCAAGCAGCGTTGTAACATCCTCGCCTTCTGGTATCTCTAATTTGCTGCCCGCGTCACCCTTAAAGATAGAAGAAAGCGCTATCGCGACTGACAGTTCTGATACCGTGAGCGGTCTGGTTGCATGAAAGGCCCAGTTGAGAGCTTCCTTAGCCATGCTAAAATTCTCGAGATTGCACAGCAGGAGTTCATATACTCTGTCGGTTGAGCCTATCGACTCTACATATTCTAGGGTCTGTGTTAAGGAGGCTCTGGTAGATTGGGTATCAGTGCTCTCAAGCAATGCTACTCTCAACGTAGCGTCAAAGTGATTCAAGTTCAAGAAACAAGGGTGATGGGTGGCTCCGTCGAAGTAACCCTCCCGACCAGGCCTCTTCGAGGCAATCTCCGAAAGTTTCCGGAATAAAGCTTGTTGCATAGCGGCTCTCGAATCTTGGTTGCTTGCTAGGTCTATACGCAACGGTTCGTGAGACTCTGTCCTGATGATGCAACGCGCTGCTACCAGAATTCTGAGTCTCTCCGATATCATGTAGTCACTGGCGAGTTGAAGTAGACTATTGAAGATATCGGATGGGCGAATACCCCCCCTCTGGGCTCGGTCCATCGCAGCCACGACCAGAAAGATCCGATGGTCATCCGACGCAGATAACAGTTGGCGGAGAAGCGACCACAATTGGCTGCAGGGGGCAGACCTCGAGCGGAGACTCAGGACCGATTGACACATAACTGTTGCGCTTCGGAAGAGTTGTGGTCGTAAGGTAAGGCATTGGTAGATAAGAGACATAACAAAGTTCTGCTCCACGTCGAGTTGGGTATCGCAGCGACTGAAGTCGAATACCAAATAGAGTTCCCTCTGGCCGCTCGCTAGCTTGCGGTTCTGAGTTTCCAGGAGATGCGGAATGGTTAATGAGAGAGTCGTCTTTCCGGAACCCTCAGGGCCATTGATAAATAGGATAGAGGACGAACTCGGATCCAACCACCGCCGAAAAGTAGAGTGATCTAGCACCCATCCCGTTGATTCAATATTCTCTCGAATAGGTGCAGGTCTTCGAAGCTCAGAAGCCATCTCTCTGGCTCGTTGTAGAAAATATTCGTATGTAGGCAAGAGTTCTATGGCCGTTTCAGCTCAATTTCGCACGACAGGCGAAAGTAGTTCCATTCATTGTACGCACGAGTGTGTTTACTACCCAAGACATGATCTGTTTCGAAAAATGCCTGTTCTAGCTCGGGAGACAGACTCTCGAGGTTTAATGGAAGACCTGGTAACTGGCTGATCGTCAACTAGTTTTTCTCCTGTGTTTATGTATCTCGGGTAGCATCTACATTATTATCCCGCGTCGCTTGCATACCATTGACGGATCGATAGTCGTTACAAACAGGTGTATGGACAACGTGAAAGATGCGCACTTACGTATATTGGACAATACCTCGTGTCAAGAGCGGCAAACTCGATATCCAGTAAGTAGAGGACGTTAGGTAGTGTATTAAGCATCTCTGTGAACGTCTCGGAAAGGAGCCTCTGCTTGCGGCCTAGTAGGAGTTCCAATACTACCCCCTCATGGTGACGATAGTGTATGGCATCGTTGAAGCCGGGGTAGCCGGCGAAGAACTATAGGGCATCTAGTTTAGCCACCACAGTCTATGCTGCATAATGGTGTAGAGGCTACCAAGGGGAAAATATACCATGGCAACTGTTCTGCGAGCGAGTGCATAATTATTGCCGCGATTGAATGTAAGCAGAAGTATCTATGAGCTTGTTAGAAGCCTGAATACTCTCGGACCTCGACTACGTTTGCTTACTTGCTTTGCTAGTGCAACGCCTATGTTATTTGCAATGAAAACAATCGGTTTGTAAACGGGTCCCTTCTATCACAGTTAGTTTCTTAAATCGTGCATGTGACAAGGCTTGAAGTTGGAAATTGTATACCTGAGAGGCAGCTTCTAATACCTCTACTGCTTCCGTGGCGCTTTGGCTGATCCAATCGGTCATCGGCAATATTGATCGAACCTCTGGTTCTGGAAATGCATTGAGCTCTACAACTTCGGAGCCGGGAAACCGCTCCACAATTGCCGGTTTTCGGTTCAGAGTTTCGGTTTCATCGTCCGTATCCGGAAGATCGCGGTAGCACTCAATGCCATTGATAAGTACGATGCTAGTGTAGGAAAAATCAGAAGACCAGCAGTGTCATTGACACCAACCAATTACTCACAGAGCTTGTATTGGCGCCATCACTAAGGCAAGGCGGCCCGGAACGGAGCGCTGACAATAAATCGACGACGCAGTTATTTCCAGAGGAAGCTGAAAGGGTGGAGAAAGTGACGCTTAGAGCCCTAGTTAGATATGAATTTCGGGGGGTATTGCCGCTCGGTTGCGTGTGGCTGCTAGTTGAAAAGCAAGGAGCTTTGGGGAACACAATACGGAGCGAATTAAGAGCCTTTAGTCACACTACACGATCTCCAGTCTACAGAATATGCGACCAGAGAGTGAAAAGTGTGTACAAAGCCCACATCGGATAGAATGAATTACCAATGGCGTTCCCTAAAGTCGATCCTCTGTAGATGTTGAAGTCTTGAAAAGGTCTCCGCGAACCATGCGTAATATCACCCCCGTTTGTTTATGTTTACATTCTATTTTTGAGTTAGAAAAGTTGTTGGCTAGGCTGTGACATGGCATGGTCCGATACTTGGCTATTGGTTCATGCAGTCTATTTGAAACCAAGGAACGGGTATATCATACGTCCAGCGAGCATTCTAGACTATAGCTCGGCTGGTGGCCCTTGTCTTTGGTGTTTACACCCTGCCAATCAGATCTTCTAGGCATGCATCAATGGGCTTCGGGTCTGGGCAACATCCCTGTGACCATCCTATACCATTATGCAAAACATGTTATTGTCTGCACATCAACTTGTAGCCTTTACGGCATTTCTCATAGAGGATTAACTAATCCAGAGTCGCATCAACTTTGTGAGATTTCCTGTGAGTTGATGTGTGCTTCCGAGTCGCTTTGGCAGCCTCTGGATGACTAGTAGGCCACGTTTCAACGTCACACCATTGACTATTTTCGAATCGTGATCTCACCACGTAGTTGCGCCAAGAGTGCATCGTTGCGGCCCGCCCACTCTGTCCAAGCGTCGTGCATCCCACTCATCCCCACCTCCGTACTGCCAGCATTGATGTTGCTCGCGTAAAATATACCGAGTTCAAGCCCTGTATCCCTGCAAGCCATACAAACCCAGCAACAATCCACAAAAAAAAAAAAAACATGAGGACTCAGTTCAAATGTTGCATTCCCGAGGTCATGCAGGTTGAGAGAGCCAAGGAGCCATTTCATGTGCTGCGCAAGATGGAGGCACAGACATGTATATTATGAAGTCTTCCCGCCTTAGCTACCCAGCCGACGAGCTGAATGTAACGCTCATACATCCCTCATTTCAGCATATTAGTATCAACACTAGCCACGCAGGTTAGCAGATGGATAGAACCCTGTCCGACGGGATGACACGCCTGCGGAACTTTGACAGCCCGGGGGCTGTGGCTGTATCACTTCTGTCTCGAGGTCTCCTCTGCGCCTAGCTACCACACCACCTAGCTTCGTGGCATGGGGCATCTCATGCAGGATGTCCCAATGGTTCTTGTCATGGGCAAGTACGTAATCGCGTTAGCCCACCCAACAATTCACTTTGATGTGTGTGGCTGGCCAGCCTGATGACATCGAACGATATCGAATGTTCCGTCGTCGGCCGGCAGCTCGTAGGCGTTCGCCGCCGGGAATGGGACGGCCACGACTCCCCACTGCTCGGGGACGGCATTAAAACGGGGGTAGTTTCGGGGTTATTGTCCACTGCTCCTGCGTACCCTTAAGTCCGATAGCTGCACGAATTCTGCAAACCCGGAACCTGAGGCGGCTCCGAAGTCAAGTTAAGGGTTGTTGGAGTACGGAGGGATGCGGAGGGGCGGTTCCAGGGCCGAAGCAGCCAATAAAGGGGAGCTTAGCATACTATTACTAGGGCGTCACCGCGGCCTGAAAACATGTCGTCGGTTTTTCACAGTAGCTTTTCTTCTCAATGAATTCAATTCATGATACCTTTGATCAATTGATTTCCCATCTATTCCAGTGATTAAGAAAGGCCTTTGGGTGTATCTGGGCGAGACTGCTGTCACAGTTCACACTGCTGGTAGGTCCAGTATTGACTATTGTTATTGCACAATGAGGGAAGTTCTAGCTATACTATCAGAGTTTGCGTTGGCTCTCTATATATTCGGTTCTTTGGTCTGTGCTCCTTTGCCTAATCCTCTTAGGTTTAGTTCCGTGACAACTGCCCCCTTTAGTGCAGACCAGCGGCTGGTCTCAACCACTAATCCGTTCATTCCCTTTTTATATCCTTCTTCTTCTTCGTATTAGGATTGGGAGGGATTATGCAGCACAGCTGCTCGATGCACAAACCCACAAAATTAAAGCGCATGTTCTCCTAGGACACTCTAACTAAGCCTCTTTTATTGAGAAGATGTAACAAGGGCTAGTTATCTAGGGCTTGGCTCCAGGCTGTATTAGATAATAATCAATCTAGGCTCTCAAAGGTCCGTTGGCCCTCACCGACTCGGTGACCAATAGTGTCACCTGTATTGCCGTGTGACAGAAGAAGCACCTCAAACCCGCCTATTTAACACGTTCCGCCGTATTGTCAATTCTCACAATACCAAGCGAATTCTGGATCTTTAGTTTCTGGTCTCACTTAAATACTCCGATGGGAATTTAGGCTACGGGAGGATTAATCGAGTTGAATATCTCCATACTGGGTAAGCAAAGGTGTCAACCTAAACAAAACGCGCACCAACGCGAGCCGCTGAGGGTGCTTAAATTTCTTAAATCGGCTTTAGTGTTTGGGGAACACGCAACTAAAAATTTCCTTGTTGGCTTCTATGCTATGGGAGCGTAAAAACTAAATTTGCCAAGCGGATCGTATTTCCGTTTCAAGGCCTTTAATCGGTCCTGACGCCACTGTTCCCAGCCATACCAGTTGCTGGCGTTCTCGCCTCCAAAAGCATAATTTACATATGTATGCATTTCCTTCTGGCCACTACCTTCGTGAAGTATTAGTCGCAGACTTTCGCCCAACTCCGCGGCCGTTTTGTCGAGTTCTTGTGTATCCGGCGCATATGTTATCAGAGGTGCGACGAGAAGATTGTGTCCTCTGGTTGGATATGCGGTTTGATCGCTCGGGATAGCTTTGACGCCCTGTAGTGAGTAACCCTCGAATAAAAACAGCGAACCGTTGAGCGCTGGGGTCTTGTGCGTGGCAGTTGCGAAAAGCTCATAGGCCCTTCGCTGCGCGGCAACGTTGTACGTCATAAGATCAATAGGGAAGCGAATGTTAACTAGACCGGCCTTATTGCACGGAGGTGCGTCGTTTGAGTTGCCAGTCCATGCAGGGAGGTCGACATAGGATCCGCTGCCTGTATCTGTACTAAGCGGCCCAAGATCGACAAAAGGTCGAGAATAGATCGGGTCAACGGCCTTAGCCCCTTCCTGAAGTATGAAAAACATGATAACCGGCTGAAATCGTTAGTTAAGCACTGTGGGAGGAAATTCAGCATACGTGCCTTTTTAGGGTCTAGAGTTGGATCATTGAAAAAGAATGAGTAATTGATTATGTATACTGGTTGTTGGCCATCCTTAAGGAGGTGCTTATTGATCGCTCCATATAGGTCTTCGACTTTGTCGCCCGCGAAAACAAAGCTTGCATATGCCCAATCAGGAAGTTCGACATTGTAAATCCTGGAGGTGACGGAAGTCACAATTCCAAAGTTATGACCAGCGCCCTGCATTGCCCACCAAAGATCCGAATCTTTGTCAATTGTTATTAGACTGTTAGAAACCCAGTGTTAGAATGGGCTACTTGTAGCAGAAATGATTCTCTTTTAGGGGGGTTTCGGTTCGTGTAGATGATAACCTAGAATTACCAAAAGGGGAAGTTAAGAACTCTTCAAGACATACTGCCCACTGGCGAGCACCATGTTCATTGATACGAACTGGTCGGAGATAAGCCCATGACGTCCTTGGAGAAAGCCATGACCACCTCCGAGGCCAGGCCCAAGTAGGCTGGTGCACTCACATCCTCCAGTCACTAACTTCATTAGCTGACCGCCTTTTCTGGAGCCCCAGGAGCATTTTCTGCGCTCACCTGTCTGCTTTGCCTGCGCCCAAAGACTGTCTATAACTGTTTTCGACAACGTCCCGCCGCCTATCTTGGCGGTTGTCCCATCACGCGCGATTTCAACACTACTCAGCTTGCTCAACCGGATTTCGATTCCATTTCGCAGCTTCCCAACCGTCGTAATGGCGCCGTGCCCGCCGTTGACTGCTAAGTAAGGGATGTTTCGTAAGTTGGCGTATTTGACCTAGATTGTTATTAGTGTCACGGAGCAAAACGACGCCGTTATTGCCCAAGGGGCAATAACGGTATATAGACCCCATTTCACCGCGACAATTAGCACACTTAAACGGGGTTGCGGTCATTGCGAAGCTTACAATCTCGGGTACATCCCCCTCAACACTAGGAACGACCACAATCCTAGCACTCGGGGCATCTAGCGTTGACCAACGGTTCGTGGCTTGAGAATAGCCATTTGAGCCCGGAAGGAAGATCTCAGCGCCTGCTGAGAGCCTTCCTTGAAGTTCCGTAACAACGTCTACTCGGGGGCAAAATCCCCAAAGACTGTTGGACTCGGGAAGATTTCGACATGTGGATGATAGCGCCCATGCGAGCATGGCTGTTACTACCTCCATTTCGCGATGATGTGTGTGTAATTCCAGGTCAAAGGGGAACGGGGAGTGGTGCCAAACATTCGACGAAATGCAGAGTTGAGCACTTAGTCTAGTGAAAAGTTAAAAAACTAACAAGCATCTAGGTGCCCCATAAAAAATGCGGTGAGAGAAGACCAGGAAGCAGATCCTTTTGTGGCTGGTGGCACTATGACCCCATACAGGCAGTCTTGCATACCTAGAGGTGATACACAAATATGGGTGAGCAAGATTTATGGCATCCTGAGAATGGTGTAAATAATCGACGTCTGCTGAATCGGCGGAATAGTGCCCGCCACACCATTCATGTCATACGGTATTTCGGCCTATAGCGATACTGAATGAACTGAAATAAATGGAGTCAAAAGAGGCCAACAGAGAGCTATGGGTAGGCCGGGAGCCTCCGGGGCTAGAGGGGAGGAAATAGATCCTGGGGGGTTAGAGCCTAGACGGAAGAATAGAGAAGATGTAGAGTAAAAACGACGCCGTTAATACCGTGTTGGTAATAACGGACTATACGCGACAGAAGAGCTCTACGAATACATGAGCGAGGCGGTCGCATACTTGCCTATTCTACGATGTGATTGTATGATTTACATCCTAAAAAGGGAGTTCGGGTCTTTTGGTTTAGCACGGCGAAGCGAATTTCTATAGTTAAGTACAGAGCATTTCTTTTCCATCTTCGATTCCTCAACCCGCGTCCTACGGAAGCGAGCGACAAGTAAATAACTGGTCCTAAGCGAGGTCAATATTTACCCATTGTCGTCTTACTGAAATTGTCCAGTGATCCAAAATATTAGGTCTCGCCAATCGCAATAGTACCAACTGTGAAGATATACAGCAAATTGAACAGACCCTGTGATGATCCTAGCTCCGCCAGACAGACTTTATCTTGCCTTACTTGAGCTGCTTGCCAGCTTCTCCCATTGTCTCAATCAAACGACGTCGAATGTGCTCACCGATGGTTGTCTCGACACCAGAGCCATCCAGTGCGGAGACCTTCAGCTTCAGATTTCCGTTCAAGAAGAAAGGGACGCTGTATCTGTGCTGGTCGCCCGACGTGATGACCCGGTGTCTGGCACTACGATAGTATCCCGCGGTCCACCTCTGCATCATATCGCCCATGTTGATCACGTACGTGTGCTCCTTAGGCGGTACTGGAATCCAGGCCTCTGTCGGCGGGTACCATACTTCCAGTCCTTTGGTGTGCATCTCCTGCAGCAGGATGGCTACGCACCCGAAATCGGTGTGATCACCCACTGTATTGGCAAGTCAGTGTTTGGCTTCATCGTTTGATACGAGTAGCGGGAATACCTCCAAACTGGCGCTCGTCTCGAACTTCTTGGGGGGCATAGTGGAGGAGTCTCATCGGGATTGACGGATTGACGGCGGCGGCATCGAAGACATCTGGTAGGCAAGCCCATTTCTCTGGGAGACCGAGAGCGAGTATTTTTAGCAACAGCTTGACGAGATCTAGCATGAGACCCTGGTATCTCATAATCGGTGTTTGCAGGTCTTTTTTGGGAATGGATTTTGGCCACAAATTCGGGCCTGTTGAGAAGGTACCAGCCTCAGAACTATCTTCGGGAATCTCGGCGCCAACGATAAACGCCTTTGGTGGCGTTTTGTATCAGCTGTTCTGAAGATGACATGATCTCCATTGAACTTCTCTGGGATTCATCATACCTCTTTGGTATCGGGTAGCAGGCCTTCTTGATGAGTTTGGATACCCGAAGGCTCATAACCTCGAAATGATTTGCCCATCGACTTCCCAATCCAGACCTCCATCTTCTCCTCGAGAGACAGCTGAAAGAAGCGCCGTGCGGAGTTCAAGGCAGATTCCTGGTCTTCAGGCGATACACCGTGACCTGAGAGGTAGAAGAAGCCGTACCTGGAGCACGCGTGACTCATTGCCTCTACTACTCTTCGCTTCGCTTCCGGGGAGGCATCGGGAGTGGTGAACGGACTGATGTCCACGGTCGGGATGGCTTCGGGAGTTTCATCACCAATAGACATCTTGAAGATTGACCCCCGAGTAAAGACAAGCGCGCGAGGAGATGCAGTGGAAGTAGCTTTCAAACATTATCGAGAGGTCTCTCAGCGACGTGTTTGTTATAGTTTCTGAGTTTCTAGAAGACGTGGCGTTTTTGGGATACTCGAGTGTGCTCATTAAAGCGATTGAGCAGCACCGGTGTGATTTTGGAGTCAATTCCTGTGCCCGCGCGCATAAGGTGTGTACCCGGGCCCCGGAAGTTGGTTCGGGTAGAGAGAAACTCCGGACGGCGTGGAAGCATGCTCCGTTCCAATTGGATCTTGAAAACAGGACCGAATGTGTTACGACTGTTGCTCATTCCCGAGGAGTTAAAACATACTAATAAAGAGTTAAGGTATAGCGATAGCGGTTGGAATGCCTATTGAACATACCTGTCGTTCCTCTATTCGCCGAGACGGCCGAGCTAAATCGGCTCGAGGATCATGCGGAGCATAGAGTAAATGGCGGCAAGACGTTCAATAAGTAGGTCCGAGCGAGTGGTGCTGCGCGGAGCCAAAGCGTCTTCTATTCATAAACGCATAGCGCGCTGTTTCTAATCCCGATATGTCCATGTGCCAAAATAGTTCATCTTGTACCTGACTGTACCCGAAGCTACGAACGACGACTATAGTCATCCCAAAATCTTTCACCGGACTGCCGTGTTCCACTCCTCTGTGCCCCACTCTCGCTTGTAAAGGAACTCGAGTTCTGGCAAAGCGGTCTTCCTACTATTCTCCAGAGCTCGTGGCCATGTCTTCCCAGAATGAATTCCTCGTCCAGATACCGGACAAGCCCAACGCCCTACAGGCCCGTCTTTCCAATGCCAGTCTGCACTTGAACCACATCAAGCCCCTGATTGAGACGGGGACAATTGTTCTCTCGGGCCCTTCCTTATCGCAACACCCTCAGAGTTCCGAGGAAGCCTTGACCATGACAGGCAGTATTCTAGTCATCAAGGCTGATACGGAGGCAATAGTCAGGCAGATGCTTGCCGAGGACCCGCTGGCTAGGGTAGGAGTATGGGACCTAGAGAAGATAGTGGTAACACCGATGAAGTGTTTTGTCAGAAAAGGTCTATGAATGGCTTTAGGCTACTAGGATACTCGGGAGAGGACGGTATACGATGTTCATTCTCACTGCAGCACAAATCCGAGCACGTTCTCTATAATATGACGAGGACAGGAAAGAAAAATAGCTCACCACTCACTGGTGCATGCCAACTTCCATCTTACTTGCGTCACGATTACTTCAAAATCACCATGGTGGAACGGAATCTTGAGTTAGACGTGTGAGCTGTTACAACACGGGATGTTGCGCGTCGAAGTGCTCGTGTGCAACAACTAGAAGCGCTCAAGTCTCCATTAAAATATAGAGAGGTCGTAGTAAAGTGCAGGAGGATAGGCGAGGGAGCTAACAGGGGCAAATTTATGCATGATGTAGAATGTCTTAAAACTTATGGGTAGAGGTTTAGTGTCCCCCTACTCCAATCTCTATTACGTCTTGATGAATATCTTGAACCCAGACCTATGCACACGAACCGTAAAGAAAACAAGCGACGAGACGAAAGTGACGGCGCCTGCGAAACTCCACAAGGCCGTCCATCTCAGGGGCTCTACTGTGCCGAGCACCCCACCACCAGCCGGACCTCCGGCCAAGAGTCCTAATGATATCATACCGAATCCCATGCCAATTCGAGTGCCAATCTTTGATTTGTCCTCTGTTATTGTTGCGAAGCAGACCGGCGGCATAGCAATGAAGACACCGCTGAAGAAGCCCGAGAGGACAGTCAGGGCGATGATACTTGCTTCGGTCTGAGCGCCAATGAAGCTGAACATCAACACAGCAGTGATGATGGTGCACGGGGTTAGGATGTTGAAGATGCCGATCTTGTCGGACAAAGCATTGGGGAGTATGCGACCAAAAGCCGAGGCTGCATTGAAGATGGCAACGATGTAGAATGATGTTCTGGTATCGGTCACTCGGGTGTTTTCGGGATAGAAGGAGATGTAGAAGAGAAGAATGCTTAAGCCTACGAAACCGATTAGGGCACCAAGAGCAAATGCCATGTACTGGAAGTCGGTGAAGGCTGATAGGTCGATGAGGGCTCTGGCCTTAGGCGATTTGTATCGCATGCGCATGAGGGCAATGGGGATCATAAGCGTGCCAAGCGCTATGAATCCGAGCACCCGGACAGCCCAAGGATAACCGATCTCACCGATGAGCCGATTGAAGACGATGGGATAGATCACGCCGCCTATCGAGGCACCCGACGAGGCCACGCCGACAGCGAGGCCTAGCCGGGTGTTGAAATATGTTGGGAGGATAGAAACACACGGGACGAACAAGCATCCCGCGCCCAGGCCAGCCAAGATACCTTGCGCCAGGAGCACCTGGTAGTACTCGGTCGCAAGACTGAGCAGCTCCATCCCGACGACGATGGCGAGACTCCCGGCGACGATGAGGGTCCGGAAATATCCCCTATCATAGATGGGACCCGAAAAGACGCCACCTAGGGCCACCAAGGCGGATTGAACCGATCCGATCCATGATATGTCGGAAGAGGAGCGTTCGAATAGTGCTCCGGACTCGTAATAGGTTTGAAAAACGCCGAAAGTGTTGAGAAGACCCCATGAATTGAAGAAGAGCATGAAACCACCGACCACATGGAGCCAAGCCTGAAGGCCTCCATTTGGTGGGGGAGGAGGAAACCCCGGCGCTGGTGTAGTTGTCGCTTCTTTGGTAGAGGGATCATCTGTGCCATCGGAGTGATCGTTGATATTTTTGTCTTGAACATTATTGGCGTGGTGGCCGTTTGGCACACCTGTCTTCTGCGTCTCGGGGCCCATGTCGTAGTCGCTTCGTATGTTGGCAGACCTGACTTCTTTCTGTCATAAAAATTGGTTGTGGGCGTAGATAGGCACACGTTCGCATCAATACAGCCATTGTGGGTACCCGGCATATCTATATATAACGCTGGTAGTATTTGTGCTCGGCCTTTGATCCCTCTGCTCGGCTTTGCCCATGTTTGGGCTCGGATTAGACACAGGGCTCGGATCAAACATTAAGCTCGGATCAAACTTAGAGCTCGGAGAAGAGCGGTGACGGGAAAGACCTGTTCTAGATCACTACGTCAAACCCAATATGAATAGGAATGATCTGCCGTGTGCATTACCTCGTGCATGAGTGCTTAGAGCACCTAGCAAGGTTGGCCAGTTAGTGGCAAACCGAGCCCGGCATTGATAGTTCCAGTCCTTCTAGATGGGTGTGCGGCTTCTACCAAGTCTTGACCGTAAGTCCGGCGGCGTTTGTCAGTTCGCGCGCAAAGCGACCTACTACTTGCGGTCACCCTGAATGGCTTGCGTGCAGCAACTATGGGTACAAAGGCAGTACCCAGCAGGTACTTTTGGGGGCTTTGAGAAACTCCGAGACCCGGATACTACTATATACCTCACAGGTCGACCAGTGGCCGGCTTGCTCTCCAATCGAATCTGCAACCGCAACGCCCCCAAAATTGGGCAATTTCCCATGCCTCATGCATGCTAATGATGTGATAAGCAGCGCTGCAACTCTGTGAGACATTGTCGCAGACGCCACCGGATTTAAACGCCATGGCTACGGCCCGAGATCCTGGAGTAGGTGGCCGAAAACGATCTCGAAATGTCTCACCTCTACGGCAGGTTCACTACCACAACTCAGTAGATAGCTACAGCAGCTTGCAGCGCCTCAGACACTAAGAAAAGGAAGGAAATCTCACTCCCTGATTAAAGTAGAATACATGTTGTTATGCTCTCACTTCCGCGTTACGTGTTCACGCCGTCGGCTCATTCAATGGAGGCTCAGTCATCAGCGATCGTGTGGCCGGCTGACGATTTCAATCCGCTTGTCTTCGGAAATATTCATTGGCATAGTCTTACAAAGTAGACTGTAGGTGATTTGTTATACGTGCACCAACGTTTTTAGTCACTTATTTCAGCGTTAACACTGCAGCGTCAAGCTAGTCAGAGTTTTGGTAAGATCTCGTAGGTGCGTAGCGTGAAAGAAGATACATATTGGTAGCGCCAAATATCAAGCGGGGAAAATTGAGCCGCCATGAAGACACACAACGTATTCTGAGGATCGGAGGAACAAGCATACGGTATCAGATACGTGGAAATGGACCCCCTTGTGAGCTCGGTACTTGGTTTAACAAACACATGCCCTAACTATTCTATCTACCTATTGACACCTTCTATCTTCATCGTGGCTCAGTACCCAAAGGGAAAGACATACCTACTCGCTCCCGCTCTGTGTGCTGCTTGAGGTTGAAGTAGTATTGGGGGAAAGAGATCGTTACTATCATGAAAAGGAATAACAAGCGGAGTTCTAGCAAGGAGCCAAAGGAAGCGTTACTTTAAGAACCCATTTTCCTTCCAAGCTCTCACAAAACGCCTCGCCAAGCTCTCGGAGACAGGGCCCACGTCCCTGAAAGTCTTCGAGTGCTCTCTAGTGTTAGTAGTGTCAAGGAGAAGCCCACCACAAGACATTCGGAGAAAGTTGTCGTCAAGAAAGCCGAGTAGGAGAATTGCTGGGTTGTCTCTTTCGGGCACTTGAGCCGAACGGGAGCTATCCTTGACGCGCTCCAGCCACTCCTTGAAAGGTATGACATTAGTCGAGGGAATCCCGAGTGCGTCGGCGAGTACCGGTGTCATATCCGGCCAGGCCTGACGAATGGGGTTGTCAATGTGATAGACGGGATGGGGTTCGATGTCGTCACTCAGCAGCAGGAGATCCACGAGCGTACCAGCAACTTGATCAACGGGCGTCCAAGATAGCAGACCGCTGAAGCGCGGAAAAGCGTTTAGAGATTGAGATGACTTTACAACGAAAGAGAAGTGTTCCATCGGGTTCCAGTAGCCACTGGTACTCGAGCCGGCGACTTGACCGAGACGGACGACGGCGGCGCGGCAACGGTGAGGATATTTATGTAAGGTCTCATCTATCATACGCTCGCAGACGTACTTAGCATCTCCGTAGCCAGTGGGCAAAACTGAATTAATTAACATGCGCTCCTCCGGAACATTTGCTTTCCTAGCCCACAGAGGCCAATAACCGACGGTTGCAATGCTTGAGATGAACTGAAATGTTACCCTGCTTCCACAATGACGAGTTGCAGAGGCATTGATAGCCAATTCCAGCATATTTCGCATGATTCGGAATTGAGGTTCGAATCTCTGCACTGGCCACTTTGCATTCATTAGCCAGGCGTTGTGGACAATATGGGTCACATGGGTGAGTTTTTCATAATCCTCCGTCGATAGACCTAGTCTATGTTCAGAGAGGTCCGTCTCGAAGATAATTAACTTCTCCATATCCTCGTTCGTCATCAGAATGCCCTTCTTGGAAAATGACACCTCCTGGCGCTTTCTCGGCTCCTGCTTGCTGCGCCGATTGAGGCAAACGACCCGGTGCACATCCGGCAGCCGTGCAAGATGGGCGACCAGATGAGCTCCTAGGCTCCCGGTTCCGCCAGTTACGACCACCCATTTGCCATCCGGGATGAAGTCATGACGACCCCCTTTTCGGGATCTATCAAGATTAGTCCCGAAATCATTGGTCATTTCGCGGACGTATCTGTCAACATCCTCTTGACGGGCAGAAAGATCAGCAGGCTGACTTTGCACGGACAGTTGTGGGACAGAGGGGCTTGGAAGTGATTCGCACCTCTCACCAGACGCCATAGCGATAATCAACTTTTCGAGCTTGTTCTCGGGTCGGCTACCATCAGTCCAAGCCACGTAGCCATATCCAACAGCTTGGAGTTCCTCGGCCCATTTCGACTCGCTTACAACTGCATGTGCGCGACCGTCGTCGAAGAACCACCAACCTTCGAATAAGCCGAAGACCATATCAACCCAGTACATAGTATCCGTCATTTCGAGTATCATAAGAAATCCGTCCGGCCGCAAAAATTTGCGCGTATTCTCTGCTGACTTTCGCAAAGAGTGCGTAGCGTGGATAGCATTGCTTGCTACAACAATATGCTGGGTGCCAATTAGGTCGGCATCGGGCGGACTCTCGATGTTATGGGTCCGGAACTTTATAAATGAGTACTGTTTGAACTTTTTGCGTGCTGCGGCAACAAAAGAGGGTGCAAGGTCTGTGAACGTGTATTCCACAGGCACTTCTAAGGTGGCCAGCAACGGAACGAGCCATTTTGTAGTTCCGCCAGTGCCTGCACCCACTAATTAAGCGACTCTTGTTAGTACCTTGGATGGTTCAACTATGTCATGAACGAGATCATGATGCGGTTTCTATGTGGTGACGAAAACTTGACAGTCTCCAAGCTGAAAACGTCATAGAAGTGATGGTTTCTAGAAAACACTTACTTTCGAGGATTTTCAAAACGCCCCTAGTCCTATCGATCGTCAAGGTCAAACTCGTGATGAAATTCTTCATCTGCTCGTAAAGAAGTCGATTCAACGGCCAGTCTGCATACAAGCCTGAGACGAGGTCCCGCCCTTCTGCTGTGCCAAAGATCAATTGAATGCCATCAGTATCTCCCCTCAAGACTGAGGCTAGTCGGGACCCGGTATAAAAGGTAAGTTTGTTGGCTGTATTCTGGTCAGGAAAGTGAATCAGGAGCTCGTCGAGTAAATTTTTGCTGGACCTGGGAGGCAGTGGCTTGGGTGTTCTCATAATGTGGCCTCCGCGAATGGTAACGGCCTCAGCCTCTTTCTCCAGCATACGATACAGATAATCAACTAAGCGACTGTACTCCTGGGGATGAGCAATTCGCGGGACTTCTTGACCAGCTTCAAATGCATCTAAGGAGCAACCCAGCTCATCGAAAGCTTCCAGTGTCAATGCAACGCACATCTGAGTCTGCAGTGGCATGACTGTTTGAACATAGTGCGTCTGATTGTACTTAGCAATCATGTCGTCTGTCAGACGTTTCGTTTCGCTAAAGGCTTGCATCACAATATTGAAAGGGAGCGTTAAGTGGCTAGTCGGGTCTACCTCAGCAGGGGTGAAAATGGCCCCTGTGAGAGACTGGGAGGATGTCGAAGTGGTGTGGCTGCTCGTCTCTGCTTCTGATTCTTCAGTGTCGCTCTCACTACCGATGGAAGGTCCTTCGAGCTTTTCATTGCCACCGTAGAGCATTTTGCGCACACAGGATATGAGACTGGGAATATCTGTGACTTCCATCAGATCGTTCTGGTGGAACTTGACATCAAACGCGACTTCAAGATCATGCGCTAGCTCCATCCCCATAAGTGAGTCAATGCCTAAGTCTCCGAGCAGGCTATCGGCTTTGATCTCATTTAGCTCCAGCCCAGACATGTCGGCCAAGATTGTCTTAACTTTTGTGGTCATGTCTGCTTCGTCGGACGGCTCACTGGGCTTGCTTTTCTTGTATGCAGCCACTGGAGCCGGTGCACTTGATCCTGGTGACGAGCCTTGTGAGGAACCTATGTCGAACTTGTTGATCTTTGGCTGTTCAGGTGACAATTCCGTGGGTCCGTTTCCTCCGGTGAGCCGCGCGAGCAACTTAGTCATGGAATTTTTAGACACCCTAATATAGCTGATACCAAGAATAGCTTCCAGCAGAGATCCGTTTACCGGGTTGAAGACAAACACATCCGTAAGGTACGACTTATCTGAGGGCCGGTGATGTGTTGCCAGGACATGGTAAGCCTCGGGACGAAGACTAGCTTCCTGGAGTTCCGGGGAACGTACCCACTGCTCAATACCGTTGGCAATGTAGATTTCGGTCGGATCTCTCTCAGTCATGCAGTTGACCCAGATGCCACCAACCTGGCAAAAGCTGTCGGCAAGATGCGGGTCAAGCCAAGAGCAATGGTTGTAGTCTTTTACTACAAGTCCAGCTGATTGGTTTCCACGGCCAACTAACTTTTTTAAGCTGCGATATTCCTCGCCGTAGTCGACGACATCAGAGAATACCTTATATATATTTCGGCTTTGGAGAATCTCATCCACCTCCCCGCTTTGCAGGAGCTCAACACAACGCTCATACCCAGCCATACGCTCGAGTCGTGAGAAATTGAGATTAGATGAAGGGTCGTCGACAGGAGCGAATATGATTGACCCTGTCGTGTGTGCAGCCCTTTGCGAGTTGGAGGACAGGTCGGCACTGAAAACCTGAAAGTTCCACGAAGGACCACTGCTGGATGCAACTTCACTCAGTTCAACCCACGTTGCCCGTTTTTGGTTGACACATAGAGGTGATGGATACTGAACAAGAAAAAACTGAAATAGCGATTTCGATGATGCCAGATCTGGTTTTAAGATGCGCACGGCTTGGATGACAAGGTCCAACTGGACAGTAGCAGGACAGATCGGAGCGGTCGAGGCAATCACGTGGCCCGCGACTAAGTCTGTGTACATTGGGACTGTGGTGTTCACTTTGAATTTAGCACACCGTCCATTGTCTCCGGTTGATCCCACGAGGGTGAGTAACTTGTTTGTATCGGGCTCAGATGCTTGGAAAATAGGGACCGGCATCGTCTTTGGAGGCAGTTTGAGATCTAGCCAGTGGCGCGATTGCTCAAATTGATATGGCGGAAGCAAAAGTGGCAGATATTCTGGCGTCTGAGCTGCATGATGCGACCAGTGAGTAACATGCAGACCTGCCTTCCACAGGTTCATAGTCGCGTCAGTTAAAGCATTCCAAACATTTCCACTTGCGAGGTTAATAGCCTGGAAAGTACAACCGCTACGACCCTCGAGAGCATGACTGGCCATTTTTGTGACCGTGGAGTTAGAACCAGCTTCCAGGAATACACAAGATGGATACTGCTCGACAAGTCTTTTCAGGGCATGATTAAAGAAGACGGGAGATCGCATATGGTCGGCAACGAACCTGGCCGAGAGTTTCTCTTGCGTCGCGAACTCGGTCGCTCTCTGAATCGGAATGACAGACTCGCGAAACTTTAGATGCTGGGCGCCTTTTTCGAGGCTTTCGTATATTGGATCTACAAGACTGCAATGAAAAGCGTTCGTGACGTTGAGCCTTTTGGTCCTCAGTGAGGAAAAGGCGGGCGTTTTCGAGACCAACTCGCTGACTGCATCAATACCGATAGTAGAGCCAGCTAGAGTGAAGCTGTGGGGGCCATTATAGCAGGCGATAGTTGCTCTGTTCTGAACACTACATGTGACCGACGCCTGAGCAAGTAGTGACTGTACATCAGCGAGGCCGCCTTCGATAGCCATCATCGCGCCTCTATCGCTGCCCCAGGAATCTCGCACAAGTCTTGCACGGTCGAGAACCATCTGTACGGTATCTCGTAAAGACAGCGATTGTGATATACAGAGCGCTGTAAGCTCACCAAAGCTGTGACCAACTAAAGCAGCCGGACGAATTCCCGAGTCTATCCAGCTTTGAGCGCACGCGTATTGTATTGCGAAAAGAATCAACTGTAACTTAACAGGATCTTCGATGGGCTCTGTTTCAAAAATGGCAGGAAAGATTTCCCCAGCGTTGAGATCCCGGACAACGTGGTCGACTGCATCTAGATGTCCACGGAGAATCGCAACTCGTTCGTAGATAACCCTGTTTAGCCCCACGAACCGTGAGACTTGTCCTCCAAAGCACAACACGGTGGGTGGTGAGGCTGTGTAGGTGACAGAGTCTATGCCAGCATCTTTCGATTCGTACTGTAAAAGTTTTTGTTCCAACTCGACTTTAGATCGTACGGCCAATAGGAGAAACCTCCCTAGCTCTACATTGCTTTGCCGGTGTGCGTTGAATGATATGTTTGACAACGAGAATTGGCTGTCGATATATGTTTTGTTCCTGAGAAAGGTTCGGAATGCTCTTGCGTACCTACGCAGGCTTTGGTCATCGATTCCGCATAGTCGAAAAGGATATTTGTCTTCAGGAGAGCCCTCGAGGATCTTGGCCTTGGGTGGGCCAGTGTGCTGTGTCAAGATCATCGATGCATTGGAACCCGATGCCCCATAGTTGTTGATTAAGGCGGCGCGAAAATCAGTATCCCAGGCTTGCAAACTGGTAGGAATCTTGATGTGATCAGTTGACTTCGCGCCAATCACTGGATTGATATTGCCGAAACTGGCCTGAGGCGGGATCATCCCTTTTTGGATCATAAGCAAGATCTTAATGAGAGATACGATCCCCGATGTGCACTCCACGTGACCTACAGACCCTTTAACAGAGCCGAGAACTAGATCATCATTTCTAATCGGGCCCCCGAAAACCTGGCAGACACTTTGATACTCGACAGGATCGCCAACAGGTGTCCCTGTGCCATGGGCTTCAACGACAGAGATCTGAGCCGGCACAAGGTGCGATTTGGAGGTAACCTCGCGGAAAAGATCCGATAGAGATGGCACATTTGGAACAAATATAGGAGTGCAATTCTGGTTTTGCTGCACAGCCGTGGCTGCAATGATACCCAGAATCTGGTCACCATCCGCTAATGCAGCCGATGCTCGTTTAAGGAATACAGTGGCTATACCCTCACCTCGGCAGTAACCGTCGGCCGCGGCGTCAAAGGGTTTGCATTGGCCCGTAGGGCTCAAGAACGAGGCCCCGGCGAGGTTCTGAAACCATAGGGGGTTGGTCATGACGTGAGTGCCGCCTGCAAGAGCACTCTTACATTCGCCATTGATGATTGCACGGCATGCTTGATGGACGGCCACTGCAGAAGAGGAACATGCAGTGTCTATAGTCAATCCAGGGCCGGTCCATCCAAAGTAGTGGCTTATTTTACCCGCAATGAACGACTGAAGATTCCCAACAGCGGTAAATGGGTTTGCAGGATGGCATGCAACATTGGCCTCGTAGTCACAGGCACAAACGCCAATGAAACACCCAACACTTTTATCAGGGCTTGCGGAGTGGAAGTAGCCGGATTGCTCAACTGCCTGGTAGGCGATCTGTAGTAGTTGACGTTGTTGCGGGTCGGTATTTGCGCTTTCGCGAGGACTTTTCTTGAAAAACTTATGATCGAACATGTCGTATCCGTCGATCAGATTGGCAAACCATTTCCGTGTCGGGTCCTCGTCGCGGAAGGCCGTTTCAAAGCCAAACCGCTCCCTCGGGACCTCTTGGTGTTGAGACTGGCCGGAACACAGAAGTTCCCAGAACTGTTCGAGGTCATCGGCTCCAGCCACTTTACACGACATGCCGATAACAGCTATGTCGTTGTCTGAGTAGGCGCATTTGCGGATTGGCAATGTTAGAAGACCCCGATTACCTTCGTACAAGTCCGGAAGATGAGACACCTGTTGATTGATCCCTCTCATCAACGAAGGCGGTATGCATCGTTCGGGTCCGATAGATACGACAAGCGCATCCCTTTTCATTACAAGGGCCTTGTGGGTAGTGGAGAAGGCCTGAAACCAATATGACGGCTCGACGAGAATAGAATGCAAGGCATGATGGTGAAGCGAGCCGGATTGCACTCCGGTGCCTCTGGCATCTGACTGAACTGGAACGGCAAGGTTGGATGCGTCAGGCAGTTGGTATTCGGGGCGGGAACTACAAAAGTCCATGATCGCATTGAAAATCTCCAAGTTACGCGGACTGTGGAACCGGCCATGAAGTCCGACTTCAGTCGTGCTTATGCCGCATTCGTTGAGCTTGTGTTGAAGCTTGGATATGGACGACAATGCAGTTGTGACAGTGGCGCGATTATCGTCGTAATTGACGGAGACATACGCCTATGCGAAAGTTAACGTCGTGCTTGAGACTCAATCTTGTGAGGATATGGAGCGACCAGAAGAGCCCACCTAGTGGGAAAACGGGGACGAATTTACCTCGGCGTCATCTCTCAAGATAGTAACCAAGTCCTCTTCCTGCTTCTTCGAATTCCAGATAATGCTGAGACATCCTGACGGTCCCAGTGCTTCGTCCTGGGCGTCCACAGCTATACCAATAAGCATACCTAGTCGGATTGCGACTGAGCCATTGTGTTCGAGTTCGGCACGGGATCTGGAGCTAGATACCGCGAAGGCAGCCAGTGTCCCAATGCAAAAGCCAACGACCTGTGTCAAACAAACGCCGTGACTACTTAGGCCTGCTGGGTATTTGACTCCCGGGCTTGTGTCTTCCGCAAGTCTTATGAACTGTGCCAAGTGTAAAGCGACAACTAAAGGAATCAAAAGGGTGTTCGGTAGTGGCAGAGCCGCACTGAGCTGCTGTCCCGTTTGATCAAAGGTATCCCTGAGGTCCTCGAGACTCGTGAGGCCAGAGCTGGCAATACGGATATCCTCAACAGAGCCTCGGATAGTTTTCCAATCATCCGGCAATGATGAAATAGTTCTGGAAATCCAATCATACTTCTTATCTGTGACGAGACTGTCACGAAGTTTTCTCACAGTATCATGATCGAGGCCTCGAGCAAGAGGCCCAAAAAGCAGGAAGAGGGGGCACTGTTGTGGAATTTCCGGGCGGACGTGGGTGTTGGACATGGCGACTTGGAAACTATAGGGTGTAGCCGGGAGCTCTTCTCGTAGTGATGTAAGTTTATGAGGTGTATCAACATTCAAGGCCGACTTGTCAATGGTTCAAATTTTGGACAAGGGTTGTACATCTCCCTCAGACTTAGCGAAAACGGAACAGCGAAATGGGGTCAACTTGCAAAGTACCGCAACGCCAAAGATCGTCTTTATTTTCCGAGCAGCTCAAAGGTAAGGCGATCTCCTACCCGCCCTCGAAGAATACAGAGCCCCCAAGCCGAGCGATGGTTGCGAATAACAGAGCCCGGCGTACATCTCGGTTGCTTTCCATGGGGCGCGCACTCAATTCAGCAGTCCTCCCAGCGCCCGCAGACCGTGGGCCGTAACGTCAGCGCAGGCGATGACCGGATCATTTCAGTGACCGGTCGAAAGGTATCTCTGGTCGGGGGCGTGAGGGTGAGTGGTCTCGGGAGGTCTAGGTACCCGGGCAGTCAGTACATGGTGTGATGCCTACGGCCCTACCCTTACTCGTGGTCTCTCGATGATGACACAGAGTAAGTACTTGCCCCACTGGGGCCCGGGGTCCGGGATTTGGTCGACAAAAAAGGGGCGCGTCTTGAAGTCGGTCCGAACTCCGTGCCAAGATCGTATCAATAAGCCTGCCCGGACCTTCGGAACAGCATTTCTGCGGCTCTGCAAGGGAGACTATCAGCAAGATTCTACTAGGCTAACAGCCCCTTAGAGGTTCGAAGTGCTTTCCCCATCTATGAAGTTGAAGTATCCAGGTATCAGCGAGACACTTCGGGTAGTCTGTATCTCCGACACAATGTCACCGCTCTTGCCAGTACCAATTCATGGCCAAGCTACCATGAGCGTGGTACATAGGGCCGACCTTGAAAAAGATTCGTCAGCCTCTGCCCCGTTTCAAATGAGCGATCTTAAGTCATCGATGATTCTTTCTCTTGCATCGCGACTGAAGTAATACAGTAAATAAACATGTCGACTAGCCCCCCAATAGAAGCCATCGATGTATCGATCGTCGGCGGCGGCATCATCGGGCTTGTGCTTGCCGTCGGGCTCCTCCGTCGCGGCGTACGAGTCAAGGTTTATGAACAAGCCAGGGGATTCCGCGAGATTGGGGCTGGCATTGCTTTTACGGCTAACGCGATAAGATGCATGGCGTTGATTGATCCTGATATTGTAACTGCTCTCCGGTCTGGGGGGTCGGTTGCAACGTCCAGCGGTGCCGATGACGACCCAAATGATTATCTCCGCTGGATCGATGGCTACAATCAGCGGCGTAAGGAAGAACCTCGCTACCAGAAGCTTCTCTACAAGATTGATGCTGGGTACCGCGGATTTGAGGGCTGCCGTCGCGACCAATTTCTCGAAGCTCTGTCCTTGTTCATTCCTAAAGGAGTCATCGAGTTCCAGAAGCGCCTGGACTCACTTGACAATCTGGCAGACGGAAATAGAATCCGCATGACCTTTTGCGATGGGACCATAGCCGAAGCTGACGCCGGTGAGCTGTCGCAAAATCTATCTAACAGCAAAGATAGCCAACTGACAAGTGAGCCCTTCCAGTTATTGGGTGTGATGGCATCAAATCACGGGTAAGGGAGTCTGTTGTGGGCAAGGGTCACCCAGCTTGCGACCCTCACTACACCCACAAGGTTGCATATAGAGCCTTGATCCCGATGGAGAAGGCCATTGGCGTATTAGGTGAATACAAAGCCAGGAATCAGCACAACCATGTCGGACCCAATGCACATCTGATTCACTATCCTGTAAACCAGGAGATGATTAATGCAACCGCGTTTGTCACAGATCCTCTGGGTTGGGCTGATGACAGGCAGATGGTGCTACCAGCTCGCCGAGGAGATCTGGAAGAGGTTTTCGCAGATTGGAACCCTTGCGTGCAAAATGTCATCAAGTTGTTCCCTCAGCAGCTTGAGAAATGGGCGGTATTTGACCTCTGGGATTATCCCGCCCCAAGCTACAACAAAAATACCATATGTCTTGCCGGCGATGCAGCACATGCATCCAGCCCCCATCACGGGGCCGGTGCTTGTATCGGCATCGAAGACGCCCTCTGCCTCTGCGTGCTCATGAGCCGTGTCCACGAGTCGGTTTCGCGCGGCGCAGTCTCGAAAGCGAAGGCTCTGACCGCCGCGTTTGCTGCTTTCGATGGGGTACGGCGCACACGGAGCCAGTGGCTTGTAAATAGTAGTCGCAGGGTTTGTGACTTATATCATCAGCCTGAGTGGGCTGACCAGGCTAAGTGGGAAAAGGCGGAAACGTGCTTTGAGGAGATCAAAGACCGCTCGTTCAAAATATGGCATTTTGACTACCAGGGGATGATAACAGAAAGCAATGGCGCCTATGATATCAAATTGAATACTACAATGGCTCTAGCGAGTTCCTCAAGAATATAGTGAGGTTCCGGTGTGGCAGACGACGATGTCCATTAGGTCAAACCGAGCGCATTTTCAATCCTCTTCCAACTCTGATGTGAAATGCTCATAGCATCCCAGTCTCCATCTCAGAATTGATTGAGCCTGGTTGAATGCCCTGTGCTATTATTAGCTCACACATGAAGGTGCCTACATCCTGCAAGTACCATGTTTGTACTCGAGCTGCGCCTCGTTGGTGGCTAGAAGTGAGATGATATCAACACTTAGGCAGAATTTCTATCGTCGTCGCAAGACTATGATCTTTTACCAACTTTGGAGCATGGCTATGAAATCACAGATCGGAGCAAATATCGGGCCGATTCAGGGTTGGCTAGAAACTGCCTTGCACGTAAGTAAAGCTTCATGCCCTTATGCTAGCTGGGGATATTGGTGTGCTTAGCCGTTGCTGACTGTTCTCTTTTTCCATACTACGCACCAGAGGTAACGTCCCGTGAGTCTGTCGGCTTCCTGCGTCTTTCTAACCAATATTACAGGGAAGGGTCGCATTTGTTACTATATTTGGAGAGGCGTGGTCTCCCGTTCGCCCCTTTTCCTTTATCCCAACATGAGCTGAACCCAGGGCAGCCAGTGATAACGCTTGTTGGCAGCCCAACACGCCACCACTCCTATCGGGTAGCATAATGAGCAACATCGCGTAAACGGTCTTTCAACTTTCGGGGATTAGGGACTTGAAATGGATTGGTAAACCTGCTTTGGTGTGGTGATCCTTCGACTATGACCGTGTCTCATGAGGCGACCCATCCTAGGAACAATACCAGCCACTTTCTCGATGCGCGTATATAAGGGTAGGCTCTACTTGTGATGGCTCCCTGAGTCTCGTCAAAACGCACAAACTTGGGCTCCTCTAAGATTCTCCTATGAATTCTTCCCTCACTTGTCTTTCATCTAAACAAACATGAGGCTCAGCAGTCCAATAGTGACTGCCATCCTTACCCTCACATTACCGTGCTTTGCGATCAGTCCTTACGACATAGAGAGCTATGCCCCAAAGGATGTGATACGACGGGATGTTGCTGTGATTGGTGGCGGCGCATCGGGAACTTACGTCTCTATTGAATTGCGCGATCTCAATAAGTCCATAGTTGTTATCGAGCGTTCGTCACAATTAGGTGGCAACACGCAGACATATCTGGATCCCAAAACAGGTGTGCCCATCAACTATGCCCTACAGATATACCACGATGACGCCATTACCAGGAACTTTTTCGCTCGGTTGAATACTTCCGTTGCTACGACGTCCTTCAATTTGTCTACTTCTCCCGTCTACGCAGACTTCTCGACGGAAAAACTTCTCCCAAACTACACAGTGCCACTCATTGGCGACGAATATCTGCGAGAACTTCACAAATATCCCTATTTGGAAGATGGCATTAACTTGCCACAGCCCATACCCGCAGATCTTCTCTTAACTACACCGGATTACATCAAGAAATTCAATCTCCAGGGCTCTGCACCTGCCATTTTCGACACACCCGCAATCCCAGGAAACCTACTAGAGACATTGATGCTCTATATGTTCAATGATCTAAACACCCTGTTCTTGGATGAGGAAGCCGGTGCGGCGATAAACAATGCGGATGGCGACAACTCTGAGCTTTACCGAAACGCGCTGGCTGAATTGAGCACTGATGTGCTGCTTAACTCCACCGTTGTCTCGGCCAACCGTACCGGCAACGTGAGGCTAGTCATCAAAACGCCAACAGGAAATAAATTGGTCATCGCCAAACAGCTAGTGGTTGCGATGCCGCCTGTTCTGGAGAACATGAACCCTTTCGGTTTGAACCCTCGGGAGCGGGGCATCTTGTCGCAGCTCTCAGGCAAGCCGTATTACTCTGGGGTTGTCCAAAACACTGGTCTACCCGATAATCATGTCTACAAGAACCGCGCAACAGGCACGGCCTTCCATGTGCCAACACTACCAGGCGGCATCCTCTTGAACCCCACGCGCGCTCCTGGTTTGTTCTACTATTGGTTCAGTTCTGAGACGCGTCTTTCCCAGGCCGAGGTTGAAGGGGCTATGAGAGATTCAATCAAGAAGCTACAAAAACTGGAATCGTCTGCAACCACCGCAGAGCCTGAGTTTGTTGCCTTCAGTGACCATTATCCCTTTCATTTATCCGTCTCGTCAAAAAGCATCAGGAATGGCTTTTATGATGCAATGTATGCCTTGCAAGGGTATAGAAATACGTGGTACATCTCATCGTTGTTTGTTATTGGCTCGAGCCAGCTATGGAACAATACAGCGGCTATGCTGCCTAGAATTGCTGCCACTTTGTAGACCCTCTCCCTTTTCAAGGAGTCATAGTAGCAGCAATAGAACCCATCGGAGAGTTCCGAGCGAGTCTATAATACTTAACCCATAGTTAGTGTTTTAGGGGGAAAGAGACGGCTTATTACATGTTCAGATGTGTCAATACTCATGAGGCTTTCTATAGGTTTAATCTAAAGGCTTCAAACGTCTACGGTGTTCCTACAGCCATGCATCACTCCACTGACGTCTTGCATTCTTTTTTTAAGGAGATCGCCCAATTCAGGATGCAAAGCAAGGATCTCTGCACACGTCGATAGCGGCATCTGCGTCAACGGATGGATCTATAGAAGCTGGGTCAGCTGGCCGCAATACCACAGTAATGTAAGTGAGTCGGTTGATATGGGATCTTGTACCTTGAAACCGTTCATCTGAGAGAGCCTCGTCATCAAGTTAATCATCTCTGCCACAGCTGCCGAGGCTCGCAAATGGGACTCGGCCAGGCCCGCCTCTCCCTCATCGGACTGCGACAATTTCAACCTCGTCAATCGATCATGGTACAGCACCGCACTCTGCCACATCATGTTCACAAAAATCAGCATGGGATCTGACTCTTGTAGGTTTGGCGGATAAGAACCGCAGAAAAGCTCGATTCTGCTCGATAATGTGGCGCTGATCTCCTCGTGCCGCTCCCAACAAGACCGCGAGGCATTCTTGTTCAACGTAGCTCCTACACAGAAATGCCTGTGGCTCAGGACGCGACCACTGAGAGCTGCCACAAGGATGCACTCGACAAACGGAGACCGTGAGGGCCCAAAATCTCCCATCGTCAAAGCGTCTTGAAGGAACCCCATGCAATTTGGCCGGCCATGCTGAAAGTCTGTCTCTGGGGCTGGCAAGCGGGTTACGTTCTGTGGGGAAGGGGCGTGGTCAGTCAAACGTATCTGAGGAAACACTGCGGGGTTGTATGAATTTGGTACCTGATCGCCAAAAGTCATATGATCACCATTTCGTAAACTGAAAAAGCGATCTAGACAATAAGCCATCCAAAATGTTCTCCTCTTCATTTCCGTTTTAATGAGATCGGTCTGTTCTGCCACCATATCCAACGCATCAGTATCCTGAAATTCTCTGAGCTGGATAGTCCGGAAAGCCCGGCCTAATGTTGACCATGCCCGGTGAAAGTCCACACACATGAACTCGTGGGTTGCTAGGATGAGCCAGGCTTGTACCTGTTCGAGGTCTGTTTCTTGCGAACTGGAGGTCCTCATGTCCAGGGCCTCGAGCGCCTGACGAGTGTTTCTATACAAGGGATCTCGCAGGCCCTGATACTGGACCGATGTCGATGACGCCAGAGTCCACACGGCATAGCGGAGGCACAATTGGGCTGCCGATTTGCCTGGTTGCTGCGCCTCAAAGAGGTATCGCCTTTGGTTGAGGATCGGTATACACCCATGCAACCTATCAAAATAAAGTTGATCCCTGTCCAACATTAGGCTTTGAAACGTACAATCCTCATCTCTTGCGCTGTCTAGGGACATCGCGAGGACTACCTACAGATCGGCCTGCATGGCAGTCGAGATGTGTAAGCCAGCAAAGTTGTCTTGTGCCTCTATAAGAGCTCCGGATCGGACTGTGTCGGGCAATTTGACATTATTACCAACATCAGCACTGACATCGTCTGTATGTTGCAATGGCGTTGGTGAAGTTTCAAAGGGCCCGAGCTCAACCGGCGTCGCACCTGATTCGGTCCCAGCGGACAGCATCGCTTGGAAGTTCCAATCGTTCTGGTCAAACTCAAAATCCCAAGTTGTGTCTTCATTGGAAGAAACCTCATTCATGGGCGCCGGTCCATGCTCACCTTGTCGGCTTCGTAGTAGCTCCTCTTCCAGAGTTGCTGGTGAGTATCCATCAGTCAGCTAGGCGCCAGCTTCAACTAGCCGATCTTGGCTCGGGAAAAAAAGGCGCCCGTAAGTCGTACCAATTCGTTCTTGGAGACTTTTAAGGTATCCCGTCTTGGGCCCTCGGGCAGGCCGGAGGGCCGTAACATGACACTCAACACCAGACGCGTGACAAAGGCCGCATCGAGGACGCTGTCTATCACATCGCACCTTGAACAAAGTTAACGCTGGGGGTATTTGAGCCAAGATAACTGTCCTACCTTCTTCCTTCTACATTCTTCGCAGGCCGCACCGGGCTTCTGTCGGGATGACGGAGGACTAGCGCCGTCAAGATTAGAATCGGGCATTTTCAAATTATTCCGTGTTGCAAGTTACGGATATTGATTAGCGGTTGGCCAGTTCTTTGCACGACCTAGCAATGTCCATTCTGCAATCTAGAAGTAAAACTCACCCGAGCCGGCGTGCAACATGAATGGTTAGGGCAGCGCTAATATTGATCAAACTCAGCCGACTAATATCGTTTGATCCTAGTTTTGTCTATACAGCATAGACTATTGTCACTTTGGTGCCAATTATTAGTTTGAAAAAGGCGGCAAGGCATCAGCTTACTTGCAGGACCAGGCCAAGTAGTACGGCATATCGCAATGGCGAATATTGGTTTTCTGTATATCACTTGCAGATAGATAGGCGTAACAGGGCGAATCTGACTGGCGAGCCGGACATCGAAATGAGGCTTTGCAGTCCTCTCAGATGATCTAGCTGGCTCAAATACGGACACACTGCATAATCCGCCGAATCCTATATGCAGAGTCAAATCAATCAGACGTGCCATAATACGAGCGATAATTGTGGCAGCCGTCAATAAAGCTACCGATCTGACCGCGCTCTTACCAAATGATACTCTACATGCAGTGATGCGCGTCATCTCTATACCACGGAGTCATAGAGGCGTCGCAGCCATCATGTACGCTCGGCTAGACGGGTTGAATCCTGCGACGATACCATGTCAGGCCTTCAAGTTTGTGGGAAAAGGAAATGCGGGAGAAAGTGTAGGGATATTGAGAACTAGGACATTTGCATATGGGAGCCTATATTCCAACGCTCGCTTACTTTCACAGCCTTGCCCACAATCAGGTGCCTGCTAAGAATCCGGAGGAGTTCCATGCAAACTCGAAGATGGCAAGGCCGAGTGAAATTATAGTACATTAAGTATCCTACAAGGGCGGCAAAGGCTGATCAACTGAACTTCTCGGGAACTGGAAATAAGCTTCGTCTAGCTAGCGTAGCTTCGGCAACGTAGTCAAGCCGGTCTACTCGATCCTCCGTCACTGGTCTGACTAGGGCGCTGTTCCTTCTGCAACGCTGACCATAATGACTCCGCCAAAGTCATGTGCGGAGTAGATTGAAAAGTACCTCGCAGCACTCACCCTGAAACCTGCAGCTCGCCTGCCACCCTACCAATCTTGTCACGAGCTCTCAGGTATAGATAGGAACGTCATTGATCATGATGAGTATGGTTTTTGGTAAGTAGTGATATGCGTCATCCCGTGTCTCACGATATAGGTGTTACCTTTGGTCACCGAGTTGGTGAGGGTCAACGGGCCAATCAGAGGCCAAGGACCTCTCAACTTTTCAACTGCAATATATCGAATTGACTTTATAGGCCCACGAAGCCTCCGATCGCCTACAGACTGAGACATACGCGATATCGGTGTATAAATAGGAGGTCTAAGGTATCGATCGATAGATACAGTCTATTTTGAAGGCTACGGACCTTTGAGAGATAAAAGGCTAAGCTCTAGGAATGGAGGTCGCGGGAAGGATTCTTAGCTCTTACGGCCAAGGCGGGCGGGTGGAGAGTACATTATTTGACAAGATTGGCACGGGGTAGATAGCGCCGGCTTAGCGGGGCAACTTCGGCGGCGTTTTGAGCATCTAGGCTAGACTAGTCTATGTCTCGTCCGTGAATGTGGAATATCGGGCTTGTATGCGGTATGTATTAGGTATCTGGTTATAACACGCTCACAGATCCCTAGGTAATTCTGACGATCTCGCACTCTAGCGTACATCATACCCAAGTGCGGGACATCAACGACGATGTGGCGTTTTCTATGGATGCCTTCAAAGGTATGGTCTCCGTACCCCTCAGGTTCTTATTAGTACCTACTAGGTACGAACGATGTACTTATGTATAAGACCAATGAGGCGCAAGGCGAGAAAGGAGACCGGAGATATCCCTAGACATCACTAGCGCCGAGCGCCGAGCCCCTCTTCCGAGGCTCCAATCAGCATCTTATCACCGTCGGAGCGGAAATAAGCTTTACCACATCTGGGCCAGACAGATTCCCGGCCAGGCTCTTTGTTACAATCTCCTACACAACAAAAGAGGCTCCCGGCCCAGTCCGGGATCCAAGTCTCGAAACTGAATCAAGGAGCATAGGCGCTTGTCCGGCCCTCATCCCAATGTCTTGGGTATATAATTGCATGCCAACATACGCGAACTGACCTCCATTCCGCCTGGGCAATCTACCCCTCTTAGATGCCGCGATTTCTTTCCTCTCTGCTTCCTACAGCTAGACTATCACTCAGATCGAAGCCAATTGCAAGGTCACTGAGCAATATGGCGCCTCAAAACCAAGCTGCCTGGATCATGGAGGCCAAGAGCCATCCTTTCCAAGTCAAAGACGCTCCCATGTGGACGCCTGGCAGTGGCGAGATCCTCATCAAAAACTCCGCCGCCGCCATCAACCCTATTGATGGCTCACTCCAAAACACCGCTTTCTGGCCACTCAACTATCCCGCCATACTCGGGCAAGACGTGGCAGGCCATGTTGTCGCCGTGGGCGCCGACGTCACCAGGTTCAGAGAAGGCGATCGCGTCGTGGGCCACGCCTTGGGCATGGCAACCAAGCGAAGCCAGGACGGCGGATTCCAATTGTACACCATCTTACAGTCCCACATGGCTAGTCCGTTGCCTGCGAAGGTCTCCTTCGAGAGTGCTTGTGTCCTTCCTCTCGCTTGCTCGACTGCTGCTGCGGCTCTGTTCCAAGACAGCGGTCTACGTCTCCAGCTGCCAACTGAGCCCCGCGCGCCCCCGACCGGCAAGACGGTTCTGGTGTGGGGAGGCTCGTCCAGCCTCGGAAGCAACACGATTCAGCTTGCTGTTGCTGCCGGATACGAGGTTATCACGACCGCATCACCCAAGAACTTCGACTACGTGAAAAGACTCGGCGCCAGCCAAGTGTTTGATTATAAAAGCTCCGACGTGCAAGAAAACCTCGTCAATGCTTTCCGGGGAAAAAGCATAGCAGGTGCTCTTGATTGCATTGGTGGGCCTTCGTGGCAGATCTGCATGTATGTTGCCCAGCAGACGGCTGGCGACAAGGTAGTCATCAGCGCCAAGCGCGGTTTCCCGGAGCCGCTGGAGGGAGTGACGATCAAGGGTTTGTTCGGTACCTCCGTTAAGGATAGTCATGTCGGGAAGGCGATCTACGAAGGCTTCTTGCCACAGGCACTAGAGTCAGGATCTTACGTGCTGGCGCCCGAGCCATTGGTCGCGGGCAAAGGGCTAGGTAGTATTCAAGATGCTGTCGACTTCCACAGGAAGGGGGTATCTGCGACGAAAGTAGTCGTTACTCTGTAGACTACATCATCAAATAGGTGCGCTGTAAGGCCAAAGGAACCCTAATGGCTCAACGGGGTGGAATATATCAATATTTAATTGATAGGAAACAAGGATTAAATAGTGGGAATTCATGTTCTTTATTACCCATAGCTAAGGACTCTATGTTACTAAAGTTTACGACGTTTCATTTTCTCGTAGTTTTCCTGGAGAAGTAAGTCCAGCTGTCGGCATAGGAGAGCGCCGACTCAAAGCTATGCACAAAGTGATATCTCCTTTCGACATGGACGAGGGCCGTTATGCAGACCTTCCCCCCCTCCCCCACCCTCCACTTGATCCTTATTCTCTGGACTAACAATACACTCTAGGCCCTTAGAAAGTAATGAGGCCTATTTTATTTACGACATTAAAATAATGTTTTCCCAAGCCCTAGCACCGCAAATCCATTTCTAATCGTAACAACAAACGCCACTGAGCTACACCAGCACCGAAACAATTATAGCAGCGTTGTCAAGATCGCTAGCCGCCACTCTATCAGTCATTACGAGTTTCTTCAACTACTCTCCCACCAGCTGCAGCGCACGCTCGACTACGGAATCACCTCCCTGGAGATTACCGGCGCCCGCGGGGCCCTATTCAAGGTCACGCTCCTCGCATACGGCTACACCTTTATAGGTAAGGGCACAGTACAGGCGTTTATCCCCGATCTAGAGCACGAAGCCCGGGTCTACGAGCGGCGCAAGGACGTACAAGGTGTCCACATACCCGTCTTCCTGGGCGCCATCGATTTGCGGTCGCTGAACAGGACATACTACTACGACTTCCGCATCGACGTCGTGCATCTGTGCTTTATGTCCTGGGGTGGTCTTAGCCTAAGAGACGGCCAGGATCTAGATAAGAATAAGTCTACCTTACGGTGCGCGGCGGCGGAGACGATGAGGGCAATCCACCAACGGAGAGTGGTGCACAAAGACGCCCGCTACGAAAACATACTTTTCAATCCGCAGACGGGCGGGATCATGCTGATCGATTTCGAGCGCTCGCAGCTCCTTGACATGACCCGACCAACGCTCGCTACCCTCGAACCTAATAAGCGACGGCGGGTTCAGGATTCGAAGGAACGAACCAAATCGATAGATTGTTCTGGCGATTTCTTGGCCGATTTGGCGGGAGTGAATGCGGCATTCTAGACTCTACGAGTGATGCCCGAGCTTGAGATTAGGGCAGTCCGGATCGAGGACGTCTCCCTTGACCAGCCCGAGGAGGCACTTCTGAGTGCAGTACGCCAAGTCCCCATGAGGCTTCCCTACGAATTCGCTCCGGTCGCTACCTCGACGTCCGCGGCCCCTGGTTCGGCCTCCTCCACCAGTGCCCTGACTCCCTCTGCCGTCTGAATGCCGTGCCGCAAGCCTCGCGCTCCGTCGACTGGCCTGTCTCTCTGTGGGACTGGGTGTGTTTCGACGATTGGGGCTTCTACCTCCATCCTCGCCACTATCATCCTCGTCACTCCCCCGCATCGCGGGGTCATTGCCATGCTCTCCGTCCCGTTTAAGGCGCCGGCTCTGGCGGGGCGCCGTGCGGTCGACAGACGAATATGTGCTGGGGATGAATGAGGGGGAGCTTCGGGGAGGTATCCGCTGCTCTTCTAGGACCGTGCTTGCCGCGTTTCTAAAATCGGTGGTCCAGGTATGCAATCCACTAATCGCCCGGACCCGGACATCTTGCCCGCGATACGAGTGATCGCTGAGCGCAAGGAGATAGAAACCCAAGTACTGAGAAACGGCGGAGCAGGAGCGATAGTTATTGTGAGCGGCAACTTCCTCAGCAGGCTCGGCGAGATGGTAATAGACTGTTTGGGGGTCGTCCCAGTCGATCTTGAGAAAAACGATGCCTTCGCCCGTTGTCAAGAGCCCGTACGCCAGGCCGGACTTTACCATATAATGGAACGCCTGTGTGACAGCCGAGGCAACCAGCTCAGTTGCGTAGTGGTAGAACTTGGCTCCCTCGTCTTCCGGGATCTTGTTGTTCGTGACAACTTCCAACATATCTATTTCTCTTAGGCCGGCACGCAGTTGTGGAAGAGAGAGCTTGTGTGGTGGTTTGTATTCCGAAATGGCAACGGCACTTCTCTTTTCCGTTCCTTCCTCTTCATACCGATAGACACAGATCTGGTCAGGGTTTAGCCTGGGAGGGTCTTCGGCGGGATTAGGTGTCTTCGGGCGCTCCTCGACCTGCTCTGGTTCTTGTGGAGGAGGTGGAGGAGGTGGTGGTGGCTGTTGGGGCTGTCGATTGGCAACTTCGTAGTGAGAATCGCTGAGGGCTTTGAGATGGTTCTCAAATGCGATACCATGCCCGATCTTGAGCCTTTTTTGAAATTTCCTCGACCTGCTGAGTTCGTGGACAATGCACCGAACCGGATCCTCAACACAGTTATGGAGAAACGTTTCTAGCATCTTCTCATTTGCAAGAGGCGCGTCCATTGTCTTATTTCCAAGGGTCTTGAGATAGTTCAAGCTATCGAAAAGCCGCTGTTTAATCGGAAAGTGTCGATAGACATTTGAAAGTATCTCGTCCTGCTTGTTATGGAAGTCGATCCACGGCCTGAGACAGCGTGGAAAAAACTTGGCATACGGCAATGGGATGCTTCCGGTTGTCCTCTTTTTGGGGTCCGGCTCGACCCTCAGATTGGTATAGATAAGGTCGTGGCAGGCTTCGATGTACTCGTCGAGAGTTGTAGGCAGAATCTGCGCCTCTGCTTCCTTGGCGCGTTGCTTTGCTTCCTCGATGCGTTGCTTTGCTTCCTCGGTGCGTTGCTTTGCTTCCTCGACGCGTTTCTCTGCTTCCTCGGCGCGTTGCTCTGCTTTCCTAGCACGGTTCTCTGCGTCTCGCAACTGCTCTTCTAGCTCTGCTATTATATGTGATTCCTCCATTTGCACTGCATATGGAGACAAGTGCAGTGAACAATAAAAGGATGGTCAAGATAATTCAAGCCCGATGAAGCTATGCGATGGCTGTCATGAGAAAGGCTCCAGATGGAGGACCGGCCGCCGTTAGGTCACTGCCGGGTAGCTGTAGAGTAGGTAGGTAGTAGGTATGGTGCAGGTCTTAACTCCTGAACCCTTCCGTACGAGCCGCCCGACAATGGCAAACCGTAGGTAGTTGTTGCTGCTTGCCATAGGTGTGACTACGCGCTAGATTAGGTACTGTGATTGATTGCGGTGACGAGACTGAAGAGTGGCTTCAAGCCTCTATTGGTGGGATGGGTTGTAAAAGACTACCTAGGTAGGTTCTCGACCCTACCAGGAGATCTGGTGGGAAATAGATACAAGTGTGTTTTTATCGATAACGCTCACAGGGCCCACAGTACCTACCTACTTAGGTAGGTACCTAGGTAGGTAAAGTACATCCCCGGGTCCACTGCGGGGCAGAGCCCCCACACGGGTTGCCGAGCAACCACATATGTAGCAATTCTCTACAGTGCATAAATGTGAAGAGGTACGCACGTGTCTGGCTCCTTTCGACACCATCCGAGTATGTACCCTTAGGCTTCTTAGCCTTTTTAGCCTTTTATTAGGAGTGCCTTCGTTTTTAGCGAATGAAGTATCAATCAGTGAAATGAAAGTCTTGCCGCCGAAAAGGAAAAAACGAAGATCAACTTTTAGAACGCGGTTGCCACAATTTGGATATTCTCCGGTCAACTGTCAAAAGAAGCGCACCTGGCAGGGATAATCGCCAAATGCCAGCTACCTAGGTAGATATTCAACGCCTGATACCTTGCTAAATCGCTCGGTGATACCTGCGGCAGCAGCAAGACGATCCTCGACAATATCAAGCGAGCCTTGTAAGAAGGTATCAACGAGCCGGTACCAAATTCCCATAGTAAAATCCCTTGTTCCGATCTGACGACATACGCGTGACTTGGAAGCGCGAATTCGAAGTTTTCCCACCACCGTTTGTTTACCAGCAGCCCGCAGAAACTTCTGACGCCGCTCTCAGAGTTCTCATTAGAACGCTTACCGCATTGTCTATTACAATGTCGGTGTGGTCGGCAAGACTAATGCACACAACTCGAGTCATATCCCATGATTTGACACGAGAGCAACTTTTTAGGGCTATGGCTGTAGCACTTGATTATCCCATACAGTCACAAAACAACCTCTTGAATACCCACTCCGACTTATCACGTCCGTGCGGCGAAATGTTTGCATCTAAATGTCGAATAGTTGAAACCTTCCCAGACTAGAAGTTTTAAGGTCCGAAAATATAGTCCATTATACCGTCTGTAGCCCTGGCTGTAACATGTACTTCCTCTCTGATCGTGCATCCTCCCCCTCACCCTCTGAGAAACTGAAGGATCTTTAAATTGTAGAGGGCAGTTGATTCATAAGCTTGTAAGCATCCTGGTGTATTAAATTTGTGCTGTTATCAACAATTGAATTGTTGCTGTTAAGCGCTTCTTGATTCTATAAATAGCAATAATAGGGCAATAAGTTTCCTGCTACAGGCAGTTGCGCAAAAACTTTATGTTAATATGTGTCGTGTGATATATTAGTTTTAATGAGAACGGAATTTAGCAACAAGCCTCATAATGATGACTTTAGACGCCAGCAATACTATTCCCTCGTCCTGGTCCATATGTATAACCCTCCTAATTACCAGACCTACCGTCATCATCTTCGTCCGGTGAAAACGCATATCTTCCACAAGTGACTTGTGTAGGCCATCCGGCCTTCTTCAAGGCTCGCTCCACGAGTTTTATGAGCATGAGGTCGCTCCCTGCACCACAAAGGTTAGCGATTTCTTTTCTTTGGAAGTTGGCGAGACGTTATATCAAAAAGGCATAGATACCTGGAGCACCGGCTATGGACCCTGCAACAGGATGAATCTCTACTCGGCCGCTGAGACGCGATCTGTTTTCGGACTGGCCGACTAAGAAAGGCTAGTCATCAGCACATAATATGTGCATCTGGGTGATGAAGCCACTGTTGACGTTACTCACTTGGCAATACAATCTGGGGAACGCTCAAAAAGGCGCCTAGGCTCAAGGCATCAATGCCTTCCCTAGCCCTCGGGGGAAGGTAAATGTCTCGGTAGATGGGTATACCCGGACCAAGGGGAAGAATGAGGATGGCAGTTGAGCCACACTTCTCGTCCACCCGAAGCACGTTGTCGGCAAACCAGTCCTGGAAGACCTTGAGCTCTTCTAGACTTTGCTCTCGTTCTGATTTCGTTACTTCCGCGCCCAATTTCCTTGATTGACACGATCAGTAGAAGCCCAACAGTATTGGGATTAAATAGACTTGCCATTTCCACTGCATGTGTGGGGATACGTAGACGCGCTTGCCAAACTTATTGGCGTGATCTGCTCTGAAGTAATCATATTCGTGGTAGCCGTCGTAGTAAAAAGGGTTGTACCCGGCCTGTAAGATGCTTCAGCTAAGTATGCAACCTGCCTGTTCTCGGCTACACTAAGGGACGCTACCCTATTCATGTACTCCTGCAGAGTCTTCCCCTCTGCTTCTGGTGGTGGACTCTCGGCCCATCTGTCTGCTAGAGAAAACTCGGTTCTTCTCACACCCAAGAAATTCTCCAAGATCGAAGTAAAACTTTCCGTAATCTCTTGCTCGGTCTCGTCTTGGGGAGAAAGGAAATCTGTCAGGTAAAGAATGGAGCGAGGGAACTAAAGCAGATGTCAGCGGAATGAAACTTGATATTGGGATCGATATCATATGCATCGTTAATATATAACGTGTACTCACGGATTCAAACTCTGTTACGTAGGGACCGAGTGTGTAACGTGAGAACGCTTGGAACATATCAAGACTTCTACAGAAGTGCCCAACTGTGTCAAATACCCTATTCCAAATTAGAAGTTGGTTTGGTTCGAGCTGGACTAAGCTAAGGGTTAAAAGGGGTAGTTTACGATGAATTAGGATAGAGGCCTTTCGGTGAGCCCCATTTACCAGTTGAGCATCTGATTCCGTAGACCCCATTCTGGGCTGCGGGCTCTAGGATGCTTCCCAATGCTGAGAGAACAAAAAGTCAGTAGATGTCATCTATGGTGCCGCGTGCGACACAGGGTGCATCCCAACTTACTATCACTTCCAATACAGATGTCCAGCCACGGGTATGCGGCTGTGGCCGTTGCGGATCCGGCGGAGCTACCGCCAGGCGTGAGATGTTCGTCCCCGCGGGGGTTGAACGGACACTGGTAGTCCCACCAGTCGCAGGGCGTCTCGCTAGACGCAAAGGCCGTCATCTTCGTCTTGCCCACGACGCACGCCCCGAGGTCGATGAGCGTTTTGATGTAATCGGCAGTCTCCTGGTCGGGCCCGTAGGTGGCGAGAAATGACCTGCATCCTAGAGAACATCGGGTCCCCGCGAGCCGGAAGTTGTCCTTTATGGCGATGCGAAGCCCTGCTAGGGGCTTGTTGTCTTTGCAGCCCAAGCTGTACAGTCGGCTGGGGACAGCGACTGAGAGGCCCTGTCCGTCAGGCCCGACAGAATCCAAGTTCCTGAAGCTACTCATTGCAAACAGAATTAGCAATACGCAAGACTTAGGGTCGGGTTAGCTCGGGTTTAAAACCCATACACGTACTGGTAAGGCGATTCCGGAGCAGGGAGTACAGCGGTTTGGAAGGACGAGAAGGAGTCCACATAAATCTTCCACGCCTGATAGATGTCATGTCCACAAAGAAAATAAGGCCCACTGGGAATGTGAGACCTAGTCAATGCGCCTTGAGTCGTGTAGATGGTGTCAAGCAGCCACGACTTGCCTTGCAGAGGTTGGGTTTTCGCCAGCCGCTGCCGAAGCTTGTTCGAGCCCTCTGGAGATCTTCCGTGAATAATGAGGACGTTAGAGAGGAAGTTGGAATCAAAAACGTCATCCGATTCCTGAAATCGCGCCACCTGTACCAAAATCTGGTCTGATACGAGTTTGGTATCGGTTTCCGAGAATAGCAGAGCCGGTCTGATGACATCAGGTAGGCTAGTGAAGCACGACTTTTTAACTCGCTACCCATTTATGCGGTGATATCAGTAATCGATGAATTTTAAGCAGTTGAGGCCTACCAACCATTCCCGTTGCTACAAGAGCATAGCGATTTTCGCCAAGGGTCGCAAACTGAGGGTGCATGCTGAAGGTGTGTTTTGTGAACTCGGTGTCATGAAAAACTTATCGCAAAAAGGGGTGCTCAACGACTTGCAGAGGTCCTGATATTTTGAAAAATAACAATTTCAAAGACTCAGCGTCGGTCTTATGAAGGCGATGGAATGTCATAGTGTATAAAGGTGCCACTTTCAGTCACCGAGTCGGTGTAGGTTAACAGACCAATCAGGGGCCGAGGACCTCTCTCCTCCTCAGTTATTACTATCTCGAATAGATCTCATAGGTCCACGAAGCCTCGGGTCGCCTACAAACTGAGACATACGGAATATCGCCTTGCATTGAAAGGACTAGAATGCGAGGAAATACCCCCATCAAACGAGGCCCGAGGTTTTGATAGATAGACTATTTGCAGGCTACGGACCTATGACAGCCTAGAAATATTATTATCTCATAAAATAATCGAGCCAAGCCCTAGAATACTATCCCTTATTATACCATTGGTGATTCTGAAAGCATTCACGGTACTTCACTGACTTAACACTTAACTTTCTCGGCCGGGACTTAGCGGGCGATACTCGAGATGTTGATCACTATTCGTTGTAATGAGGGGGCAACGGATCTTGATGGCATCATCATTTATCTCGACGGCAATCAGAGGATGATTATGTGGCCGGTTCGTACCGCTTTCTATTTTCTTGAGAGAAGGGAACCATTCGAATCCGATTTTAGGATTTCTTTCTTATGTACCAAGGCACGAAGCTCCTCTAGCCAAACCTAAACAAATTTGAAAATAAGAAACGGTCAGAGGGATGTTGTGCCAAGTGCTCAGTCTCAACCTCAATAACGGGTATCCTTCCGAATGTTCTATGGATAAGCCTGACGACGCAGGAGGCCTCTAGTATATTCTGCACACTTAAGCATCGCCTGGGTTCTTGGGTCTTCGTCCAGGTCAGGTTGGCCCTCCTAGTGCAAGAGAATAGTTTTTTTGCAATGCTTGTATAAGTGACGGTTTTTATAGTCTATTGCGTTCATTGACATGACGATCTCCTAGAATCGAACCAGGGCGTGCAATGCTCTAGGCCTGGCATGGTAGATGGGTTGGGGGGAGTTTGGGGGTCAGATTATGCATGCCTACAGGCTCTCTAACGCTGTACCAGGTATGGCTGGCCCCATCTAGGCTTCCTGGGGGCCGCCAGGTGTGAATACTGGCACCCGGTGTCCCTTTGCTCGACGTCCGGAATGAATCCGGCACACACTGAATGATCTATTCGCTTTTTATCACCGGGCCTATTTCAGAAGGGGCAAAGCAACGTGGGGGGAATTCCGGAAATGCCATCGCTTCAATTCGACACAAAACCTATTACGCAGCAACCAGCCCCTGGGCCACACTGATGTCCAAGGACAAATGTAAGTCCATAGGCAACAAGTCCTAGCAGCCAATCTTATAGTGTGCCTATTCGCGAACTGAGCTCGGCGACGGTGGGGGCAGCACGGACAGCGAGCTGGTCGTCGTAAGCGCACTGCTGGCAGTGGCGTCCAATGGCGGTGCGCCTATGCAAGCTGGCCTTGATTCCGCCCGTAATAATCACGACAACCAATTACCCCGTATCGGGTACTTGCTGCCTAATGAACTCGGCCGGAGTGCGTTTGTACCGCAGCCACCGACGTTTCAAGATAAGAATCCGCTGATGCGGACGTAATGCCTGCGCGGAAAATTGCCATTTTTGATGCTCTAGGCCCTCCAAACAGCATCGTGTCACCGGGGCTTATCCGGTTCGGATGTGGAAAACCTGTCAACTGAGCCACAGCTATCTCGCAGCATCCGACCGGGTATAGCTTGGTATGTTCATTGGACCGAAAGCTTCGGGTGCGACATATGTCGTGAAACCCAACTGTTATCGCAGCCGAGTAGAGCGGGATGAGCATGACTATTGAATAGCATAAGAAACTGAGGCTATAGACCGGAATACATGGCGGGGCAATCTAGATTGAACGTGCTCTTTGGGTTATGTGAAATGAGGAAGGGTGAGTGGCATCACAGAGCATTCTGAAATGAGGCCATCCGCCAGGCTCGGGTCGAGTAAACGTGCCTGAGGAGGAAGCCTTACTCGTTCGTTTGGGGGTAGAGGAGCAAGATGTTCAAATAAGAGAGTATGTAAAACGGCGGTGGTGAGTATATTGGTCTGAGTAGTGATTCGCATCTAACAGCTATGTGGAGTATCTATCGTATAAACTATTTTCATTGAATGCGAACGGTTCATAGCAAACTAAATGCGGCAGGCTGAGTGACCATGATTATCATGCTGCTGAAGAGCTCCGAGTCGTAAAGAGTCATAACATAGCGTAGGCAAGCTTGCTTATATGCGTATACTTCATTCTTAGTTCTACAATCTGAACCCAAAGCATTCCGCGTCTGGCCAGATCATTCAAGCCTTTTTTTTTCAAGTCTCCCCGATTAACCAAGTAGGCACCGCCATTATTATCCACATGAAGTCGTTTCAAAGCGTAAACCAAGCTCCAGAACGTGCTAAAACAAACGTGCAAAAATGTTAGAAGAGCCACGGCCGCGGCGTTTCTATCGACCGCCGCCAAACAGGCTGCTGAAGCGGAAGCGTTCTTTACCCGTCTTCTGCGACGCGCGGCTGAACGACTGCTGCGAGTTGATGCGGCGTCCGGCGCCGATGGGCGGCGGGACCTGGAAATCCTCGTCGTCCTCGAAGTCCTCGCCTTCCATGTCGTCGCCGAAGCGTCGCGCGCTCATGGGGCGCTGCTGCGCCATGGGTATGGCGCCCTGCATCGTGGTCGGCCGCTGCTGCTGCTGCTGGTGCTGTTGCTGCGGATCCCGGGGCGACATGGGCAGGTCGCCCGTCATGGCGCGCTCGACGTCGGTGTACTGCCGTCGGTACTCGTCGAACTTGGCCTTGGCCTCGTCAAAGCGGCCTTCTGCCTCGGCGCGCCGCGCCTGCAGCACACGCAGCTCGTCGTCTAGACGCCTGATCTCCTCCTGCTCGCGACGCATGAGCTGCTCGTACTCGCGGACCTTCTGGTCCAGGGGCTGCAGCACGCATTCGAGCACGCTGGGGCTCTTCAGACGCTGCACGGGTCCTGTTGCGCCGTCGCGGTCGCCTGTGCGGGAGACCGGACGGCTGTTGTGCGGGTGTGTGGGCGATGAGCCGCCGGACACTGGGGGCGTCGGCGAGCTGGTGCGCTGGCGCGGCCCGTTCACGGGTTTGGCTGGAGGACCAGCACCCCGTCGCTGGTTCTGGCGAGCCATCTTGGCGCCCGCATTCTTGTCGACGAGAAGCTCCTCAGACCGGCTGCCCGAGTATGAGGGCGGGCGTGAGCGGTCTGGGAATATGTTGGTTACTGGCGGTCTGCTCTGGCTGGGCAGGGTACGCTGTTGCTGCTGCTGCTGCTGCTGCTGTGGTGGCATGGGTGCGGGAGGAGGGCTCCTCTCGCTGGCGCTGGGGCCGACGGGACCTGCACCTAGACCTGCACCTGGACCTGCACTCGCCATGGACGGTCCGCGGTTGTTGTCGAGAAAGGCGTAGAAGTCGTCGTGGCTGCCGAACTGAGAGTCGTTCCGGCGGTGCGAGTTTGGCGGCCTGTCCTCCAGCGTCACGCCCCTCGGCGATTGCTGATGTGGCGGTGGCTGCTGGGGTTGGGTCATAGCGGCGCCGTAGGAGTCCATTGGTTTGGAGTTCTGTCACAGTCGCTTGTCGCATGCAATGCACCGACGGGGGGACCGGGACTTGGGGTATCTATTCTATGCGGTGCCTAGACTAGCCAGACCAAAATTGGGGGGAGAGGGGAAAGGGTAGGGATTCTAGGGGATGGTGATGGGGTAAACGTAAGTTTACAAAAAAATGCGAAGAAGTTATCTGGGCATTGAGTTGTGATGCCGAGATCTGATCCAGAAAACTGGGAGTGAAGAGTTGAGAACTTGAGTGCTGGTAATTGAGAATTGAGAGTTGAGAGTTAAGAATAGATAGAGAATAGAGAATAGAGAAATTGATCAGTCTAAGCTGCTTCGGCGGGTTCAGGTTAAAGTGGTTGCGCTGGACCACCGAATTCCGGGTGGTTGGGTCGCGCGTTACGCCCCAGCACAGCCCCCAGTGCGGCCCTCACCGCGACACCCCCCAGCCACCAGCTTTAGCACACTAAACCAGAAAGCCAAAATTCAGAGGGCTGAGGTCTGCAGGTACCCGCAGCTAATCGGAAGCTGGGGAGAGCTCTGCTACCCTCCTGCAACACAACGCAAACCCTGTGACGTTTCCCGTGGCCCGGTTGTTTCCCTTCTTGGGTATAAAAAAAAAAAAAAAAAAAAAAAAAAAAAAAAAACACGTAATTATACGCGTACACAAATGGAATTATTATCCGAGACTATCGCGTACAAAGCCACTGACAATTGTGTTCCAATTTGAATCATGTTTAACTAGTTCAGTGTGCTTCAAGGCCCAATCATAGGTAAAGTACTGGCCTAGAAGAGTAATTGTTGGCTCAATGCGCCATGCATGTTCCAAAAAAAAAAAAAAAAAAAAAAAAAAAAGAGCGCACGATGTTCGAGTAAACCGTAAGCTAGGCCGGAGGAGGTCCAGGATATGCGGTGTATTAATCTGAGACGCGTGGATCTCAAAACCAACAGCCGGCGACTAATACGAGGTACCTGTGCCACCAACCATCTAGATATCTGTAAAGCAGGAGGTTCAATTGCTCTTCTTTCAAAAGCTCGAGAGGCAATATTATAACACTTTGGAAAGCAGTGGCATAAACATCCGAACCCAATCTCCCTCGCTACGCAACAGTGTAGCAGGGGAGGCGCCTCGGTTATATGTACGTGCAAAATCATTGAAGCCAAGCCCAGCCCAGGTAGATAAAAAGCGATCCTAGAGCGCATGAAGGCCAACTAACTATAGGTAGTCTAGCGCATACACGCCATACCGCCACGATCTCGCTGACTTACAGAGTACAGATCATATTTTTAAATGCGCATCTCTGCGCATCCCTGACCCAGGTGGTGTCTCGCTCAGACCCCTTGTTGCTAAACTCTCGGCGGGCTGGCACTATTTCCCCCCGGCTGAGGTAAATCCTCTTGTTTCGTACGAAATTAGAAAGACTCGACAGCCGGCGGCGCTTCCATTTCATCGTTCCGAACGAATGCCGGCGACCGCAGGACCTGCAAACAGCGGGTTTGCCGAATCGCGGGGCCGTCTTTTCCGAGGTATCTCCCCGACTCGAAGCTGTTTCAGCGCCGGGCGTGAGTCAGTCAGTCTTCAGTGAGTTGGACGGCGGCGACAGGGGGGTAGTATTACCTCCAGTTGAGATTCGCGCGAGCTATATCCGCGACGCCTTGGATGTACTTTTCAACATGACTATTAACGTCCTCGCCCCAGTCGGGCACTTCGCTAACTGCCTTCTCCCATCGCTCGAATCTGCTCGTTAGCATACCCCCAATGTAGTCGAAAGCCTCTTGGGCGCCGAGGCCACTCATTCTCGCCGCAGCTACCAGGTTATGGGGCACCGCCTCGCTCTGCGACTGTATCAACACGCGACATCTCCCATCAAGCTTGGGGATACGCCTACCTCTTCCTTCCTGTACGAGAGAGCGTCGTTTATTCTGTTTATACGTGAGTTTGTGCTGAGACGGGTCGGCCTTGCGACTTACATCAAGACAAAATCAACACATAACACCTCGACTTCCCGAATAGCTGGGTGTTCAAAGACATAGTCAGGTATGCGAAGCGCGTGTGCGTACTCGACCAGCGCAAAAATGGGACTGGCTCCGGCCGAAAGTTGCCGAGTTCGGAACATTTCTTCTGGTGTACGCGCCTTGTGCGTGGCGAAGTCTTGAACCTGTATTAGAGCTCCGGAGCAATAATCGCCCATCTTTTTGGCGAATCTTCTCTGCACACCTGAGTTGTCTGAGTAATGGATCGTGGTAGAACGTGGAGCGGGCGCCACAAACCATCTGGGGAGTCCTGTGAACATGTTAGCCTGTTTAACAGCCGCTGTGATAGATATGCTCGCCTTTACAAGTCTTTCCCAAACTGTATCGTGAAACCTAACTATAGGTAACCTCGGTTCGTTCGTCTTATGTCCAGTTTGGTGCTTACTCATGGGACTCAGAAGACTCTGTATGACATTTGCGGCCGCCACGGGTTTATCTCGAAGCTCGCCATCGTCGAACACTAATCTAGAAATTTAGTAGAACGAATTGTGAATAGTATCTTATTTAAGCGCGCACTATCATCAAATGGAAATACCTAGGACTTTTTCTCAGTCTGAGTTACAGCCAGCCCCAGTATTTTTCACTTACCCAATTGCCCCAGTCGCACAGGGTCCGGAACTCTGGGGCAGCGGCGTCAGGCGCGGAGATGGCCATGAAGTATGAAAAATCGCATTTGCTTATGGTAGCCGAAGTTCCCTTGTCGAAAGAGCAGAAACTAAACATACTGTAAGGCGCTAAGATATTATGTGAATGTGCGAAGGAAGAACGCACTCCGAGATCCAGGTTTCTGACTCCGCTTTCACTTGTTTATAGTGCGGATTCAACCTAGGAGGCTCTGCTAGGAATGAAACAAACAGGTTGGGGATTTGAACTGTCACCCGCTCAGGGCTAGGAATATCCTGAGGCATCTGGCTTGACATCTCATGTGAGTGCGCTGTAATGAGTGCTAATATCCTGAGACTTTGGAAATGGGTTTTCATATATATAATCTTCTATACTTTAAAGGTTTGGCTACCCTCTACAACCTATCTAGACTATATTAGCTAGGCAATTGCGCTCCTATTTATATCCCAATTGCTAGTCGATATTCTAACTACCTGTGGGAAAGCTTCTTAAGCTATGAAGAGGCCGTTGTGACAGCAATGGGTCTGATAGGAGCCCTGAAGGCTCCTGATAGGTTAAATGGGCCCTAGATAGCAGTAACTCTCCACAGATCAAGCTAGCCAAGAGCTAGGCTTCACCATATGGTGTGTGATACATAGGCTTATGGAGGCTCTATACTCAATGCGTTGGACCGAGAAGATGTACTAGGCTGACATCAGAAAATCTCGTTGCCCAAAAAGATAATAGAATGAATAAGTATAATTAGTTTCCGCCATTAGCGTACTCATAGGTTAACCTTTTGCGATGGCCTTTTGTGAAGATACCGATCCGATGGGTTGCTTGCGTGTCGAAGACTCGGGAGTTCGGTTCTAAGATACGAAATATCGAGGGCAGCCCGATCCCGCGGAACCCCGGCTATGGGAATCAATGCTAATGCTTATTGTTCTGACCACCAATACGGCTACACCGACGCCCCTTGATAAGGGAAGGAGATTTTTTGAACAGTTATTGGGCGCCTTCGGGGGACACGGCGATCGTTTCTCCGGGAGGACGTTGGGGTCCATCACAGTTGGCACCAAATGGGTATTGTGCAGCGTCCGATCGGTGATTGGGGGATTACTAGGCGGAGTTGGGGAAGTTTAGGTACTACTATGTCGGAAGACTACCTATTGTGCTAGACTCCACACCCTATATATCATCAATGTGACTTTGCGGTACTATCTAGGGACCGCAGTAGCCTGATCTCGCCGTAGTACCATAACTTTAGTAGCGTTGACGATCTCATACCCACATTAAGTCAGACTCGGGACTGCGGTGTCAGATGCTAACACTTTGCCAAGACCTAGTCAACACTGCTATTTATATTATGTTGCAAAAGTCGGGTGGTCAGTCTATGAAAAGAAATTATAATGGAACTACCTGTGCATTCTATCTATCCCATTTCGATGGGCTTCGATCATTTTTAAGTAAGCATGTTGGAAATAGAAATTCACGCATACAATGTCGAACGCTGATCTCTTAGTAACGTACTACGCTACACTATGACTGTGGACTACCCACTAACGGTGTAGTGGAACGTCTCCATATCAGAAATCGTAGCCCGAATTAATAATAGGTAGTCATCAACGATCACAGGCCGAACGGGAAAGGAGCTAACACGATAGCCAGGCTATTTCCACTAAAATAGCTCGCACCACCCCTTCGCTACTCTCATACCTTCTAATCACAAGAACGCGCAACATGGATACAGAGGAGACGATAGGGTCTGTACAGCGCTCGGGCACGTACACTTTTCAGTGGACAAAGCTACATTTACCAAGGTGGAAGACGGACCCTTTGAGGTATGAATACGATACGGTTGCGGCAAAGGCACTCGAACAGCTGCAAGCTATCGCGAAAGAAAAGGGATATTCCGATGATCCCAGAAAGCGACCTGATCTTTATCAATTACTCGCGGAGAACCACGCAAGCCACGATGACCTCCAAGAATTCTGGGAGCAGTTGTATGCGGTCCCGGACTGGGTAGACTGGAAGCAGCTGGAGCGCGGACAGCGCTTTTTCTATCGCTATGCGGCGGCTAACTTGATGGGCTTCGCGTTGCAGGGCTTCGTTGGCGAAAATAGTGCAGCGGTAGGTTTATTCTCAAAAAGAGTCGACGCTCCCTAGGGGTCGGTACCGTAGTATAAACTGACAGCTCGATCGATGCGTAATTAGTCGGGCGTTGTCGAAGTGCTCGTTCGCACGGGCGGCTTCTCGACTCGCGTTCTCTTACATCGTCTTCTTGAGACCTTCCAGTGGCTATTACAAGTGACAGAGTCCCTCCAAGCCATTCAGCCCGGGGGCACAGGACACATCTCGACAGTCAGAATACGACTTCTCCATTCCTCCGTGCGGCAGCGGATATTAAAGATGGTTAAAAGCCGGCCAGAGTATTTTGACGTAGAGACTCATGGTGTTCCCGTCAATACCCTCGACAGCATCCACTCGATCGCCACGTTTTGCTGCAATCACATGTGGCTCCAGCTTCCCAGGATGGGTGTCTATCCCACCCAGCAGGAGAAAGAGGATTACATTGCTCTTTTCCGCTACCTGGGGTATCTGCTAGCAACGCCCGACGAGTATTTCGCCACCGTAGACCAGGCCAAGGCCACAATGGAATCCATGCTCGTGCATGAACTGACAGTAACGAAGACAAGCCGGGTGGTTTGCTTCAACTTCATCAAATGCCTTGTGGATTTGCCTCCCTTTAACGTCTCAAAAGAATTCATCGAGGCGGGCAGTCGAGTCCTGAATGGAGACGAGCTTTGTGACAAACTTGAGATGGGCCGACCTGGTTGGGTTTCTTACGCATGCTTTAAGGGGCATTGCTGGCTAGTCAGTGCCTTAGCCACGGCGCAGCGACTAAGTCCTACTTTCGATCATTGGATTATTGCGGTGAGTTAGTCTCAACACAAAGGTTCACCTCAATTGGTTACTAACGTTGGCGCAGCATTGGAAACTCCTCTTGCATTCGGCTGTCATTCAGAGTGGCCTCAAAGGGGTATCTAAGTTTGATTTTAAATATGTTCCCCAAGAAGGCATCAAGGTGGAGAAGGAAGGTAACGGGAGAAAGGGTGTAAGCTACGGCATCCTCTCAAGGCCGGTTGAGGTGTTCTACTTATGTGTTTTCCTACTTGGTTTAATTCTAGCCATTGCGGCATCCACCCTCTTTGCAGCAGGTCTGTGGATCGTAACACCGTATCCAGTACGAACAAGTCTCGAACATATATGGAGGGGGAAAGGAGATTGATTTCTGCCAGTTGTATAGCGGAATAGTGGAGTTTAGCACAGTTTTCTTGTGAAACGTTGCGGTAGAATCGAATGTGTATAGATATCACTAGATGTTGTACCCAGTGTTTTGTAATCTCGGTATCATGAAAAATTTACTCTGAAAAGGAGCTTTTAACAACTTCTAGAGGTCTAAATATTTAGTAAATAGCAAGTCTAAACACTTCACGTTGTTATTCCTTGTTACAGGCGCATAGGCACAAGGAAAGAAGCCTGATTTTCTGTACAAAAAGGAGGTGGAGAATGTGACCGGTAGGAGGTATGAGTAAGCATTCACTCAAAAATGATATCTGATAGCACTACTGGATGTTTGCATGGAGTCTTAAATCCCTCGAGCTCGCACCAATGTAAACAGTCTTTTCGTCACTCGTAACCTTCCAGTCTTGTGCCTCAGTATCCCAATTACTCAAATCTCGGTAGGTCACATCAAAAGTGACAGTCTTCGTCTCGCCCGCCTTGAGTTCAACCTCATCAAATCCTCGAAGCACAACCTTGGGCTCTGCCAAACCACCGAGAGAGAGATACTAGCAAGACTTGTCAGCAGGGGATTCGCTGGTTGGTATGTTGGGAACAATGATACATACTAGTTGAGGAATATCAGTGCCTGCCACTTCGCCCGTATTAGTGACATCCACAGTAACGACGTAAAAGACCTTGTACAGATCCGGGTTTCCTCCAGGAGCACCTCCTGCTGGAGGTATAGGTTGCGCCGATCTATTATGAGCTGCGGCGGGGAAATCGGTATCATCCGGGATGTTAGTATCGACGATCCACGGGTATATCATTCCTGGCACCTTCTGAAAGCCTTCTGGATATAGCGCACTCTCAGGATCATAGTTTATACCGCCAAACGTAGGTCCCGCGCTCGTGGAACCGCTTGCCGGCTTGTAGGGCCCTATATCCTGTCGCTCGACCTTGAGGTTTGAGTATGAGAAGTTGGTGTAACTAAGTCCGAATCCGAACTCGAAGCTAGGCTCGATGCCCTCGCGGTCGAAGTACCGATAGTCTATAAATGAGCCCTCGGAGAAATCCTGCTGTGGTTGTTGCGTGCTCGAGTTAGTGAGTGTAGTGATGCCCCAATCCCCGGCCGCTTTGCCCCACGTAAAAGGGGTTCGGCCTTGAGGATTGACCCTCCCGTATAGAACGTCGGTCAACGAGTTGCCAGATTCCTGTCCAGGGAGACCTGCCCACAGGATTGCTGTCACGTTTGGATGTGTTTTGATATGATCGATGAGAACGGGTCCCACACTATGTATCACTACAACTGTGTTTGGGTTGACTGATGCCACGGCTGTGATGAGTTCATCACCACCGTTCCAGAGTGTGAGATTCTTGCGATCTCCAAAATTGCCGTCCAAGGTTTGGTAGCCTTCCCCGGAGTTTGCATTGGCAAAAACGATAGCAACTGATGCATTGCTTGCGGCGGCGCGAGCGGCACTGAGGTCCCAGTTACTTTTGACGTTGGTGAAGATAGTTTTATCAACACTAGCTTGTTTCTCAAGCGCGGTCGCAGGAGATACCAAATACGGATATTCTGCAGTAGCAGAACCCCAGCCCATTGCCAAGGTACCTATATTGCATATCCTGTCAACACAAGCGTTTGGGCCGTTGGGGTTATCTTGCGCGTCCTCGCCGATAATAGCAATGCTGGCCGGTTGCTTCAGGGGCAAAGCCTTTCCAGTATTTTTTAGCAGCACAACTGACTTCGCACCCATCTCTCGGATGAGTTCGGCGTGATTTCTTTGGACATCAACGTGCTTGTTTACCGTTGTGTTCCCCGTTTTCGAGCGCCAGTATTGAGGGCCAATGGTCTCGTTTGTCCATGAGGAGTAGTTAATGTCAACTTGTTTTGTGTCTCTTCCCACTTTGTAGAATGCGGCCATAATCCGAACGGCCATGTCATCGATTCTGAATGGAGATATCGCCAGCGAGAGGACGGCTTCAGTCAGCGCTCCACCCCAATATGATCCATACGTAGAATTCCGAACGCCGTCGCCAGGCATCGTCATGTCAAGTCCAGACAGGGCGCTAAGGTACCCGCTGTGCTGCCCGCCCCAGTCCGAAACAACTGTGAATGGTTATCAAATATGCCCTTTCTAATTACTACCGCCGGTCATACACCACCAACCAGCCGCGGATAACAACCCCAGAAAACCCAAGGCGCATTATAACCTTCTAATTTCATATGCGACTTTGGAGGAAAGAAAAGACGAAATAACATACCGAAGCCTTGAAATCCGAGCTCCCCTTTCAGCAAATGATTAAGGACATATGAGTTCTCACAAGCATACGTATTGTTGATTTTATTGTACGAGCACATGACACTTCCAACACCGGCACGAACAGCGTCCGCAAAAGGCCTGCGAATAGATACTCGTTAGTCGACAACCTGCTGGAGTGGTCTCGTATATCTCTTGTCGTAGCGAGCTCTCCTTTCATAAGCACGACGGGATGATAGTGTTGACTCACCATAGGTAAAGCTCATGCATCGTCTTATCATCAATATTGCTACTAATTCCTCCCCGAAAGTGTTCTTGTTCATTCAGAATGTAGTGTTTCACGCTAGCAATGACACCTGCGCTCTGAGTTCCTTCGACCGTCTGGGCGACAGCAACGCCAGCTAGGTACGGGTCCGGCCCGAACGCTTCGAAATTGCGACCTCCGGCAGGATCGCGGCCCAAAGGGCCAACAACGGGTCCAAGAAGTACATCTAGCACCCGCTCAAATTAGTTGTAGATCGGTATTATTTTCTATTTTGAGTATAGTCGATGACGGGATTATTCTATACGTACCAATTCCTTTATCCCTAAATTCTTCCCCCAGTGCCTCACCCCGCCTGCGTATCAGCGATCTTGACCACGTAGCTGCGGCACTAATGCCAGCAGGGAAGACCGAGTTCAAGTCAGCTAGACAACAGTGGATTCAAATCAGCAGCGTAATTATCACGCATTAGTGAAGTCCTGTTCTCCGCCATGGTCTTCCCCTTCTTTTATACTGGCACGCAGGCCTAATGTCCGATATAAACGTGCCCTGAAAATAAGAAACAAACACCCCAAGATTAAGTGTTAACTTACTATACCTAACACCGACAGGCCCATCCTGAAGGCATAGCTTCCTGAACCCCAGGCGGGGGACACTGCCCGTATTTCCCGTGCATAGATCTGCCTGGTTACCGGTACCAGTAGTTAAATTGACTTTCTCGAGAACTGTCAGCTTAGAAACGAACTCGTGTGCCTGTTTATACGCAGCGTCCCAGCCATTCGGGCCCCCAGCGCTCCAAGGAGAGGGGTAGAACGCCGGTAAGGTTGGAAGATCTGCATACGAGGTGCCGTCGCTCGCAACGAGAACGGCGATGACTGCTGCAAGCGACTTTACGTGCATCTTCACGCTAGGGAGGCGCAACTCTCTAAACAGGGCAGATGAGATCAATCTCTGAGTCGTCATCGAAGGACGCGGGGCATAGCAGTTTTAACTGGGAGACCCCAATATGACGGACTCCATCCCCTCACTTATGCAAGAGCTCTGGATAATATGCCGCTGTTAGTGAAGATGCGAATGAGGTCAAGAAAGTTAACCGGGATCCGCTTCCGGCAGAATGCAGGTACTTGTCAATAGCCAGATACAGATAAGGAAGTGTTTGGGTAAATTCTTGGTTAAATCCCCTGATCTCATATTTCGGCCTAGACGAATAACCGATGATAATCCGATGACACATCACTTATTTGATAACCGATTGTGGGCTTCCATGACTATAATTGATTTTTAACCACTGTTCATGGACAACCTGTATAGCAGAGAAAGATATAAAGTATATTGAACAGAAACCCCCTAGTGTCCACGACGACAATGTTTTATGTTGCCTTGGAAGCACCAGGCTTATCTCTGTTAGCGTTAGTAATTTTGGAAGCCTATGGTTGCAAAGAGACGCAGAGAGGAGAGTGGTTAGCATTTTGCTAAAATAGAAATTATACGTAGCACACCTCAGGTTCTTTGTAAGGTTTAGTAGCATATATTTCCTGCTAGCATAAATATTGTTCCACTGAATGAATTTACCACTTTCTCTTAAACTTATATCATTCTTTATGCTTGGTAACTACGCAAGTGACTGGGGCACTCGGCTTTAGGTATTTAAAATGCGATGTAAGTTAAATGCTAATATTAAGGACTAAAATATGGGGTAAAATAGTAGAGTTTTCAGAATTGTCCTTAACACATTACAATATAAGTTCAGATAATAACAGCACGTATTAGGTTCCCCGAATTTCAAGTCGTTAGCAGTATTAGAGAACAAGAATCTGGGTAATTTCCTTACCCGGAGTAAGTAGCCGAAAACGATCTCAAAATGTCTCACCTCTATAGCAAGTTCACTACTACAACTCAGTGGATAGCTGCAGCAACTTGCGGCAACTTGCGGCACCTCGGGCACTAGGAAAAGGAAATAAATCTTGTTCCCATATTAAAGCATTATACATGTTGTTACCGGAATGCTTAAGAGTACGGCGGAGCGTTGAAACCGTTCACATACCCTCACAGGGGCGCATAAACTGCATAAAGGAGGTAGAACGCTGTCATACACCTCCAATAGTAAATAAATTCACGTAATTCCTTGAGGGGCCTCTTAATCAAAGGTAACGCAAGTAAATTCGACCAAAAAGAAGGCGACTCCTGTTGTGACTAGCACATCTAAATTACATACCGCAGGGTCTTATAAGCCCTGGAAAATATTCGGCTATTCCACTAGCCCCTTTATTGGTGGGTTTACCCTGCCACGCCACTTCAGTGTTCATAAGTGGTTCTACAGGCCTGCCGGGCCCCACCGCACAACTCACCGTCTACAACACACCTTCGCAACACATTCGTATCGTAAAACGATCGTTTTTCACCCCCCCGCCGCCCGTATATTACTAGGTTAAGAGTTAGGGAGGGAAGAGAGAAGGAGTTAGTTGGTTGTTTTGTTTTTATTTTGTTTTTTTTTTTTTGTTTTTTTCTAGTTTGGGCGGTTCCAGGCTAGCTGTTGCAGCGCTATCGACTCGCCGATCAAGCAAGCTATCTGCCTTATCGTCGAGGCGTTGGCGAGCCTATTACTGCTCACGCTCCCCCAATACAAGTACTACACGATATGCATGTGCCCTGAAGTGTGCTGTAGATCGGTGTGTGTAGATGTGCATCAGATTTAAGCGCTGGTAAAAAAAAAAACGATTTATCTAATGCTTTGTATAGAAAATCTCATGATTGTGGCAATTATAGTTATGGTCTAGCTTCCCACGGTCACCACAGTAGGTCGAAACTCGTCTCTAGCCGTTTATTAATAGGTGTATATTGTTAAAAATAAAGTTAACAGTAAATATACTATATTAAATAATAGCTTAAAGAACAAGTTTAGGTATAGTAATGTCACATACTACAGCTACAGGCTACTGGGAGTACATATAAAGAGTACTGTCTCCGACCTTGCTTTACCCTACTTTCACTCCTTCTTTAAGCTTTAGTTTTGTATGCTACATACCGCTAATTAACCTATACTATTATACCTAACCTTACCCATTAACTTTCCGTAACAAGTAAGGTAAGAAAATACCTTACTTATATATAGTAAATATATAAGGTTAAAAGTACCTAGCTATTTAGCTTTACTAGCCCTTTAATTTTAATACTTTTATTTAATTTATATATTTATATAAAGCTATTATAAGCTATAATTTTAATTATTTTTTAATTAAGCTTAAAGTTTTATATAACTTTAAAAGTATAAGTTATTTATTTTTTAATAAAATAAGTTTTTTAGCTTTATTTATTTTAATAGCTTAATTAATAAGTTTAAAAAGTATTTTTTTTTTTATATATAATATTTATATTATATTATATATAAGCTAAAATTATTTTTTTTTAAAAATATTTAATAAAAAAGCGTTATTTTTTAAAAAGTACTAATTTTTAACGTTTTAAATTTAATATTTTTATTAGATTATAGTTTTAAAATAAAATATATTTGCTTTTTGCTTTTTTTTATTTTATAATAGCTACTAAAAAAATATACTATTTTTTAAATTTTTATTAATTTTTAATAATAAAATTATTAAGCATACTAAAAACTTTTATTTTATAGTATTTTTAATTAGTATTTTTTAATTTAATATTAAATATATAGTTAGTTTATTTTATTTTATTTTAGTTATTATAAAAAAATATAAGTTAAAAATATATATATAAAAATATTTTTTAGTTATTTTTTAGTATTAAATATTTTAGTATTATTAAAATTTTATTATAAGCTTAATATTGCTTTAAATATATTTTAATTTTTAATTTTAACGTTTTAAAATTTAAAAAAAGTTTATTAAAGTTTTTTTATAATATTATTATAGTTTTAGTAAGTTTTAAAATAATAATAATTTTTAAAGCTTGCTTAACGTTTTAATTATAAAGTATTTTTTTTTAGTATGCTTTTAAAGCTAAACTTTAATATAACTAAAGTTTTATAAAATAGCTTTTAATAAAGTAATAATATTATATTATAATATTTGCTAATAATAATAGTTAATAAGCTTATAATATATATTATTAAATTTATAAAAAGCAAAAAACTTTAATAATACTATTAGTTTTAATATAAGTTAATATTTTAGTAGTTAAAATTTACTATAAAATATTTTTAGTTTTTATTTTTTTTATTTATAATATAATAATATTTTAATTTAAAGCTTTAAACTAAAAACATTTTAAAATATATTAAATTTATTTTTAAAAAATAGTTTAATAAATTTATTAGCAATTTATTTAAATATATATATTTATTAAAAATTAATATTTTTTTGCTATATTGCTTTTTTATAAAAAGCTTATTATATTAATATATATTTTATTTTGCTATAAAACTATAAGTTTTTAGCTATAACTATAGCTTTTTAATTATTTTTATAAATAATTATTATTAGTATGCTATTTTTTATAGCATTTAGTTTTATTAGTAATTTTTATAGCTAAATTATTTTTTTAGTAGCTTATATTTATTTTATTAGTTTAAACTTATAAAATAATAATATAATATTTTATTATTTTTTAAAGCTTTAGCTAATAGTATTATTATTAATATTAAATATATATTTTGCTATAAATTATTTAGTTTATATATAGCTTATTTAATTAATATTAGTTTATTTTATAAAGTTTTATAAGCTGCTTTAATAATAAAGCTTTAAATTAATTATTTTATATAAATATTATAATATTTATTTAATAGCTTTTAAATATAATAACATAAAGTTTTTTATATATTTATTAAAATAAAAAATAATATAAGCTATATTTAGTTTAGTATTAAATATAATATATATTAAAAATTTAATAGCTTTTATATATTAATAAATATTTTTTTTACTAGCTTTATAGCTTTTTATTAGTTTTAAAATTTTATTTATATTTATTAATATAAATATAATATAAACTTTTTATTAATTTAGTTTTTTAATTATTTTTTTTAAATATACTTTTTAGCTAAAATAAATAGCTTTATTTTTTTAATTTTAAATAATAATTATATTTAAATAATAAAAGCAAAAGCTTAAATTTTATATTTTAAACTATTTTAATAATACTTATTTAATTTTGTTAACTTTTTTTTTTAATAGCTTTACTATTAATAAATTATTAATATATATAACAATATAAATATAGCTTTTTATAAAAACGCTTATATTAAAATTTAATAGTTTAAAGCTTAATATTTATAAAAAATTAGCTAAAGTTTTATATTATATTTTAAGCGCTTATTTTAAGCGCTTATTTTAAGCTATATAAAACTTTATTTATACTATTTTTAAATTTTAATAATTATTAAATAAAAATATTTTTGTTAATTTTATTATTTAAAAAAGCAGTTTTAATATTTATTTATTTAATTTTTAAATTTAAAGCTGCTATAAAAACAAAAGTTTTATTATAATTTTTATTAATAATTTATTTAAAGCTATAAACTATTTAACAAGCTTTATAGTATATAATTTTGCTATTTAGCTTTTTTTTAATTTTATAAATTTATTTATTTATTATTAAATTTTATTTAGCTAATAATTTATATAATATTTAAGTTTTATTATTTACTAATAATAAATAATTAATATTTATTATTTTATATTATTTAAACTATTTAGTATTTTTTTTTGTTTATTAATATATTTTAAGTTTTATTTTAGTAGCTAATAATATAAATAATAATATAATAACTATTATTTTAAACTTTAAAAAAGCTTTTAGCTTATATTATTATTTAAATAAATAATATATATTTAATTATAAATTATAATAACTTTTTAATATATTTAGTACTAAACTTTTTAGTTTAAAATATAGCTATAGCAATAAATATTTTATTAGTAATATTTTTAAAAATATAAGTACGCTTAATAATAATTTTAAAAATAATAGCCCTTATAGTAATAACCTTAAAAAAAAATACCTTAAAAAAATAAATAGCTTATTATATTTAGCTAAAATAATATTAAAAACTAGTTTTTTTTAAATTTTTTTAGCTTTTTTAATAGCTTATTTTTATTTTTACTTACTAGCTAGCAATAATAATAATTTAATATATTTTTTTTTAATATTTTTTATTAAAATATATAAATATTTTTTAATAAAAATAATATTATAAATATTTATAATAGTATAGTTATTTATTTTATATATAATATAGTTATATTTTTATTATTATTATAGCTTATTATTTAATATAAAATAATTTTTGCTATAAATATATTTAGCTTATTTTAAGCTATATATTTATTTAATAAATTAAAAGTTATTATATAATAATAGTTTAGCTTTTTTTTATATTATAGTTTATATAGCATTATTAGTTTTTTTTTAATTTTTTATTTATTTTTAATATAAGCTATTATTTAAATAAAAATAAGCTAATATTTTAGCAAAATTTTACTTTTATTAATTATTAATAATATTATTTTTATTAAATTTTTTAAAATATAAATAGCTTTTTTAGCTTTTTTATTTTATTAATATTATTTTATAGCTAAATATTAAATAATAATACTTTTTTAAATATAATAATTAATAAATTTTTTATTTATATATATTTTAAATTTATTTAAAGTTATATATTAGTAATATTATTTAAATTTTTTTTATTTTTATAAAAAGTTTTTAAATTTTAAAAACTAGTTTTTTAAACGCTATAAAAATATAGCTTAAACTTTTTTTATAAAGTTATATATTATTACTATTTATTTTATAAAGCTATTATAACTTTTTAAAATATTATTAAATATTTTAGTTTTATTAAAATATAAAAATTTAAATAAATATATATTTTTTAATATTTTACTTTTATAAAGCTTTATTTATATTTTTTTATTAATATAAATTTTATAAAAATAGTATTTAGTTTATAAAGTAATTTTTTTATTAATAATTATTAGCTTTTTAATTTTTTTATTATTAATATAGCTAAGTTATTTATATTATACTTTTAAAATAAAATTAATTAAATAAAATTAAAAAATAATATTAAAAGCTATTATTTATAATATTTTATTTAGCTATTTAATTATATATAGTTTAGTTATTTTATAAACTTTAAAAAATATATTTTTATTAATTATTTTTTAAGCTTTATTATAATAAAATAAAAATTTAATACTTTTTTTAGCTAGTTAAAAAATAAAAATTAAATTAGTATTTAGCTTAAAATAGTAAATAATATTTATAATAATAACTATTTTAGTTTATTTATTTATTAAAGCTTAAAATTTTGCTATATTTTTTTATTTTAAAATAATAATAGTATTATTAATACTATAAACTAATAGCTTATTATATTTTATTAATTTTATAAAAAAAAATTTATTAATAAAGTTTATTTAATTATAGTTATTATTTAATATTATTAAATTAGCAATTTATTTTATTAAACTTTTTACTTTTTTATTTAGTATATTTAAAAAACTTACTTTTATTAAAGTTTTTTTAATATTTAAATTTAATAAAATTTTAGCTATTAAACTTTATAGCGTTAGCTTTATAGCTAAAAGTTTATTGTTAAATTTTTTAAATTTATTAAATAGCTAGCTTAATATACTAGGTTTTTATTTGGCTATTTTTTTTAAAAATAATTTTTAACTATTAAAAATATTAAATTTAATATAATTAATAGTTTTAAAGCAATAAAAATAAAAATATTAGTATTTTTATTACTTTTTTTTTTTGCTTTTTTTTAAAGTTAGTTTTTTAATATATTAAAGCTTTTTTTAAATGCTTAAAATAATATTTGCTTTTATTATACTAAATAAATATTTAGCTAATATTAATATAATATTTATAATAAAGCTTTTTTTATTTGCTATTATTGTTATTATTATTGTTATTATTAAATTGTTTATAATTTTTATTTTTATTTTTATAAAATAGCTATTTTATAAATAAAATAGTTTTAATATTAAAAGCTAACTTTTTTAACTATTTTGTTTATTAAGCTTTTATTAAAGCAATTTAAAAAAATATACTATATAAGTTTACTACTAAAAAGTTTTTTTATAATAATAATATAATTTATTTATAAAAATATTAAAATAAATAAGTTATAATTATTATTAAATATTTTTAAAAACTTTATTATAAATATTAACTTTTTAAAAATATAAGTTTTATTTAGCTTTTTTAAATTAAATTAAATTAACTTAAATTTAGTAATAAATATTATAATAATATTTTTAATAATAAATATAATATTATTTTATTTAAATAATAAGTTTTAAAAAGTTAAGCTTTTTTATAATTTAACTTTAGTTTTAATATAAAGCTAAATTTTAGCTATTATAACTAATTTTTTAACTTTTTTTAAAAAAATCTTAATATTTTATTAGTATATTTTAAACGTTTTTTTTATAATAGCTTTTAATAAAGCTTAAAACTTTTTATTAAATAATTTTTTAAACTTTTATTGCTTTATATAAATTTATTTTTATAAAAATATTAAAAAAACTTTTAGGCCTATTTTTTTTTAAGCTTTTTAAAAAAAAATTAGTATAGCTTAAACAAAAAATATAGTTTTTGTTACGATTGGCGTTTTTAAACGAGGCGAGGCTTATACGTAGGTAACCACGTGTATTGCTAATTGTGAAATAAAGAGGAAAGGTTTAAGTATAAAGCCGTGGGCTGTAGTGCGCAGGGTATACACCTTTCCTAGGGTTTCAAATGTTAGCTCTATACTTATATAGGGTTGTAGCAACAGGGTTAAAATTAAAGGCTATACCTTTTTAAACTGTTTACTTTAGTATGTAGCCTTTTATATAATTTATATAAAAGGCTATATTGTGTAAAAAATTTTGCTAAATTTAATTGCTAACTTCTTTTTCCTTTGGCTTTTTTTATTTTTTATAATTCTTTCTTTTAATTTTTAACTTATAGTTATATTTTTAAGCGTTTTTTATAAATAAGCATTATTTAGTATTATTAACTTTTAAATTAACAATTAAATATAATATATTTTTATTAGTATTGCTTTTATATTAAAATTATATAACTAACTAATAATTTAGTTAATATATACTATTAGTTATACTAATATAGCTTTTAAAATATTACTTTACAATTTAATAATATTTAAATATTTAGCTATTTATATTTTTTTTATTATAAAAATTGTTTATATATAACTTGTTTTATATATAATTTTATAAGCTAATAAAATTAAATCTAAATATAAATTTAAAGCTAGCAAGCTTTACTGCTTTTTTTAGTTTATTTAAAACTTATTTTGTTTAAGTTTTTAATTATAATATATTTAACTTGCTAATAATAATATTAACTAATATAAATGTTTATAAAAGTATAATAATACTGCTAAATAGCTTTTTGCTAGCTAAATTAATATAAAATCAATTAGTTTTTTTATTAGTATTTTATAAAAGCTAGTATATTAGTAAAAATATAGTAATTAGTATAAATATAATAAATATTATAGTTAAAACAAATACTAAAAACTTTAAAGTATAGAAATAAAATCTTATAGCTAAACGTTATTATATAATTTTATATTAAATATATTATTTTATTAGTTAAATTATTATAATTAGTAATTTTTAGTAATTTTTAATAATTTATTAAATTACTATTATATTCGATTATTTAATAAAGTTAATTAGGTATTTTTATAGCTAATTTATATAGTAAATATTTTAGTATAATATTTTAGCCTGCTTAAATAGTATGCTAAAAGTTTAGTATATTAATAGTTTGCAAATTATAGTTTTTTTAAAGCTAGTTTTTTATTTAAAACTATATATTTTTAATTAGTAATAAATTAAAGCTATAAGTAAGCTATTTAAAAGTTTTAATATTAAATTTAGTTAGCTAGTTATATATTATGCTAGTAATATATAAAAAAGTGTTATTTTGTTAAAAAACAAAAAAAAAGTAGTATTTTTTCTAAAAATATACTAATAAAAAAATAGTATTAATATATTTTTTTATAGTAATATTTTCTACTTTTTTATTTTATATATAGCAAAAGCTTTTTTTAGCTTTATAAATTATACTTTATATTATTTAGCCTTTTATTTTTTGCTATATTATATTAAAGTTAAAAGAGTTTTTTATATTATAAACAGTTATTTAAGTTTTTTATATAAAGTTATTATAAGCTTAATATTTGTTTAAAAAAGCAATAAAATTAAATTATAGCTAGTTTTTTAAGTATAGCTAATAAGCTAAAGCTTACTTTATAAAAGTTATTTGTTTATATTTATAAATAAATATAAGCTTAATTTAGCAATAATAAATATACTATATATAACTAAAAGTTTTTATTGTAGTATTTAAAGCTATATAGCTAAAAGGTTAAAGTTTAAGTATAAAAAATAATATATATTGCTAAGCTATTAGCTAATACTTAAAATTTTAGTTTAACTATTTTTTTAGGCAGTTTTATATTAAAATTTTAATAGTAACTATACTATATTGCTTTTTAAATATTAAAAGCTTATTATAAACGTATTAAACTTACTATTAGATATAGCTTTGCTTAGCTGCTATTTTAGCATAAGTTTACTTTATTACTTTTTAAAAAGTTTTTATTTTAATTTGCTAGTTTTATATAAAGTTAAAAAATTATAAAGCTTAATTAATAAAGTTTGTTAAGTTAATAATAAAAAATAAAAATATAATAAATTAAATTATATTAATAAAATTTATTAAAATAAGTTAATTAGCAAAATAAAGTTATATTATAAGTTAATAGGTTAATAAGTTAGTAAGTTAATAAATTAATAAAAAAAAAAATAGTAAATAAATTAAAAAGTAAATTAATTAATTAGAAGTAAATAAATTAATTAAGCAATAAATAAATTAATTAAAGCTACTACTAAGGTTATTTGCTTGTTAAATTTAATTTTTTAATATGTTTTGCATATAAAAGTTAAAACATTTTAAATATTTAAACCTTTTGTTTAGTTTGGTTTAGCTAGTTTAATTGCTAACGTTGCTAATTTAAAATATATAGTAAAGTATATAACTTCCTATACAAATTATATAAGAGGTTATATACTAGGGTTATAGCTTTAAAAGGGTATAGTCGCTTTTTTAACCCTGCTAAACCCCCCTGCTATAGCCCTGTAACCACCCCTATGATCGGTACAAAGCTAACATTTGAAACCCCAGGAGAGGTGTATATCTGTGTGTGTGTGTGTGTGGTGGGGCAGGGTCTGGAATGTGACCCACCGGGTCTAGAATACAACCCACAACCCCCGGTGGCTAGGGCCACGGGCCACAGCCACGGGCCCCAGCCACCCCACTAGACCTGTCCACCATGACTGTTTTTTATTTTTTTTTTAAAGCAAAAAAATTTAGTAAGCAAATTAAATATAATAATGCTTTTAATACTAAATTTTTTAGTTTTATTATTTATTTTAATAGTTTAAAATAAACTTTAATAAAATAAACTATAATAAAATAAAATTTAGTATATAGTTGTTTAAATTAAAGTTAAAATTAAAAAAAATATTAATTATTTTAAATATTAAAGCTTTTAAATTAATAATAATATTACTAAAAATAGTACTAAAGTTTAATATAAAAAACTTTAGTATAAAAAGTTTAATAATTATTTTAAAACTAAAAAAGCTAATTTTTTTTAAGTTTTTAAATATATTAATAAATAAAACTTTTTATAAAAAAAATAAATATATTAATAATAATAAAAAAAATAAAGTTATTAGTTAATAGTTATTATTTTTAATATTTTTAAAAAATAGCTATATTTTTTATTTATTTTTAATTTTTTAAATAAAATAAAAAAAATTATAAATATTAAAAAAGCAGTAATAAATTAATAGTTTAAAAAGTTAAGTTTTAAAGTTATATTTAGTAGTAGTTTTTTAAGCTTTTATAAATAAACTAAGCTAAAACTTTAAATATAAATTTAGTTTAGCTTTAATAATATAAGCTATATTTATTATTATTATTGTTATTTTTAATATTTATTAAATAATTTAAACTTTTATTAATATATATTAAATATTACTTTTAATAATATTTTTAATAATAAAATTTAATAGCAAAAATAATAAATAACTAATATATATAAAAAAATAATAAAAAAAATAGTTTGTTTAGCTTTTTAATAAATTTATTAATATTAAACTATTTATAAGTAGTTTATTAAAAGTTATTATAATAAAATAATATTTTTAAAATATTAATTTTTATAATAATAGTATAAAATATAATATTTTTACTATAGTAGTTTTTTTTATATTATATTATTTTTAATAAGTTTTAGCTTTATAAAAATAGTAGTAGCTTTAATAGCTATTATATAATAGTTAATATATAATTATTAATAATATATTTATTAAAAATATAAATATTAAGCTTTTAAACTTATAACCTATTAAAAATAAAGTTAATAGTAAATATATTATATTAAATAATAGCTTAAGGAACAAGTCTAGGTACAGTGGGGTGAGGAAATACCTCACTTATATATAGTAGATGTATGGGGTCGGAAGTACCCAGCCACCTGGCTTTACCAGCCCCCCGATTTCAACATGTATGGCCCTTGGTGATAATCTCTGTGGTCGTACAACGGGTGGAAGCGTGCCCGTTTGGCGGTTCTGACTATTCACAATTCGTGTCTTGTGTCTGGCTACACTGACACTTGTGGAGGGGTCGCAAGGTGGTATTTTGAACTACTTGTCAAAATTTCATAGGGCGAAGGTCAGGTGAAGTGCCCGTCCTCAGGGTCCAGGGTGGTATAAAGGATTCCTTCTCGCTTCCTGAAACTTCAGTCCCGGAGAATTAAAACCAATTTCTCTTGGATTCCCTTGACACATTTTATCAGGGCCTGCTTGCTATTCCGGATACCACATTTCGGTCTTCAACACTCGCATCTGGACAGGGGGGAAACGATTACGCCTGCTAAGAAGTGCTGCACACGTACAAACCAACTACTACGCTTGATATCGTGATGTGGCCACAGGTCTGTCCTCGCGTGGCTATAGGCGGCGGGGATCCTGAGTCGGGGTCGCAACATACTTTCCCGTAAACTAATATCATTGTGCTACTAGTCCTAACTATAGTAGACTAGTGAGTATTACAAAAAAACTGCGCGTATAACTTTGAAATTCCTACAAAATACCTGAGATCCCGCGCTTCTCTTCTTTTTCTAATTTGTAAGTTGTAACCCTTATCATGACAGCAACAATTCAGGCCGTTTCTTACGCAGCTTACTTATTAAATCCCCGCGACCTAGGTTCAGATATTGAAGTGAGTAAGAATGACGAATTGGGGAAGTTAAATTCAAGAGATTATTCTCATAATGTATGAGCTAGCTTGAACTAGCTTTTTCTCTCCTAAATATTAAATTATGCTCACAACCGATATAAGTTAACAATGTTTAGTTGCCTCAGTTCATTGTCCATTATTAGGCCGATTACGCCTCTCCCAACCATTTTTGAGCGCCTCGCTTCATAAATACAACCTATAATGTGTGTCAGGGTGTGCAACACACATACTTGCCCGGAGTGTGGCAAAAAAGAGCCGGCGGAACAGCAATTCGTTCGGTGCGACCGCGCCGTCCGGACTCGCTCTGCTACAGGAGTATGCCCAATTGCTATCCTCGATGACGAGGTCAACTTGCGTCGCAGATGCGATCATTGCAAGCAGAAGGGGCGGGAGGAACGAGAGAAAAAGAACAGGGACCGCCACGATGTGCCAGCAGGCCCTACCATCCCTAGTGTTTAATGCCCTCACTTTGGAACAAACACGGAAGAGGATAGAAGTGAAGTCAGTCGGTTTAGATAAACGGTACCTTCTTCAATTCCTACTTGAGAAAATATGGCCGAGCATTAACTTCCTGAAACTGACATTAGATAATAGCGAAATCTATCATGTGTGTCTTGATCCATCTTGAGAGCGTTGCCGATATATTGGAATTTGGAAATTAGCACCACTTCGCACTGCGACTAGCTCATCCTCGGTAACAACGAAGAAGACAAACATCAATGACCTGAATGCTAGATAGCGATCATACCAGAGATTTCGGAAACCGCACATTTTACGCTATTTTCACAAAACATTAGTTAAATGTTGACGCAGGTAAAATAACATTATTCATCCATAGGAAGCAATTCACGACATACTCTCCGTCTCCAATATTTACTGACTTAATACTTTGTTGGCGTCGATGTAGATCCGTGTATAGCCAAATGTTGCATAGCTTCGGACCGGATCAAATAATTTCAACTCATCAGGCTGGACGTGGGATTTGTAGAATGGGCCGGCAAACGCATTCTTTAGAGCTTCGATGCTGGGAACTGTGAACTCGGCGTGGCCATCGTAATCGGCAATAAGGTCCAACCCCAAGCCCTGGCCACATCTCCTCGATTTGCCCGCGGTACTTGGAGGGGGTGTGATACTACAACACGGCATCAGCATCACCTCAGACTCAAGGAAATTCGTATTTGATATTACTTACTTGAACGTATTTTATCATCTCATCCTTTGCGAGCCACTTGTTGACGACCAGAGGATGCTTCTCGGCCCAATAGTTGTGAAATTTGTCCTCGCTCAATTCGGGTTTGCGCTTGACCACGACGGTAATTTTAAAAGCGTGGTGAGAAGACATCTTATTATTTCTTAACAACAATGAGTCCTCCAGGGTTTGAGTTAAGGGCCTATATTTTATTGTTCATAATCTTTACATTACCTTGAGAGACCCTCGAGCGTTTAATAGTCTAGTCAGATTTTCAAGTTCCTATTTTAATTCAAGACTCTGAGACATCTTCGGGCTGCAGAGGGCCTCTAGGCCTCCGCTCTATGTCTCGGGCTTGCGATATCCCGGCCCATAGATAAGCCGCCAACACAACCAACCATAGGAATCGTTCCCCGGCCCGTTAGCTGCGAGGTTGTCATCGGGGTAGTATGTTAGGGGGGTTCTTAAAGGCCCCTGGTTGGTTCGGCATCCCACACCGGTCTCGGTGGCCATGCCTCATTTATTGGCAGACGGAAACTTCCATCTACGGACGAACTTAAACCTATTCCAGAAGCCCCCCACGACCCCTCCTTCCAGAAAAGCTTCGTATTCCTCCAACGGCACGCCAGCCTGTGATAGGGCACACTATGGAGTGCAGCACTTGTAACGTAAATATGAAATCAACATTAGGTCATTTCATGACTCGCGTAAGCACTGCCATGAAAGGTTCGGGATCTCGTAGCGCTATAGAAGCGGCCGCAGTGTGACCCAACTATTAGTCGCACACCCACCCGGGATTTGACAATGCATTCGGGATCCGCTTAGCTAACACACGGGCTCCATACCCTTCACAATGTCATCACTCGATAGATTAAATTACCCTGATTATTAAGAACGAGGGGGGAATATGAGCCTTGGTATCAAAATTGCTTTCGGCGTTGTTCCCCGTAGGTTCGAAAAAGTATAAAGACATCATTTTCCATCAATGGAGCTCTATATAGCAAGTCATACCTTATGGTAGCTTCGTTTTCAATCGCAAACATGCCTACTGCTATAGTAGCGGGCGCCACTGGTAAGTTAGTGGACATACTCTCTATATCGGCAACATAACGTATTCAGGAAATTGACATTGTGGCGCAGGCATCCTGGGTCGGGAGATTGTCAAGGAATTGTGTAGCCGGCCTGATGAGTGGACTACGGTATACACCATGTCTCGATCGAAGAAGGAGGATTTCGGCCCACAGGTTCGGCATATCCATCTGGACTTGAATGCGAAGCCGGAGGATATGGCTGAAGACATGGCGGACCTTCAAGTAGATTATGTTTTCTTTGCAGCTTACTTGCAGATGAACTCCGAGGAGGAGAATACCCGCGTGAATGGTACGTCAGACTTCATGATCAAAGAACCATCTAAGGCTAATAGCAATGAAGGAGATATGTTGGATGCATTTTGTAAAGCGCTCGAAATTAACGGCCACGCCGCAGGAATCAAGCGCTTTGTTCTAGTTACCGGAGCAAAGAACTATGGCGTCTATTTCGGACAGGTCAAAATCCCTATGGAGGAAGATGATCCTTGGTGAGTTCCGACGCTTTTAGCAAGGCTGGCAAACATAACGATGGTTGCTGACTCGAACTTAAGGTTGCCGGAACCACCCTTCCCTCCCAACTTCTACTACCGCCAACAGCACATCTTGCATAACTTCGCCAAGAAGCATGGCATAGAGTGGAACGTTACGTACTCAAACGAGGTCTTCGGTTTTGCCAAGGGTAATTTCATGAACCTTGCGAGTGCCATTGCTATTTATGCGGCAGTATCGAAAGAGCTTGGGGATGAACTGGTGTTCCCTGGCTCCGAGGAATTCTACAAAAATGTTACGATGTTTACTGACGCTGGTCTGCATGCGCGATTTGTCCGTTGGGCATCCCTGGAGAGTCTAGCTGCAAACCAAGCATTCAACGTGACGAATGGCGACGTCGAATCTTGGATGAACCTTTGGCCAAAGGTCGCGAAATATTTTGGCCTGTCGGTGCCGTCGGATCAGTTTCTACGATCGGCACCTCTTGCTTCGGAGAGACCTTTAGCAAAGGAATCTCCTCTATCGGTTGTCGCCAATGACATCGGGCTCAAGGGCCGTGCTCCACAAAGCTACCTTCGTCCACGCGTGGATCTAGTGAAGTGGGCCGAGACTGATGAGGCTCAGTCAGCTTGGAAGAGATTGAGTGATGCGCATGGATTAGACCCCGAGGCCTTGAAAAAGGCTACTTGGGCGTTTGCCAACTTTGCGTGGGGCCGTGATTACAACGCTGTTCTAAGCATGACGAAGGCTCGCAATTTGGGCTGGACTGGGTACTTGGATAGTTGGGAAAACCTACGTAACATATTCGACGAGCTGAAGAAGGAGAAAGTTATACCGAACTAATACTTCGTAACATGAATAGCACTACGAGAGTTTCAGTCTGGAATTTAAATCTCAAAGGTTCTGATCTCAACAAGCCTTCTAGTAGATTCTGCTTTAAACGTTGTCAGGCTGAGCGAAATATGCATGTTAAACTGAGAGGTGGTTTTTATCTGTTGATTGGTGTGGTTAGCTGAAGTTCGTATTGCATACGAACGTTAGAGAGTTGGTATGGTAGCCTCTAGAACTGGAGGGTTTGAGATCCAAAAAGATAATCAATCCACTATACTACCTATAACCTTCAATGCACTCTGAGCCAAGCTCGAAGTAGGGTCATTCTTGATCAGCTGAGAAATCAAGATGAGACGATGCTTTCATGGTCGTATCAACTGAGATCCCGGGGAACAGTGAACCTTCGCTAGAGGCTTCATCGAAGCACTAAGTGAACCTGACTTTAATTTCCACAATGGCAAATAGACGATGGGAATAGCTACGATAGAACAATGAGGGAACAGGAAATTGGATTCACATTCTAGTAAACGCCAGATATTTATTCACTTTAGAGTGCTATTATAATATAAATTACTCTAAGGGTTAGTGCGTTGATGTAACATTGCCACTACCAGCACGAGTAGCGGGCATGTAAGTGTGCTTATCATCGCGCAGTCGTTTCTCCCTTCAACTTGGCCTCCATTAGCTGAATCGCTTCGTCGCGACGTTAAACCGTACGTTGTTGTAAATTAAATCAGATATCTCTTACCTCATTAACTGCCTTGTTTAGATAGAGTGGCCAATCTTGGTACAGCTTCTTGATCTCATCGACGCCGACAGCCCAGTGCTGTTTGTCTAATCTAGATATGACTCCTTTATTACTCGAAGCAATAGCAAATCGCGCTAGTTGGCCGCCGCTCAAATATCGTACAGTAAAAAGGGGGGTTCTCGAAGTCCATGAGCTTTTTTCCGAGGCGTGCATTCGATCTCAAGGGATAACCGGCGAGGCATTCTTGTAGGAGATCAGCGCGGTGAGCTATGTAGCGAGACGCTTTCCTTGAGTTATATCGTCATCTTCGTTTGCCTTGCTCCCTACCGCTACGCCATAGGCCAGCATAAATAGGACCCTCGGCATCAGTACAGCTCCGGCTTGCTCGAGACGTTGTGCGGCGGAAGGGCCGATGAGCTCCAGAGCAGCTTGAGCATTTCGTGCGATCCTGGTAGCCATACCAGCTTTTTGGAATACGGTGGCGGACTTGGAGATGTGTGTATCAAGGTGGGGAGATTTGGTGAGGACATGAAGTAGGGAGGTTCCCGCTAGGCTACTACCAATGAGAATGATTCCGATGGAAGGAGACGTAGCGTTGAATCGATGGTTTCTTATCATGTGTGTTCTCTTCGGATTCCTATGGTGACTCTCGTATAGCATGAATGAACTTACAACTCCAATTATCAATACGAGGTGTGTAGTACATCCGGCCACGAACGGGGGCGCTTCGCGTATAGTGCGCGGATAATTATTTTCCGCTAATCAACGCACATATTGCTTTTCCCCTAGGCTACGGAAATAACTAGGTCTTCTCAATCTTCAAATTATGTGTAACCTTGGAGGCTGACCCCGCACTAGACCGGGCACCGGTGAGTAAAAGCGAGACACATTGAGACAGAGCTTTATTATGGTAGTTACCAGAATAGGCTTACGGGTGTCTCTGGGTTGATAAATCATTATTTCTAAATACCCAAGGGTGCGCAATAAGGTAGCAGTGTATTATTAGCCCTATTCTGATTAAATAACGGGACCTAGGATGCTTACAGCATGTAGAACGGTATCCGACAATAGAGCCCACACCCATAGAACTCCAGGTAATGAAAGCAAGCCCTTGTCAACATTCATAGTTAGATAGCTAGTATTAGCAGAAAAGTTGACTAGCAAACTGCCTAGATATACTTTGATACGTCTTGAGATATTGTGGCAACTAAAGCAATCGCCAATTGCTCTACCCCGAGAGATGGAAAGAAAGCCTGACCCTGATGCCAACCTACATCCCTTACAACTCCATCCGTCCTCATGAAATGCCACTAGCAATCACCAACCAAGTCTCCACACCTAAAAAAACTTACTCGTGATACTTCCTAGAACCATCTTCCTCTTCTGGTTACTGACGTACTTGCTTGCATCATCGGACCATTTCTGACTGCTTGTTGCGATGTTGTCCAGGCTGTCACCCATGATGTTTAGCTTTTCCGTGCGCTCGTTAAGTTGCCGCGTAAGGTAATCCCCCCAGCCTTCTTGACCCGAACTTGACGACGGTCCAGCTCGAGCCTGCTCTTCCATTGCAGCCGCAGCAGCAAGCATTCGTTTGCTCGGCGGCCTCCCTGCGCCACCGATCAACACGTCTAGATCCGTTGGGGAAACGTACTGCGTTCCGGAGATCCACTGCATGTTGGAAATAGTTGGGCGCGGCGGTATCAGTAGATCAGGGTTAACGAGAGTATCGGCGGTGTTCCCTAGTTCTTTGCCCGTCCCCCATACTTGCAGGACCGCTAGTTCGGATGGGCCAGTCCAACAGACTACTTCGCCATCCTCAGTTACGAGGGAATTTGCAATACGACTGCCATCCATCATGGGCAACGGAGCGTTACCAATCTCCTTTAGTCCCGGTAGACTGAATGCCCGGGTTGTTCGATCCCCGAAGACACCTACCAATGCCATCCCATGCAACTCGAATTCGGTTACCGCAGCGGCACTGCACAGGCAGTCACTAAATGACTTTGACGCCCCTTTTGCAGTGGCAGGTTTGAATATACGGACTTCAGTTTGTGTCACTTAATCAAAGGTTAGCGGGGATCAACGTCGAAATGCAAACTCTGCTGCACTTACCAGCAACAAGCAAGCCATTCACATGCCTGCCTTCTCGGAGGCTAGCAACAGCATGTCCTGTCGCCGCCGCCGGCTTTCCAGTGTCCGTAACAATTGGACAGATAGAGACTACCCGGTCACCAAGGTTCGACGCCCCAGCGAGCTCAGCCTTGAAACTCGAGCCAGAGGGTAGAAGCTTCAATGTGATGACTTGTCCCGCATGGGTACCGATAAAACAACATATACTTGAGTATTTATCCTCATCTAGCGTCATAACGCCAAATTCTATAACGACTGGCCAGTCCTTGCTGGTTGGTGCACCCGAGCCCCTCTTGAGAAACGAGGACTTCTTTTCTGGTTTCGTCAAATTGGCTATCGAGGATTGGAACATCACTGAAGGTCCTCGCAAGTCGATGATGCTGAAGCCCCCGTTTTCGGAGCCGGCTGCAACAAAACCGACATCAGATACCTTGACAGCAGTTATAGATCCCTGCATCATTTCGTAAAGCGTAAATGGTTGCAGGCCGCTCTTAAGGTTCGGTTCTGATCGGCATTGGATGTCCGAGAGCCCCCCTGGGTTGGATGGTAACTCTTGTTTTGTGCTCTGGCCGTAAAATCTATTAGCGTCCCACCTATATATGACTACTTCCCCCTTGCTCGTGCCGACGGCGAATTCTGAGCTATCCGTACCCAAACTCATTGCCGTTATATTGACATCTTCAAACCGATTTACCGCTCGAGCCACGTCGACCTGGAGCTGCGTAGGGTTTTCAATCTCGTCTCCGTGACCAACGTCCCATATACGAACAGTGCTATCTGCGTGAGCGACCTGGATAATCGTCCGGCCTTCAAAACGTCGCCGTGACCGTGCTGCTTCGGCACCGCCTTTGAGAATCGGTTCGCCTCCTGGTCGCTTTTCGAGCATGCCGAGCCACCTGTCGCGACTCAATGTCGAACTTGAGACCTTAGTGGCAAAGGGATGAACGAATGAGAGCGATGGATGGAGTTGATTAGTGGGTGAAATCGGATAGCCACTCGGGAAGCTCATTGTGATGATCTCCCCGGACGACAATAAAGTTAATACTGCAATTGGGTCTTGAGCGCCAGCAAAATGTGGCGACGCTCGAGGAATGAGAAAGAAATTCACCACTTCGGTGCCAGCTGGGGTTTCAAGAGTAGTGCGCCGCTTTCCTTTGAGATAGTCTGCCAGAATCTGCCATGAAGAGGTAGCGTAGTTGGGCGTGACCCCAAGCTCGATGAAGCTCAGGCCGCTTGGAGGACCATCCAGTGTCTGGCCGCCGGCAATTAGTAGACCCGAATCTTCCGGGTTCTGCTTGCAACACCAGGCTATTTGCGAGTAAGGATGCTTTGGCGTGGGTTCTCCTATGTTCGACCCCGGTTGGTCCACGTTGAAATCATATAACGTGCGTGCCATAACTAGTCGTCCATCCTTCGAGGTGTCCCAGAAAACTAAACTTGCATCCTCATGTACGGTAAGTATAAAGGTTCCGGTAGGATGCCACAGAGCATGGGTGAGTTTCGGCTTCCTTAGGGTATCTATGGCCTGGTGACTGCCGCCCGGCGCCCCAGGGGGGACCTGATATTCGAAGAACCTGGTGGGTTGGTTTTGCTTGAAAGAGTAAATGACAGCACCATGGCTGTACCCTATTAACAGTTTTCCAACGTCCCGCGGATGTATCTGGAGTGATATAAGAGCTACAGCTCGAGCGCGAGGATCCCTCGAGGTCCAAAAGTTGGGAAGGCGGAAATGTGACAAACGCTCACGGTCGAGATCGTAAGCATATACCTCTCCAGTTTGGAGACCGAGAAAGCACCAGTCCAGCATAGGATCAGTTAGCATGCGCGCGACGGTGCCTGGAGCTTGGAAGCTAGTAATCCTGGTGCCAGTATCAAGTTCCCATATTGTGACTTCGTTCTTCGTGTCGAGGCTTATCAGGCGATTGGCGCAGAACTGGATATCGGCAAAGGAAGACGGCCGCGAGGGAACGAAGAACTTCTGAACCCTAGACTGGCCAAACACGTAGATCTTCCCACTGCCAAACCTGGACTCGTTTGTGCCAACGGCGATGAGAGACTGGACTGGGTCATAGGCTATGCAGCTATTGTGAGACGATACGTGAGCTCGGCTCGCCAGGGCTACAGTATCGAGGATGGTTTCGCACGTCATACCTGATTTGAGAATTGATGCCATATCGGGAGCGCTCATCGGGGGCGAACAGACCAGGCAAGATGTTGGCAGACAGGTCATTCTGCATGCCTGCCTGCTTGCCCCGAAGGAAGCTTGTCATGGCGAGGAATGAGGGACGACGGAACCAGACGATAGAAACGGGTTGATTTAGCCTTGTTCGCGAGAGCAGGGGATCCTCAACAACATAATCCTCCGGATTGAAGGGTGAGATAAAGAGCGCTCGAAGCCTGTAGGCTACCAATCACCGAGTCAGCTTCTAGCAGACGGCTAAGACGGCTATGGCTGTACGTCACTGCCCCTCCAAGCGTGGGGCCCGATCCTTGCATGAGCTCCGTTAATGTTATATGTAGTTATGTATGTATACAATATATATAGTAATCGAAAGCCCAAATAGACGGGATATTACGATACAGTATAAACACTGTATCTCCACAGTTTCTGGACCTTCCAAGGTCGTGTGGATGCAGATGGAAGCCGGCCGGATAAGTAGGCAGGAAGTAGGCAACTGGATGCCTGGGACATGATATCTGTTTCTTGCATCATACATATTTATAAAAACGCGCGTCAAATTAATCGAACAGTAGCCAATGCTAAAGGTTTAGTAAACTGGGGAAGAATTCGCAAGGCGACGGACTAGGAAAAGGGACATCTGGGTTGGTCGCGTTGCTCTAAATACTTACCTTGGCGAGCCGCAGATTCCTCCCACATATCCGCTCTCCTTTCACACACACAATTACTACTGTTTAATCCTTTCCATATAGCTTAGTGCAACTCCCCGGTAATATGTTGTCCTAGAATGTCGTGTTGTTTTACTTTCAAGGTCCAATATTTCCCGGACCCCGACGCGGCTAACCAGTCAATACTCTAACATACATGCTTTACAGTTAAAAAGAGTTGTTCAAATGCCTACCGACAACATGGAGGGATGCCGCATAGGTTCGCCAGTACTGTCAGAGCGCCTACATCTTAAGGTCTCATCCAATCAACAAGGATCACCGCCACGTAGCTTACCTGCTGCAGTAGTGGATGTGTATGCATATGTATATTCAATTCGAGTTGACGCCACCAACATGAAACCGTGAACTTGGTACAGCTAAAGCGCATGTCATCGGCCCTATAAAATTTGCTGAGTTTTCACAACCGCCAGGGAATTCCCGGAGCACTTATTCCATAACTGGCAGTAGCTGCCTAGCCTCGTGGTGTTTCGAGTATGTAATGCCATTATCAACCCAACCGGCCTTCTCACCTAATTTAAACCGTGACGCGCTTTTCCGCGATATGTCACTTTTGCACGTTTTACTCAGCCATTCCCGTTGATTTGATTGGCGGCCGGTGGCCGGTAACAAGGGTTAGCGTAGCTTCTTATATAAACACCCAGCACAATGAAACAGAATGCTACCTAACCTGGATAAACCGGACGCCACCCAGCCATCTTCCAGTGATTTTGATCACCTGATCGCCCACAGTCCTTGGGGGCTAAAGTCCGTACTTTTGTGATGTTGGCTAACTCAACTAGGAGCATTCTCGCAAGTTAGTTAACTAGTTCCTTCTGTTGTACAGTAACTACCCTAGGAAACAGAAATGTTCGGTTGGTTCCCCTTCCCGGTGAGCTTTGCGGACAAGAGTAAGCAGAAGAGTGCACTGAAGCAGGAACTGCTTAATCTAATCTCAGGCGCTGCAATATTTCAAGAAAATATTAAATAATAATTATTCGCCTATGGTCTATTGATCATCTCATTATAATCTCCCCGACGATGCAACTAAATACAGGTAGCCCTTTTGCACTTGGCTATTCTTCCCCGGGTTTCCCGACCGGGGAACTTTGTAGGTACCTCCGGGTTGTGTGCGAAGGTATGTAGGCGAGCACCCTCCTTTAGCTCAACTAAATTATTACTTGTCCCAGCAGGGAACCAAGGCTTCTTCTTCTTGCTCGTCCCCGTGAACCAAATACCTCTCTCGTCTCGCGTTTCCCGCCGCCTACAAAACCTCAACAACATACTGTCCACCATTCTACCCTGTGTGCTGCGGTCAATAAAATCAAACTGGCCTCATGACTACCGACCCTAACTGTAGCCAGCAAGCACACACCCTTCCACCAAATTTGTTACTTTCTAGCTACCTAGGGCTGGCAGGTTTGACTTTGCTCATTCTAGACTGTTGACGCCCAATAGCCGCCTAGCAGGTTGTCAATGTTTTAAATCTTCACCTGCGCTTATATTTAATGGTTTAGCCTCTCTTGCCTAACGAGGTACGCGACTGTGTCAGCAACGTAATCTCAGCTGATGCGACCATGGCGTCTGATGTATGTATGATTCACACTCCCCCCACACCCAACTTTTCTCATTTTCATAGAGCTGTAGTCGGTCCTCCAGCACATTGTCTGGAGCATCAGGCACAAGCAGGCCTGGTGGTACTAGTCTAAATCCTATCATCCTCGATGACGACGATCGTAGCAGCACGATACGAAAGAAACGAAAATTTACATCCTATTCCAAGCGTCCACCTACTTCATCCGAAAGCAGGAGAGGTGGGATTGTGCCTCCCTTGAGATTTACCGATATTCTAGACTTTGGGAGCAAAGAAAGAGATCGCCTCAGAAACGACGTTCCGAGCCCGCAAGCGAAGTTTCCACAACCGCAGACTTCCCTAGAAGACGACGACGATGACGACGACGACGACGACGACGACGACACAAAAGCAGTTAATGAAGATTTAGCCAGGCTTGCAAGGGAGCGGGACGCTGCAGAGAAGCGGGCAGACGAAAATGAGAAGTTCAAGTGCAGGTTCGAAGACGCAGAACTACAAATTAACAAACTGAGAGAGGAGTTGAGCAGTCTCGAAGCTACTAAATCAGATCTTTTCAGAACTCAACTAGAACTTAAGAACCTCTCTGCAAATAACTCGAAACTCCTCTACAGGGTTCTCCAGCAAGAGAACTCAACACGCACGCTAAAAGATGCCGAGGCGCAACGCGAAAAGGCCACAGAGGAATTAGAAGCGATCCGGGAAAAGCTTGTCGAGTGCACAGCCGCATTGAAAGCCGCCGAAGAACGAGCTTCCACAAACGCACATAACTACCAGAGAGTGAGTGCAGAGAAGACTGAGCTACAGGATCAATTCCGCAAAGCTGTCCATACACATGCCATGTTAGACAAGAAGCATCATAAGCTTGCCGGAGAGCTAGAGATCTCCAAGGAGGAATGTGCAACGCTCCCAGCCCTTCGATCCGAGCTCACAGTCGCCGAAACAAACCTATCCTCCACGACCGAGGCTCTCCACAAAGCCCAAGAGCAGATATCAGGACTTGAATTGCAAATCAAAGACCAGGAAAGAGATGGGACAACCTTGCGGGGTCGAATCGTCGAGTGCGAGCATGAGAAGGCTGCACTGAAGGATGAGAATAACAGGCTCGTTGCCAATTCTACTGCAGCTAAGTCCAAAGCAGAGGAGGCGATCGATGGTCTAAATCATAGGTTCCGCGTCGCGGAGAAGGACTTACGAAGTGTTAGACTCGATAAAAGTAGACTTGAGGAAGAGGTAAAGGCTATTGTTGGCGAAAGACAAGATTTATGCCAACGCATCAGCAACCTGGAGGTCGGGAAGCTCAATCATCAAACTGAACAGAACCTAATGCTCGCGCAACTTGCCGTCGCACAGAGCGAGGCCTCCCAACTCCCCGCTGTCCGGTCCGAATTAGAGGTGAGAAAGCTTCAATTGCCGCGCCCATTGCCATTCCCAGAGTCTCTGCTAGCCTTGCCCTACTGTTAGCGTCACACACTAACCAGCGCTCCGCAGGCGGCCCAGCAACAGATTGAAACAACGAGCCATCATATGGAGGCATGCCCGTTCGCGCAGAAGTCGGAAGAGTTCTGGAGTCATTACGTCGAGGTGTCAAGCGAACTGAACTTGTCGTTGTCTAAGTCTTTGGTCAATCTAAGAGCCACGCCGAAAGAAGCCCCAGCAAAAGCGAACACGCCTCTATACTCTACACCAAGCCCGCCATGCTCGTAGGTTGCCGTTCTTTTAGTTGAGGGAGGGAGGACTAGTGTGTATTGATCTCCAACTCGGTGCTCAGCTGTCGCTATACAAGCATTAGAGAATACTACGAACGTCGAGTGCATACGAGCAGTGTCTCGTGTCTCGGGTTCAAGCAATTTTGTACCATATACCATTCACATAGCGGGATTTATATCATCCCCTAATCCCCAGGATTAATAAGTATGCAATTCTTTCCGTCTATCACGATTTACGTGGCCTAACTCAAACAATATCCACTCGTAAACACCCCACTGCACAGCGTTGACGAAAAAGGCTCTCACACTGCACCACCCCAGGCCACGAAAAAAAGGCCGCACGCCCTCCCGTCTATACGTCTCCCAAGAAATCTGCACCGCCCCTTTCCGTCTAGGCCTGCCGCTTCCCAGGAGCGGCGTCGCGGCCGAGTCGAGCGTAGCAGCCGGGTAGGACTGGCCTTGGACGCGCGTCTTTATCGTGTCCAAGGGGTAGACGCTCGCCCACGTCACGATGCCGGCTATGCCGCCGCACAACAGCACCTTGGACGCCTCCTGCACGAACTCCGGCGACACTACCCCACTGCCTCTGCCTGCGCCCGAAGGGGTGGGGCCGGGCTGTTGTTGTATAGCCGAGTCCATCAATCGCCCGCCGAGGGCGTAGGCCCAAAAGTAGAAGCCGTAGCCGATGCTGTCGCGCAGCGCGGTGATCACGCCCCCGCGGTACAGCCCGCGGAGGCCCTCGGTGCGCAGGATCGTCTGTGCGATGTGGACGCTCGACGACGGGTTCGAGGCGGAGGACGAGGCCAGCTGCGCCCTGCACTTTATCAGGTCCGTCGGCACGCTGACGACCCAGGTGGCGAGCCCGCCAACCGCGCCGGCGATATATGTCGCCCAGAGATTGGACCCCCTCGTGCTGCTGATGCCATCCACACCCGACATGGTGCCGTTGGGAGGGCCGGGGAGAGAGCCGGAGAGAAAAAGGCGGTTGAGAGCGTCTTCGGTCCGGGTATACGACCCCATGAGGATGGCGGTGAGGGCGCCGTACCCGAGCACCGGGGCCAACGAGCCGGCTAGCAGAGAGGATTTGGGAGGAAGGTATCTGCTTAGGACTGACGCTGGGGGTGGGGATTGGCCGGGCCGTGACGGAGCAGCCGCGGCGGATTGGGGGTACCCGGCTTGCAGTTGCACCTTTTTCACGTCCATTGAGTTGCCGAATATGATGGACACGACGCCGCTGATGTAGCCGGCCCATAAGTCGGCGCCCGGGATGTCGGTGGACATGGTGCCAGTGATGGTTATGGCTGCCTGGAAGCTGCGTAGGGATACGAATTGGCTTCTTTGTCAGTGGTTAACTACTCATACGACGTATATAAATGAAAATATAAATACATATATATATATATATATATGTATGTATGGATGTGTATGTGCGTCTGTGTGTATTCTGGGATGTCATCAGTAGAGTTAATGGGAGTTTCCCACAATTATCAAGGTCGTCGGTGTCAGCAGTTCACACGAGCCTATGCAAGTAAGTTATAGTCACATGCCTACGAGTGAGACAAGTCAAAGGGGGTGCACCATGCCCTCCCTCAAAGGCAAATCTGGGATCCGATTCCGCTGTCCAGATTCACTACTAGGTGCTGCTTGCTAGGTGCGCCGGTCTTATCCCAAGGGCTCGGCACCTGCAACCGAACCCCTCCTTTCCCAGGCACAGATAACAGCGTAAGATGATAGATCCGCGTTGTCTCATGGTGAGATATGGACGAGAGGGGTTTCTTGAAGGGTGGAGCAGCCAACTAGACTTTGTTAGCTTCAAGCGGCTCAGTCAGACTCCCGGCAGGCTGGACGGTTGGCGGCAAACGCGCGTAGCTCGGTCCAACGTCGAGGGCCCGGCCGTTGGCTTGATGCTTGATAAGGTTGCTGTCACTAAGCCATGGTTGAATGATACGTAGATATTCGCTGTGCACTTTTGATACCCACGATGCATATGTGTATACCTGGTGAGGTACGTATACGGGATACTGGATACCTACCTCGCCTACCGGTACCAACTAAGTATCTGGGCAAGTACCTACTGTGTGTGTGCCTACTGCAGGCGTTATGTATGTTGGTACAGTAAGATGGAGCTAGGCCGTATTTGGACACTGTGCCTTGCAGCAGCAGAAAGTCATGTGACTTGGTGTCAAATCCCCGTCCATGCTGCCACCCACCTTGGCGCCGCCCCGTCGCGTCAACGCGCTTTCCGCAAGTCAACAATCGCCAGGCAGCCAACCATCAAGTCGGATTCGTCGGGTTCGTCGGGTCTGGTATTCGAACCGGTAACGCCATCGTATCGAACCCTTTTCTTCTTCTTTGTATCTATTCTATTTGCCCTTCGCCGTCGAAACTATTGTCCATTGCCTCCCCACATTACAAGCCTCCAATGTACGCTCCAATTGCATTGCCTAAGTCGAGGGCCAACGTGTCCATGGTCAATATCACGTATTCTGACTGATGGTGCAGGGCGACTCCCGCCACACCCGTGGCCAAACCCAAGCCAAACACAACGCCCGGTAAACGTCTCATATCCCAGAAGTCGGTCGACCAACTGTACAAGCCATTCAAATGCCCCGGCTCCGCCACGAGGACCCCGGCCACCGATCGCCCAACACGAAAACGCCGGAAGGTCGACTACAAGGGCGCCGGCGGCGACGACGACGCCGACAAGCCATACACGAATGCCGACCGTTTAGCCCTCGCCAACAGGGATGTCAACCGGTTCCCTGTGTTCCAAGCGAAGGAGAAAGAGACGGTTTTCAGGAAGGCTTTTGCCGTGCCCCTGATCAATAAAAATGCCGCCGGCTACAACCCCAACCGCCCCCCGCCTACCCTCGGTCTGCGTCAGGGAGCCGCCTTCGTCGCAAAGCCCTTGCACGATCCCAGTGGAGAGTTTGCCATAGTGCTTCACGATCCGACGGTCGATGATAGGCCGAAAGTAGCCGACAAGCCAACCGAGGACAAAACAGCCGAGGAGTCGAAAGAAAAGCTAGATGCTCCCCTTGTACATAAGAGTTTAGCTGAGATTCTCGGCATCAAGAAAAAGGTCGAGGGAGAGCGTCCTAGGGTTCCCGTCGTAATCGACCCAAGATTGGCTAAAGTCCTGCGACCTCATCAGATCGAAGGTGTCAAATTCATGTATAAATGCGTTACGGGAATGATAGACGAGAAGGCCAATGGCTGTATCATGGCCGACGAAATGGGCCTTGGCAAGACGCTACAGTGCATTACTCTTCTCTGGACATTACTGAAACAGTCGCCCGACGCCGGCAAGACCACTATCCAGAAAGCAATTGTTGCCTGTCCCTCCAGCTTAGTCCGCAATTGGGCCAACGAATTGACCAAATGGTTGGGGGCGGATGCTATCACGCCTTTCGCTATCGACGGCAAGGCGACGAAGGAAGAGCTCACCCGACAGCTACGACAATGGGCTATCTCGACTGGCCGTGCTGTGACACGTCCGGTTATCATTGTCTCTTATGAGACGTTGCGTTTGAATGTTGAGGAGTTAAAGAACACCAAGATCGGCCTAATGCTATGTGATGAGGGTCATCGGCTAAAGAACGGAGACAGCCAGACATTCACGGCCCTCAACAGTCTGAATGTCAGCAGACGTGTCATTCTTTCTGGCACACCCATCCAGAATGACTTGTCTGAATATTTTGCCCTTATAAGCTTCGCGAACCCGGGTCTTCTCGGCTCACGGCTTGAGTTCCGAAAGCGGTACGAAATTCCCATTCTTCGAGGCCGAGACGCCGACGCAACGGAGAAGGAACGTCAGAAAGGCGACGAATGCCTCGTTGAACTTCTTGGTGTTGTCAATAAGTTCATCATTAGACGGACGAACGATATTCTATCTAAATACCTCCCGGTCAAATACGAGCACGTCGTGTTCTGCAACTTGGCCGACTTCCAATTGGATCTATACAACTATTTCATCAAGAGCCCGGATATTCAAGCCCTATTACGTGGCAAGGGAAGCCAACCTCTCAAGGCCATTGGCTTGCTAAAGAAACTCTGTAATCACCCAGATCTTCTTAACCTTGCTGACGATCTCCCCGGCAGCGAGCAGTACTGGCCTGAGGACTACGTACCAAAGGATGCCCGGGGTCGCGACAGAGATGTCAAGCCTTGGTATTCGGGAAAGATGCAGGTGCTTGATCGCATGCTGGCGCGAATTCGCCAGGATACGAACGACAAGATCGTCTTGATTAGCAACTATACGCAAACCCTTGACCTGTTCGAGAAGCTCTGTCGTCACCGCGGTTATGGTTCATTCCGGCTCGATGGTACCATGGCCGTGGCAAAGCGGCAAAAGCTAGTCGACAAATTTAACGATCCAGAGGGTAGCGAGTTCGTCTTCCTTTTATCGAGCAAGGCGGGTGGCTGCGGTCTGAATCTGATCGGCGCAAATCGACTGGTGCTATTTGACCCAGACTGGAACCCAGCGGCAGATCAACAAGCGCTAGCGCGTGTGTGGCGTGATGGGCAGAAGAAAGACTGCTTCGTTTATCGGTTCATCGCAACAGGCACAATCGAGGAGAAGATCTTCCAACGACAATCTCACAAACAGTCGCTGTCGAGTTGCGTCGTCGACTCGGCAGAAGACGTTGAACGTCATTTCTCGCTCGACAGCTTGCGCGAGCTGTTCCAGTATCGCCCCAACACCCGCTCGGACACGCACGACACCTTCAAGTGCAAGCGCTGCAAGCCCGACGCGGCCCGCCAGTTCATCAAAGCGCCTGCTATGCTCTATGGTGACACGAGTACCTGGAATCATTTCGTCAACGAAGGACTTACATCCATTCAGGATCTTTTGCTACGACAAGAGTGCAGCGAGAAAGAAGTCTCGGCTGTGTTCCAGTATATATCTCATTAAGGCCTCGCTTTTCACATTAATATGCGACGCGAGACCATGGAGACCGGGTGGCGTAGTGTACTCAAATTGCATTTACAAGGACAGGGCTCCGTTGCTTGCTTTTATTGGACGAGCTTTGGTTGAGCTAGCAGGTGACGTCTACACGCATTGCTACGGCGCTCGGCGCACGGCGAATGGAAAATGATAAATGATAAGTCGCTTATATAAGGTCCTATATAATATAAACAGTATTATATCATTCGGCTGTGGTCTATTCTTCCGTTGAGACTCGCTTATAGACACGCACATGAGATGACCATCTATTGGTATACGCTGCAGATGCGAGACCGGCTCCCGCTCACTTGTTGGGCTTCACCCGTTGCGGCGCAGAAATACGGTGCCGCCTCGGCAGGTCGATAGATGGCGCCAATCTTTGCTCCTATCTATAAAGTTTTTCTTTCTGTAAGTGAATACTGATGTGCACTATAGGCTAAGGAGATCGGGTGCGCGGTAGCCCGCACCACGTGCGCGCCGGACAACACGTCAATCGGGACCCGTATATACAGTATAGGCAGGTAGTTGACTTGTTCCATATGCAATCCGGTGGCCCCGTTCACTCGGGCGATGTGTTGTAAATGGTTCCTCGGCTTTTCTATTTTGCAACGTCCTCTATCCCGATACGCTGAGATTCACGATCCACTGTCGCAGCTTTTCCCCTTCTCCCTTGCGTTACACGAAGCGAAGCCAGTGAACAAAGGGGATGTTTCATACGCACCTCACTTTCGCTAGCCTAGTGATTGGGCATCATTTGCCCAATGGCGGGCTTTTGGCGCCTGATTTGTATCATCCTTCGCGGAGGACACAAGGTCCTTGATATCCCATTACAATGTTGACTCAGAAAGGCTCGCCAATCTGGATTATGTATTATGAACGCCAACAAGTCGAACGATACGGCGTGCGCTGCGCCCTTCGATGACGCCACATCCGTCTTCTTCGAGCCCGTCACAACCTCCGTCTTCAAGCCTGGCGACACAGTTCCCATTCGATGGTACGCGGGTGTGGTGCTGCAGGGCAGCGGCGGCTCTTCCTCGCCGAACATGACGTTTAACCTCGTCCTCTCGGCGTTTCGGAACGAGAGTTTCGTCTATGATGTTTTGAGTAAGTTAAGGCGCTGCTAAACTCACTTCTCGGTTTTTCTTGGTGCGGAACTGCATCGCGGTTGTGTGTGCTCTAATAGACTTAAGCATATCCTCATCTGTAGGAAATATCACTGTCCCATTCTCGGGACGCGCAAACAAGGAGCCCGTGTACTGGTCCTACATCCCCAGCGCGCCGTGTCCCATTACCGAGATCTCGTACTTCTGGCCAATCCCAGACACCTTTATGGCAGCCTCCAAGACCGATTTCGACTACGTTTTGCTCGTAGAGACCATCATTAAGACGGGATGGGCACTAGTGGAGAGCGACCCGTTCCGTATCGTGGCGCCCGACTCTTCGGCCTCGGCGTCTCTAAGCATTAGCCCTACGAGTTGGGCGCCCATGTCAGCTGACAGTAACATAGCGACAACAGCCTGGAGGAGGTCTGGAGAGTGACTGCAGTGGCAGGAACTCACCGAGATGGATGCAGGAATGCTAAAATTGCCGGTCCTAATGCCTTCCCGCAGGTATTAGCTTACCAGGGCTACTTCGCTTACTATAGCGTGTTACGCTAGTACTAAATAATAAAGCTAATTATATATAATATTTTTAGCTAAATAATATAAAGTTATTTAAATATTAATATTATAACTTTAAAAGTTTAATTTTTTAATTAATATTAATAAAAAATAATAAATAAAATAATTATATTTTTAAAAAGTTATATAATATTTTTATAATATATATTAATTAAATTATAATAAATTTAAAGTTAAAAAGTAGTTTAAAATATATATTATTAATTTAATAGTTATTTTTTAATTGTTTATTTAATATAAAACTAGCTAAAAATTTAATTTTTTTTATTTAATATAAAAATTAAAAATAAAAAAGTAATATATAAAAATAAAACAATTAATAATAATTTTAAATATTTTTAATATTAATTATAATTAAAAATATTATAAAATAATATATTTAAAAAATAATTATTATTATTTAGTTTATATATATATTTATTAAATAAAAATATATAAAAAAAAAAATTTTTTTTATAAAATAATAAAGTATAATATAAAATATAAAATAATTTTAATATTAAAAAAGTTTTAAATATTATATTTAACTTTTTAAAAATTTTATAAAAAAAAGTATTAAATATTATAAAATTTAAATTAAAAAAAAAAAAAGCTATTAAAAAATAGTTTAAGTTTTTTTTTTTTAATTAATTAAATTTAAACTTTATAAATTTTAAAAAAAAGTAAATAATAATAATATATAAAACTTATAAATTTAAAAAAAACTATAAAACCTAATAAAATAAAATAAAAATTTTAAATAATTAAAAGTTTATAAATTTATAATATTTATTTTATAATATTTTTAAAACTAAAAAAAAAAATTTAAAAAATAAAAATAAAAGTAAAAATAAAAATAAAAATAATAATATAAATAATAAAATTAAATATTAAACTAAGTATTAAACTAAACATTAAATTAAACATTAAAAATACTTTTAATAAAAAATTAAAAGTAAAAAAAAAAATTTAAGCAAAAAAATAAATATAAAAAAAGTATTAACTTAACGTTTATAAAAAAAAAAAAAAAACTTAAATATTAAAAAATAAATAAAACTAAAAATAAAAATTTAAAATAATAAAAAAAATAATATAAAAGTTTAAATTAAAATATAAAAAAAATATTATAATAATTTTATAAAATATTTAAAAATATAAACTTTTAATAGCTTTAATTAAAAAAATAAGCTTAATAATAAACTAAAAATTAAAAAAAATATAATAAAAATATATTAATTTATTTAAAGCTATTAAAAAATTTATTAATAGTTATAATAAAAATATTTATTAAAAAAAAAAGCTAAAAATAAAAAAAAAGTTTAAAAAAATTAAAAAAAAAACCTTTAAAAAAGCTTTTAATATTAATATAAAATAAAAAAAAAGCTTTAATTATTATTATAGCTAAAAAAATTATAAATAAAAAATTAAGTTTAAATATTATAAAAATAAATATTAAAAAAAAATTTTAAATAAAATATAAAAAAATAAAACTATACTAAAAAACTTAACTATTAAAAAAAGCTTTATTAAATATAATAAAAAAAAAATAATAAAATTAAAAGTTAAAAGTATTAATTTAATGTAAAAATATTAAATATATAGTTTAAAAAGCTATTAAGTAAAATGTTATAAACATTAAACAATTAAAAATTAATTAAAATTTATAAATTTAATATATAATTTATTTAAAGTATAGTTTATTTTAATAATTTATAACATATTTATAAAACTAAAAATATAAATATAATAATAATATAAAAAGCTTTTTAAATAAAATAAAAAGTAAAAATATAAAAAGTAGTTTTTTATTAATAAAAATTATAATATATAAATTAAATAAAAAAAATAGCTATAATAATTAATTAATAACTAATAAAATAAAATAATATAAATAATATTATATAATATATAAATATATATATTTTAATATAACTAATAAATAAAGTTTAATAATTAAAAAAATAAAACAAAAACTATAATAAATATTATTAATAATATTTTATAATATTATAAAAAAAAACTAAAATATAATAATATTAAACTAAAATAAAAAAATAAAAATAAAAAAAGCTTTAAAATAAATAAATATAATAATATATTTAATAATTTAATAATTTAGCTAAAAAAGTATATAAAATAAATAAAAAAAATACTTTTATTTAAAACTATATTTTTTTTAAAAAAATTAAATAAAACTAAATAAATAAAAAAATTTTAAAAATAAATATAATTTAAATAAAAGTAAATTAAATATAAAAAAGTATAAAATAAAATATAATAGTATTAAAAATATTAAAAAACTATAAAATAATAATAATTAAACTAAACTTTTTAATAAATATATAAAAAAAAAAGAAAATTTAAACTAAAACTAAATTTATTTAAAAAAAAAAAAGGAAACTATTATTAAAAAAAATTAATAAAAATAAAAAATATATTAAAAAATATTTTAAAATATAATATATTAAAAGCTTTTATAAAAAAATAAACGTAATATAAGTAAAATTTAAAAGATTTAATAATTAAAAATTTAAAAAAAAAAAAAAAAAAAAAACCGATTTAAAATAAAATAAAAGTGCTTAAAAACAAAAAAAAAAGCAAAAATAAAATACTAAAAAAAAAAAAGTAGTTAAGCTTAAAAAAAACTTTTAAAAAAAACTTAAAATAAAAACTATATAATAAATATAATAGCTAAATATAATATTTTAAAAAAAGTTTATTAAAATATTTTTATATAAAAATAAATTAAACTTAAATAAAAATATAAAAGTATTAAAAAAATATTTTAAAAATATATAACGTTTAAACTATTAATAATAAATATTTTTTTTTATTAAAAGAACTTTTTAATACTTTTATTTTTAAAATAGTAAATATTAATTATAAAAAAAATATTTTTTTATTTTTAAAATATACTAAAAAAAGTATATAAAAATTAAATAAAATAAAATATTTTTTTACTTTTATTAATAATAAGCTAAAGGTTAATAAATTAAAAATATAGTTTAAATATTAGTTTTTATTATTTAAAAAAAAGCTAGTAAAAAATACTAATTATTTTATAAATAAAACTAAAAAAATAAATTATATTACTAGTTATATAAAAAAAACTACGTTTAGTAATATTATAAACTTTATTATTAATAACTATAATAATATATTAATTTTATAAATATATTAAAAAATATTTAATTATTTTTATATTTATTATTATAATTTAAATAAATATAAAAAAATATAAATTACTTTTAAAAACTTATTTATAAAACTATTAACAAAGTTTATTAACTTTAATATTAAATTTATTTAACTAGCTAGTTAGTTTTATATTAATTTTAAAAATTATAAGCAAAATATATATAATATACTATTAAAAAATTAAATAAATTATTAGTATAAAAATATAAAAATTTAAGTATTATTTTTATTAAATATAATAATAAAGTTTAAACTTTTAACTATTAATAGTATAAAAACTTTATAATAAGTTATATTTATAAAAAAAAAAAAAATAAAGCTAATAAAAAAAAAATTAATTTAACTTAATAATATTTTAGTAAATATATTTCACTTTTAATATATTTAACTATAATAATATAAAGTTATAGTAATATTTAAAACATTATAAAATAGCTATAATAAAAACTATAAATAATAGTTAAAACATATATACTAAGCTAATATTAAAATAAACTAAAATATTTATTATTAAAGCTTAATATTTTACTTGCTATAAAATAAGCTATTATAATAATAAATATTTATTAAAAACTAAATATAAATATAAAAATAATAATTATATTAATATTATTTTTATAAAAATAATAAACAAAAATTATATTTTTTAATAAAACTTTAAAATAAATTTATTAAAAAATAGCGCTTAAAATAACTAAATTTTTTTAAGCTTATTAAAATATTAATATTAAATATAAATAAATATAAAAAGTTAATATTTAATTTTTTAAAAAAACTTTTAAATAAAAATTTCTTTTTTATATAATATACTATAATAAATAATAAACTTATTTTAATTATTATATATTTTATTAATATAAAAGCTAATAAATACTTTTTTATAAAAATATTTTTTATATAAAAAATAATAAAATATTTATAACTTAAATAATTAATAAAGTTTTAATTGTTTTTAATTATTAAATTTAATAGCAAATGAATATAAACTAAAAATATAATATTAAAAGTTTATTTTTATATATAAAAATATACTATTAATAATACTTTTTTATTAATATTTAATATAAAATATAATATTAATATAAGCAAAATTGTTTTTAAATATTATAATATATTAATAAACTTATAAAAAAAGCAATTAATATTTTTAAATAATTAATAGCTAAAATATTATAAATATAATATTTTAATAAATTATACTATTAAAGTTTTAATTAATTTTATATATTAAAAAAATATAAAATAATATAAAAAGCTTATAAAATAAAAAAATAAAAAGTATTAAAATAGTTATATAAGTTAAAAATATTATGCTATAAAAACAATTATAAGTTAAATATAAAAGTATTTATAAAATTTTTTATATTTTTTTTATATAAAATATTTATAATATTATAATTTTTTAAAGTTTAGTTTAATATATATACTTTTTAATAAAAATAAAATATAAATAAAATAAAATGCTTATTTAATAAAAAAACTATAAACTTTTATTAATTTTTAAACTTTATATAAAAATAGCAAACTAATTTAAAAAAAATACTATTATATAATAAATAAAAAAAATATTAATTTTAATAAAATATTTTTAGCTAGTATAAAATATAACTAATTATAATTATAATAATTAATATAGCGTTTTATTAAATAACTATTAAATATTAAAATATAATTATATATAATATTACTATATTATATAAAATTAATAAAATTATTAAATAAAAAAAATATAATTTACTAGCAAAAAATAAAAAAAGCTATATTAAAAAGCTTATAAAATAGTTTTAAAACAATATTATAAATATTTTAATATATTTAATAAAGTAGTATTAAATAAACTATTATAGCAACCTAAAATAAACTATTATACTATAATTAATAAACTTTTAAAATTACTAAAATATAAAATACTATATAAAATATTATTAAAAAAAACAAAAGTTTATTAAAAATATATTAAAAAAAATTTATTTAAAATTTTTATTAAGCTTATAAATATGCTATAAATAATATTAGTTTTTTTATAATAAAAAAAATAAATTATTATATTTTTATATAAACTACTAAAAATTAAACAATATAATATAAAAAAATTAATATTTATTATTTTTAATAAAAAAAATATTAGTTTAATTATTTAAAGCTAAAATCTTTTTAAAAATTAATATTTAATAAATGTTTTACTAAATATATATAATTAAAAAAAATAAAAAATTAATAGCTTTTAAAATAATATATAATATTTATTAATTTAAAGTTTTATTATTAAAGCTAACTAATAAACTTTTTATATTTTAAAAGTTTATTAATAATATATTATAAAAATATTTTAATATTTTTTATACTGCTTATATAAATAATATACTAATTTATTTTAATAATAAATTAAAATATAAAACGTATATTAATAAAGTTTTAACTTGTTTATAATAAATAAAATTATAAGCTAATTTAAAAAAATATAAGTTTTATATTATTAAAATAAAGTTTTTAAAATTTATTATTAGTACTAATAATATTAAAATAAATTTAGCTAAGCTAAAAATTAATTAATATTAAAAATTACTAGTAGTTAATAAAAAAGTTTAGCTAAAAAAAATCTGCTTATTTTTTAAATTTTATAACTTTTATTATTAATTTATTAAAAAATATAAATATATTACTAAGCTATTAATAAACTTAACTTATATAAATATATTATTAAAATAAACTAAAATATATTAAATAATATTTAAAAAATTATATTAAACTTTTTTTTAAGCTTTTATATTAAAATATTTTTTTTATAAAATAAAAACTAAAATAAAAATAAATATTTTTAATAAAGTTATAATTAAAGTATTAATATAATATAATAATAAAAACAATTAATAAAAACTTATAACGTTTTATTTAAAAATTTTATAAAAAGCTAAATTAAATTATAATATTTATAATAAAAAAATATTAGCAATAATTAAAAGTTTATTTTATTAGTAAGCAAAATTAATAAACTTATAATAATAATAGCTTTTTATTATAATTATTAATTATATAATATTAAAATATTTTAATATTAAATAAATATTTAACTTATAATAAACTAATTAAATAAAACTTATTTTTTAATATTATTTTAATATTATTTATTAGCTAAGTTTTAAAAATACTATTATAAATATATTATTATACTTAAAAAAAACTTAAAAATAAAAAAGCAAAAAAAAAACAAATAATATATTATTATTTTATTTAAGCTAATATTATATACTAAAATAATTAATATAACTAATATATTATTAGTTTATATATTAAAAAATATAATATTTTTATTATTATTTAGTATAATATTAATAAATATTATATTAAACGTTTATTATTTTAATAAAAAATTATAAAAGTATAAAAAATAAATAAAAAATAACAAAAACTTTAATAAAACTATATTAAAAAACTTATTACTATATAAAAATAAACTAGTAATATTTAAAATAAAAAACTTTTATATTTATATAATTAAAAATATATATATATATTTAATAACTATTTATTATAAAAGTAAAAAAACTTATTATTTAATAATATAAAAATACTAATAGCTAAAAATATATAATAATATAAAATAATATATTATTAACTATTATTATTAACTAGCTAAAATATTTTATAATAAAATATTAAAACTATTAATTTTATTATTAATATTTAATTATTTATAGCAATATATAATAATTAATTTTAAAAACTTTTTAGCTAATAAATTAAAATATAATATAGTTTTTTATATAATAAATTATTTATTTAAACTAACTTAAACAACTTTTTATAAAAATAATATAATTATATATAATGTTATAAAAATATATTATTAAAGCTTTTATTAATTGTTTAGTTAACTAAAGTTATTTATTAATAATTATAAATTTTAATTTATTATTAACTTTAATAATAAACTATTAAAAATTTATAAAATATAATTAAACTTTTTTTAGCTAGTTATAAATAAACTATAAAATAAGTTTAAATTATATATTAATAGCTTAATTAATAATTATATTTTTATATTAACTATTTTTAAAATAACTAATTAAAAGCTATACTAATTTTAAATATAATATAAATATTTTTATTTTATAATTTTTTTAAACAGTTATTATTTAAAAAAGCTATTATAAATAAGCTTATAAAAATAATATTTAATTAAAAGCTATAAACTAAAAGCTTATTTAATAAAAAAGCTTAAATATTTATTTAATACTAATAAAAATATTTAAAAATAATATAATAATTAATTAAAAAAAGCTAGTAATAAATAATAAATTAAATAAATAAACATTATTAATAGCTTAATTTTAATATAAAAAACTAAATATATATTTTTTATAAAAAAAAAACTAATTAATTTAACAATAAGTTTAATTATTTAATAATAAAATAACTTTATAAAATTATTAATATAATAACCTTTAACTTTAATATTTTTATATTAAAATTATTTAATATTTAGTAAAAAAGCTAATAGTTTTATGCTAACTATTTTTATAAATATTTAAATAACTAATAGGATCCACGAGGGTGGCCGCACAGCCGAAGGCTGTGCGTGCCACGGTCCCCTAGCCACAGCCGCAGGCTGTGGCACGGGCCCTTAAGGGCCGGCAGTGCCAGCCACCTGGCAGACCCTACGGGTCTCCACAGGGTTGTTTGCTACACGCATACAAAGGTCTGCTTCGCAGACCTGTGCTGCGCACTCCTCCTTTGAATCTACATTTTCTTTTCTACTAAATACCTTTACACCTATAACTGCACTTATTAATAACTTTTTTTAAGTTAAAATTATAAAAAATTTAATAGCAAAGTTATAAATTTTAATTTTAACAAAAAAAAATAAAAAATAAAAAAAGTTTTATTATTTTATATTAAAAAAAAGCATTTATATTATAAAATATAATAAAAAAGCTAAAAATATAATAATATTAAGTATTTTATAGCAAACTTTTAAAATTTACTAATTAAGCTTAAAAAATATTATAATAAAAATTTAAATATAGCAAGTTTATTAAAACGCTTTTTATAATAACTAAAAGCTATTAAAAAAAACAGGTTTAAAAAACTTTATAAAAATAATAATAAAACAAAAATAATAAAGCTTACTAAATTATAATAATAATAAAAAAGCAAATAAGCTAGCTTTATATATTAATTTAATTAATAAGCTGCTATAATAGTAGTTAATTATTAATATAGTTAAAAAATATTAAAAATTACAAGTTTTTATATACTAACTAATTATATATACTAAAAATATTTTTTTATTATTTAAAAATATTAATTTTTAACAATGTTATAGATTTAAATTTTTATATATATAATTATATACTACGCTTTTTTAACTTATTAAGCTTTAATACTATATATTATAATAGGTTTAATAAAATGTTATACTTTTTTGCTTATATAGTACTATTTTTTTTATTTATAAGCTTAAAATAAGCTTTTATAAAAAAAAATTATAATAGCGTACTATTAAATAAGTAGTTAAATAAAAATTTAAACTAGTTACTTTTATAAATAGTACGTGCTATATATATAAATACATACGTGCGGACTATTATATTATAGGCCTTTTAAAGGTTAATACGTTACGTTATTTTATATTTAATAGCTTTATAGTATATATATAAATATAATAATAAATAACCTTATAATAAAAAAGTACGCATATAAATAAAGCTTAAAGTTATAGCTGTTATATATATTATATTTTTACTTTTTAAATAGTTTATTTTTATTATAATATAAAAATATTAATATTTAAACTATTTAACCTTATTAGCACCTATAATAATTGCTAGTTTTTATTTTATAACAATGTTTAGCTTATACCTATTATAACATAAAGTTATAATTATAAATTTTTATTTAAAAAGCTATACATTTAAATAAAAATTTGTAATTTTAATTAATATAAAATATAATTTATTTATTAATAAGTTGTTTTATAAAAAATATAATATTTTATTTAATTTATATTAGTAAAATTATATATTTTTTTTTAATATTACTATAAGTTAAAAGTAAAAAAAAAAGCAAAAAATAGCAGAAAAAATAATATTTTGCTTATATATTTATAAGTATTATTCCGTTTATTAATAAAACGCTATAACTATTATTAATTGTTAAAGCTTTACTGTTAATTTTTATTTTTAATAGTAAGCTTAAATATTAAACAAAAAAAATATAAAAAATAAACTATTAGTTAATAATAAACAAAATAAAACTTTTATTTAAAATAAACTAACTTTTATAAAAAAAATAAAAACTAAATAATAATATAACTTTTAAAGTTTATATTAATTATATTAAAATGTTATAAATTAATATAAATATAAACCTATTATTATTATTATTATTATTAATATAGTATTATTTAAAAAAGTATTATACTAAAGTAAGCTAAACGTATATATTATTAGTATTATAAAAATTAAATTAGTTTTTTATTATAAAAAAAAGTTAAAATAAAAAGGTTAAAAATTAATACCAAAAAAATATTAACTACTTTTTAAAACTTTTAGTAAAGTAAACTTTAATACTTTGCTTTTTAATTAGTAAATTATTTATTATATTAAATTTATTTTAAATAAAAATAAAAATAATTTAATAATTAGTTTTTTAAATTTTATATTTTTTAAAAAATTAAAACTAATATAAAAATATATAGTTAAAATTTTAAAAAAAAAATTTATTAAACTAAAAATATATTATTTATAGCTTTTATATTATTTATATTTAAGTTTAATAAAAAATTTAAATTTTATATAAACTATTTAAAAATTAATATAATATTAAAAAAAACTGCTATTTATTATTTTTAATTAATAAAACGTTATTATATATTTTTAAAGCTTAAATTTTTATTAAAATAAATATTAAACAACTGTTTTATTAAATTTATATATATTTTAATAATAAAAATTTAACTATGTTTAAAATATAAAATATTATTTTTTAAGCTTACTAAGAGTTTTATTACTTTTTAGCGTTATATTAATAATGCTTTAAGCAAATATTTAAATAATTTTAACAAATATTAAATATAAATTAAAAAAGTACAAAAAAAGCTATAAAATATTAAGCTATAAACTAACTTTAAAAAGTATAAATTTTATATAACTAAAACTAAATATTTAAATTTTATTATAAAATAATAATATTAAAATAAACTTTAAAAAAATATTTATAATTAAAAACTAGTTTAAAGTTAAACCTTTTAAAAAAATATAATTGTTTTTAAAATTTTATAACTTTATTAATATTTTATTTTAAAATATAGCTATATTATTTAGCTATTATTTAACTTAATAAAAAAAATAGCTTTTTTTAATAAAATAAAATATATTAAAAAGTATTTAATAAGCTAAAAAATAAATTAATAATAGTATTAATTTTAAACTATTATTATTATAACTAAAAAATATAAATAAAAATTTATATATTAAATAATATTACCACTAGTTACGTGTTTTTAAAAAAAAAATAGCAAATAATACTTTATTAGTTTTTTTTTAAAATAATATATAAAATAACACTTTATTATAATATAAAAAATAAAACTTTATTAAACTATTTATAATAAAAAAATATTAGTAGTTATAAAAGCTTTATAATATTAAAAACTTAAATTAATTAATAATTAATACGTATAGCTATTTTTAATTATTATTAACTATAAAACTTTTAAATATTTTAATATAAAATAAAAAATTAACTTTTAATAAACAAACTAAGCTAATTTATTAATATAATATTATTTTTTAATAATATATTATTTAAAAATAAAAAATATAATAGTAAATATTATAATTTAATAATAAAACAATTAATAATTATAAAAAAGTAAAATTAAATATTAGTAATATATAATAATATTTAAGCTAGTAAAATTATTTAAACGTTATAAAAAATTTATAATAAGTATTATTTTTATAATAAATATTTTTTTATTTATTTTTATTAAAAGTTTTAATATAAATATACTATTATTTGCTATAATATTAGTAAATAAAGTATTAATAATAAATTAAAAATTATAAAACTTAAAAATATACTATATAAAAACGTATAAAAAATTAAATAATAAATAAACTATATAAAATAAATTAGTTATTTATAAAAAATAACTAATAATTTTTATTACTAATTATTTTTTTATTTATATTTTAAAAAAAGTATATAGTTATATTACTACTATATATTTTAGCTAATAAAAAACGTAATAATTAGTAGTAATATAATATTAATAGCTAAAACTAGCAATAAATTATAATAAGTATATTATTAATTATATAAAATATTATTTAGCTAAAGTTTTATATAATAAAACTTTTAAACTATTATAACTTATATTAATACTTTTATATTTATTTTGTTATATTATAATAACTTTAAAAAAAATAATAACAAATTAAAAAAAAAGTTTATTTTTATAGTAATAAACTAATTAAACAAAATACTATAGTTAATATTATATAACAAAAAAGTTATAGCTATAAAAGTAGTTTAATTATATTATAAAAGCTTATTTAAAGTTTATAAACTATTAAAGCAAATTAATTTAAATTAAAGCTTATAGTTTATTTTAATATTTATAAATAAACCTGCTAAAATTTTATAAATTAAATAAAAAATATTTTTAGTAAAAGATTATAAGTTTATAAAATAAACAAAAATTATTATTAAATATTTAAATTTATAACTTTGCTTATATTATAACTACTATTAAATAAATTAAACAAACGTTTTTTTATAATAAACTTTATAATAATATTTTTATTTTATAAATTTATAAAACTATAACTATATAATATATTATTTAGTTTTTTAATATTAATATATTATAATTAAAAAAAATAAACTTTTAATTTTATTAATTTATTAAAAAAAAACAACTAATATAAAAAACTGTTTAATAAAAATTTAAAACTATATAAAAATATATTAATGTTACTTATAATTTTTTATTATAAATATAAATATATATAGTTTAATAAAAAAATTAATACTACTAAAATTTTAATTTTAATATTAATAACTATATATTTATTATAAAAAAGCAATAGTTATAAATAATTAATTAACCTTTAAATAAATTAAACTATTTATTAATATAATAATATTTTAAAATTATAAAAAGAACTAGCTTTATTACTTTTTATTTTAAAGTGCTTTTAAGCTAGTAATTTATTAATTTATATTATATTAACTAATTATATAAAAATTTTAATAACTTTTTTTTTAGCTAACGAACTAAATAATTAAAAGGTAAAATAGTTATACTTATAAAAAAAAGGATTAAAATAAAAAGTTAAATAAATATATATTTTTTACTTATATTATAAAAAAACTTTATAATATTAAATAAACTAAAAAGGTTAAAATTTTAATAAATAATAATATTTAGCAAGCAATTTTAAAAACTTGCTATAGTTTTTATTAGTATTTTATAATAATAACTTAACGTAAGCTAAACTGCTTAAGCGTTTAAAAAAGTAGCTAAAAGCTATAAAAAAGGATAAATTTAAAAAAACGTATAATAATAATAATATACCAAAAAATAAAAAAAAAGTAATACTATAAAAATTAAAGAAAAAACTTATAAATTAAGCTTAAATATAAAAAGTATTAATAGGTTAATTTTTAATATATTTTAAAAATATTTTAAAGCGTTTTTATAAATTAAAAGCTTATAATATAATAGTTAAAAAGTAAATATTTAAAGTAATCCCTCCTTTTATTAAACAATAATATAAAAAGCTATAGTTTAAACTTTAAACTAAATCTTTTTTTTTTAAAAAGGGTAGTTATTGTAAATAGGTTTAGTAGGTGGCTATAGCTTATAAGCTAGCCAATAAAAAAAGTAGGTTATATTTTAAAGCTTGCCCTACTATATATATACATACTAGTATTTACCTTATGCATTATAGCTCACGCTTTATACTTAAACCTTTTTTCTTTTTTATTTTATAATTAGCAATATATATAGTTACCTACGTATAAGCTTTGTTTTGTTTATAAAACACCCTTTATAATATAAAATTAATATTACTATATTTTATAATACTAAAAACAAAATACTAGTATTTTTAAAGTAAAGTATTAAATTTAAAGAAACTAACTTAAAACAAACTATAATTAGTTTGCTAATAATAAAGCTAAAATAATAAATATTAAAGCTTATTATAATAAAAAAATAGCTAAAAATTTATAGTTTTATTTAAATAAAAACTATTTTAATAAAATAAATATTGCTTAAAAATTAATAAAATATTTAAAGTTTAAATATTATAACTTTAATTATAAGCAAAAGTTTTAAACAAAATAAAATGTACTAAAACTTATAAATATTATAAACTTTTAAAAGTTTAAAAATTAATTTATATATTTAATAAACAAGTATAAAGTAGCTAAATTTATATAAAAAAAATTTTTATATACGTTTTAGTATTACTTATATAAAATATTAAACTTTTAGCTAATACTTTAATAAAAATATTAGCTATTTAGCTTTTATTAAATATTATAAATAAATAACTTATAATATAATAAAAACTAATATTGCTAGCAAATATTAAAAAGCTAGTAAAAATATATTTATAACAATAATAAAAACTATATTAAAAAAAAATTATTAAAAAAAAAAGCGTTTAACCTTTTATAATAATAAATTAAAGTTATTATAAAGAAATATTATTATAACTAGCAATAATAATATAATAAAAACTTATTTATATTTTAGCTATAAAAAAATATAAAAGCTATTTTAAAAAAATAAATATTTTAATTGCTATAAAAAAAATATAAAACTAAAAAATACTTTTTGCTAGTATATTTTAAAAACAATAAAAATAAAAAAGTATATTTTACGGCTTTATTTATATAATACAAATAAAAAAATAGTAATAAAAAAACAATAATAATATTATTAATATAAAAAATATTTAACTTTAAAAATTATAAACTTTTTTTTAAAAAAAAATATTAATAAAACTAAATATAAATAATATAAATTTTTTAACCTTATATTTTAAAAAAGACCTATTTTTAATAATATATAGTATAATATAAAATAAACAAACTTTTATTATTTTAAAGAGCTTTATTACTATATAAATAAATAGCTAAATTTTTATAAATAATAGTTTTATATAATAAATAATATTTAAATTAAGCGCTTATATAATAACTAATTTTAAACAATAAATAGTTTTTAAATATAATGCTAGTTTTTAATAAAGTATTTATAAAGCTATAATAATTAACTGTTATTTAAAAAGCTATATTATTAAATAAGTACTTTTAATTTTAATTAATATAAAATATAATTTTTTTATTAGTAAACTATTATATAAAAAATATAATATTTTGTTTAATTTGCGCTAGTAAAATTATATTTTTTTTTAATACTATTATAAATTAAAAGCAAAAAAAAAAAATTAGTAAAAAAGCAGTACTTTGCTTATATATTTATAAGCTTTACTTTATTTATTAAAAAAACGTTGTAATTATTGCTAATTATTAAAGCTGTTTTATTATTAATTCTTGCTTTATTATTAATTTTTGCTTTATTATTAATTTTTACTTTATTATTAAGCCTTGCTTTTAATAATAAACTTAAAATAAATTATTAAATAAAAAAAATATAAAAAATAAACCAATAATTAATAATAAGCAAAATAAAATTTTTATTTAAAATAAAACAACTTTTATAAAAAAAAACAAAAAACAAATAGCAATATAACAATTAAAGTTTATATTAATTATATTAAAAATTTTAAGTTAATATAAATATAAGTTTATTATTAATATTACTATTATTAATATAATATTATTTATAAAAATATTATATTAAAGTAAACTAAAAGCGGATATTATTAGTATTACTAAAATTAATTTAATAATTTATTATAAAAAAATAAAAATTACTTTTTTAAAAAAAAAAAATTAAAACAAAAAGCTTAAAAATTAATACTAAAAAAATATAAAATACTTTTTAAAACTTTTAATAATATGAATTTTAATATTTTATTATTTAACTACTTAATTAATTAATATATTAAACTAGTATTAAGTAAAAGCAAAAATAACCGAATAAATAGTTTATTATATTATATATTTTTTTAAACATTAAAAGCTATAAAAAATATATAATTAAAAACTTAAGAAAAAAATTATTAAACGAAAAAGAATATTATTTATAGCTTTAGTACTATTTATACTTAAGCTTAATTAAAGCTTATAATTTTATATAAACTATTAAAAAATAAATAATATATTTAAAAAATTGCTATTTATTACTACTAATTAATAAAACTTTATTATATATTTTTATAGTTTAAATTTTTATTAAAATAAATATTTACTAAATATTTTATTATATTTATATATATTTAAATAATAAAAACTTTATAACTTTTAAAACTTAATGTAGTTTATTTAAATATAAAGTATTATTTTATAAACAAATAAATAGCTTTATAACTTTTTAATATTATATAAATAACGGTTTAAATAAATATTAAAGTAATTTTAATAATATTTATATTAATAATGTTTTTATTTATTTATATAACTTTAAAAAATATAAAATATATATTAAAAAGGTATTAAAATAATTATATAACATAAAGTTATAAATAAACTTAAACAAATATAAGTTTTATATAATAAAAACTAAATATTTAAATTTTATTATAAAAAAAATAATATTAAAATAAACCTAAAAAAGATTTTTATATTTTTAAATTAGTTTAAGCTTAAAACTTTTAAAATAATATAGTTTTTTTTAAAATTTAATAATTTTTATTAATGCTTTATTTTAATAAAATAAAGCGTACTAAAAAATATTTAATAAATTAAAACTAAAGTTAATATTAATATTTATATTAAGCTATTATTATTATAATTAAAAAATATAAATAAAAACTAATATTTTAAATAGTATTATTATTAATTATATATTTTAAATAAAAATAACAAATAGTATTTTATTAGTTTTTTTTTATAATAATATATAAAGCTAAGCTTAATTATAATAATAATAAAAAAATGCTAGCAATTATAAAACTTTTATAATATTAAAAATATAAGTTATTTAATAACTAAAAAAAATAGCTATTTTTAAATATTATTAAGTATAAAAGATTTAAATATTTTAGTATAAAATAAAAAATTAACTATTAATAAGCTAACTAAGCTAATTTATTAATATAATATTAGTTTTTAATAATTTATTAACTAAAAATAAAAAATATAGTAATAAATATTATAACTTAATAATAAAATTATTAGTAATTATAAAAAAGCAAAACTATATATTAATAATATATAATAATATTTAAACTAATAAAACTTTTAAAACGCTATAAAAAACAAATAATAAGTATTATTTTAATAATAAATACTTTTTCATATATTTTTATTAAAAGTTTTATAATAAATATACTATTTTTTATTATAATATTAATAAAAAAAATATTAATAGCATATTAAAAATTTTTTAACTTAAAAATATACTATATAAAAATATATATAAAATTAAATAATAAATAAATAATATAAAATAAATTAGTTATTTATAAAAAACAATTTATAGTTTTTATAACTAATTATTTTTTAGTTTATATTTTAAAAAAAATATATAGTTATATTATTACTATATATTTAAATAAACAAAAAATATAATAATTAATAAATATATAATATAAATAACTTAAGCTAATAATAAATTATAATAAATATATAGCTAATTATATAAAATGTTAACTAGCTAAAGTTTTATAAAATATAACTTTTAGTTTACTATAATTTATTTTAATATTTTTATATTTTTTTTAATATATTATAATAAACTTTAAAAAAATAATAATTAATAAAAAAAAATTTATATTTATAATAATAAATTAACTAAAAAAAGCCTTATAATTAATATTTTATAATAAAAAAGTTAAAATAATAAAAGTAGCTTAATTATACTATAAAAAACTATTTTAAGTTTATAGCTTATTAAAATAAATTAGTTTAAATAAAAAGCTTTAATTTATTATATTATTTATAAATAAACTTATTAAAATTTTATAAATTAAATAAAAGCTATTTTTAGTAAACTATTATAAGTTTATAAAATAAACAAAAATTATTATTAAATATTTAAATCAATAATTATATTTTAATTATAATTATTATTAAACTAATTAAGCTAATATTTTTTTAGCAATAAATTTTACTATAGCTTTTTTATTATATAAATTAATAAGCTTATAGCTTTATAAAATATTATTTAAGTTTTTTATATTTATATATTATAACTAAAAATAATAAATAACTAATTTTATAAACTTATTAAAAAAAAAAACTAATATATAAAAAAGCTTAATAAAAAGTTAAAGCTATATAAAAATATATAAATATTATATAAATAATTTTAATATATATAAATATATATAATTTAATAAAAAATTAATATTAATAAAACTTTAATTTTAATATTAAAAATTATATTTTTATTATAAAAAAATATTAATTTTAAACAATAAACTATTTTTTTAATAAGTTAAATTATTTTTTATTTAGTAATGTTTTAAAATTATAAAAAAATAAAACTAGTAACTTTTTATTTTTAAGTATTTTTAAAATAGTAATTAACTAATTTATACTATATTAACTAATTATATAAATATTTTAATAATTTATTTTTAAGTTAATAAACTAAATAACTTAATAATAAATTAATAGTTTTAGTTAATAATAATAAAAAAAAGTAAAATAAAAAATAAAAAAAATTTATATTTTTTAATTATAGTATAAAAAAATACTATAATATTAAATAAACTAAAAAAGTTAAAATTTTAATAAATAATAATACTTAATAAATAACTTTAAAAACTTGCTATAATTTTTATTAATATTTTATTATAAAAACTAAAAGCTTAACTAAAAGCTATAGCTAAAAATAAGTTTAAAAGTTTATATAAAAATAATAATATATTTAAAAAAATAAAAAAAAGAAATTTAATAAAAAAAAAGTAATACTATAAAAATTAAAAAAAACATATAAACTAAACTTATATTTAAAAAAAGTTAATAGGTTAATTTTTAATATATTATAAAAATAGTTTAAAACGCTTTTATAAATTAAAAGCTTATAATATAATAATTAAAAAGTAAATATTTAAAGTAACTTTTTTTTTATTAAATAGCAATATAAAAACTTATAGTTTAATTTTTAAACTAACTCTTTTTTAAAAAAAGGAGTTATAGTAAATAAGTTTAATAAAATAGCTAAAGCTTATAGCTATAGCTTATAGCCTTAGCTATTAAAGGTTATAAGTTATATTTTAGACCTAGTAGGTTACATTTTAAACCTTGCCTTACTATATATATATATACATAAATATTTACTTTACGCACTATAGCTTACGCTTTATATTTAAACCTTTCCTTTTTATTTTATAATTAATAAAATATATAGCTACCTATATATAAACATTAAGTCGTTTATAAAACACCTATAATAACATTAACTATAAAAACTTAAATAATATAAAAGGTATAAAAAAAATATATTATTTATATATATATTTATTTATTTAACACGCTTAAAGTTTTATAATAAAGTAATAAATTAAATTATATTTATAAAAGAAAATTTAATAAAATTATAAAGTAATTAAAGAAATTAATGATAAACTTTTATATTATAAAACAAAAATTAAAAAAAATATTAATATATAATATATATTATAATAAATGTAATTTATAATAAATTATATAAAAATCTTTAAAATTATAAAATAATAAATATTATAAAAATAATTATAACTTATAAAAAAATAATTTTTTAAATTTATAATAATATAAGCTTAAATTTAAATAGTTTTTAAATCTTTAAACAAACTAAATATTAAAAAAATTTAAATTAACTATTAAAACATATATAAAAATATATAAAATTTACTTATAAATTATTAATAAAAGAATTTAAACTTTTACTTTAAAAATAGTTTTAATTATTTTTTAGCAGTTTAAAAACCTATAAAAATAAAAATAAAAATATTATTATAATAAATAAAATTTATTTATTAATGTTATAACGGGTGCACTAAGTTGTGCCGCAAAGTAATTAACTGGCAATACAAATTAAATATTAAGGTAAAAAAGAACGAAAGGAATACTACAGGCCTAGGAGGCTCGAGTATCTTTTATATGGCAAATATAATACAAACGCTACGCGCACGTCCTATATATAACGTAGCTACATAAACCACATAAACTACACACACACACACACACACGTACAGCCACCCACGTGGATTAGGACGTAACTATTAATAAATTAATTAATTATAATAATACTTATAATAATTATATTATTTAAAAGTAATTAAACAATACTAAATATATTTAAACTAAATTTATAATTAACGTAAAAAGTATAATAGCTTTTATTAAATAAACTTTATAAATATAAAAGTAATAGTAATAAAATAAAGTTATATACCGACTATATTTTAATAACTTATAATATTGTATTTATTTATACAAATACTAAAAATAATAAAAATATATATATAACTTTATTATTATATAACTTTTTTTAGCTATTATATATATTATTTAATAGTTAAGCTTAAATAAAAAAGTAAGATAAACTAGTTTATAATAAAGGTTAAAATATTTTTTTTATATATATTAGCTATATTTTTAATATTAATACTTTTTTATTTTTATTTTTTATAAATTTAAATTTATTTTATTATTATAAATAAAATATAATATTTAAATTTTAGTATTATTATTAATTAGTTATAAGTTTATAAATCGCTTTAATTAAACTATATAAAAAACATACTTTAAAAGTAAAAAAAGCTATTTAATAAAATTAATATATAGCTTTATACCGGTTTATTAAATAAGTTTATAATATATAACTATATTATTAAAATACCTTTTATATTTATAACGTTTTAACTTTTAATAAAAGGTATAAATATTATAAATAATTTATATATAAATAAATACCTTTTATTTATAAACTTTTAGTTTTATTTTTTTAATAGCTTATTATTATTATTTATTTATTTGTTTATTTATTAATTTGTTTTATATATATAATTTTAATTATTATTATATAATATTATATATTTAAACTAATATTTATATTTAATATATAAATTATTATTATTATGATTATTATTATTATTATTATTATTATTATTATTATTATTATTATTATTATTATTATTATTATTATTATTATTATTATTATTATTATTATTATTATTATTATTATTATTATTATTATTATTATTATTATTATATTTATTATTAGTATTATAGTTAAAATATTTAAATAATTATACTTTATAATAAAAAGTATAATTAAATTTATTTATTAATTAATAATATTTATAATAAATTTTATATATTTTATATATTTATTTTTATTTTAGTGTTATATTATAAATATGTTTAATTATAATATAAATATTTAAATTATATATTTTTAACCTTAGTATATATTTATTTATTTTATATATTATAATAGTTATTTTAAAACAAGTTTTATTATAACTATAATTATACTTTTAAAGCTAGCAATTATATAAATAATAATTTCATTTTTTTATTAGTTATTATTTATTTAATAAATTTTTTAATAATATATACTTTTTATATTTATATATATTATATATTATTATAGTTAATAATAAGGTTAAAAGGTTTAAATACTAATATTTTTATATTATAGTAAAAATAAACTATTTAAAAAAAGAAAAATATAATGTATATAACAACTATAACCTTAAGCTTTATTTATATATATGCTTTTTTATTGTAAAAATATTTGCTATTATGTTTATATATATATTATAAAGCTATTAAATATAAAATAGCGTAGCATATAAACTTTTAAAAGGCTTATAGTATAGTAGTTTATATGTATATGTTTATATATAGTATGCACTATATATAAAAGTAACTAGTTTAAATTTTTGTTTAACTATTTATTTAATAGTTCGTTATTATAATTCCTTTTTTTAAAAAAGGCTTGTTTTAAGCTTATAAACTAAAAAAATAGTAATATATAAACAAAAAAAAAGTGCAAAATTTTATTAAACTTATTATAATATATAGTGCTAAAGTTTAACAAATTAAAAAAGTATAATATATAATTATATATATAAAAATTTAAATATATAACCTTTTTAAAAGTTAATACTTTTAAATAATAAAAAAATATTTTTAGCGTATATAATTAGTTAATATATAAAAGGTTTTAATTTTTAGTACTTTTTAATTATATTAATAGTTAATTATTATTATAGTAACTTATTAACTAAATTAATATATAAAGCTAGCTTATTTATTTTGCTATTATTATTATAATTTAATAAGTTTTATTATTTTTATTATATTATTATTATTATATAGTTTTTTAAATAAGTTTTTTTTTATTATTTTTAATTATTATAGCAAATATATTAATAGTTTTGTTATATTTAAATTTTTATTAAAATATTTTTAAAGTATTTTTAATAAATTTTAAAAATTTGCTATAAAATATTAAATATTGTTATATTTTTAACTTTTTTATTTTATTTTATAATATAATTACTTTTGTTTAATATAAAAAATTAAAACTTTTTTTACTTTTTATTTTTTTTTTTAAAGTTAAAGTTTATAACTTTATTATTAAACTTTTTATATTTTTAATTTAAAAATAAATTGTTTAAATATTTATAAAAACAATAAATATAAAACTATTAGCTTTTTTATTAAGTTTTAAACAATTTTAATATAAAAATATTAAAATAAAGCACTATTATATTAATAATTTTATATAATTATTATATTATTAAATAGTTAAGCTTATTATTAAATTAATTAGTTTTTTTATTTTTTTATAAAAAATATATATTTAGTTATATATATTATAGTTAAACTATTAACAATATTTATTTATTTAGTTTATTATTTATTACTAACTTTTTTTTATTAGTTATTATATTATTTTTATATTTTTATTAGTACTAAACAAATATTTAAGCTTTTTTATAGTTTAATTGCTTTTAAGCTATTTTATTAAACAAAATTTTAGTTTATAGCTTTTAATTAAATATTATTTTTATAAACTTTTTTATAATAACTTTTTTAAATAATAACTTTTTTAAAAAATTATAAAATAAAAATACCTATATTATATTTAAAACTAATATAGCTTTTAATTAGTTATTTTAAAAATAATTAATATATAAATATAATTATTATTTAAGCTATTAATAAATAATTTTAATTTATTTTATAGTTTGTTTATAACTAGCTAAAAAAAGTTTAATTATATTTTATAAATTTTTAATAGTTTATTAATAAAATTTATAATATATTAAAATTTTTAGTTTTTAATAAATAACTTTAACTAGCTAAATAATTAATAAAAGCTTTAATAATATATTTTTATAATAATATAAATAATTATATTATTTTTATTAAAAATTATTTATATTAATTTAAATAAGCAATTTATTATATAAAAAACAATATTATATTTTAATTTATTTATTAAAAAATTTTTAAAGTTAATTATAATATATTACTATAAATAATTAAATATTTTAATTAGTTAATAATAATAGTTAATAATATATTATTTTATATTACTATATATTTTAAGCTATTAATATTTTTATATTATTAAATAATAAGTTTTTTTATATTTTAAATAAATAGTTATTAAATATATATATATTTTTTTAATTATATAAATATATAAATTTTTTATTTTAAATATTATTAACTTATTTTTATATAGTAATAGGTTTTTTAATATAATTTAATTAAAGTTTTTACTATTTTTTTTTATTAATTATATTTTTATAATTTTTTAATATAATAATTAGTATTTAATACTATATTTATTAGTATTATATTAAATAATAATAGTAATACTATATTTTTTAATATATAAACTATTGTTATATTAGTTATATTAATTATTTTATTATATAATACTAGTTTAAATAAAACTATAGTTTACTATTTGTTTTTTTTTTTGCTTTTATATTTTTAAGTTTTTTTTTAAATATAATAATATATTTATAATAGTATTTTTAAAGCTTAAATAATAAATAATAATAAAATAATATTAAAAAATAAGTTTTATTTAATTAGTTTATTATAAATTAAATATTTATTTTATACTAAAATATTTTAATACTATATAATTAATAACTATTATAAATAGCTATTATTATTATAATTTAGTTAATTTAGCTTTTTAATAAAATAACTTTTTAATTATTACTAATATTTTTTTATTATAAATTTTATAGTTTAATTTTGCTTTTTATTAAGTTTTAAAATAAAACGCTATAAATTTTTATTAGTTATTTTTAATATTATATTATATTAATATTTTAGCTATAATTTTATTTAAAGCGTTTATTTTTATTTTAGTTTTAGCTTTATATAAAAAATATTTTAATATTAAAGTTTAAAAAAATATTTAATATAACTTTTTAAATGCTATTTAATATATTTTAATTTATATAAATAATATACTAATATAAATTAAATTTATTAATAGTTTAATAATATATTTATATTTTTTAATAAATTAATAATAAAAGTTATAAAATTTAAAAAAAAAAAACCTTTTTTAATTAAACTTTTTTATTAACTATTAGTAATTTTTAATATTAAATAATTTTTAGTTTAGCTAAATTTATTTTAATATTTATAATTTTTATAATAAACTTTAAAAACTTAGTTTTAATAATATAAAACTTATATTTTTTAAATTAGCTTATAACTTTACTTTTTATAAATAAGCTAAAATTTTATTAATATATTAATTATATTTTAATTTATTATTAAAATAAATTTATATATTATTTATATAAATAGTATAAAAAATATTAAAATTATTATATAATATATTATTAATAAACTTTTAAAATATAAAAAGTTTATTAGTTAACTTAAATAATAAAACTTTAAATTAATAAGTTTTATATTTAATTTAAAAAGCTATTAATTTTTTATTTTTTTTAATAATATATATTTAATAAAAAGTTTGCTATATATTAATTTTAAAAAATACTTTAGCTTTAAATAGTTATATTAAAATTCTTTTATTAAAAGTAATAAATATTAGTTTTTTTATATTATATTGTTTAGTTTTTAATAGTTTATATAAAAGTATATAAATTTAATTTTTTTATTATAAAAAAAACTAGTACTATTTATAGTATATTTATAAGTTTTTTAAAATTTTTAAATAGTTTTTTTTAATATATTTTTAGTAAGCTTTTGCTTTTTTTAATAATATTTTATATAGCATACTATATTTTAGTAATTTAAAAAAGCTATTAATTATAATATAATAATTTATTTTAAATTATTATAGTAGTAACTTATTTAATACTATTGTATTAAATATATTAAAATATTTATAATATTATTTTAAAACTATTTTATAAACTTTTTAATATAACTTTTTTTTATTTTTTATAAGCAAATTATATTTTTTTATTTAATAATTTTATTAATTTTATATAATATAGTAATACTTTATATAATAATATTTTAATATTTTATAGTTATTTAATAAAATATTATATTAATAGTTATAATTAAAATTAGTTATGCTTTATATTAACTAATAATATTTTATTAAAATTAATATTTTTTTTATTTATTATATAGTAGTACTTTTTTTTTAAATCGGTTTACTATTTATATATAAAGTTTAAAAGTTAATAAAAGTTTATAGTTTTTTTTATTAAATAAATGTTTTATTTAGTTTATATTTTATTTTTTTTAAAAAATATATATATTAACTTATACTTTAAAAATTATAATATTATAAATATTTTATATAAAAAAAAAAGCAAAAGCTTTAATAGTAGCTTTTATATTAGTACTTTTTAATTTAATAATATAATTTTATATTTAATTTAAAATTATTTTTATAATATAGCATTTTTAGCTTATATAATTAATTTAATACTTTTTATTTTTTTGCTTTATAAATTCTTTATATTATTTTATATTTTTTTAATATATAAAGTTATTTAAAACTTTATTAGTATAATTTATTAAAATATTATAGCTATAATATTTTAGCTATTAATTATTTAAAAATAATATTTGCTTTTATTAAAAGTTAACTAATATATTATAATATTTAAAAAAAATTTTATTTATAATAATATTATATTTTATATTAAGTACTAGCAAAAAAATATTATTAATAATATACTTTTATATTTAAAAATAAGCTTTTAAAGTTATATTTATAGTTTAAACTAATTTATTATTATATTTAATAATAAAAAATAATTAAAACTTTATTAGCTATTTAAGTTTTAAATATTTTAATATTTTTTATATAAAAGGTATATTAATAAAAAAAATATATTAGCTTTAATATTAGGAAAAAATATAGTAATTAAAGTAAATTTATTATTTATTATAATATATTATATAAAAAAAAAAGTTTTTGCTTAAAAGCTTTTTTAAAAAATTAAATAGTATTTTTTTATATTTATTTATATTTAATACTAATATTTTAATAAGCTTAAAAAAAAAGTTTAGTTATTTTAAAAGCTATTTTTTAGCAAATTTATTTTTAAGTTTTACTAAAATATATAGTTATTATTTATTATTTTTATAAAAATTATATTAATATAATTATTATTTATATATTTATATTTTATTTTTAATAAATAATTATTAATATAATAGTTTATTTTATAATAAATAAAACATTAAGCTTTAATAATAAATATTTTAGTTTATTTAAATAATAGTTTAATATATACTTTTTAATTATTATTTATAGTTTTTATAGTTATAATATTATAATATTTTAAGTATAGTTTTAAACTTATATAGTTATAGTTAAATATATTAAAAGTTAAATATATTTGCTATAATATTTTTAAGCTAAATTAATTTTTTTTTATTATTAGTTTTATTTTTTTTTAAGCTTAACTAGCTATAAAGTTTTTATATTACTAATACTTTAAAGTTTATATTTTATTTTAATATTTAATAAAAGTAATAATAAAGTTTTAATATTTTTATACTAATAGTTTATTTAATTTTTTTAATAGTTTATTATATATATTTTATTTAAAGTTTTTAAAATTTATATAAAACTAGCTAGCTAATTAAATAAACTTAATATTAAAATTAATAAACTTTATTAATAACTTTATAAATAAATTTTTATAAATAATTTATATTTTTTTATATTTGTTTAAGTTATAATAATAAACAAAAAAATAATTAAATATTTTTTAATATATTTATAATATTAGTTTACTTTTATAATTATTAATAATAAAGTTAATAATATTACTAAAAGTAAATTTTTTATATAGCTAATAATATAATTTATTTTTTTAGTTTTATTTATAAAATAATTAGCATTTTTAGCAAGGTTTTATTTAAGCAATATAAACTAATGCTTAAATTATATTTTAAGCTTATTAAAATTTAACTTATTATTAATAAAAATAAAAAAATATTTTGCTTTATTATATTTTTATGTTTTTTTTTTTAGTACGCTTTAAAATAAAGTTATTTTTTATTAATAGTTAATATTTATAAATATTAAAATTAAAGTATTAAAAGTTATAACTAATAAAAAAAATAAAATATTTATTATTAGTAGTTTAAAAACTATATCTTTTATAATAACTAATTTAGCTAATTTAATTAATTTATTTTTTAAAATTTTTGCTTTTTTTTTAATAGCTTAAAGTTTTGCTTTTTAATAAATATATTTTTTATTAATAAAAAAGTTATAAGCTTATATTTTATTAAGCTAAATTTTAAATTTATATATTTAAATATTAAACTATTAATAGTTTTTATTTAAAACTATAACTATTTTTTATAGGTTTAATATAATTTTATATATAGTTAAAAAATAAACTTGTTTATTTTAAACTTTTAAAATATTTAGTTAAAATTTTATATATATATTTTAATAAATTAAGCTTAAAAAAAAGCTTATTAAAATATAGCTATTTAGTACGCTTATTTTTAGTTAATAGTTTAAAAAATATATAAAAACTTTTATTTTTTAAAATAAAATATACTGCTATTTTTTTATAGTAGCTTATTATATTTTTTATTATATTACTATTTTATATTATAATAAAGTTATTTTTTTTTAAAAAAAAACATAAATAAGTTTAATAGTATTTATAGCTATTTTTGTTAAATTTATTAACTTTTAACTTTTTATTATACTTTTATTTTTTATATTTTATTATAATAGTAATATTTTATTTTTTTTATATATTGCTTAATTAATATTTAATAAATTAATAAAAGTTTTTATTATAAGTTATTATATTTTTTATATAAAAAGTTAAAATAAAGTGTTATATTATATAATATATTAATATTAAAGTATATTTATTGCTTTATTTTAGCAATAGTTTTTTTGTTAAATTTTTTATAAAGTATTTTATTATTAATTTAAATTTAATTTAGTTTTATTTAATTTTTTATTAAAAAGTTATTATTATTTTAAATAATAAAAAGTAAAGTAGTTTATTATTATAGTTAGTAATAAAGTTAAATAGTTTAAATATTAATATTTTTATATTATAGTAAAAATAAACTACTTAAAAAAAAAATACAATAATAATTATAACTTTAAGCTTTATTTATATATGTACTTTTTTATTGTAAAGGTATTTGCTATTGTGTTTATATATATATTATAAGGCTATTAAATGTGAGATAGCGCGGCGCACGGACCTTTAAAAGGCCTGTGGCACAGTGGTTTGCGCGCACGTGTTTATGCGTGGTATGTACTATATACAAAGGTAAGTAGTTCAAGTCCTTGTTTAACCATTTACCTAATAGTTCGCTATTATATATATTATATTTTGCTTGTATTATTTTTACTATATTATATTGCTTAATTTATTTAATAATAACAATAAAAAAGAATAAAAATAGTATTATTAAATTAACTATTATTATTTATTATATAAATAATAGTTTTATTATAATTTTTTTAAATAATAAGCTTACCGTATTAATTATACCATTTTTTTATAATTATAATATTAAATTATAATTATTTTTTCCTTTTAAAATTACTTAATATTTATTTAACTATTAATTAGTTATTTTATATAAAATTTATATTATTTAAATTTTTAAAAATATTATTTATTTTAATTAACTGTATTTTTATAAGTATTTATTTAAAAAAGCGTAAATAATATAATATATTTTTATTTACTTAATATTTTAAATATTATAATACTATTTAACTTATATAATAAAATTTAGTTAAACTAATTTGTATTTTTATTATAACTATATGTTTTTTAATTATAATAAGTTTATATAGTCCGGTTTATTAATAGCTTTTTTTTTAATTTATTATTTATTTATTTAATAATAAATTAAATATATATTATATATTTAATTTATTTTATAAATTAATTATATAATTAATATTAATTTTAGTTTTTATTATTTTTAATATTTCTTTTATTATTTAAACTATATTTACTTATATAATAATATAAAAGAAAAACAGTGAATTATTATTAACATATAAGTATACTTTAACTTTAAAAAATATTAATATTAATTTATTTAATTTAGCTACATTATTTTATATTTTTATTACTATTTATAAAACTATTTTATAATTTATATAATAGCTAATTCTTTTGTTTAAAAGAGTATATATTTATTAAAATAAAATATTTATTTATTTTACTTTATTAAATATTTAATATATTTTTTTAAGCATTATTATATATATTATATTAATAATATATATTAAATTTTAAAATTATTTAAATATAAAGTTTATTTTAAAGTTATATATATATAATAAAAAGGTTTTTAATAAAAATATCTTTATTAATAATATAATACGTTTTAAATGTTTTATATAATTAGTATTTATATTAATAATACTATTTAAAACAATATATTTTTATTAATGATTTATAGCGTATTTTTATTTATTTATATAATATTTATAATAATTTTATATTTAAAATTATATTTATTTTTAAAAATAAAATTAAAAACGTTTATATAATAAATTTTATATTTAATAATAATAATATATTTTTTTATTTATTTTTAAATTACTAGTATTTTATAATAAGTTTTAAAGCTTTTTATATAAAAATAACTAAAATAAAAATATAAATAATATAGTTTTTTTTAAAAAATACTAAAGCTTTATATAATTTAAAATAAAAAAACAAATATTTTTATTTTTTAATAACTAAAATTATTAATTTATTATTTTATATAATAATGTTTTAAATATTATAAAACTTTGCATTATATATTACTATTACAAAAAATAAAAGGAATAATATTTTTTTTATAATATAAAATTATATTTATTTAATATTTATATTAATTTTAACTATACTAATTATATTTATACCTTTAACATTTTAATAATATATAATAATTAAGCTTTTTATTTTGTTAATTTTAATATTTAAATTTTTTATATATATATTTTAATTTATAGTTTATTTATTTTTAAAATTTAAATAGTTTTTATATTTTTAAATAATCTTTTAAAAAGTTATGTTATATTAATGTTATAATATTAATTATTTAGTTTATAAATGTCTTTTTTAATAATAAATATTTTACTTAGTTATAATATAAAAAACGGTTTTATTATAAGCTAGCTTATATATTAATATTTATTATATAAATTATTATTATAAATTTTTAATGTATATTTTAAATAATTTTACAATAATTTTTATATTATAACCTTTTTTTTATAATTTAATATAATAACTATAATTCTTTTTAAAAGTTTTAATATTATAAATACTTTTATTAAATAATAAAACTTTATATAAAATTAGCTTTATAAAAACAAGTTTATAAACTAATATTTATTTTTTTTATAAATTAAATATTGTTTTAAATATAGTTTTTTTAGGTTTATAAAAATTATAAAATACTATATTACTATTTATTACTATTTTTTATTAAGCTTAAACATTTTATATATAAGCTTTATAAACTATAAGATTTTTAAAACCTTTTTATATATATTAAATATATTTTTAGTTTATATAATACGTTTATTTTATAAAATGAAATACTAAGTAGTTTTATTATACTTAAGTATTACTTAAATTATTATACATAGTTTTATTAATAGTGCTTTAAATTTAAGTTTATAAATAATTATTATTAATTTTAGTTTTTATATATTTATATATATTTATATAACTATTATTTATAATTAGCTTTTTTTAATGTTTAATAAATAATACTTTTTATATAAATTAAATTTCATTTAGTTGTTTTTTTACTATATTTAATAAAAATAATTGTAAATTTTTTTTATATAAAAATTATTATTAATATATAATGTATTTAATATAATATATATAAGTTTATATATATATTTTATTAATATTAATTTTTTATTATTTTTAGCTTTTTATATATATTATTAAATAATTATTCTTTTTTAAAAAAATATTATATAGTTTTTTTAAATAATACTAAATTTCTTTTAAACTTTATAAAACATTATATATTTTAATAGTAAATTTTTTATTATAAAATTATATAATTAAATTTATTACTATTAAATTATATAAAAATACTTATACTTTTATTAACTACTTTATTTTTAGTATTTTTTTATTATATTAAATAAATGTTTAATTTTTTTTAATAGTTTAAATATATTAAATATAATTTTATATAATTAAATAAAAATAAAAATTTTATTATATCATTATTTAAATATATTTATATATTAAGTTTATTATTATATTTTCCGGTTATTTAAAGCTAAATATAGTTACGTTTTAACCTACGTAGGTAGCTATACGTGTGTGTGTGTGGTTTATGTGTATGGTTTGCGTGTGTGGGTAGTTTGTGTAGCTACGTTATATATAGGACATACGCGTGGTATTTGTATTATAATTGCCATATAAAGGATACGCACCGCTCCCGCGGCTGCCGTACTCCTTTTCTTTTCTTTTTACCTTAATATTAATTTATATTACTAGTTTTTACTTTATAGCAACGCCCAGCTTGCACCCGTTATAATAAATATTATAAATTATTTTTTTATTAAAAAATATTATATACTTTATTTGTTAATTTAAAGTTATAATATATTATAATTTTTATTTATTAAACTATATTTAATTATAAAAATTACAATATTTTTAAAATAATTAACTATTAAAAGTTCGCTTTTTATATATTATATATATTTATTATTTACTTTTAACTAGTTTATAAGTTTTTTATTAACCTATAAACTAGTTTTTAATTTTTTATAATATTATTTTTAATATATTAGTTTTTAATAAATTAAGCTATATTTATTAGCTATTATATATTTACTTAATTTTATTACCTTTAAATATAAATATAAATTAAATAATATATAATTTATTTAAAAAAATATTAAATATTTTTAAATAAAAATTTAAGCTAATTTTTTTTAAAGCTTTTATATTTATTTATAAAACTTTATTTTAAATATATAAATAAAACTTATGTTTTATTTATAAGCTTTTATTAATATATAAAATGTAGTATTTAAAATCGCTAGTAATTGTTTGCTTGCTTAAATATTTTAAAAAAATAACGTAATATATATTTTATATAATAAAATCTTTTTATAATATATTTAAAATTATATTACTTTATATAAAATTTTTAATTATAAACTAATAAACATTATTTTAATAATTAATATATTTTTTTATTTTATTTTATATAAAGTATATTTTTTATTTAAAAAGCTATATTTTTAAATATTAATAAAGTTTTTTTAAATAATAAGTTTTAAAATATATATAAATAAAAAATAGTATGTTTTTTAAAAACTAAATTGCTTTTTTATTAATTTATATTTTTTTTATTTAAATAAGCTAAAGTTTTAATTTTTAACTTATTATAATAATTATTATAAAGTTGTTTATAATTAAACTTTTATATTTACATAAGTTTATAGTTTTAATTTAACTATAAAATATTAAATTTTTTTTATAAAGCGTTAAATAAAGTTAAAGCTTTTTATATAATAGTTTAAAGTAAAATACCTTTAAAATAAACTTTATTTTTACTTTTATTAATTAGTAATAAATAAACTTTATATATATAAAAATAAAACTAATAAAAAAATATAATAATTATGTTTTAATTTTTTATAATATTTTTTTATTTTTATAAGTAGTATAAATAATAAAACTAAATATATATATATATATAAATTTATTATTATATAACCTTTTTTAGCTATTATATATATTGCTTAATAATTAAACTTTTATAAAACTATAGCGCGGATAGGTTTATAATAAACGTTAAAGCCGCTTTTATTAATTTATAACGGCGATATGTTTAATAGCTTTAAATATAAAAGTTTAAATTTTAATAATTAATATTATAATTTTTAAAATAGCTAAAATAATAATTAATATAATAAATATAATTATTATAGTTTAATAAAAGGTATAGCTGTTAAAAAGCTATAGCTATGCTATTATATTATAAAAAGCTATTTATATAGCTTTAAAATAGCTTATTTAAAGCCTTATAAAAGCTTTACTAAAAAAAAAAGCCTTTTTTAAAATTTTAACTTTTAGCTAAAAACTTAAAAAAGCTTTTTTTTATTATAATAATAACTTTAAATATAGTTTTATTTTTATTTATTTTTATTAAATAATATAAAAAACTTTATAATTAATGCTTTTATTTTTTATTTAATTATTCTTTTTTATTTAATATAGTTATATATATAAATATAATAAAACTTTTTAAATATATAGTTTAAAAATAATTTTTTATGTATTAATTTTAAAAATAAGTTAAATATAATATAGTTTTTTAATATATTTAATGAAAATAATTTTAATATTTATTAAAATATAGTATAGCTAATAAAAAAAACCATTAATTTTAATTTTTATTTAATTTAATAATTATTATTATTATTATTATTATTATATAAAAAGTTATAATTTATAAAATATTTATATAGCTAAATAAATAACTTTACTTATAATTTATTAAAAAAATATAGTTTAAACTTATATTATTTTAATATAATTATATTTAGTTTAATTAATCTTTATAATATTTTATATTTATTATTATATTTTAATAACATAATTATAAAGTTTTATAATAAATTTAGCTTTTAATATATTTTTTATTATTTTAAGTTTTTTTATAAGTTAAATATATTAATATTTTTATGTTATTATTTAAGGTTATTTTAAATATATAATTATTATTAATAAAGTAATAAATATATAAATAATAAATACTTTTAAAGATTAATATAGTTTTATATATTATTATAAAGTAAATATAAATAGCTATATTTATATTTTAAACTTTAAAATTTATAATTTATTTAAAAACATAAAATATATATATTTTATATTATTAAATTATTTATTTTATGTATTTATTTTATTTATTTATTTACTTATATTTTATTTTAATATTATTATAAAGGTTACTTTAATATATATTTAAAGCATTTTTTAAAAATAACTTTTAACGTAAAAAGCATAATTTAAAATTAATGAAAATTGGTTTACTTTTAATACTATTATATATTAAATTATAATTTAAACATTAACATTTAAAATTAATATAAAACTTATAAAAGTTAAATATTTTTTTTATTTAATATTTTAAAAAACTTTTATACGTTAAATATTTAACTAAAATAAAAGTAAACTTTTTTGTTAAAAAAAATATACTTTAATGCTTTAAATAAGTTTAATAATAATAAGTAAATATAAGAATTTATTTTTAGTTAGCTTAAAAAATAAAATTTATAAAAAAATAAAAAACTATTATATTAATTAATTATATTAAAAAATATATATAAAAGTTTAAATAAAAAAAATATTTAAAAAGTTTAATAAAAGTTATATATAAATAAAATAAATAAAATGTTATAATAATAATTAAAAAATATTATAATTATTTTTATAATTTATTTTTAATTATTATATTAATGTATTTATTTATAGCTATTAATTTTTTTATATTATTAAAATTTAGTAGTGTAAAATATTTAAAATAGTTTTAATTATTATTTTTAAATATTATTTTATAGTTTTTTTATTATTATAACTAATTAATAATTATTTAATAATATAAATTTAATATAAAGTATTATATTATATATAATAAAATATATATAGCTATTAATTAATTAATAGCTTACTTTTAAAATAGTATTAATTTATTAATAAAACTATATTTTAATTTTTATAAAACTTACTTATAATATTAATTATAGTAATACTATATAAAATAATATTTAAAACAATATATATAAATAAACTTTATTTTTTAAAAGTTTAATTTAATAATAATCTTTAAAAGTTTAAAAAGCTTTAATTATAAAAGGAATAAATTTAATATTAATAGTTTATTATAATATTTTATAGTATATTAATAGTTTAATTATATAAAAAACATATTTTTTTATTTAAAAAATATATTTTTTTTAAAAAAGCTTTTTAGTAATTATAATAATAATAATTATAATTATTTAAATAATAATAAAAACTTATAGTTTTTATAAAATAAAAAACTTAGTTTTTAATAAAGTTAAAAAAAATAATAATAAATAAAATAATAAAAACAAAAATAAAAAAGTTTTATATTAACTTTATTTAAGTTATTTTTAAAAATAAACTTTATAATAAAAATTTAAATATTAATGTATTAAATTTTAAATATAAAGATTTAAATAATATAAATATAATAATAAAAAAAATCTTTTTTAAATATATATTACTTTATAAAATATTTAAAAAATTTTTAAAATTTAAAGTTTATAAAATAAATGTAAAGCAGTTTTTTATATTATTAATAAAATTATTAAACATTAACCTTTATATAAAAAAAAAACAAGCTTATATTATAAATGTATTAATTTTTATAATAAAAGCTTTTAAAAAATAAAATAAAAATTAAGTAAATAATTTTTAATATTAATAGTATTAATAATTAAATAATTTAGCAAAAAATTATTTAATTATATTTAAATTACAAACATTTTAAATAAAATTTATAGTAATTAATATAAAGTTATAATAATAATATAAAATAATATTTTATATTTATAAAATTTAACTATTTTTTAGTAAAATATATAATAAAAGTTTTTAAGCTTAAGTTAATATTAATAATAATAACTTATTATAAATTTAATAAATTATAAAATAAAAATAATAATAAAAAGCTATATTAAAAAAATAAAATAATAATTATTAAATTAAAAGCAAAATTAATATAATAAATATAATAAATATAAATAAAAAAATTTAGCTTATATTATAATTATTATTTAAAAAGAAATTTTATTAAATAACCTTTATTTATAAAACAGGAAATATTAACAAAGTAATATAATAATTATATTTTAATAATTTATATTATTTTTTTTAATATAATATAAAAAAGAAAAATAAATATATATATATATATAGCTTTATTATTAAATAATATTTTTTTAGTTATTATATATTTTATTTAATACTTAAGCTTATATAAAGCTATATTATAAACTATATTATACTAAAAATTAATATAACTTTTTTTTTATATATATTATTTATATTTTAATACTAGTAGTTTTTATTTTTTTGCTTTTATTAATTTATATATTTTAAAATATTTATTATTATATATATAATATAATACTTAATATTTAATACTATTATAAAATAGTGTAAGTTAGTTAATATTTTAATATAGCTATATAAAAAGTATTATTTTTAAAACTAAAAAAGCTAGCTATTAAAATTAATATATAGTTTATACTAGCTTGCTAAAATAGTGTATAATATAAAACTATATTATTAGGATTACTTTTTTATTTTTAATGTTTTAACTTTTTAATAAAAAATATATATATTATAAATAATTTATTTATAAAAGTAACTAAAGGTAGTGCTAGTAATTAAATGTATTATTATAATAAGGAAAAAAAAAAAAAGGTTTTTAAAAGGTTTTTAAAAGGTTTTTAGCTAACGGCTAAAGGTTTAGCAAAGGCTTTTCCTTTAGGTAAGGCACGTGTGTAGCACCCTACGGGTGTTACGGCCACACCCTGTGGCCTATGTATGGCTTTACTAGTGGTACAGCGTGGCTGTGGCCCTATAAAGGCCACACCCCGTACCGGAGTGTGTTATTTATATTAATGGTTACAAAAAGTTTTTTAGCTTTTTACTAGTTATATAAATATAAATAAATATTTTTTATTTATAAACTTTATTTTTTTTTAAATAATAATAATAGCTTATTACCACTATTTTATTTATTTATTTATTTATTTTATATATATATAATAATAATAATTATAATATAAAAGTTATTTAACTATTATATACTAATTATTATATTTATTTTATTTATTTTATATTACTATAATTATTATTTATATTTATATTTATATTTACATTTTTATTTTTATTTTTGTGTTTATATTTTATATATTATATTTTATTTATATTTATTTATATTTTATATATAAATTATTACTATTGTTATTATTATATTTAATTAAATATAAATAAGTAAACTTTTTTTTATATTAAATTAAACAACTTTTATTAATATATTTTACTTTTTTTGTTTATTTTAATATAACTAAATAATTTATAATAAATAGTACTTATTTAGCTAAATTAAATTATTATTTTTTAGTAATAAAAGGTATATATAAACTAGCTAAAACTAATTATTAGTTATTTTTAATAAAATATTTGCTAATTATTTTTATTATAAATAGTATAAAAGCGTTAAAATATTTTATAGTTAAAATTATAATTTAGTTATTAGTTAACTAAAGTTTTAGTAATTATATTATAATTAAAAGTTAATAGCTATATTAAATTTAATTATAATTAAAGTTTAAATAGTTATATAACAAATAAAAATATTAAAATAGTTTAAGTTAACTTAATTAATATATAAAAATAAAAATATAATTTTATTAAGCTATAATAAATTAAATAAATATATATTTTTATAAATAATAATTTAAACTATAAAAAGTTAAATATAAAACTACGCTATAAAAATTTCTTTTTAAAAATTTACTAAATTTAATATATTAATAGTTAATTTAAATAAGTTTAAAAAATAAAACGTTCTAATAAAAAATAGCTTTAAAAAGCTAGCTTATAAATAAAAAGTTTATTATAATTTATGAAGCAAGCAAAAAAATAGCTAAAAATATTATAGTAAACAGCTAAATAAACGGACTATTTTTAAAAAAAAGCTTAAATAATATAAAAGAAGTTTTTAAAAGTTTAATTTAAATAAACTAGTTATTAAAAGTAAAAAATATATTATTAATAGCTAATAAAAGTTTGTTTACTAAAAATTTTATAAAACGAAGCTTAAATAATAAAAAAATAAATAATAAAAAAACATTAAATATAATAAAAATAAACTTTTAAATAATTAAATATTTAGTTTTATTTAATAATTTACTAAACTAATAAAACAAAAAAACTTAAATATTAACTATTATAACGGGTGTATTAAGCGGTGCTATAAAGTAAAAGCTAACAATATAAATTAATATTAAGGTAAAAAAAAAACAAAAGGAATACTGTAAGCTTAAAAGGCTTAAGTATTTTTTATATTATAAATATAATATAAACGTTATATATACGTTTTATATATAACGTAGCTATATAAACTATATAAACTATTTATATATATAAACTATATATATATATATATATATATATATATATAGCTATTTATGTAGGTTAAAATATAACTACTTTTTATAAATTTTAAATTATATATAAAATAAATATAAATTTAAATTTTAAGTAAAAAAGTTATTAATTTTTTTATTAACGTTAAATTTAACGTACTTTTTATAACGTAATAGCGAGTATATTGTTATATTTTAGCTTATTTTTTTATAACGTTTATAATAACTATGTTTTAAACAATATAGTTGCTTTTTATATATAGTTAAAATAGCTATTTTATTTTTTAGCGTTTAAATATTAAAATTTAATAATAATTAAATATAAATTAAGTTAATTTAAACTTAGCTAATATTTATTAAAATTAATATATTTATAGTAAATATATATAAATATACACTTATTTAATATATTTTTATATAATTTAGCTATATAATTTTTATACTTTTTATTTTATTATAATAATAAAATAATAAAATTATTATAAGTTTTTAATATTAATTTATAATTATTAACTTTATTTTATAGTTTATTAAATATAGCTATATAAAAGTTTTAAATGTATAAAATATTTAGTTATATTATAGTTTTAGTTTTTTAGCTATATTTTTTTTAATTTAGTAAAAAAATATATATTAAATTATTAATTTTTATTATTATTGTATTAAATTTATATAAAATATAAATAACTTTATTAAATTATTATAAAGTTAAAATAATATAAACGTTATTTAAATATAGTTTTATTTATTAAATTATATATTAAAAAGCTTTAAACAAATAATTTATTAGCCTTTTTAGTTAAGTTAACTATATATATATATAAATTTGGCTTTAATTATACTAATTATATTTTTATTTATTTATAATTTATTTTATAAAAGTAATAGCTATATATTAAAGTTCGCTAAACTAAAAAATAAAAAAATCTTTAATAATATAAATTAAAGTTTTTAAAATATAAAAGCTAGCTATAAAGTAGTAATTTATATATAAAATTTAGTATTTTAAATTTAAAGCTTATTAAGTTTAATATTAAATTAAGTAATAAAAGTTATACTAGCGTTTTTAATTATTGTTTTAATAAAGTTTTTAATATATTAAAGTAATAATATATTTATAATAGTAAGCTTATATTATATAAATAAAGTAAACAAGAAAAAAATAAAAATAAAAAATAAATAAATATAATAAAAAAACTATAAAAAGCTTATAGCAAAAACGCTATAAAAAAGGTATATAATAATAAAGCTATATAAAGTATAGCGTTAAAGTTTATAAGGTATAGCTAAAATAACTATAACGTATACTAAATAATAAAACTTTAATAAAGTTTAAGTTTTTAAACAAATAGTATAATAAATAAGTTAAAAATAAAATCTAGTACATTTATATATTAAATACGCTTTAATAAATTCTACTAGTGCTTATAGTTAAATATTAAAAGAAAAGTGCTAAAAAATAAAGTTTAATAAAGTATACTAATAAAGCATATATAGTTAAATAATATAATAGGTTAAGTATTAATACTGCTTAAAAAACCTTAATATTATAACAAAAGGTGTACTAAGCAGTGCTATAAAGTAAAAGCTAGCAATATAAATTAATATTTAAGTAAAAAAAAACGAACGGAATATTATAGGCCTAAAAAGCTCCAGTATTTTTTATATAGTAAATATAATAAAAACGTTATACGCACGTCCTATATATAACGTAGCTACACAAACCACACAAACCACCTATATACGTAAACCACACACACGTACACACTCGTACAGCTACTTATGTGGGGTAAAACGTAGCTTTAACGCTAAATACATAAAATATAATAATACTAATATTATATATAAGTAATATAATAATAAAGGTAACTAATATTAGTTATTTTTAGTTAAACGATTTAAAAAGGTTTATTAAAAATTATATTATTTTTAATAATAATAAAATTATTATAAATATTAATATTTACTTATAAGTTATTTAACTAAGTAAATAAAGTAATATATAAAATAAAAATAACTTAATAATAAATAAAAAATAAATATAATTTAAAAATAATATACTTTAATAGTAGTTATAATAAATATTAATAAAAAAAGTGTATTAAACTAAATAAACTATTATAATATTAATAATAGCTTTAATTAAAAAATAAAAGATATAATTAAATATTATTAATGTATAGCTTTTAAGCAATTAATAATTTATATAAAATATTATAAAAAGTAATTAAATTAAATTTTATGTAATAAAAATATTTAAATATAATAAAATATAAAAAAATATAAAATTAAATAGTTACTAATTTAACTTTAAAGTTTGCTATTATTAAAGCTTTAAAAATTAATATATAAGCTAAATAAAAATAATATTATTAATAAATATTTAATAAAGCTAAAAAAAAAATTAGCTGTTATTAATAAAAAAGCTAAAACTAAATAATAATAAACTAAAATATTTTATTTAAAATAATAATAATAAAAAATATAATAATAAAAATATTAACTAGTTTTAATTAAATAAAAAAAGTTTAAAAATATTAAATTATTTTTTAAAAAAGCTAAAAAAAGTTATAATAAAGTTATTAAACTATAGCTAAAACTAATAAAAAACCTAATTATTTTTTTTAAATAAAAAGCTAAATTAATAAAATAAACTATAATAATTAAAATATTTATAATAAAATAATAATAATATAAATTAAACTATTAATTAAAGTTTAAAGCAATAAAAAAGTAATTAAACAAAAAAAAGTTAAAAGTTAAAGCTATAAGCTTTAAAAGCAAAAAGAGTTAAAATATTATTACTATAAACAAAAAAAAGGTTATTATAATAAATTATAAAACTATTTTAATTAAAAAAGTATTTAAAATATTAATTTTAATAATAAAAAAGCTATTAATAATTTAATAAATAATAATAATATTTATTTTAATAAAAAAAAATAAAGCTAAATAAAAATAATAATTAATATAATAAATATAATAGCTTTATAAAAATTAAAACAAATAAATATAAAATATATAAAATATATAATTAAAATATTATACATTAAAATAATAAAGTAATTAAAACTACATAATATTTTAATATAATATATAAGTTTTTAAATATATTAAAATAGTATATTAAAAACTAGTGCTATAAAAAATAGCTTTAATAAGTAAAAAAGTTATTAAAATTAATTTTGCTTTAATAGCTTTTAAAGTACTAATTATAATATAATAAAAACTATTTATTAAGCTAAAATAAATAATTAAAATTAACTTAAAACTTATTATAAAAAAAATCTAAAAATAAACTATTTAGTTTAAAATAAAAGTTTAAAAAAACTTATAAAATAAAAAAGTTAATATTTATTTTAATATTAATAGCTTAAATATTATTATTAGTTATAGTTTTATTAATAGCTTTATAAAAAACTTAAAATATAAATTAATTAAACTAGTTATTATTAATAAAATAAGTTTATAAACTATAATTATATAATAAATAACTTTAAATATTTATATTAAAAAATTAGTTAAAAATAATTAAACGTTTAGCTATTTTATTATAACTAATAAAATAATAAAAAAGTTAAAAGTAAAAATATTAGTTAAAACTAAATTTATATTTAAATATAATATAAAAATTAATTTTATATATAAAATATTATATTAAGCATATATATAAAGGCAAAGCTTTAAAGAATACTATATTGTATTATAAATTTATAATAAAGAGGAAAAAAAAGGGAAAAGCTATTTTAATAGGTATATAAAGTATTTATATATATGTATATATTTATATGTTTATGCGGGGTGCGTTTTAATTAGTAAAGGTAAGTTTTTATAGCTGTATGTTTACTTATATATAATAAAAATTACAATATATAGCTAAAGTAAAGCGTAGGCTTTACTAGCTACCTAGCTATAACTTCTTTTTTTTTTAAAAAGATTAAGCGTTTTTAACTAGTATAAAATTTAAACTAATAGCTTTCTAATAAAAAAAAAATTATTTTAGGTTTTTATATTATAATTTATTTTTAAGCTTTTTATTTTTAAATTATTATAATGCTTTTTTATTAGTTAATATTACTAGCTTACTATTTATTTTGCTTTATATATAACAATGCTTTATACTTTTTTTTTATTTAATTATAACATATTATTTTTTATATATAGCTTGTTAAATTTATTATTTTTAGCTATTTTTAGTTATATTTTTAATTGTAATAAAAAGTTTATAGCGTTAAAATTTTTATTATAAAAACTTTTTAATTATAATAAAACGTTTTTAAAATTTTCTACTAAATATTATTTATTATTATAATTTTAACTTTTTTAGTTTATTTAGTACTATAATTTATAATAGTATAGTTTTAAAGCTTGCATTTTTTTTACTATAAATTTTTATTTTATTTTTAAAGTTTACTACTTTTTTGTTTAAATTTTTAATAGTTTACTTTAATAAAAAGTTATTAAAGTACTATTATAACTAGTTAGTATAAAATTAATTAGTTGTTTTTTATATTAAAAAAATATTAAAAACAAAAGTATTATTATTATATTTAATAATTTTAAACTTTTAAAAAATTATTAAATAATTAAATTTATTAAAAACGCAATTAGTTTTTTATAATTAGCATTTTTTTAAAATTAGCATATAATTTTTTATATTAAAATTAAAGTTATATTAATTTTAATTAGCTTATTAAGTTATAACTTTTTAGCTATATTTTATATAAATATATATAAATTTTATATATTGTGTAATTTTTTATGCTTAATTTTATATATGTTTGTGTAGTTTTTTTTTATATAAATAACTTTTTTTTTTTTTTAATAAAAGCTATTTAGTTTTTTTAATTAAAATAAAAAAGCATAGAAAATTTTATTTTTATTTTATATAGTAATATTTTTATTAATATATATAGTAGTATAGCTTATATATAGTTTATAGCTAATATATATTTAAACTAATTATTTTAGTAATAATTTATATATAGTTATAAGCGCTAGTTTAAATATTTATTTATAATTTTAGCTTTTATTTTTTAAGTGCTAATACTATAATAAATAGCTTATAGTTATAAATATTATAGTTTAATTTAATATTATATATAGTTTTAAAATAAAATATAATAAAATATTATTAGTTATTATATAATTAAAAGATTATTTTAGCTATTATTTTATTAAATATATTTGTTTTTATTTTAGTAAATAAATTATATTTATAGTATTTTAGCAAAAGTATAAAAATTAAAGCTTTTTTTAAGTTTTTAAAAGCTTTATAATACTGTTTTATTTATTTAAAAAGTATATTTTTTTTAGTTAATTTAATAAATAAAAAAGCTATTTAGCTATATTTAAATATAAATTTATAATAAAAATTATAAAAGCTTAAAAATAACTAAATATTTTTAATAGTTATATATAGTTATTAGTTATATACTATATTTATTTTTATTAAATTAATTTAAATATTTTTAGTACTTATAATATAATTTAGAAATTTTATTTTTATAATATAAAACTTAAATTTTTTTAGATTTATTTATAAGCTTATATTATATAATTATTATAATATTATTTTTATTTAGCGTTTATAGTTTTTTAAATTATTTAAATAAATTAAAATATTATTTATATATATATTATAAAAATTATTAAAATAATTAAACAATATATTATTAATAAATTTTTAAAAAATAGCTAGGCTATTTATTAAGCTAAAAAGTAATATTTTATATTTATAAAAACTATATTATATATAAAAAGTTATTAGGTTTTTATAACTTTTTATTATTTATATTTAATAAAAAGCTTGTTATATATTTATTTTAGTAAAGATTTTTATTTTTATAATATATAATAAAGTTTTTTTAATAAAAAGAAAAAAATATTAGTTTTTTTATATAATTTTGTTTAGTTTATAGTAATTTATATAAAATTTTAAACTATTATTTAGCTTTTTAATAAATAAAACTAAAAAAATAAATAAAGTATTACTAAGTTTAATAAAACCTTTTTTTAAATTATTTATTAAATATTTATAAATAGCTTTTAATTTATTTAAAAATATTTTATATAATAAGCTATATTTTAAGTTATATAAAAACTTATTTAATATAAAGTTAATTTTATAGTTAATATTTAGCTAATAAAATAATAAAGTATTAAAATTTACTTTATTAAATATATATAATAAGTTATAATATTTAAATAGTATAAATTATAAAGCTTTTTTTTTAATTTATAGTTTTTTTTTTTAAAAAAACTTAGTTTTAGTTTTTTTGTTTATAATTATTTTATTTAGCTTATAAATATTAATAATATATATTTAAAACTTTGCTTTATTTTTTTTTATAAAGCTTTTAAAAGCTATTATATTAATAATAACTATTTTTTTAATGGTTTTTTTTTATATTAATTTATATTATTTTTTTTTAGTTAATATAGTTTATATTAGTTTAATTGTTATTTTATATTTATATTTTTTTTTAATAAAATAAAGTTTTTAGCTAAATTATATAACTTTTTAAGTTATATTTTATTTTTTTTATTTTAGCTTTAATAAAATTATTATATTTTATATTTTATAAAGTTAAATTATGTTTATTTAAAATAAAAATAAGTTATTTTTTTATTATACTTTTATATTTTTTTTTGCTAGCGCTTTTTTTTTTTTTTTTTTTTTGCTAATATAATATTATATTATTTTATATTTTTTTAGTAATAAAAATGTTTTAACTAAGTGTTAGCTTTATTTATAGCTAAAATATATTTTAAGTTATAATTTAGTAGTATATTTAAAGCAAATAGTAATTAATATTTTAAACAATTTAAAAGTATATTATATTTTATAAACTATAGCTTTTTTAAAATAATATTATTTTATATTTTTAATATAAATATAAAAATTTATAAAAATATTTGCTTTTAAACTTTTAAGTTTAATTATAAAGCTTAATAAATTTTTTAGTTTTTATTTTTATTTTTTTTATACCTAGTTATTTTTTAAAACTAAAACTAGTTTATAATAAGCAGCTTTAAATGTTTTAATATTTTTTTTATAAATTAAATACTTATATATATATATATACTAACTTTTATATTTTTAAAAAAGTTATTAATAGTTAAAAATAATTTATTATTATTTATAATATAAATATATAAAAAAAGCTGTTTTTTTAAATATTTATTTTTTTTTAAACTTTTATATTTAAAAAATATTTTTTTTAAATAAAACAATAGTTTTTTTAAAGTTAGTTTTTTTTTATATTAATAATAATATAGTTTTTATTTTTTTTAATTTTATATTTAGCTATAATAGTAATAATATATACTTTTTTATTAATATTTATTTTATAAAAATATTTTTAAGTTATATATTTTTACTTTTAATAATTAAAATAATAACTTTTTAATATAAGCTTATAAATTTTATTAAGTTTAAGCTTTATAAACTTTATAGTATTTATTAATAATAAAATAAAAGTTAATAATATAATAATAGTTTAAATATTATTATATATAAGCTATAAAAATAAAGTAATAATAATAGTAATAAAACTATTTTTTATTTTAAAATATATATTATTTTGCTTTTTATTATTTATTAATAAATAATAAAAAATTTAAATATTATAATAAATAAAAAGTTTAAAAGTTATATTAAACTTTAAATATTTTAATATAATAATAATATATAAGCAAATAAATAATTTGTTTTTAAGCAACTTTTTTTATTTAAACTTTTTAAAATAGTACTATTTAGCTAAATATATAAACTTAGCTTTAAAAATAAAAAATTATACTAAAGTATATTATTTTTTATTTTTAACTTTTATTAGTTAAATTTTGTTTTGTTTTTAGTATTAATATTATAATAAGTTTTTTATAAATATTTTAATAGCTTTACTAATATAATAATTTGTTTAAAATAAATATTTAAAAAATATAGTTAAAAATTATTAGTAATAGTTTTTTTTAAATATATTTTAATATTAGTTATTATAATAGTATTATTAATAAACTAATTAATATTACTAAATAGTTAGTTTTTTATTATATAATATTATATTTTAAAATATATAGTATTTTTATTTTTATTATTATAAAATATTATAATAATTATTTTAGCAAATTTATAAAGGTTATTATTTAAATAATAGCTAATATTATTTATAGTATTATAATTATATATTAATAAGTTTATTATTTGTTAATTAGTATTATTTTTTTATTTTTTAATATATTTATATTTTTTATATATAGTAATAAATTTATTTAAAGCTTATTTTAAAGCAGCTAAATTATTATTATTTTTATTTGTTTAAAATAAAGCTTTAGTTATATATAACTTTATATTTTAAATTATTTGTTATTATATTTTAGCTTTTTATTTAAATATTATATTATTAAACTTTTTAGTTTAAAAAACTAGTTTTTTATTATTTTAAATAGCTTTATATAAAAAAATTTATAATTTTTAACTATATTATTAGTATATTTATAGCAATAAAATAAATGTTTTAATTTTAAAAAAAAAATATAAAGTTGTTTATATATTATTATAAAAGCTTTTTTATTTATTATTTTATTAAAATTAAACTACTACGTTTTTTTTATAAAGTAATAAAATAAAAAAAAAATACTAGTTTATAGTTTTTAATATAAAAGCTTATATATTTTTTAATTAAAGCAATAATATTAGTATAAATATTATTAAGCTTAATATAAAAGTTTTTTTATAAATAAGTAATACTTTAAACTTATTTTAAAAAATCCTAAATTAAAAATATAAAAATTATATAGTTATTTATAATTTTTTTTTTATTTTATTTAACTATTATAATAAAAGTATATTTTTAAAAATATTATAATAGTAAATAACTATTATATAGTTGTTAAATTTTAAATATAAATAGCTTATTATTTTTAAAAATACTATGCTTAATATTTTAAAGCGCTATTTTAGTAATTTATTAATAAGCTTTATTATAAATTTTTATATTTTTATTTTATTAAAAGGTTATTTTATTAGTTTAAAAAATATTTAAAAAAATAGTTTTAATGTTTTAGTAAAAGTTAATTATAAATTGTTATACTAGGTATATATATAAAAGCAAAGCTTTAAAAAATACTATATTATATTATAAATTTATAATAAAAAAGAAAAAAAAAAAAAAGCTATTTTAATAGGTATATAAGGTATTTGTGTGTATATATGTGTTTGTATGTTTGCGTAGGGTGCGCTTTAATTGGTGGGGGCGGGTTTCTACGGCTGTATGCCTACCTACATACAATAAAGATTACGGTGTATAGCTAAAGTAGGGCGTAGGCTTTACTAGCCACCCAGCCGTAACTTAAAATATATATTTTTAAATTAGTATTAAAACTAAAAATATAAAACAAAACAAAAAAAGTAAAATTTAAGAAAATACTATAGTAAAAAGTAATAACTATTTATATAATAATAATATTTATAATAATAATAGCTTTTAATAATGCTAATTTTATTAATTTATTTATTTTTAAAAATAAAATAAACTAATTAATAAAACTATTTTATTTTATAAAATATACTAATTTATTTATAATAAAATTATAAACTATTATAGCTTAAAAAAATTATGGTTTATAATGTATATATTTAATTTATTAAAATTAAAAATATAAAAAAACTATTTTTTATTTTTAAATATTAAAAAAATAAAGTAGTTTAAATAGTTAACTAAGTTAATATTTAAAATTATTAATAAAAAAATTGTTGAAATATAGCTAGTACGTACAAAGGGAAGGTTGTGTTAATTTTTACTATAGTATAGTTTGCGCTATAGCTTTATATAGGTTTTAACTATTAAGCAATATATATAGTAGCTAAAAAATATTATATAATAATAAAGCTATATATATATATATTTATTTTTGCTATTTATATTATTTATATAAATAAAAAAAATAATATAAGTTATTAAAATATAATTATTATATTATTTGTTTATATTTTTTTTATATATATAAAGTTTATTTAATATTAATTAGTAGTTATTAATATAACTATAAATTAACAAAAATAAAAATAAAGTTTTATTTTTAAAGCGTTTTGCTTTAAAGTTTTATATAAAAAGCTTTAACTTTATTTAGTACTTTATAAACAAAAAAAAGAAAGTTAATATTTTTACTATATATATAATATTTTATAATTTAAATATAACTTTATATTTTATAGTTAAACTAAAAATATAAGTTTATATAAATAAAAAAACTAAACTATAAGCAAATTTATAACAATTATTATAATAAATAAAAATATAAAACTTTAGTTAACTTTAAACAAAAAAAACATAAATTAATTAAAAAATAAATAGCTAATTAAACTTTAAACCTATTTATAAATTTAAAAAATATATAGCTTTAAAATAATATATTGCTTTTATTGTTTATATATATATTTTAAAACTTATTACTTAAATAAACTTTACTTTTATTTAAAAACGTATAGTTTTTTTAATAAAAATATATATTTTTAGTATAAAAAAATAAAAATAAATATAATAATAACTAAAATAATATTTATAAGTTTATAATTAAAAATTTTATATAAAATAGTATAGTTTTATATAAATTTTAAAAAAGCTTTATTATATATAATATATATAATATTATTTTTATAAAATATATAAACAAATAAAAAATTACTAGTTATTTTAAATAGTATTTTTTATATATTAATAAAAGCTTATATATTTAAAAGCTAAATTTTATTTATATATTTTAAATAAAATTTTATAAATAAATAAAAAAAGCTTTTAAAAAAATTAACTTATACTTTTATATAAAAATATATAATATATTTATTTAGTAAAGCGTTTATTTTTTATTATATAAACTATATATAGCTTTTTTTATATATATATTTAAAAGTAAAAAAATTAATTAAATATATAAAAGCTAATAAATATAGCTTAATTTAATAAAAAACTAATAAACTATGTATAGTTTAGCAAAAAACTAACTAATTATTTAAAACTAAATAGTAAACTATATATAATATATAAAAATTTAACTTTTAGTAGTAATTTATTTAAAAAAATATTTTAATTTTTATATTAAAATTTATTTTAATAAACAAATATTATAATATATAATAATTTTAAATAAATAAATAAAATATATAATAACTTTTAATATATAAATATAATATATACTATTTTGCTTTAAATAAACATAATATATAATAATAAACTTAATATATAAATGCTTTAAATAATAGTATAATAAAACTTTTATTTTTATATAATAATATAGTAATATATTTAATATAATAAAAATATAATAAAAATATTAAATAGTTTTATTAATATAATATAAAATATTAAAAATAAGTTATTTAGTAAAAATATAAGTATTTTTATATAATTTAATAGTTATAAATTTTTTTATATAACTTTTTAAATAAAAAACTTATTACTAATACGTTAAATTTTAAATAAAATAATTAACTTATAAAAATATATAACTTTTTAAAAAGTTTAATAAAAAAATTAGTATTATTTAAAAAAGCTATATAATATTTTTTTTAATAAAATATAATTATTTATTAATATATATAAAAAACTAAAAATTATAAAAAATTAATATTATATAGTATTTTTTTTTTATTAATAAAATATATAAATAAGTTTTATATATATTATATAAAGCTAAATAAATATTAAAATAAAATTTATATTATTTTAAACTAATATTTTAATTTATATATAAATTATATATTATATTAAGTAAACTAAATTATAATAAGCTTTTTATATATATAAAAAAAAAACTTAAAGCTATTTTTATTAAATATACTAAAAAACCTACTAAATAAGTTATAGCTTATATAAAAAGTATTAAATATTAAATATTAAAAAAAAAGCTAACTATAAATAGTAATTATATAAGTATATTTAAATATATAAAAATTAAAGTTAGCAATAATTATTTAAAAGCTTATATTTAAAGCGCTATTTATAAAATTATAAATAATAATTTAAATAATATTTAACTAAAATAAAAATATTTAATATTTATTATATAAAAAAAAACATTATATATTATATAAACTAAAAATATATATTTAATATATATATATAAAATTTTTAAAAATATTAAAGTTTATATAAATTATATAAAAAATATTTAAGCTTAGCTAAAAATAGTAAAAAATAGTTTTAAACTTTTTTATAGTTTAAACAATTTTAAAAAAAGGTATTTATAAAATAATACTTTATATATAAAAAAAATAAATATTAGTTTATAAACTATATATTATAAAAACAATTTTATATAAAAATTTATAATTTAATAAAAATATTTATAAAATTAAAGCTTTTAAAAAAAAAGTTTATAGCTTTTATACTAAAATATAAAAAAAAGCTAGCTATATAAAAAATAGCTTTAGAAAATAGTTTAAAGTATAAATTAAACATTAATAATAACGTTTTATATAATAGTTTATAGTATATAAGCTAGCTAGCAACAAGTTTATTTTTTTATTTTATAACTAGTTAAAATATATATTGCTAAAAAAATAGTAAATATATTAAATAGTTTATATTATAAAACTAATATAGTATAATTTATTAAATAATTATTTAAAATATAAAAATAGCTAAAATATTAATAGTAAACAAACTATAAATTAAAGCTTATATATAAAAAAATTTAAATATAAAAATTAATTAAACTAAAAGCTTAATAATTATATAGTTTAAAAATATAAAAAGCATAAAAATAATTAGTATAGCAAAAATTAATATAATATTAAATATATATAATTTTATATTATAAAAACAAATATATTATTTTTTTTATTGTTTTATAATACTAATAAATATAAAGTATACTTTAATAATATATAAAATATTATTATATAAAATAATAAATTAATAATTTTAGTTATTTAAAAATAAAAATATTTATTTTTTTATATTAAACTATATAAAGCTATAGTTTTTTTTATAAAATAAAAGCTTTAATATTTATATTAATAATTTAGCTACTTTTATATAAAAAAGCTATATAAGCTTTTATAAAATACTAACTATATAAATATAAATAAAAAATATTTTATATAATTTAAAAAGTATGCTATTATTACTAAATATATAATTTATTATTTTAAAAATTTAAATTTTTAATAAAAAATAAATATAATTTTAATTTTAAAATTATTATAAATATTATAAAAATTAATAAAAAAAATATATTATATATAATTAATATAAGCATATTGTTTTAAGCAATAATATTTTTAAAATTGCTATTTATATAAAATATTTAAAATATATTATACTAATATTAAATATATATATATTAAAGCTTTTTAAACTATATTATATAAAACTTTAAAATAAATTTTATATTAAAAAGATTTTAAAACTTAGTATATATTATTAGTATAGTATATATAAAAATATTAATAAAAGTTTACTAAAAAGTTAATAAAATAAAATAAATATATGCTTTGTTTTATTATATATATAATATTTTATATAAAAAAATTAGCTATTATATAAATAATAAAATAATTTAATAAATAGTAGTTAAAATATTAAATAATATAGCTAGTTTAAATAAACTAATACTAATATTATTTATATTTAAAATATATTTATATATTAATAATAATTTATTTTTATAGCTTAATATTATTATATAAACAAATATTATTTAAATAGTAATTAAAATGCTATATATAATAAAAGCTAAAATTAATATTAACTATATAATTAATATATATAATAAACTAAATATATATAATATATTTAATTTATTATTAAATAGCTAAGTTATAGTTTAAAAAAAAAGCTATAAATAAACTAAGCTATATAAGCTTATAGTAATTAAAAAATAAACTATTATAATAGTAATAATAAATAGCTTAATAAAGTTTTATTATATATAAATTAAAAAATATTATAATAATTAAAATATAAAGCAATTAAAGCTATATAATATATTATTAATATTTATTTAAGTTAAATAGCTATAAAAATATAGCTAGCTAAAAAAATAATACTTTTAAAACTTAAAATAGTATATATTATATATATAATAATTAATAAATATTTAAACAAATAATAAATAATATAAAAAAAAAAATAACTATAATTTAATATTATAATTATAATAAAATAATATTATTAATATTTTAAACGTTTTATTTAAAAAATTAAATGCTATAAAAATTAATTAGCTTATTATATAAAGCATATTTAATACTATATAGTTTAACCTAAAAAAATATAACAAAAGTTAAATTTTTAAGTTTAAATTTATTTAAAAAATAAAAAGCAAAATAACTAAAATATATAAAAAGTTAAAATATATTATTTAAAAGTATAATAATAAAAAAAAAATATAATATTTACTTAATTATTTATAATTTAAAAAATAAGCTAATAAGTAGTACTAATATTAAAACTATTATTTATTTAATTATATAGTATATATAATAAAATATATAATATTATATAAGCATATATATAATTTACTAATAATTTAATATATATAATTTATATAAGCTTTTTAAAAAAAATTATATATAAATATTTATAAAAAATATTTTTTTAAATTATATAGCTATTATATAAATTAATAAAATTAAAGCTTTATTATTTTAAAATATACTAAATATATTAAAAAAAAAAAGCTTAAAATATAAATTTTAATATATATTTTATATTTGCTATATATAAAAAATAAAAGCAAAATATTTAGTATTATAATACTATAAATAAATAATAAATTTAGCTTTATAATATTAATATTTTTTTAAATAAAATAAAAAAAGCTAAATAAAGTAAGCTTTTATATAAAACTAAAAAGCATTTTAATACTAAAGCAGCTTTTAAAATTTAACAAAAAAAAATTTAATAATTAGCTAATAGTAATATAATAATTATTTAAAAAACCTAAACAAAACAACATTATATAATTAATTTAAAAGCTATTAATATAATATAAAAATATATTATTTAATAAGTATATAATATATAATTTATATTTATTTATTAATTAAAAATAGTATATAACTTATTTATAGCTATTTAAATTAAAAAACTAATAGTAAAAAATACTAAAAAACTAAATATATAGCTTAAATAGCAAATTTAAAATTTAAATTAAAAATTAAACTATATTTTACTAAACTTTATATATAAAGCTATTTATATTTATAAATAGTTTGTTTATAAATAATAAAAATATAACTTTATAGTTAAGCTTTATTATTATACTAGCTATAAAGTTTTATATAAATAGCTAGTTTATAATTTAAAAATATATTATATACTAAAATTTAATAAAATATTAATAAATTATATAAAATATTAATAAATTATATAAAATATACTAATAAATAAAATATATAAAATAATAGCTAAATTTAATTTAGCTATTATATTAAGTATTATAATATAAAAAATATTTAAATAACTAAATATACTATTAATATTAGTTATAATATATTTTAATTTAAAATTATTATATAAATATTTTTTTAAACTAAATATAATATAAAAAAAACAATTAATAATTAATATTATATTTATATATAAAATATATAAAAACTATAAAATATTTAAAATTTATTATATTAATAAATAAAATAACCTAGCAAATATATATATAAAAAAATTGCTAAATATAACATTTAAAAAGCTAATTTTAATAAATAAACTAACTATATATATAAAAAAATATATTAAAAAAAAGTTAGCTTATTTTAGCATTATATATAAAGCAAACAAATACTATAATATTATTATAATTTAAGTAAATATTATAAAAAAAATAATAATTTTTATTATATTATTTAAATAAATATAAATATATAAGCTATATAAAGCTTAATTTTTTTTAATAAAAAGCAATAAAAATATAATATAAAAAACTACCTTATATTTTTTAATAGTATACTATAATGCTTTAATTATTATTTTTATTTAAAAAAATTATAATAAAACAATTAAATATATAATAAATAATACTACTAAATTTAGCAGTAGCTTTTTTTTTTTTAACTTTATTGTTTTTTTTGTTTTTGTTGTTTTTGTTGTTTTTATTGCTTAAATTATCTTTTTTTTTTTTTTTCTTTTTTTTTCTTTTTTAAAAGTTTTGTTTTTATTATTTAAAAATATAAAAAAAGTAGTATAATTTATATAATAAAAGCAGTATATTATAAATAATATATATAAATATAACAAATATATACTATTAAAATAACTATTAAAAGTATAATAGCTAATAAAAAACAAAAAGCTATTATTTATATAGCTATATTTGTTTATATATTTGCTTTTAAAATAAAAATAGCTATAGCTATAAATAAAAACTATATAAAAGTAACTTTTATAACGTACTAAGCAAATAAATATATAGCAGCATTAAATATATATAACTTAAATAATAATATTATAACTTAGTATATTAATAATATAGCGCTTTTATTTTATTATTAAATTAGTATAGTATATATTTTATAAATAATCTAAAATATATTTAAAAATATATAAAATATAAAAGCTATTTTAAACTTAATTAATAAGTAAGTATACTTAATTATATAATTTATTATAAAATATAATTTAAATAATACTTTAAAAAAATATATAAACGTTTTAAACGCAAACAAAAAAGCATTAAATATAATAGTAGCAGTAATAATAATTTATATACTAAATATAAATATTAATTTAACTATATAATATAAATTAAAATATAAATAAATATAAATAAAATATAATATATATAAAGTATAAAAATAAAAATAAAAATTAAAGTATAAATATAGGTATAAGCAATAATAATAGCAATATAAAGTAAACAAAATAAATATAATAACTATTATATAATAGTTAAATAATTTTTATATAATAGTTATTACTTTTATATATATATAAAACAAACAAAGAAACAAATAAAGCAGTAGTAATAAGCTATTATTATTATTAAAAAAAAAAGAAAAAAAAAGCCTATAAATAAAAAGTACTTATTTATACTTATATAGCTTATAAAAAGCTAAAAAACTTTTTATAACTATTAATATAAATTGTTTAAAATATATATGCCTTTTATAAAAATATTAAAACGCTATATATAAAAAAGCAGTATTAATAATATAGTTTTATTTTAAAAACTAACTTAATAAGCTAGTATAAAACTATATACTAGCTTTAATAGCTAGCTTTTTTTGCTTAAAAAATTATACCTTTTATATAGCTTTGCTAAAATATTAATTAATTTATACTATTTTATAATAGTACTAAATATTAAGCATTATATTATATATATAATAGCAATTTATTTTTTAAGCTATAAAAAATAACAAAAGCAAAAAAAAAAAAACTAGTAGTATTAAAATATAGCTAATATATATAAAAAAAAAGTTATATTAATTTTTACTATAGTATAGTTTATGCTATAGCTTTATATAAATTTTAGCTACTAAATAATATATAGTAGCTAAAAAATATTATATAATAATAAAGCTATATATATATATATTTATTTTTGCTATTTATATTACTTATATAAACAAAAAAAATAACATAAGTTATTAAAATATATTTATTGCATTACTTTGTTTATATTTTTTTTTATACGTATAAAGTTCATTTAATAAAAATACTATTTATAAAATATAAAAAATAATAATAGTTTATTTAATAAAAAAAAAGCAAATTAAAAAATTTATTACTAAAAAAAATAATAAGTAAATATTACTAAAAAAAACATTTATTAAAATAAAAATTAAACTAATAATATTTTTTTATAAAATATTTAAGTTTATAAATATTAAAATAATTAAGTTTTAAATAAAAGTTATAATTAATACTAAAAATATTACTTAAATATAAATAATTAATAATTTAATTAATTAATATAATATTTTTTAAAATAAAAAAGTTATATTAATATTTAATAATAAAAAAATAAAAGTTAACTTAATTATTAAATAATAAAAATAACTTAAATTAATTAAGCTTTATTTATTAAATATTAAAAATTATAAGTTTTTTAATAAAAAATATAATAAATTATATATATAAAGCTATATATTATTTATAAATAACTTTATATTAATGTTTTATTTAATATTTTTAGTTTAAAAAAAATTAATAGTATTAAAAAAACTAGCTTATAATTAATTTAAAACTTTTAAATAAAATTATAATATTTAAACTATATTTACTATTAAACTAAAATAATATTATAGCAAATATAATTAAAAAAATATTTATTTTATTAAATATATTAAGTTTTTTTTTTAATTATTAGTTTGTTTAATATATAAAAATAAAATAGTTATTATTAGCTTATAAAAGTTAAAAAAATAAAAATAGTATTAATAAATGTTTAAAACGTACTAGTTTAATATAAAAATTTATATATATTTATATTAAAAATATTATTATTTTTTATATAACGTTTAAAAAATATTTAAAATATTTAAATATAGTACTAAATATATTAAATAAATTATATATATATTAATATAGCTAAATTCTTTATCGTATTTTTATTAATATAACTACTACAATATAATATAAATAGTTAAAGTATTATTAAAACTAACAATAAAATTAAACTTTTAAAAAGCTAGTAATACTATATATATTAAATATATTAAAAACTAATATTAAAATAATTAATTAGTTTAACTTTAAAATTTAAATATTATAATAGCAAAAAATAAGCTTAATAATAAAAATATAAAAAAAAAATAGTTTATTCCTAAAAAAATTAAAACTAGTTAAATAAAGCTACCATTTTAATAATATTTAAACTTAAAAAAACATTAAAACTTAAAATATTTTATAAAAATATTTTTATATTTAATATTTTATGTTTTATTATAAAATAAATAAACTTTTATTTTTAAATATTAATATTTATAATAAAGCTTATAATTTAATAATATTTTAATTAAAAAATAAATAAAATAATATATTAATATTAAAATAAAATATATTTATTTTATAAATTAAACTAATAGCTTTTTTATTTAAACTAATTAATAATATTAAAAAAAAATATAGTTTTATAAAAATAAATAGCAATTTTAATATAAGTTTATAAAAAATTATAAAAAGTTTTAGTTTAAAATAAAACTAATTAATAAATTTAGTAATTATATTTTAATAAAAAAAATAGTTATATTTTATTTTAAATAATAAACTTTAATAAAGCAAACTTATAATTTATTAATATAACTAACTATTTATTATAATTATAACCTAAAATATATTATATTTTAAAAACATTAAATAAAGTATTAAATATATTATTAAAATTATTATAGTAATTAAAAAAATAATAATAAATTAAGCTTAATAACTTTAATATTTTAAATAATATTTAAAATAAAAATATATATTAAGCTTATTACATTAAACTTAGCGTAATAAATAGTAAAATAAATATAAAACTAATAATAAATACTAAGTTTTAATAATATATTATAGCTAGTTATTAATTAAATATAAAATATAGTAAAATATATAAATTTCTTACTAAAAAATAGTATAAAAAATTATTAAAAAACTTTAAATTAAACTAATTAAATACTAAAAAAGCGTTATAATACTATTTATATTAAATTATAAACGTTTATATTATATTATATTAAATAAAAAAAAAGCTTTATATTTTTTAAAAACATATAAAATATATTAAAAATTATATATAATAAATAATATTATTATAATAAAAAATAAATATTATATAATTTAAAAAATGTTTATTTTATTAATAAAATATATAAAATTAAAAAAAATATTTTTATAAAATATATTATAATAATTAAATTAATTATTAATTTTAACTAAATAAATTAATATTAATTAAAACTGTTATTATATTATATTATACTATTATAATAAACTATATTATAAATATATTATTAATTAAAATTAATTAGTTATTTTAAAACATTTTAAAATTTAATATATTTAATATATTTATAACCATTTTTTATAAAAAAGCAAAAAGTATTATTTAAATTAAATAATAAGTTATATATAACTAAAACTTAAAGTAAAATATTATTAAAAATATTATATTTATATAATTAAAGTTTATTAATAGTTATTTTTAATAATTAAAAGTTAAACTTTATAAATAAATTTTTAAAAAATATATATAATTTATAAAATATTAAATAACTATTTTAAATAATATATTATTTATAAATAAATAAACTTTTAAAAAAAATTAAATAATTAAAATTATAATTAACTTTTATATAATAATAAATTTAAATATATTTTAAATAAAAATATTATTAGTATTATAATATTATTTTAATAATATATTTTTAGCTATAATAAAAAGGTTATTTAATAAGTTAATATTTAGTTTTTAATTTAAATTAATAGTAAATATTTTTAAATAAAAAAAGTACTAAAGCTAGCAATTAAATAATAAAAATATTATAAGCTAAATATAGTTAAAAGTTAAACATTTAATTAATATAGCTAAAAAAAATATTAAAGAAATTATAATAAATATGCTTTAATAAAAGTTAATAAAAAAATATAATATATTTATAATAATATAAAAAATATTATTTTTTTAATAAACTTAAATAAAAATAGTTTTTAATAAAATAAAACCTTTTAAAATTTTAAAAAAAAAGCTTATTAGTTTATAAATTTAACTTTTTTAATATTTAAAAATTTTATTTAATAGTTTTAATAGCTTAATTATATAAACTAAAATAAATAAAAATCTTTTTAATTAAAAAGCTATATTACTAAAACTAAATTATAATAAATAATATAAAAAATAATAAAAAGTTAAAAAAATTATATAATAATAAATTTATAATTAAGTATATTATTAAATAATATAAATAAAATAATAAATTTAATTTAATAATTAATAAAAAAGCTTAAACTAATTATATTAAATTTAATTAATAAATATAAAGCAAAAAATATTATTAATTAAACTAAAAATATAAAAATTATAAATTAGTGTTTAATTATAATAATAGTTTATTAAAATAAGTTAAACTTAGTTTAAAATATAAAAAAAAAACTTTAATAAATTAACTTTAATAATTATTATATGTTATATATAAATTTAAATAAATTAATAAAAAATTAAGTTTAATTTAATATAATTTTTAATATAATAATATTAAATTTAAACTATATTTAATAAATTTATATAAAAAAGTTATATAAAAAAATATAAATAATTAAAAAAATAAATATATTAATAATTATTATATTAAAAAAGTATTTAAATAAAATTTTAAACTAAAACTTAAAAGGTTTTTTTTTTAATAAATTTATTTAATTTTTAGGTTTTTTAATATTATTAACGGCTATATTTTTAAGTAAACTTTAAATTAATATATTTTTATATACTTTTAATAAAAATTTGCTAAATTAAATAAATTAAAAACTTTAAAAATTAAAAATAAAAAAGCTATTTAATTTAATATAATAACTTATTAAAGGTTTATTAAAATTAATTAAACTAAATTTAAAAATATAATTATAAATATATTAAATTTATTATATAAATATTAAATATGTTATTTTTTATATTATATATTAAATAGTAAAATTTTATTAAAAAAATAACATTTATAATTTTATATTAAGTTTTTATAAAAAATACAAAATTAATTTTAATATTAAAATATTATATTAAATATTAAAAATAAAAAAAACTATTTAAAAATAATAAAATAAATAGTTAAGTTAATTTTAACTAAATAATTATTTAAAAGAAAAAATTAGTTATTAAAATATTTATTATAATAAAACTAATAAAATAAAATCGAGCTATTATAAATATTTAAATAAATAATATTTTTAAAAAAAAATAATTAAAAAGCTATAATTAATAATAAATAAAAAAATAAAAAATTTAAAGCTTTATTAAATAAAGCTTAACTAAAAAAAGCTAAGTTAAATATAAAATTTTTTTTAAAAAGCTTAAAAGTTATTAGTTAAAACACTTAAAAAAATATAAAAAGTTTATTAAGCTATTATTATAAAAAAAAATTATTTTAAAATAATAAATAAATTTAAATATAAAATAATAAAATTTTATAAATAAAAAAGTTATTAATAAAAATAAAGTTTAAAAAATTTTATTATTTAAGCAAATAATAAAATAGTTAAAAATAATAACAATATTAATAAAAATAAAAAAAAATTAAATTTTTTAAAAATATATTAAAAATATTTTTATTTATTAAAAAGTAAAAAAAGCTAATAAAAATAAAAATAAAAGCAAACATAATAATAATATTAAAATATTAAATAAATTAAATAAAAATTTAAACAAGTTTAATATAAATAAAAAACTTTTAAAAAATAATGTTTAAATAATTAGTTTTTATAATATATTTAAAATTTAAAATAATAAATTAAATATAAATAATAGTTTTATTAAACTTAATAATATAGTTTTAAAATATAATAAAAATATATTAATTATATAATTATTAAATAAAAATTTTTATATTTAATAATTTTAAAATTATTTAATATAAGTTAAAAATAGCTAAATATATTATATATTAAAATAAAGCTATTTTTAGTTTTTTTAAATAAAATAGCTAAAAAAGCAATATTTAAAAGAAAAATAGTTTAATATAATAGCTTTTAAAAAAAGTTTTTAAATTTTGTTTTAAAAATACTAATACTATAAAAAATACTATTAAAAAAAACTTATAATTTAAACGTTTATTAGTAAAAAATAAAGTTAAAGCTAAATAAAATACCTAATTAATAAAACCTAAGCAAAAAATAAATATATTAAACAAAAAAAAATATTTAAAAAAAATTTAAATATTAAATTAAATATATTTATTTTAATAAAAAAAGCTAAAATAATATTAAAAATACCTATAATTATAATAAAAAAGTTTTTATAAATATTAAACATAATAATAACTATAATAAAAAAAGTTTTTAAAAATGCTAAATATAATAATAAAAAAAAATTTAAGTTTAAAAACTAAAATTTTAGTTAAAAAATACTTAAAAAAATGTTATTTTAAATAAAAAAAACGTTAAAATAAATAAAACGAAAAAAAACAAGCTAAAAAATATAATTTAATTTTAGCTATAAAATAAAAGCTTAATATAAATATAACTAAAAAACTAATAATAAAAAAAAAGCTTAAATTAATAATATAAAAAATATTAAATAAAAAAAACAATAAAATAATTTTATTACATTTAATAATAATTAAAAAAACTTTAATAATAAACGAGCTAAATTAAATTTTAATATATTAATAATAATAAAAATATAAAAATATAACTATAATAAACATAAAGGAAAATTTTAATTTAATAAATATTTTAAAAATAAGCTAATATTTAAAATAATAAAAAGTTTAATTAATAAAATTAATAAAGTAATAATTAAATAAAACTAAAAAACTATTTTAATATTGTTTTTTTATATAAATAATAAAGTAAATATAAAAAGTATTAAAAGCTAAAAAAAAACAAAAAAGCTTAAAAATATTTTTTGTTTAATAAGTTTTTTATTTTTTATTTTATATATTATAATAAAAATAATAAATTAAACTTAATTATTAAAAATATTTTTAATTAATTTAAATAAATAAATTTAATATAAGTAGTAATATTAAATTTTTATATTAAAAATAATAAAATAATTATATAAGCTAACTAGTTAATTATTAATTTTAACTAATATATTTAAAAAATAATAAAATAATAAATAAAAATAAATAAAAATTTAAAAATAAATTTTATATATTTAAAACAACTAAGTTATATATAATACTAAAAAAACAAAATAAAACTTTTAATATTAAACTTAATAAATTTTATAAAAAGTTAAACAAAAAACTAATTAAATTAAATAATAATTAAATTAAAAGAAAAGCTTATAATAATTATTTAAAAAAGTACTTAAATTGTTTAATTAAAACAAAAAAATACTATTATAATATTTTAAACTTAAATATTAATAATAATAAATTAAAAATTTTTTAAAAATATATTATATATATTAAAAGCTAAAATAAAAAACTTTATAAAAAAGTAAAGTTTAAAACGTATAAAATTTTATAAAAGTTACGGCTGGGTGCCTGGTTGAGCCTGCGCCCCACTTTAGCCACACACCGTAATTTTTATTGCACGTGGGTGGGCACACAGCCGTGCAGACCTACCCCCACCAATCAGAGCGCACCCCGCGCAAACACATAAACACACACACACACAAATACCTTGTGTGCCTGCCAAAATAGCTTTTTCCTTTCCTTTTTCCTCTTTATCGTAAATTTATAATATAACACGGTATTTACTTTAAAGCTTTTACCTTTGTTATATATACTTAATATAATAATAAATAGTTTATAAATAGTATAAAATAATATAAATTTAGTTATATTTATTAAAGTTAAAAAAAATAAAAGATATAAAAATTAAAATAAATTTATTTTATTTTAAAAAAAGAATATTTTTTAAATATAACTATAAATTTATTATAGCTAATAAATATTTATATTTATTTAAGTATAACTTATATTTATTTAAATATAAATAAGTAAACGTTTTTTTATATAGTAAATTAAACAACTTTTATTAATATATTTTACTTTTTATTTATTTATATTAATATACCTAAATAACTTATATTATTTAAACATTTTTCTTTGTTTTTAAATTATTTATATATTTTTTAATATAACCGCATAAAGGTGCGGTGTTATACGTTACGTGTAGCGCATAAAGGTTGCGCTATAAGCGTTGCTCGGTTAAAATATAAAAACCTACAAGGTCCGTACCTTTTATATAAACACTTACCTATATAAAAAAAAGGATTTTTAATCTTTTTTTTTTTTTTTTTTTAGTTTATTAATTTTATTACTTTACTTTTACTTATATACCCTGCTTTTAAATAATACTTTTATTTTATTTTATTATAAAAAATATACTAAACTATTATTAAATTATTAAAAGTTTATTTTTATTATTTTTTTTATAGTAACTTAAAAGTTATTAAATATATTTAGCTATATATTATTTTAATTAAGTTTATTATTAAACTATAAATATAAATTACTATTTTAGCTTATTATATAATTTATTTTAATAAATATTTAATATTTATTGGCTTTTTTTTTATTTTATTAAGTTTAAAACTTTTTTTAATTAATAAGTTATATTTTATAAAAATAGTTTGTTATAATAAAAAATTTTTATTAAAATATATTAATATAAAATATAAAAGTATAATTATTAAAGTAATAATTTAATAGTTATTTTATTTTTTATTAAAATTAAAATTTTTAATTAGTTAGCTAGTTATATTTTATTATAATAGCTAATTATAATAAATAATTGCTATAAAAATATATTATATAAAATATAAAAGTATATTTATAAAAATATTAGCTTAATTAAATATTTTTATATTTTAGTTATTTATATAATATAAATCTTATAAATTTTTATACTAGCTAGTTATTTATAAAAGTATAATAATACTATTTCTTTTTATTTTATATTATATTGTTTACTATATTATACTTTTTATTATTATATTTAAAATATTAAATAAATTACTAGTAAATAGCTTTATATATAGCTTTAGTTTTATAAATATATTAAATATACTACTATTGTTTTTTTTAAAAATAATAATAAAGTTAAAATTATATATATTATTACTAGTTAAGCAAATATTATATATATAATAAATATTAAACTTTTATTAAATAAAAGCTTAAAATAGTTAGTTTTAATATATATACTATTAAATATTTATATAAAAATACTAAATAAAAAAATATTATAATAAAATTATTAAAAAATAAAATATTTAAACTAAAAGTTATAGCTTAATATATTAAAAAATTTATAAATAATATTATAAATATTTTAAACTAATAAAATAAAATTATAAAAAAAATTAATAAATATTTAACTAAAAATTTAATTTTTTTTTAATAAAAAACTTTTTATTAAAAGTGCTAAGCTTTTTAATAAAAGTATTAAACTATTTAAAAGTATTAACCTTTTAGGTATAAAACTACTAAAAAATAAAATTTATATGTTTTAGCTTTTATATTAAATAACTATATAAATTTTATTAATTTATATAATTTAATTAAAAAAAACTTTAAATTATTTTTTATAGAAAAAAAATAACTTTAATAGTTTAAATAATAATTTATTTAATTTATATTGCTTTTATTATAACTATAAAAACTATTTTAAAATATTTTATATTTAAGATTTAATATTTATTTAAAATAAAATAGCTAAGCTTAAATATAAAAAATTAGTATATTTAATTTAAGCTATAATAATTTTAATAATTTAAAAGTTATAATAAAAAAAAATATTATTTTTATTAATATTTATTTATTTATTAACTATATAAAATTATTTTTAAAGAATTTTAATATAAATTTTTATATAAATATTAAATTATATTTTTATTTTAAACTTTATTTATTAAGCTTATAGTTTTATAATAAAACAATAAATTAAGTAATATTTATAAATAATTGTTTTATAAAAGCAAATTTAAAAAAATTAAAAATATAATTAAAAAAAAGTTTACTATAAATTTTTTTATTATAACAAAAAAGTTTAAAAGTAATAAACTTACTATTTATAATATATATTATAATAAATATACTTTATTTTTATATATATAAAAAAAACTTTAATATATTTAAGCTATAAAAATTATAGAAAAAAATATATATAACTAATAAAAAGTTATATTATAAATTTATAATAATATAAGTTTAAACCTAAAATAATTTTATAAATTATTAAAAAAAAACAAATATTAAAGCAATATATATTAACTATTAAAAAAATATATAAAAATATAAAAATTTTAGCTAAAAAATTATTTAATAAAAAAAAATATATTTTTTATTTTAAAAAATATTATATTAGCTTTACTTTATTATTAATTAGTTTTAATTAGTTTTTATTATTTTAAAGCAATATATAATAAAAGAATTAATAATTTTATTATAAAAATATATTTATTAATAGATTTAATAGTTAAAAAAATATTTATACTAGCTATAATAATTAAAAATACTTTAAATATAATAAATATAACTATAATTATAACTAATATAATAAATATAACTGCTATTAAAGCTTAAATTAAAGCTATAATAGTATTAACTATAAAAGTATATATTATAATAGCTAGTATAAATATAATAAATAATATAATAGCTATAATAACAATTATTATAATAATTAATAAAATAATTGCTATAATACATAAAATAACTAATATAACTAGTATAATAATTAGCAAAAATTTAATTATAATTAGCGTAATAAAAAAAAAACTTGCAATAATAATTAAAGTTATAGCATTTATTTTGCTATAGCTAAATTAAATAATAGTATACTAATAAACTATTATATATTAAATAATAAATAAAACTTTAATATATTAAAAATAGTATATTAGCTTAATTTTAAGTTTATTTATTATTAATATTTTATTAAGTTTAATATTTTAAATAAATAAATTATATATTTAAATAAATATTAATTAAAAGTTAAGTTTAAAAAGTTTATTACTACTTTTTTATTAAACTTTATAAAGCAAATATATAAATATTATAAACTTATTTTTGCTTTATATAATATTTTATTTAAATATTTAATTTATTGCTTTTTTACTAAAAAAAATAAATTATAATAAATAAATATTTTTAAAAAATTTAAAAAACTATAAGCAATAAATATAGTAGCTTAAATAGCAAAGCTATTAATTTATAATAAAAACTTTAAAATTAAAAAAGCTTTAATATATAACTTAAAAAAAATTACTTTTTAGTTATAATATATATATTTATATTTTAAGCAATATACTTTTTAAATAAAAAAAATATTAAAGTTTATAATAATTTAAATATAAAAACTATTTTTATTAAATATACTTTGTTTAATATATTAAAATATATAATTAAACTATTAATTTATTATATTAAAAGCTTTAAATTAAGCTTTTTTAAAATTAAAAAATAAATAAAGTTTATATTTTATTATAAAAATACTAATAATAAAAATAAGCTTATAATATAAAATTTTTATAAAAAAAGCTAAATTATAAAAGGTTTTAATATTTAACTATTTTTTAAAAATAATTTTTTTTTTTATAAAATAATAATATATTATAAAATAAATATTATTACTTTTTGTTTATTTAATAATTTTTAATTAAAATTTAATATTAAAACAAAAATATATAAATATATATAAAAAATAATAAATAAAAAAAAATTACTTTTAAAAGTAAAAAATTAGCTTATATAGTTATTAATTATAAACTTTTATTTATTAACTATAATTTTTATTTTATAGCTTTTAAAAATATACTAATAATAATAAATATACTAATTAATATATAAATATTATAAGTTATATTTATAATTAATAATTTAAGTAAATATATTAAAATATTTAAAAATATAAAAATAAGCGCTATATATAAAAATAAAAATACTAGTTATTTTTTAGTATTATTTAAAAAAATATTATAAACTTTTATTTATATAGCTATTATAATAGCTAGCGTAATAAATAAACTAAGCTAAACTATTAAAGTTATAACTTTTATAACGCTTAAAAATATTTTAGTATATATTTTTTTTAAAGTACTAATAGTATTAAATATAGTTTTATTGCTAATATATATAAGTTATAAGTTTAAAATTATTTTTATTACTATAGCTATAGCTATAAAATTTATTTTGTTTAAAAATATATTTATATTAAATAAAATTACTAATTTTATAATTGTTTAATTTATTTTTTTGTTTTTAATATACTTTTAATTAATAAAATTATTATTATAATAAATTAAACTAATAGTATTAATTTAAGCAGTTTAAGCTTTATATTAATTTTAAAGTTTATAAAACTAAAAATACTTAATATATAATTTATTTTAAATGTAAAAAAAAGCGTAAATTTTTTTAAAATTAAAACTAAAACTAGCATTTATATTTATATTAAATAAGCTTTTTTAACTAAAAGATTTTAATAAATTATTAAGTTTTTAATATTTAAAAAAATAAAAATATAGTTTATATTTTATTAAACAAATAAATAAAAATACTTTTTATAAAAAACTAATAAAACTAATATATAAAAATAAATAGTTATTTATATTTTTTAAGCTATAAAAATATAAATGTTTTAAATAAATATTATAATAGTTTATATAAATAAAATTATATAAACTATATTAATAAACTTATATTATTTATATTTAGTGTTTATTATATAATATATTATACTAAATAAAATATAACTAAATAAACTAATAAAATATAAAAATAAAATAGTAGTAAATTTATATTTACTAAATAAAAATATTATATTTAATAATTACTTTTTATTTTTTTAAGCTAAAGTTATTTTTTATTAAAAAAAAACAATATATAATAATAATAAATATAATAGCATTTTTTTAATAGTTTTTAGTTTATTTTAACTATAAAAACTACTTTATTATTATTAGCTTTTAATATATAAAATAATATTATATAATAATAATAAAGTTTTATAATAGCTTAATATATATTTAAAAATATATAAATAATTTATTTAAAAACTATAAAAATTATTATAAAGCTTTTATTAATAATATTATTATAGCTTTATATAAAGCAAAAAAATATAAAAACCATTTATATATAATATTTAGCTTATTTAAAAAAAAAATATTGTAATATTACTTAATAAATTATTTATTAAATATTTTTATTTAATTTATTAAGTTTTTAAATTAATATTTTTAAACTAGCAAATATAAAAAACTATATAATAACATTTTATAACTTTTCTTTTTTAAACTAACTAAAAGTTTTAAAATAATATATTAATATATTAAGCTTTTTTTATAACTTTATATTATATTATATAAAAATATTTAAGCTATTATAAAAGTATAAATTAGTTTTATTAATAAAAAAAAAAAAGTTATATAAAAAATAAAAAGCTAAACAAGCATAATATATATATATAATATATATATTATAAATTTATAGCTAAAAAAAAAGTATTATTTATAGCTATTTAAAACGTTATATATAAATAAACTATACTATATTACTATAACTTTATAAAGATTTTATTTTTATAAATTAATGCTTTATTATAATAAAAATTTAAAATAATAATATTTTATTTTATATTTAATTATAATTAAGTTTTAAAATAAACAATCTTTTTAGCTAAAGTATAGCTAATTATATATTTAAACAAATATTTATTTAATATAAAAACCTAATATAAGCTTTTAAAAATAAAAGTTGCTTATTTAATATAAACAATAAAAAAACTATATATTATTATTTAATTAAATAAACAACTTATAGTTATTTTAATAAATTATTTAGCTATTAAAAATATAGTTACTTAAACTATATTTTATATAGTAGTAACTAATTATATAAATAAATAACTAACTAACTTTTTTATATATTTAGTTTAATATAAGCTATAAATTTATTATTTATTTAAATATTTAAATTATAATTTAAATATATTTAGCTAATTATTAAGTATTACTAATAAATAAAAATAAAAAAATAAAATTAAATAATTTAAAAAGCTAGCTATTTTAAATATTATATAAAACAATATTATATACTATATATTTTTATTTAAAGCAATAATAAATAATAATATATATAAAAATTTTAAACTAGCATATTAAAAAAATAAAATATATATATATATATTTGCTAATATAAAAAATATAAAATAATTTAATAAAAATATTAAAGTTTTTTTAAAAGCTAGCTATTTTTTTAATTTAATAACTAATAGCTTAATTTATAATATTTATAATAATATTTAATACTTATATATATTTTATAGCATAGTTTATAATAAAAAATACTATATAAAAATTTAAAAAATAATAAAAGTATTAAAACTATATATTATAACTAATAAAACTTAAATAATAAAAACTTATATAAAATATTAAAAAGTTTATAAAATAAACTAAACAAATAAGTAATTATTTATTAAAAGCTTTTAATTATTATAGTTTAAAAACCTGCTACTAATAAAAACTATTGCTATTAATTTTATTTTAAGTTTATTTAAAATTAAAGCAGTAAGTATGCTTTAGTATTTTAGTAATAAATAATTATATTATTATATATATAATACTATAATAGTAGTATTTTATTTTATTTTAAAGCAATTAATATTAATACTTAAAAATAATAAATATATAGCTAAAAACTAAACAACTGCTTTAATAAAACAATTATTACTAATAAATTAAAATATTTTTTATATTATTATTTTTAATAAAAATAAAAAATTTATATTAAGCTTTTAGCAAAATATTTAAAAAATATTAAAAACTAAGTTATTAATATTTATAGCTTATTATTTTTAAACAAATAGCTTGTTTAAATAAAAAAATTAAATTATAAAAATTGCGCTATAATTTTATAATTTTTTAAATTTTAAAACAAACTAAATAAATATTATTTTTTATAATAAAATTTGAACGTAATATATTTAAGATTAATATAATTTATATTTTAAAAATAACTATTTAGCTTTTAACTTATTAATGCTTTTAAAATATTAACTATAATAAATAATATATAAAAACGCTTTTTTAAAGATTATTTAAACAAAATATATATTTAGCTATAAAATTTATATATATAACTACTAAAAAATAGTATAATTAAAAATACTATATAGTTAAATTTTTATTAAAAAATAAAATATATTTATATTTATATAAAAAATATTATTTATTTAATAAACTATTTTAAAAATATTTATAATAAAAATTTAAACTTTAAAAAATAAAACAATAAATAAAAAACCTAGCCTATAAATTAAACTTTTTTAAAAACTTTTATATTTATTTAATTATATTAATAGAGTATTTTTAATTAATATTTAAAAAAAAAAACTTTTTTAAATATAAAGTTTTGCTTTTTACCTTTAGTAAAGCTAAATAAAACTATAAAAATAAAAATTTATATAAAATTAAAACTATAATTAAAACTAAACCTAATTATTAGCAAAATAACTATAACTATTTAATTTAATAAATAAAATAAAGTTATAAATATAACATTTAAAAATTAAAAAAAAAATTAAAAAAAAGTTAAAAACTTATTAATAAATACTAAAAGCAGAACGGTATAAAAAAATAAGCTAAAAAGTAATAAGCTAGCTTTAATTAAAAAAAGCTATAAATATTTTTATAAAAAATAATATAATAAAAAAAAAGATTTAAAAAGCAATAATTTAAGCAATTAATTTAAAGTTAAAACTAGCTTATAAATATATTTTAAAAATTGCTAAAAGTAGTAGTGCTTTTTTTTAGTAAGCAGCATATAATACAATCGTATAAAGGTGCGGTGTTATATGTTACGTGTAACGCATAAGGGTTACGCTATAAGCGTTGCTCGGTTAAAATGTAAAAACCTATAAGGTTTATGCCTTTTATATAAACACTTACCTATAAAAGAAAATTGCTAATTTTTCCTTTTTTTTCTTTTTTTTTTTTAGTTTATTAATTTTATTACTTTTTTTTACCTATATAGCCCGCTATTATTTTTTAAAATATAATTTAAATTATATTTTATAATAAAGCATATAATTAAACATATTTATTTATAAATTAAATTTAAAATAGTTTTTATATTTTTTATATTTTTATATATATTTTAAATAATTTATTAAATTTACATTATATTAATTTAAAAATAAAAAAAACATATTATATTATTAAAATATTAACTTATAATATTAAAATATATTTATTTATTTAATATATTTTAAAAACAATTTTTATATTATTTTTATTTATAGCTATAGCTATTTTTATTTTAAAAATAAATATAAGTAAATATAATTATATAAATAATATTTTTTTACTTTTTATTAACTTTTAAACTTTTAATAGTTATTTTAATAATATATATTTATTATATTAATATATTTTATATTTAATATACTATTTTTATTATATTAATTTTACTCCTTTTTTATATTTTTAAAAAAAAATAATACTTTTAAAAAAAAAGAAATTTTTTAAAAAAAAAAGAAAAAAAAAACAAAAAAAAACAATAAAGTTATAAAAGAAAAAAATTAAATTAAGTAGTATTATTTATTATATTTTTAATTGCTTTATTATAAATTATTTAAAGAAAAAAAATAATTAAAACGCTATAATATATTAAATAAAAAATCTAAAATAGTTTTTTATATTATATTTTATATTATTTTTATTAAAAAAAAATTAAATTTTATATAGTTTATATTTTTATATTTATTTTAATAATATAATGAAAATTATTGTTTTTTTTTATAATATTTGCTTGTTTTATATATAATATTAAAGCAAGCTAACTTTTTTTTTATATATATTTTTATATATAATTAATTTATTTATTAAAATTAGCTTTTAAAGCGTTATATTTAGTAATTTATTTACTTATATATTAATTAAATTATTTTATTTATTACCTTAATAAATTTTAAATATTTAATATATAAATATAATATTAATTATTAATTATTTTTTTTATATTATATTTAGCTTAATAAAATATTTATATAACAATTTTAAATTAAAATATATACTTACGTTTTAACCTACGTAAGTGGCTATACGTGTGTGTGTATGGTTTATGTGTTTGGTTTATGTGTGTGGTTTGTTTGTGTGGGTGGTTTGTGTAGCTACGTTATATATAAAACGTACGCGTGGTAATTATATATATTTGTTATATAAAAAATACTTAAAGCTTTTACTTTTGTAGTACTCCTTTTTTTTTTTTACTTTAATATTAATTTATATTGCTAGTTTATACTTTAAGGTAACGCCTAGCTTGCACCTATTATAATAATATTAAGGTTTTATAAAAGGCGCTAGCGCTTAACCTATTATAATATTTCTTTTTTTAGCACTTAACTATAAGGACTACTAAAATTTATTAAAATATATTTTATATATAAATCGGGCATACATTTGCTATGTTTCGTTTTTAACTTGCTTATTATACCGTTTATTTAAAAGCTTAAACCTTTTATAGTAAATTATAGCTGTTTTATAGCTTTTAACGCTATTTTATAGCTATTGCGCGCTATATTTTTATAGCAGATTATAGCTGTTTTACGGTTTTTTATAACTGCTTTATAGTTAAATTTAGCTATATTTATAGCTAAAATGCTATTTTGTGGCTTTTTATAACTACTTTTATAGCTATTTATAACTGTTTTATAGCTAAATTTAACTGCTTTTATAGTTAAATTTAGCTACTTTTTAACGTTTTTACCGTTTACCTTGTCCGCGTATTACGGGCTTTTATTAAACTTTATTTTAATACCTTTTATAGCTGTTTATAACTGCTTATATAGCTATTTCGCGACGTTTATTTATTAAGTTTCTTTTTTTTTTCACTGTTTATGTTATTTGCGTACTACGGGCTCGCGTTTTAATTGCAACAACTAGCGAAATTTCCTTCTGCTTTAATTTTGCGGCTATTTTGCTATATTTATTTATTTAATTCCTTTAATTTATTTATTAATTTAACTTTGTTTATTTTTGCTACGTTTACGCTACGTATACGTTGTTTTTATGTTATGGAATTTTGTTTTTGTTTTATGCAATAAATCCTTTTATGCTATAGCTTTTATAGGCTAACTTAATATAAAATTTAATAACTTTTATATTAAAATTATAGCTTTTTAGTTTACTGCTATATTTTACGAACTTTAACCTGTTTTGTTAATTGCTTTTATTACTTTTTTACGGTTAAAGCCTATAGTAACTATATAGCTTTATAGTTGCAATTTAAAGGGTTAATATTTAAATAAATTATATGCTAAACAAAAGCTACGTTTACTTTAATTATGTTTACGCTAGTTATATAAACTTACTATTACTAAATTTAAAAGCTTTTAGTACTTAAACGCTAAAAACTAAATAAATACCTTTTTTATATATAAAAAGCGTTTAAATTGTTTAAATTATAATAATTATAAAATAGCTTACGTTATATTAATATATTTTTTATTACCTTATTAAGTTTAAATTTAATAAAGAAAAAAACAACTTATTTTATTAAAATTTAAGTTTATACCTAATTTTATATATAATCCGGAATTTGCGAGAGGTAGTTATATTTTAACCTATATAAGTAGCTATACGTGTATGTATATGGTTTATATATATAGTTTATATATATGGTTTATATATATAGTTTATATGTATAGGTAGTTTGTGTAGCTACGTTGTATATAAAACGTACGCGTAGTGTTTATATGTATTTGTTGTATAAAAGGTGCTTAGGGCTTTTACTTTCCTAGTACTTTTTTTTTTTTTTTACTTTAATATTAATTTATATTGCTAGTTTTTACTTAGCGGCAACGCTTAGCTTACACCCGTCGTAATATGTATTATAACTAATATTAATAATATATTTAGTTATTTAAATATTTTTTATATAATAATATTTAATATAATTATTAAATTAAATTTAGCTATTATATTTTATAGCTTATTAACTAGTATATTTTATATAATTTATTTATATTTTATTAAACTTTAGTATATAATATTTTATAATAACTATAAAAATAAAACTTAGTTATAAAATTATATTTTTATTATTTATAAATAGTTTTATTTATATAAAGTTTAATAAAATATAATTAAATTTTTAATTTAAGTTTTAAATTTAATATTTAAGTTATTTAATTAGTTTTTTCATATTTTTTATTATTAGTTTTTTAATATTTTTTATTATTAGTTTTTTAATTTATATAGTTATAAATAAATTATATTATTTTTAGTTAATAAATTATAAATATATATTTTTATATTATATTAATAGCTTTTAAATTAATTAAATAAAGGTATTTTAGTTAGCTTTTTAAATTAATATTATATAACTATTAATTTATTATTAAATTCTTATTTATTAAATTTTAAAAGCTACTTTAGTTTTATAATATTTTTTAGCTTTATATATAAGCTAGCTTTATTTACCTTTTTTTTATTTTATTTAAAAAAACATTAATATTATAATACTAAATAAATTATTTATTTATAATACTATAATATTAAATATTTTGTTTTTATTTTTTATATATAATAAATATATATTATATATTAAAATTTATATTTTAAGCTTTTTTATAATATATTTAAACTATTTTAAACTAATAATTTTTAAATTAATTAACTTATATAATAGCGATATAATTTAAAAAAGTTTTTTTTTTAAATATTTATATATAATGTTTTATTTAAAGCTTATATATTTTATATATTATATTATTAATAATTTATATACATTTTTAAATTATATTATATTTTTTATTATTTATATTATATTATTAAAAAAATAATAGTTTTAATATTAATACTAGCTATTAATTTATTTTTTAAATTATAAATAAATAAGTAAATATTATTTTTTTTATTATACTTTTAAATAATATAATTTAATTTTTTGTAAAGCTTATGTTAAAATATAGGCAGTACGTACGAAGGGAGGGTTGTGTTAATCCTTACTACAGCGTGGTTTGCGCTATATCTTTGTACAGGTCTTAGCCACCGGGCGATACGTACAGTAGCTAAGGGATGTCACGTAGTACAAAGGCTACGCACACACATATTTATTCTCGCTGTTCGCACCACCTATACAAACAAAAAGAATAACACAAATTATTAGAATATATTTATTACATTACTTCGTTTAAATTTCCTTTTATATATATAAAGCCCATTTAACAATTTTATAATAAAAAATATATAATATTATTTTTAAATTATTAAAAATTATTATAATTATTTTTATATAATAACGTTAAATAAAAGTTATAAATAAACTATTAAATATAAATTATATTATATATAATTAAATAAATATTAACGTTAATATATATATATTAATTTATTTATATTTATTTACTAAAAATATAAGTTTTAATAATAAATAAATTATAATTTATAAAAATTAAAAATTATAAAAATAAAAAATAAAAAAATTATAAATTATAAAATTTAATTATTATATAAGTTTATTTATATAAAATATATAAATATAATTAATAAAATAATAATTTAATTAATAAAATATTATATAAATAATTAATTATAATAATCATTAAATATAAAAGTAAATTAAAAAATATATAAACTTAATAATATATTTTTATAAATAAAAAGTTATTAAGTAAAATAAAATATAAAAATATAAATTAATTAATATAATAAATATTATGTAAAATTAAAGCATAAAAACAAGTAAAAAATGTTATAAACTAATAAAAGTTAAGCTTATTAAAAACACTAAGCTTAAAGCGTAAACGGTAAAAGTATAAATAAAAAACCTATTTAAAAAATGCTTAAAAAAGCGTAGTTAATTAATTATATAATAAATTACTTTTAAAAAAACATAAAATATTAATAATTTAAGTAATTTAAAAATTAATTTTAAAATATTAAATTATATATATAATTAAAATATTTAAAATACATTATACTTTAAGAAAAAGAATTATTATATAGCGAGTAAATTATACTTTTTTTATTTTTTAATTATTTTTTTCTTTATTATTTTAAACTTATAGCTATTTTTAAAAATAGTTATTTAAAATATATATATTTATAATAATAAATTTTTATTATTTTTAATATTTATTAAAATTTTATATTAAATAAGCTTTAAATTATATATTTATATAATATTTAAAAATTTTACGTTAATATATAACTAGTTTAAAATAAATTATAATATTTTAATAAATTATTGTTTAATTATTTTTTAATATAATAATAATTTAAACATATATTAATATTAAAAAAAGTTAAATAAACTTAATAAGTATAATTATATATAAACGTATATAATAAAAAAAGAAAATATAAATTAAACGAAAAAGTGCGTAGTATAAGTTTATAAAGTAAACGTTTATATATATTTAATAAAAATAAAAAAATTTATAAAGTTTATTAAATAGTAAATATTATTAACTTTTAAAGGTTTATATTATAGCTTATAACTATAGCTAAAAAAAGTATAATATATAGCGTTAAGCTATATAATTAGTTTTATAAATAATATTAAAACATTAAAAAATAAAAAACTATGTTATTATTAATATAATTTAATAATTTATATAAATAACTAATTATAAATTTTTTAAAGTGTTATTTTTTAGCTTTTTTTTAATTATTAATTTATTTTTAAAATTATTTTATGTAGTTTTAAACTTTAGTATTTTTTTAATAAGTTTAAACTTTAATACTTATTACATTTATTTGTTGCGTTTTTAATAAATTATAATGTTATTTTAAAAAAAGTATTTTATAATTTAAAAAATATAGTTAAATTATAATATATTATTTTAAATAATATAAAAAAGGTTTATGTTATTTTTAATAATTATATATTTATGTTTAAAGATAATATATATAATATATTTTAAACTAATAATTATTTTTATAGCGTTATTCTTTTAGTTAAAATAATGCTATTATATTTATTTTATTTTATATAACTTATTGTTATTATTATTAAAATTATAATAGTAGTTTTAATTAGTTTTAATAAGCTTTAATAGAAAATAGTTTATTAAAAAAGCTTTAATGCTTTTAATACGTTATAAATATATTATTAATATTATTAAGTTTATATAAAAATATTTAAATATATTTAATGTATATATTAAATTATTAATAAAATATATTATTTAAAAAAACTTATATATTACTATAAATATTTTTTAAAAAGTAATTAAATAAATATAAGCTATTATAAAATTATTGTATTAGTTTTTATTTAATTATAAATTACATAAAATAATATTTTAATTTAAATTAACGATTTAATTTAATAGTTATAAAGTTTATAGTTAATTTAGCCTTTTATTTTAAATGTTTATAAATAGTTTATGTTTTTAAATTTATAGTTTTATTTATTTTAGTTAATAATTATATTTAAAAGTTTAATTTATTTAAAACGATATAGCTATTTATATAAAATTAACTATATAACTTATAAATATATAAAATTAAAGTTTTATTTAATTTAATTTTAGCTATAAAAAGTTATAACATTATATAACTAGTTTTATTTTTTAGGGTTTTTTAATAATTTATTATTTTAAAAATTATAAATAATAATTATTAATAATTTAATATTAAAAGATATTTATATATTTTGTAAAAATTTAAATATAATATTTTTAAAAATGTTTTAGTTATTTAATAATCGTTATTTAATAAATATTTTTGTTTATTTTTTACCTATATTTTCTTTAACTAAAAAAATTAATAATCGTTTAAAATAAAGTAAAATATAAATATTAAATAATTATATATATTATATTATAATTAATTTATAAATTGTTAAAGTATTATAATTAATTTAATTAAAAGTACCGTTATAATAAAATTAATTTTTTTAATATATTTTAATAATATATTTTAATAATATATTTTAATAATATATTTTAATAATATATTTTAATAATATATTTTAATAATATATTTTATAATTAAATAAGTTATAAATTTTTAACTAGCTTTAATTAGTTTATTTAATTTTATTTATAACTTAAATAATACTTTATATATTTTTTAATGAATTATAATTTATATTAAATAAAGTAAAGTTTAAAGTTTTTAAATATATATAAGTTTTATATAGGATTTTTTGTTATATATTAATTTAAATGTTTATTATTTTATTTTATAAAAAAATATATAGCTTTTTTATTTTTATTATATTATAGTTTATTAAAAAACAAATCTTTTAATCGTTTTATTTATAAATAACTTTAAACTTTTTAAGCTAATATTATTTATAATCTTTTTATTAATATGCTTTATTATATTATAAATTATTTTATTGTTTTAAGCTAAAGGATAGTAAATAAGTTTAATAAAAAGCTATAAGCTATACTTATGGCTTTATATAGCTATAAATTAAAGTTTATATAAAAATTTTATAAATAAAAATTATTTAAATTAAAATCTTAATAACTATATAATATAAAAATATAAAAAATATAAAAGCAATTAATATAGCAAAAATTATTTAAATTAAAAGCTTAATAACTATATAATATAAAAATATAAAAAATATAAAAGCAATTAATATAGCAAAAATTATTATAAATATTAAATAAATATAATTATATATTATAAAAGTAAATATATTATTTTTATTATAGCTTTATAATATTAATAAATATAAAATATACTTTAATAATATATAAAATATTATTATATAAAATAATAAATTAATATTTTAATTGTTTAAAAATAAAAACATTTGTTTTTTTATATTAAATTATAAAAAGCTATAGTTTTTAAAAAAAAAAACCTTAATTATTTTTATTAATAATTTAAATACCTTTTTATTAAAAAGCTATATAAATTATTATAAAATATAAGCTATTTAAATATAAATAAAAAAATTTTTATATAATTTAAAAAATATATTATTAATATTAAATATATAATTTATTATTGCAAAAATTTAATATTTTAATAAAAAATAAATATAGTTTTATTTATAAAATTATTATAAATGTTATATAAATTAATAAAAAATATATAATATATAATTAATTTAAATATATTATTTTAAATAATAATATTTTAAAATTGCTATTTATATAAAATATTTAAAACTATATTTTATTTAATTTTAAAATAAATGTTATATTAAAAATTTAAAACTTAATATGTATTACTAGTATAATTAATATATTAATTATATAGTAACATTAAATAAAAATATATTTTATTTTATTTTATATAATATTTTATATAAAAATTAGCTATTATATACATAAAAAAATATTTTTATAAATAATATAGCTAGTTTAAATAAACTAGTTTTAATATTATTTATATTTAAAGTATATTTATATTTTAATATTAATTTATTTTTATTATTAAATATTATTATATATATAAATACTATTTAAGTATAAATTAAAATATTATATATAATAAAAGTAAAAATTAATATTAATTATATAATTAATAAATATAATAAACTAAATATAAAATATTTAATTTATTATTAAACAGTTAAATTTTAGTTTAAAAAAAGCTATAAATAAATTAAATTATATAAACTTAAAGTATTTAACAAATATATAGTTATAATAATAATAGTAAATAGTTTAATAAAGTTTTTTTATATATAAATTAAAAAATGTTATAATTATTAAAATATTAAAAAAAAATTATATAATATATTATTAATACTAGTTTAAATTAAATAAATAAAAAAATAATACTTTTAAAACTTAATATAATATATATTATAAATATAATAGTTAATAAATCTTTAAATAAATAATATATAATATAAAAAAAATAATTATAATTTAATTTTATAATTATAATAAAATAGTATTATTAATATTATAAGCGCTTTATTTAAAAAGTTAAATATTATAAAAATTAATTTGTTTATTATATAAAACATATTTAATATTATATAATTTAATTTTAAAAAATATAAAAAAAGTTAAATTTTAAAAGTTATATTTATTTAAAAAATAAAAATAAAATACTTAAGTTATTAAATAAACTTTATATATATAAAAGAAAATTTAAATAAAGTAATATAATAACTATATTTTAATAACTTGTATTATTTTTTCTGTTTATATTAATAGTGCAAAAAATTAAAATAAATATATATATGCGTGGCTTTATTATTATATAATATCCTTTAGTTATTATATATATCGCTTAGTAGCTAAAACTTATATAAAGCTATAGCGTAAACCACGCTATAATAAAAATTAATATAACCTTTTTTTTATACGTACTAGTTATATTTTAATAAAAATAAAATAAAAGCATTACTTAATAATAATTTTTAAAGGGTATAAAAAAATAATAAATTAATAAAGTAAAAGGTTAAAAAAAAAGCATTAAAGATCTTTTTTTTTATATATACGCCCGCGTTCTTGGAAAGCACGGACCCTGCGGGTTATGCGGGGCGAACGCACCTATGGCGCGTGCCCACGGCAACGCCACACGTGGCTACCTACAACACCCCGTGTGCGATCGTATCTTAAAGCCGGATATATAATTTAACAGGTTACGCGCATAATTATTATAAATCTATTAATTTCCTCGTGCATAACCGTTAAGATCGTTACAGCGTTATATTATTATCTGTTTGTTTTATATGTGTGCCTGCATATTGTATACATTTATCGCTCATATAAATTTGCAGTGTTTCCACTCTGCAGCTAATCATTCGCTCTTTCCATTTGTGCTCCAAAAGCTCCTTTTTAGGATACCGTTAAACTCAACTCTCTGGGGGGGTTTACATGCCCGCGCCGATACACCTCAACCACAAAGGCACACCATTCCGCGCAGGACGTTGGGTGGTAAAACTTTTCCGATACCCCTCGATTGCGTTCCGGCCTTTGCGTCTGAAATCGACAAGCGTCGAGTCGACAAGAATTCACATACTTTCCGCGCGTATTCCAGGTAGCAAGTATACCATTATCCCCCGAGAGGTTGAACCTTGGACCCCACTCCGGTCTCCATGTTGTTGTAAGCCCGGGATTTTGTTCAGCCTCATCGCATAGGACCTTCGATCCCTCGTGAACCGTCTCTATTGTTCTTTGATCGTCACCCGAACACAAGCCTTTCAGCAATCGAAGGTAATTGTTCCGGCGACTCATGCTGAACTCGTCCAGCTGAGGTACCACGTATTGATCTGTGCTGGCGGAGGTTGTGGTGGCATCATTGTTGTTCCTAATAATTGCTAAGACGCAATTTGGCAACCCAGGATAGTACCTCTTTCCGTCTTTAACATCATGACCAACTTTAATTTTCCCAAGTTCTCTGCCGATGCTGAGGATTTCCATTGTATTTTCTCCCGCCGCTAGAATCATCTTCAACCAAAGCGCAAGAATGCTTTGGCCAGGTAGCGATTGGGGTTCGGGTACTGGGCCTTCCAGTACGCTTTGGGTTGTCATCCGTAACCAAACATCACTTCGCAACTTGTCTAACCGCTGGAACGTGCCAAGGGCGTCATCGTTCGTATAAGCTCCGCGGGCTTCATGTGTCGCCCCAACGCTTATAAAATCATCAAGATGCTGCTTCATGCACTCCCAAAACTGCAGGCGGCATTGAAGATAATCTTTCTTCCGGAGCTCATTAACTGGTTCCGTGAGTGATTCGCTGTTTGTGAATAGTTTCCTGAAGTTATCGGAAATGTGGATGGCCTCTTGTGCCCATTTTTGTGCAGGATTGAGGGACATGATTGGCGTCAAAGACAACTTTTCGTCACTAGGCAAATGAGTAGAGACCAAAAGCCGGGCCTGTCATTCCCCCGCACACATTGCTATTCAACATCATAATATATAATAATGGCGCCAATAACCCCCACCCGCAGGCACATTCATTGCAACATTGCTCGCAGTTGGACGCGCATCAGGCCAAGGCTCGTATGCAAATCTCAAGTTACGCTTCCCAATCATAGCCCACCTTCACCCACCACATTTTGTTACTGAGTCTGCAACCCTCTCTACAACACCAAAAGATGTCTCTATATCGCCTGGAGGACCTATTACCCTTAGCTAAACCGACTTCTACATGGTTTAATCACGCCATGTAGGCAAGTTCGAGAAAAGGTAAATAAGGTATAATTATAATTTATGTTTATTCTTATTTAACCAATTTTAAGACTCTCTAAAAGCCTTTGTATAGGTTTACTACTAAAACTAGCATTAAAGAGGCATGTAGCTATGAAGGGTGACAGATGTAGACGGGCTGCCTAGGCGAAGCTTTTGCACCAATAGAAGTTTTAAACACTTCCGAGAAGTGACTCATTGCATAAATTTATTGAACCAAATACAACATAGCATGTGGCGTGTGACCGATTTTCTGACATCATAAGGCGGGGTCGCCCGGGATGGGGTATATCCGCGCCACAGTATTCAAACCCAAATCACAGATATTAAAGCTTTTCTGGGGGGGTTTTAAGCGAAACCCCAGGCTCTCCCTCCTCTTATCTCTTCATCAGAGCAATAGACTCAATTACTTGTTGCCCCTTCTCCCCATGTGCGGTCGGCACACCTGCGGGGAAATATTGATCACGGAGGTCTAAGCGACTCCAAGCCGCCTGGTCACCTAGCCATAGTGTAAGCTTTCCATCTTCCCGCTGGAAGCTATACATACAACGCCGCTTCCCAAATTACTTGGACTATGAGTTTAGCTTTGACTCTATCGGCTCAGTTTACGGTGTTTACCTGCAAAACCTATCGACATATTAGCTCGACTTCGTAACTATTCCGACAGCGGATATTAACGCCCTTGGTAGAATGCATGACCCTGGTGAGAGCCATACCTTGTAGACTGCCTCCTCACAGCTCTTGCCTTACATTAGCTGACGATATTGAAGAAAAGAAAGCTGGCACAGGAGACGAGAGCGATGTCGATAGCTATGATCACGATTTCGATATAGCCATCAACCACATGCGTAATGCGGAGCTACGTCCTCGCCCTAAGGTAGAACAATTCTTCACCGATATTCAACAACACAAATCACTGCAGGACCCGAGCACTCGTAAGTGGATGAGTGAGCTCCCGCTTAAGATGTATGACGAAGCCATTCCGCTGTTCGAGGACGAAGACTTTTTAGTGGGATACCAGCTCCACCCTTCTTTTACGAGCTTAGCCCTCGGCCATTCTACCCCGAACCCGCATCCGGACATTTTTTCCGTATCGATGGATGGTGGAAGACTTCATTTTAATGCACCAAATGCCCCACAGCTAATCATGGGGATTGGGCGTCTCTTCGTGAATGCTGAAGATGTTAACGGAAAATATTGGTCAAAATGGACGGGGTACGAGGTTTTTGTGGATTATGAAGTGGGACTATGGATAGTTTCTGACAGCCAATTGCAAGCCGACGAGCATGGCGGCTGGTATGAGCTCGATTGCAACCTTGTTAGGAACCCTCTAACTGATCGCCAAAAGGAAGAGCACCGAATGATCGGCTATGCCAAACTCTGTGACTCTTTTCGCAATATTTCATCAACTTCCTTCAATATGTCTCGCGCTATGGTGCAAGAAACCAAAGTTTTGGGAATACCCAAGATTAGCCAAGTGGATAGACAAGAGTTCGATGAAATTTTGAAAACTAGAGGGGCGATTGGAGACGCTATCGGTAACGAAGGTGGCTGGGTAAAGTTGTTAGATTTGTACGACAGTACGACTCTGAGGGAGAAGATGACGAGTAAGCTAGCATCCGACGCTATGGCGAGGGAGACGGATGGGGTTTTAGCTTTCCTTTCACTTGTGTTGCCGTGGCACCAAAATAACGAGGGCTTGCGGTTCTTGCCAGGTATGATTGAAGGTGCAGCAAGGAACCCTAGATATGGGGTATCGCTGATGACGCAGCTTCGGAAGCTGTACGGACGACGAGTGGGAGATTATATCTCCGAGAGAGCCGTCGCCAACGCCACAGCGAACACGAAGCAAAGAGAAGACATGTTGGAGCTACTGGCGAACATGGGACCTGATCAGGTGGCGAGGCATATAGGGAACATCATTACTGTTCGCCAGGGGGGATATTCAAAGGACATCCGTGATCGACTAAGAAGGTTCGGGGTTGGCCTGAGGGGTAGTTCACAATTAGTACGGAATCAAGGTGAAGGGGGAAAACTGTCAGATTATAAGGGTAACTAAGGAGTGAGCAACTGGCGTATACGCCAGAGGGTCCGTACGTGTCAGATTTACCACGGCGCCAAAAGATTGGCGTGACCGGTCAATTAATGGTCATTTCTTAATACGGCTTAAATCCGACAGTACGCTGATTAGATACGGGTTGTGACTTAGTGGCTAGCGTAGGGTGGCTTAGGCTACCCCACTAAATTAGTGTGCATTACATAATTCACGATAGGTCCAAAACAGCCGGACGCACACAATATAACAGCTTACGCACATAATCATTATAAATCTAAAAAAAACAGCGTAGAAATAATCTTAAATAAAAAAAAGCGACAAATAATAATAATATAGTTTTAAAATAGGTTTTTTATAATATATATTTTATTATAGTTTAATAATAATATATTTTTTTAATGTTTATAACGTTATAAAGTATTATAAAATATTATAATTATTAATAAAGTTATAATAATAAACTTATTATAAAAATAAAAGGTTTTAAAATTATTTTTAATAAATTATTTTAAAAATTAATATTATTTAAAATTATAAGTATATAAGCTTATAAAGTTTAATTATATAACGTATTATTTATAATATATTTTTATAATATAATGTTTAAATAATAATAATAATAATAAAATTATTTAATAAAATTAAATAAATATAATATTATTATTTATAACGTTTTATATATAACGAAAAAAAGTTAAAATAATTTTTAGTTTTTTAATTTTATAAATTAAATATTATAAAAGTTTTAATGTGTAATTTTTTAACATTATTTTAAAAAATATTAAATTGTTTTTTATATATATTTATATATATATTATATATTTATTTTTTATATAAATTAAAAGTAAATTTAATGTTTTTATTTTATACTTAAATTTATAATTTATTTATTTATATTTAAACCTTTTATTTTATTTATAACGTTAAATTTAATGTATTTATTTAAAAATGGTTTATTTATTAATTTAATTACTTTTAGCTTAACTAATTTAAAAAAGCTTTTTAATAAGTAATTAAATTAATTATAAATTATATAAGCTATTATAAAAGCGTTTTTATTTTTAAATTATAATGTTTTTTAATAAACTATAAGCTTATATATAAACTTTTTAATTAAAGTTAATAGCGGTAATTAAATATTAATAAGATCCACGAGGGTGGCCACATAGCTTAAGGCTATGTGTGCCACAGTCCCCTGGTTACAGCCGCAGGCTGTGCCACGGTCCCTTAGTGGCTGGCAGTGCCAGCCACCTGGCAGACCCTACGGGTCTCCACAGAGGTGTTTGCTATAAACGCATACAAAGGTCTGCTTCGCAAACCTTGGCCACACCTCTCTCCTTTTAATTTACATCTTACTTTTTTTATTAAATATCTTTACACCTATAACTACACTTATTAAATATATAATAAGTAATACGTTTTATAAAGTAAATAAATAAAGTTTTTTTGTAAAATTTAATAGTTATAATAAAGTTTAAAAGTTATAATTAATTAAATAATAAAAGATAACTTTTTAAAAAGCTTTTTTTATAAATAAAGCTATTAAAAAAGTTAAATAACTATAATTAATTATATAATAGTTTTTTAAACTAGTAATTTTATAAGTATTTTATTAAAGGATTTTTAATTTTTAAAGCTTTATTAATTTAATTACTTTTATGCTTTTTAATAACTTTATTTAAAGTAATAATTTACATATAAGTTTAAGTAAAATTTTACTTTTAATAATATAAGTTTTAAAAATATATATTAATATTTTTATTTTAAAATAAATATATATTTATAAAAAAAAGGTTATTAAAAGCAAATAAAAATGTTTTAATAAAGTTTTTAAATAAATTGCTTTAAAGGTTTATAACGTTAAATATAATAGTATTATAAATAAAAAATTAATTTTTTATTTATAATAAAAACGTTAAATAATATATTTTTTTTAAAACCTAAAAAAATTGTTAAAGAATTTAATATAATATTTCTTATTTTAATATTATAAATATTTTTATAAAAAGTAGTTTAATTAAAATAAGTATTATATAAAGTTAATAAAATTTATAAAAGAAATTATATAATTATAAGCTATATATATTATAGTTTTTTAGTTATTATTATAAGCTATTTTATAAAGTTTTAAAAAGCTATTAATATTAACTATTTTATAAACATTATAAAGTTTTATAAAGTTATTTATTATATATATAAAGGTTTACTTTATAAACTTATATTATATAGTTTTTTTAAAAATTATATTTTATTTATAAAACTAAAGTATATAAATTAAAGTTTTTTTATTTTTAAAAATTAAATTTTTTTTAATATAGCTATAACTTAACATTATTATTTAACATTAATTATAAAAAAGTTTAATATTATAAAGTTTTTATTAATTAATAAATTAATATTATATTTTTTATAAAAATATAATTATAAGCTTAAAGTTTTTATTAAAAAACTTAATATATTATTATTTAAATATAGCATATATTTTTTTACTTATATATATAATATTTTTAATTTTTTAAATATATATGGTTTTTTAATTTAAAACTAATATATAAAAGTTTATTATATTTTTACATAATTTTATATAGTTTATTATATTTTAAAGTATTTTATTAAAATGTTTATATTTTAAGCTAATATATAACATTTTTATTAAAAGCTAAATAATTTAAAATAAAATAAAAACTTAATATTATTAAGCTATTTATTAAACAATATAATAAATTTAATAAAAAACAAAATTAATTAAGTTTAAAAAGTAAATATTTTAAGCTTTATTAAAATAATTATTTAATATTTTATATAATAAATATATACCTTATAACTAAAATACTTTAAAAAATATTATTAATTATTATTATAAATATAAATAAAAAATCTTTTAAATCTTTTTTAAAAACTAATAAATAATAAAATATAATGTTATATTAATATATTTATAAATTATTATAATAATTATAAAGCTGTTTATTTAAATTAAACTAAAATAATATTAGTACTTATATTATATTATATATAACTATAAAAAAGGTTAAAATAATTTTTAGCTTTTTATTTATATAAACTAGGCAGCTATAGGTTTTAGCAATTTTTTAAGCTTTAAATAGCTATAAGTTTTATAAATTGCTATATTATTTTTTTGTTATAGTTTTAAGCAATTAAAAGCTATATAAATAAGCTATATATACTTTATATTTAAATATATAATTATAGTTAGCTTTAAAAAGTAATATTTTCTTTGGTTATAAAAATAGTTTTAATTTAAAAAATGCTTTTATTAGTATTTAAATTTATATTTAATTTTTTTAGTTTTTTTTATTTTTAACTGTTTATTTATTATATTAAATATTTAGTTATAATTGTTATTTTTTTAAAAAAAGGCTTTAATTATAGGTTTATTTTTTTAAATTATAACTTTTACTAAAAATTATTAATATTATAAAATAAAATTAATTGATTTTTAATTTTTAATTATTAAAATATATATTATAAACTTAATTATTTAAAAAAAATATATAAATTAAAATAACAAGTAAAATTATTATTAATAAATAGTAATATTTTATTTAAAGCATTAATAAATAATATTTATATAAAACTTTTTAAAATTTAAAACTAAAAATTATATTAAACTTTTTTACTTTTTTAACTTATATATTTAATTAAACTTTAAACATAAAAATAATATATAAATAACTTTATAATAAATAATACCGCTTAAAAATAACTAAAAATAAAAGTTTTGTTTTTATAATTTAAATTAATTAATATATTTTTATATAGTTAATTATTTTAATTATAAAATTATAATATTAAAAGCTTAGCTATAATTTCTTTAGTTATTTTATTTAAATTCTATTTTATTAAGTTTTAATATTATAATAAAAGCTTAATATTTTACTTTTTTTAAAAACTAAGTTAATTTATTTATAAAGGTATATTTTAACTTTATATAAAAAAAATAATAATTTTTATATTTATTTTTTATTTAATATAATATTATATTATATAAATATTATATTTTTGTTTATTTATAGCGCTAATTTATAATTAACTAATAATATTTATATTACTATATAACAAAATAATTAGTTTTTTAAATATAAAAATAAACTTTAATAAAAAGTTAAAAATTTTAATGAAATTATTGTAAATTTATTTATAAACATTTATTTATTTTTTATTAAATTTTTTATATTAATATTTTATTGTTTAAAATATTATAAAGTTAAATTATTATATATAAATATAATATATTTTATAAATAATTTAACATTTTTTAATTTAAAAATAATATTTATAAAAGTAAATTGTTTAAAATTATTATATTAATAATAATAACAATTTATTATTAACTTTTTATAATAAAAATATAGCTGTAATATTTTAAGTATATGTTTTATTAGTTACATTAATTTTTTAAAATATTATAATAATAAATTATTAATAAATTTTATTTATATTTTATTTTAAAAGGTAAGCTTTTTAAACTTATTAAAATTAAATAGTTTTTTATATTTATTTATTTAATTTATTTTTATACCTTTAAAATAAATTATAACTAATTAAATATAATATTACTATTATTTATAGTTTATAAAATTTTTATAATAAAAAATTAATTTATATAATTAAAACTATTTATTAAAACTTATTTTTAACTTTTACTGTTATATTTTTTAAATAATTAAAATTAAAGTTATATAATAAAAAATTATTTATATATAAAACTATTGCTTTTTTTATATTTAAATTTATATAAATAATTTTTTTTATTTTAGTTTATTATTTATAACTAGCTTGTTTTAAACTATATTAAAAGTTTATTAATTAAATATTTTTTTTTAAAATTTATTTATATTTTAATTTTTATTTAAATAAGCTTTAAAATATGTTTTAAATAATTTATACTATTTTATTTAAATCTTTTATATAATTTACTTTTTAATAAAACTATAATAAAGATTTTTTAAATTATATACTAATTATTATATATTATTAAAACAATTAAAATTTTTTTAAAAGCTACTTTTATATATAATATAATATTTTTATTATAATTAATCTTTTTTATTTAAAAAGGCTTTTAATATAAATTTGTTTTTTATATTTTTTTAATATTAGTTACGTTTTAACCTACGTAGGTAGCTATACGTGCGTGTGTGTATAGTTTACGTGTATAGGTAGTTTATGTGTAGTTTATATAGCTACGTTATATATAGGACATACATATAGCGTTTATATTATATTTGCTATATAAGGATACTTAAGGCTTTTTAGCCTGCCGTATTCCTTTCGTTCTTTTTTTTTTTACTTTAATATTAATTTATATTACTAGTTTCTATTTTATAGTAACGCCTAGCTTGCACCCGTCGTAATAATATTTAAATTATATTAACGAAATGTTTTTAAATACCTTTTTTATAATTAATACCATTTTTTTTTAAATATAGTTTTAAAGTATTTTAATTATTTAAAACTTATTAATATATTTTTTACGCTAATTAAATATTTTATTTTAATGTTTATATTTTTTAATTTTAGTTAAATATTTATTTATATTTTATATTATTTAAACTTATAAATTATAAAAATCTTTAAACTTATTTTTTTTAATTTACCCTTTTAAAATTATAATTTTTTAAACTTAGTGTAAGTTTTAAAATATAAATTATATTAAAACACTTTATAAAAATAGTTAATATATACTTATTTTTATTAAAAATATTTATAGTTTTAAAAAGTTAAACTTTATATAGTTGTTTTTTATTTAGTTTATTTTTATATTTTAATTTACTTTTTAAAATAATGCTATTATTTTTATTATAATATTATAATTTATATTATATATTAAATAATAATAAATAAATAATATTTTTAAAATTAACATTTTTAAATAAGTTATTTAAATATTTATAAAAAATATAATATAAATTTAAAAGTTTTCATTTTTTTTTAAACTAAATATTATAATTGTTTATATTTTTATATTAAATAAATATAAAGTTAAAAGTATATTTTTTTGTTTTTTAGTTTTTATATATATTAATTTATTACTTTAATTAAAATAATATAAGTTAAAAACTTTTAAATTTAAAAAGTTTAAACTATAGTTTTTTTATTTTATATAATTTATTTATTATTAATAAAACATTATTTTTATGTTAAATTATATTATATAATTTAAAATGTATTTAAAAATTATTAAAATATAGTTTAAAAAATATTAATATATATGTTTAAAAAATTATAACTTTAGTTTTATTTTAAATTAATTTAATTAATTATTTAATAATATAATGTTAAGATTAATTTATAAAAGTTAAAAAATTAATATAATTTTTTATTTATATAATATTTTTTAAATATATTTATATTAAATTTATAACTTTTATTAATTTTTAAAATATTAAGTTTTTGTTATATTAATTTATTTATAATAATAAATAGTTATTTACTTAGTATTATTTTTAATTTTATATATTTTATAAATTTTATATTAATAGTTACGTTTTAACCCACGTAGGTGGCTATATGTATATATATGTGTGGTTTGCGTGTATCGGTGGTTTGTGTAGCTATGTTATATATAGGACGTACGCGTAGCGTTTGTATTATATATGCTATATAAAGAATACTCGAGCCTTCTAGGCCTGTAGTATTTTTTTTGTGTTTTTTTATTTTAACATTAATTTATAATACAAGTTAATTACTTTGCGGCACTGCTTAGTGCACTTATTATAACAATGTTAAGGTCTTTTAAGCGGTATTAGTACTTAACTTATTATAGATATAAACTTTATAGTTTTTATAGCTATACTTTATAATTTATATAGTTATATTTTTTGGTAGGTATATTTTAGTACTCTTTTTTTTTAGTACGTATTTATAAGTATTAGCAACATTTATTAAAACGTATTTATATATAAATTAAGCATATATTTGCTAGGTTTTATTTTTAATTTATTTGTTATACCGTTTAATTATAAAGCTAAACCTTTTGTTAAACCTTTTGTTTTAGTATATATGTATTTTTTTTTAATATATATTTATGGTTTTTTACTATATATTTAAAATACCTTTTTATATTTTATTTTATTAGTGTAATATAAGCTTTTATTAAACCTTTTTTTAATATATTATAGTTTTTAAAATAGTACTTTTTATAGCTTTTATAACTATATAATTTAAAGCTTTTTTGTTATACTTTTATAGCTTTTTTCCTATACTTTTTATAGCTTTTATAGCTATATACTTTATAGCTTTTTTGCTATATATTTTTATAGGTATTTTATTATGTTTATTTATTTTTTTTTTTTTTTACTGTTTATTTTATTAATGTAATATAAGCTTACTATTATAAATATATTATTGTTTTAATATATTTAACGATTTATTTAAGTTATTGTTATAAATACTAATATAACTTTTATTGTTTAATTTAATGTTAAACTTAATAAACTTTATATATAAATTATTGCTTTATAGTTTACTGCTATATTTTAAAAAATTTAACCTATTTTGTTTAATCTTTTTTTTATAGGACTAGCTAAATTTAATATATAGCTACTATTTTTATAAAGTAAATTACAAATAAATAAATATATAATTAAAATAGCTAAAGCTAAATTTATATATATATATAGTTAATTTAACTAAAAAGTTTAAAAAATTGTTTATTAATAGCTTTTATATATAATTTAATAAATAAAACTATATTTAAATAACATTTAAATTGTTTTAAATTTAAAATAATTTAAACAAACATATTAATGCTTTATATAAACTTTAAGCAATAAAAATAAAAAATAATAATTTAATACGTACTTTTTTTATAAATTAAAAAAAATATAGCTAAAAAAGTAAAACTATAATATAACTAAATATTTTATATATTTAAAATTTTTGCCTAGCTATATTAAACAAACTATAAAATAAAATTAATAACTATAAATTTTTACTAAAAGTTTATAATAATTTTATTATTTTTTTATTATAATTAAGCAAAAAATATAAAAGTTATAGTATTATAAAACTTAAATTTATATACCTGTTTATTTTAAATATATTAATTGTAATAAATATTAGCTAAGTTTAAATTAACTTTATTAATATAAAGCTTTTTAACTTTAAACTAAAAATTGCTAGCTTTTAAACGTTAAAAAAGCAAATAGCTATATTTTTTATATTTAAAAAGCATAAAAAACGTTAAAAACGTAGTAATTATAAGCGTTATAAAAAAAAAGCTATAGTATATTAACGTGCTTATTATTACTTTATAAAAACTACATTAAATTTAAAGTTAATAAAAATATAAACAACTTTTTTAATTAAAATTTAAGTTTATATTTATTTTATATATAATTTAAAATTTACAGAAAGTATTTACGTTTTAACTTATATAGGTAGCTATATATATATATATATATATAGTTTATATAGCTATGTTATATATAAAACGTGCGTGTAACGTTTATATTATATTTGTTATATAAAAAATATTTAAGCTTTTTAAGCTTATAGTATTTTTTTTATTTTTTTTTACTTTAATATTAAGTTATAGTGCTAGTTAATTACTTTATAGCACTACTTAGTACACCTAGTATAATATTAACTATTATTATTAATAATTATAAAATAATATTTATTACTTTTAATTAAAATAAGCTTTAATATATTTAAATGTATTTAAGTTAATTTCTTTAAATTTTTTATTTTTAATAAATTTATATAAAATAAATTTATTTAATTTTATTTTATTATATAATAAATAAAGTGTACTTTTTTATATTTAAATTAATATTTATTAAAAATTTAAAAGTTTATATAAATTTTTTTATATTAAAATAAAATAAATTTTAATATTAAAAAATAACTTAATTTTTTAGTTTAATAATTATTAAAAAGCTATAATTTATATTTAAATTTATTAATAAATTTTTAATGTTTGTTTATTTATATTTAATATATATTTATATTAAATAAAGCTTAATTTATTAATTATTTATAAAATAACGATTTAATAATAAATATTTTTTTAAATAAAGTATTTTTATAAGCTTTATTTAAGTTTGTTTAAAAACGTTTATTTATTTTAAAATAATTTTTAATTATAAAGTTTTATTAATTTTTATTAATAATTTTTAATTTATAATAAGTTTATTTTAAATATTATAGTTTTAATTTTTTAAAGTTAATTTTATTTATTTATTTATATTTAAGTAGTTTTATATAATATAGCTTTATTTATTATATTTTTAATATTTAAGTTTTTTTTTTATTAAACTTTTTACTTTTATAATTATAATTAAAATTAAATTTATTATTATTATAAAAATTTTAATTTTTAATTTTTTATTATTTTTTTATATAATAGTTAATATTATTATTAAATTTTTTAAAAAAACTTTATATAATATATTATTTTTTTTATAACTTTTATAGTTATATTATATTTTATAAAAGCTTTAATTTTTATAACTTTTAAAAATAAAATAATTTTTTAATTTAAGCTAATTTATTTATTAATAATTTTATATTAATATATAATAGTAAAAAACTTATTATATTTAAATTATTAATTTTTTTTATAAATTTTACTATTAAATTTAGTTTAATATATTAAATATTTTATTAAAAACTTTTAAAATTTTTTTATTATTTTTAATATTTTAAAAAAAATTTAAACACTTTTTTTAAACATATTATTAAAAGCTTATATTATTATAAATTTATAAAATTTACTAAATGTTTTTTAAATAACTATTAAATTTTAATATAAATTATATTTATAGTTTAATTAATTTTAATACTTTTTAATGTAAATATTTTTATTAAAAATAAATTTAAACTTTTATTATTTTATTTTAAAATAATTATTATTATTTAACTTTTTTTTTTACTTTTTTAATTAACTTTATTATTTAAGCTTTTTTTTTTAATAATTATTAAATTTTATATTTAAATTTTTAAAACTTAAAAAATTCGTTACTATTATTTTTTTAAACTTTTTATATTAATTTAAATAAAACATTAATTAAATTAATTACGTTATTTAACTTTAATATAAGTTTTTTTTTTAATCTTTTTTATACATTTAATAGTTTTAAATTATTATTTTTAAATGTATTATTATTTTTAAAAAATATTAAACATTTTGCTTTTTTTACTATTTTATAAATTATGTTCATTTAATAATAAAAATATTTTTAAGTTTATTAGTAAATAATATAATTGTTTTATGTTTTAAATACTTTATTACTTTTTTTAATAAAACTTTTTAAAACTTTTAACTAATTATTTTTATTAATTAAACTAATATATTATATATTTTTTTTTTATTATTATAAAGCTTTTTATAAAAAGTTTATTAAAAGGTTTTTATAAACTCATTAATATTAATTTAATTTAAAACTATTTTATTTAAAAACCTTTTTTTAATAACTATTAAAAGTTATTTATAACTATTTTTCTTTTTTTAAAACTATTTATTAATAAAGCTTATTATTAAATGTAATAAACCTAATAAATAAACTTTTACTTTTATTTTTTATATATATATAAATATTTATATATATATAGTTATTTTTAAAATAGCTATACTAGCTATTATATAACTAATTATAATAATTATAAAGCTATTTATTTAACTTAAACTAATATAATATTATTATTAATAATATATTATATATAATTATAAAAAACTTAAAATAATTTTTAACTTTATATTTATTTAAACTAAATAGCTAAAAGTTTTAGTAATATTTTTTAAACTTTAAATAACTATAGCTTTTAAAAATTACTACATTTTTTTTATTATAGTTTTAAGCTATTAAAAGCTATATAAATATATTAAATATACTTTTACGCTTAAACGCACAGTTATAATTAGCTTTAAAGCTAATAATATTAAAAGATTAAATTAATTATATACCTTTTTTAACCTATTATTAAAATTATAAACAAAATGTTATATTTTATTAACATTAAAAATATAATGTTTTTTATAGCTAACTTAAAAATAGCTATTTTATAAAAAGCTAATATAAATTGTTTTATTGTTAAAGCTTTAGTTTTATTTTATTATATTAAGTATTATACTTTATTTAAAATAAATAAAAATATAAAAAGTATTATAACTTTTTAATAAAAAATATAATATTAACTGTTATAAAAAGTTAATAAGCAAGGTTAAATATAATAAAATAGGTTAATTAGCGTAGTAAATATTATATAAAACTAAAGCTTAAAAAAAAAATAAAAGTATAGTAAATTATAGCTAAAAATAGTACTTTTTATATATATTTTTAATAGCTAATAAGTATAATATATAATAACTATTTTTTTTTATAATATAAATTGTTTTTAATTTATATACTTAAATTTTCTTTTATATAATTAAAATTTTTATTAAGTTAATTAACTTAATATATTATACTATTATAAATATTGCTAAATTAATTAACTTAATATATTATTATAAATAATAGCTTATATTATTTATTAGTAGCTATATTTATTTATTAATTTATATTATTTTTATTATTATTTTATATTTAATTTTATTTATTTTTGCTTGTTTATATAAACTTAATTAGCTTATTTATATTATACTTTTAGTTTTTTTTTTTTTTTTTTAGCTTTAATAAAATTTTTGTTAAATTAAAAAATTTTATTTTTTTTAGTACTGCTTTTTTTGCTATTTATTATTTTTGTTTTGCTTTTGTTTTGCTTTTTTTTTTTATATTTTTTGCTACTTTTTTTTTTTTTGCTATACTGCTTATTAAAAAAAAAAACTAAAAAATATAACCTAAAAACTATAAATATAAGCAATATAAAGCGTTTAAATCTATTTTAAATATGCTTTATTATTAAAGCTATTTTAAATATGCTTATATAATAGCTTAGCTAAACTATAGCCTTTTTTTAAAAGTTATTTATAATATAAAAAACTTTAGTTTTTTTATATATATTAGCTATTAAAATAGCTATAATATTTATAAGCTTATAAATAAAATTGCTTTTATTTTGTTTATTAATTATTATTAAAAAAAAAGCTTTTAGTTATAATAAAATTTAATATTATTTGTTTTATTAAGTTATTTAAATAATTAAAGCAACTTTTTAAGCTATATTTTAATAATTTAAATAATTTAAGCTTTATAGCTATAACTAATATAAAAAAAGCTATAATTTAAAATAAATTGCTTTTTTATTATTAGCTTATTATAAGCTGCTAGTTTTATTTATTAAAAACTTTTATTTGCTTTTTTTTTATTTATTATATAACTTTTAAACTAATTAAAAAAGTATTTAAAGTAAAAGTTAATAGTATTATTTATATATTATATTATTTTTATGCTAATTTTATTAATTATAAAAGTTTTTAGTTTTATATTAAACTTAAATATTTTAGCGCTAGTTTTTAATAATTTAAACTATATAGCTTTTTTTTATTACTATTATAAATAAAATAAACTATATATAAACTATATTTAATATTAATTTAAATAAAACATTAATATTTACGCTTTTTATTATTATATAATTATTTTTTATTTTTAGCTTTTTAATGCTAGTTATATTGCTTAGCTATTAATAGTTAGTACTTTTATAATAAAATATAAAAAATATATTTTAGTTTATTATAAAAAAAAAATATAAATATAAAAAAACTAGTAAAAGCTTTTACTAAATAAAAATATTATTAAGTTTATTTTTAGTTAGCTTTATTAATATTTTATATATAGTTTATTAGTAAAATATAATTTTTTATAGTTAAAAAATAAGTTTAATTTTTATTATATATATAAAACTTTTATTTTTTATTAAATTTTAAAATTAAAACAATTAAAAAAATATTTAAAAATAAATTTTTTAAAGTTTTAATAATTAATTAATAATAATTTAAATATATTTTAATTGTTTTTTTTGTTATAAATGCTATTTTTTACTAATAATATACTATACTAGCTTTTATTTTTATAAAAATTTTATAAGTTTATTAAATAAATATAAATAAATTATAAAAGTTTAATAATAATATAATAAAATAAATAGTTAACAAATATATTTTAGCTAGCTTTTATAATATAATTATTATTATATAATATTATTACTAGCTATATTAATTTAAGCATTTTTTAAATGCTTTAAAAGTTTTAAAAGCTATAATATTAATAGCTAAAACCTATTAGTTATATTTAATAAGCTAACTAGTTTATTTAACTTTATAGTATAATTTACTATTATATATTTATTTTTTTATAATATTTTTTAGTTTTTATTTATTATTAATATTTTTAAAATTTAATATAAATAAGCTATATAAAATATTAATAGTTTAAAACTTTAATAGCTATACTAAAAAAATATTATAAATTTAAATATATTATATTAAAAAAATAAAGTAATAAACTTATAAGCTAACTTTATTTATTACTTTAAAAAGCTTTATAAATTTAAATATTAGCTTTTAATTTTTAAACTTTAAATATTTAATTAATAAAGCTATTATTTAGCTTATATTATAAAATATTAAAATATATTTATTATTATAGTTTTTTATATATTTTTTAGTTATATTTTATTATTAAATTGCTATTTTATTTTTAATAGCTTATAATTTATTTAACTAATTATATACTACTAATATTTTTTTTAAAATAGTATTATTTTTAGCAAATAAACAAAATTTTAATATATAGCTATATAAAGCTTTAAAAAATAACTTATAAATAATATTATTAACTATTAAATTTATTATAAAAAAAGCTTAAAATAATAGCTATAGCTAGTTAGTTTATTAACTATTAATAAATATTTTAAAATACTTTTTAATTATTTAGTTTATTTATTTTATTTAATTATTAGTTTAAAAATAAAACGTTACTAAATATTTTTGTTTAATTTTTAAAAAATAATATAGTTTAAATTAAAATTTGCTAATAAATAATAAGTTTTTATTAAAAATAATTTTTATAAATAAACTATATTAGTATTTAACTTTTTAATAAAATAAAATAACTAATTTAATAATAATTATTATAGTAGTAATAAAAAATAATAGTATTAGTTTAATAAATTAATTAATAATAATTAATATAATATTTACTTTTTATTTTTTATAAAAAGTTTTAAATAGTTTAATAATAAAATTTATTAATAGTTTTTTTATAGGTTTAATAAATAATAATAAAATATTTAGTTTATTATATTTTTTATAATATTTTATTTTAGTTTTAAAATAAATTAACTAGCTATTTATATAATTTTAAATATTATATTATATATTTTTTTAATAGAATTTTTGCTATAGTAGTTTTTTAGTTTACTATTAGCTAAAATAACCTATAATAATATTATTATAATATAGCTTAATTAATTAAAAATAAATTAATTTTTTTATAAATATATAAGCTTTATTTTTATATAGTAATATTTAGCTTTTAATAGTTTATTATAATATTATAGTAAATTTTTTAGTAATTTGTTTTATAATTTAATAATATTTTAAATTTTTATATTATATTTTTAATACTAAGTTTTAAAAGCTTTAGCTTACTATTAAGTTTAAAAAGCTTTTATTATTAATAGTTATTTATATATAATAATATATAATTATTTATATAAAAACAATTTAAATTAAAAATAAATATATTATATATAATTATTTAATAAAAACTTAAAATAATTTATTTTTAATAAATATATAAATTACTACTACTTTTTTTTTTAAAATTAATAATAGGTTTGCTTTTTTATATATATATTTTATATAGTTAAGTTTTTATAATAAAAATTAGCTTTATTTTATATATTTTTTTTATATTTAATTATAAAATTAAATAAAGCTAAATATAAATATTAATATATTTATTAGCTATTTAATTTAAATATTTTTATAAATACTTATAAATTGCTATAATTTATTAAAACTTTAATAAATAGTTAATTATTTTATAAATAATATTATTAATATTTAAAGCAAGCTATTATTATAAATATTTTTTAATTTAATATTTTATATTTTAATTTTAGCTTAGTAAATATTTAAAAATAAAACAATATAAACTTTTAAAGTTTTTATTTATTTTTTTAAAATAAGTTTTTTGCTAGTGTTATTTTAAAAAAATTAGTTTTTACTAATATTTATTTTTTAAAATTAAAATAATTAAAAAAAATAGCTTTTTTAAATGCTTTTTTAAGCTTTTTAAATATTTTTTACGCTAAAATATTTAATAAAATTTAACTTTTTTTTATTTTAAATTTGCTTTTTTTTAAATAATAATTTAATAGTATAATAATTTAAAAAAACTTTTTTATAAAGTAGTAATAAAAGTTATAAAACTTTAAAAATTGTTATAGTTTTAAACAAAAACTAAAAAATAGTTATTTTATAATAGTATAAATATATTTAAAGTTTATTTTAATATTTTTTTTAAAAATAATATATTTAAAAAATTTAATATAATTTTAATAAAAATAATATTTTAATAGTTTAATATATAAATTTATTTTTTAAAGTTTTTTAATAATATTTTAAATATATTTTATATAAAATTTTTTATTTATTAAAAAAATAAATATATTATTTAAATAAATAAAATAATAAATATTTAAAAAATTATTAAATATTTTTTATATATAGTTTTAAAAAATAGCAAAAATATTATATAAATTTATAAAAATTATTAAAAATTTATAGTAGCTATAATATATTTAAAAAGCTATTTTTTATTTATTTATTTTTTTTATTTATAACTAGTAATAAATATTTTTAAAGTTAATTTTTAAAAATATTATTATTTTTAAAAATTTATTTAATATTTTTAAAATAAATAAAAAAATAAAACAATTTTTAACTATAATATAATAAAATTTTTTATAGTTAATATAAAGCTATAACTTTTTATTTTTTTTAAATATAAATAAAATTAATATATTTATAAAACTTTTTAATTTTTTAATTTTACTATTTTTTATTATAAATTTAAGCTATTTTTAAAACTTTTATAATTTATTTTAAGCTAATAAATATATTAAATAATAAAAAACTATAATATTATTTTATAATTTAATTACTAAATTATTTCTTTTAAATTTAAAAAAAATATTTATATATTTATATTTAAAAAATTTAAATAAGTTTTAAAACTTTAATAAAATATATTTAAATTTTATATAATTAAAGTTTAAAATAATTTTTTTTAATTATAAAAGTTTAAATAAAATAATAATAGCTTAGTAAAACTTTTAATTATAATAAATTTATATAAACTAATAAAATATTAATAATATAAAATTTTTAACTTTTAATTTAAAAAACTATTAATTTTTAGCTAAATTTAATATAATATTTTTTTTTTTTAAAATTATTTATAATAATAATATTAAACTACTTTTTAATTATAAATTTTATATAATTATAATATATATATATTTAAATTTTTAAACTATTTTATAATTATTAATAAACTTATAAATAATTTAATAAATATTATAAATAGCTAATTTGCTTTTTATAATATTTTATAAAGCTAAAATATAATATAAAGCTTTTTTAAGCTTATTTTTAAAAGTAAAAGTATAGCTAATATAATTATATTTAATATATAAATTAAAATTAATTTATATTTTTAATAGTAAAATTTTAAAGCTTAAAATATATATTTAAATTAAAATATAAAACTTATATAAAATAAAAATATAAAGCTAATAAATTAGTTTAAATTTTACTTTTAAAACTAAGCTTATTATTTTTTTTTAATAGTTAAATTATAGCTATAAATTAAAAAAGTTTATATTATTATAATATATATTTTTTTTTTAGTTTATTTATATTTTTTAAATTTTTTATTTAGCGCTTTTTTTTTATAGTTTTTAATAGTTATAATTAAAATAGCTATATTTATTACAATTAAAATATTATATTTATAAAGTTTAATTTGTTTTTAATTTAAAGTTATTTTAAATTATATTTACTAAAGCTACTAATATATTATTAATAATATTTTTAAATATATATTTAAGCTTTAAAAATAGTTTTTAGCTTTAAAATATAATTTAAACTATTTATTGTTTTAATATAAAAATAAAGCAATAACTTTATAAAAATTAGTTATATTTTTAGCTATAGCTTTATAACTATAGTTTTTAAAATATAATAATATTTTGCTAGCTATTTTTTTTTTAGTAATAAATTATTTTTATATTAATAAACTATTTTTAAGGTTAATTTTTAAAAAATTTAAATTTATTTTATTAATTTAGCTATTTTAATACTTTTTATTAAATAATAATAGCTTATTAAAAAGTTTTTTTAATTAAATATTTTATAAATTTTTATTGTTTAATAGCTATATTTATTATATTTTTTTTAGTATTTAATAGTAAATTATAAAAATTTATAATATTATTTTATAAAAATTTAAATAGTTTTTAATAATAAAGTATAGTTTTTTTGTTATTAATTTTATATATATTTTAGTTTTTAATTTATACTAAATAATAATTAAAATATTTAAAGTATTAATTAAATAGTTAATATATTATTTTTAACTATTTATTAATATTAGCTTTAAAATATACTAATTAATAAATAAATATTTTAGTTTAGCTAATAAAAATATTATAATTTATTTTATATTGCTTTTTATTTACTAAAGTTTTACTTTTAAATAAACTATAATATTTATTTTTATAAACTTAGTTTATTTTACTAACTATATATATTATTTATTATAAAAAGTTTTTAAACTTATATATAAAATTTTTAAAAATAAATTATAATTTGTTTTTTTATTTTATTTATTTATTATAAATAAAAAATATTAATAAATATATATATTTAAATTAAATAAACTAGCTAAAGTTTAAGTTATTATTAATATATATATTGCTTTTAAACTAATTTTAATGTTTATTTAAATATTTTTTATAAAGTTTTTTATTAAAAAAGCTATTTAAGTTTAAAAATGCTAAGTTTAAGCTTTAGTTTTATAAAAAAATATAAAAAATAATAAATTTAAGGTTTTTTTAATTTTTATATTTTATAATTTTTTTATTTTTTAATTTTTTTAGTAATTTTGCTATAAATATAGCTTTAGTTTATAGTATATATATATTTAATATAGCTTTAAATTATTATTTAAAATTAAAAATATATATTATTATAAAATTATATTTTTATTAAAATATTAGCAAAAGTTATAACTATTTTAAAAACTTAGCTAAAATATTTAATAAATTTAATAGTTATAAAAAGTTTAATTATTAAAGCTATTTTTTTTTTAATTTAAATAAGTTTTAGTTTTTTTTTAATAATAATTTAGTTATTTTAATAGTAGCTTTTTATTTAGTATTTTATAAAGCTATATTAATAATTATTATAAGCAATTTTTAAATAAAAGCTTTAAAATTATTATAAAAAGTTAATAAATAAAGTTAAATATAATAAAATAAGTTAATTAACATAGTAAATATTATATAAAACTAAAGCTTAAAAAAAAAAAAAAATATAGTAAATTATAGCTAAAAATAATACTCTTTATATATACTTTTAGTAGCTAGTAACTATAGTATATAATATTAATATAAAAATATTTAAATATAATTACGTTTTAACTTATATAGGTAGCTATATATATAAGTGGTTTATATAACTACGTTATATATAAAACGTACGCTTAGTTTTTATATTATTTATAATATATAAAAAATACTTAAAGCTTTTAAGCTTATAATATTTTTTTTAAAATAAATTTATATTATTAGTTTTTATTTTATAATAATATTAAAGTTTTAAAATAACGTTATCGTTTAATTTATTACTTTATTAATTTAAAAAACTTTTTGTTTTAATACTTTTTTAATATGCTTTTATAAACATTAATAAAATTTATTATAATATATTTTATATTTAAATTTAGTAAATTTTATTTTTAACATGTTTATTACATTATTTATATATAATTTTAAACCTTTTATTAAAACTTTTATTATAATATACTTTTAGTAATTTATTATACTTTTAAAAAATCTTTTTACTTTTTATTTTATTTATATAATATAAAATTATATAAAATATTATTTTAATACTTTATAGCTTTATTATTATATAATTTACAAGCTTTTAAATGTATAATTTTTATAGCTTTTTATTTCGTTTATTTACTAAAAACCTTTTATATATTATATTTTATATATATTATAAGCATATATTTAAATAAAATAAATCTTTTTACTTTAAAATATTTAAAATTTATTTTAACTATAATTATACGCGCTCGCGCAACTTTTATTGTTTAATTTAATATTAAATTTAATAAACTTTATACGTAAATTATTACTTTAAAGTTTATTATTATGTTTTATAAAAATAGCTAACGTTAATATATAGCTACTATTATAAATAATTAAATTATATAAACTAAAAATATAATAAAAATAAATAAAGTTAAATATATAAATATATATATATATATTTAATATAACTAAAAAGTTTAATAAATTAGTTATTAATTGCTTTTTTATATATAATTTAAAAAATAAACGAATATTTAAATAAAATTTATATTTTTTTATTTATAAAAACTTAAAAGATTTTCTTTATATTTTATATAAACTTTAAATAATAAAAATAAAAAGTAATAATTATATATATTTTTAAATAAATTCATAAATATATTATAATATAACTAAATAGTTTATATTTTTAACCTTTTATATAACTATATATAATAAATTATAAATTAATACTAAAAACTTATAATGTTTTAATAAGTATTTTATGTTATAATAAGTGCATTAAGCGATGCTATAAAGTAAAAACTAATAATATAATTTAATATTAAAGTAAAAAAAAAAAAGGAATATTATAAGCCGTAAAGCTTTAAGTATTTTTATATTAAAAATTATAATATAAACGTTACGCGTATGTTTTATATATAACGTAGCTATATAAACTATATAAACTATTTTTATATAAAAACTAAATATATATATATATATATATATATAGTAATATATAAAAGTTAAAACGTAACTACTTTTTATAAATTTTAAATTATATATAAAAATAAATATAAACTTAAATTTTAATAAAATAAGTTATATACTTTTTTATTAAATTTAAATTTAATAAAATAATAATAACTATATTAATATAATATAAATAATTTAAATATTTTTTATAATTAAAAAAAATATTTATTAAGTTTTTAATACTTAAATGTTAAAAATTTTTTAATTTAATAGTAATAAATTTATAAACAATATAAATATAATTAAAATAAATAATATTAAATATAAATATAATTTAGTTTAATAATAACTTTTTAAATTATAATTATAAAGCTATAAAATTATTATAAGCTTTAACTAAAAAAATAATTTATAAAATAAATTATAAAGTATAAAACGTAGTAATAAACTAAAAAGCTATAATTTTAGTAAAAAAGTTATTAAATTTTACGTTAGGTTAGCTTATAAAAGCTATAGCGCAAAAAGATTTATTGCGTTAAACGGAGACAACGTATACGCGGCGTAGACGTGGCGAAAGTAAACGGAGTTAAATGAATAAACGCAGCGGAATAGCCGTAAAATCAGGGCAAAAGGAAATTTCGCTAGGTGTCGCAATCGAGACGCGAGCCCGTAATACGCAAACAACGTAGACGGTGAAAAGAGAAAAACGAGTGGACACAGCGAAAAAGCTGTAAAGTGTGTACAGCGAAAGGGCTGTACAAAAGGGTGCCGGACCAAAGGGTCCTGCAAAAGGTGTGGCCACAGGGGCTATAAGGGTGTAGCGAAAAGGCTACGAAGTGGTTACAGACAGCCACAAGGTGTGTTAGAACAAAAGGTCCAACAAGGTATTAAAATCATCGATAAAAGCCTGTAATACGCGGACAAAGTAAACGCAATCAACATCGAAAAGCAGCTAAATTCCACTGTAAAAGCGGTTATAAACAGCCGCAACGTAGCATTTTAGCTATAAACGTAGCTAAACTCGACCATAAAGCGGCTATACAAAACTATAAAACAACTATAATTTGCTATGAAAAAAAATAGCACGTAATAGTTATAAAGTAGTACTAAAAGCTATAAAATAGCTATAATTTACTATAAAAGGTTTAAGCTTTTAAATAAACAGTATAACAAACAAGTTAAAAATAAAACCTAATAAATATATATTTAATTTATATATAAAATACGCTTTAATAACTCCTGCTAATACTTATAGTTAAATATTAAAAAAAAAAAAGTATTATAATAAGTTAAACATTAGCGCTTTTTAAAAAACCTTAATATTATTATAATAAGTATATTAAACAATATTATAAAATAAAAACTAGTAATATAATTTAATATTAAAGTAAAAAAAAAAAAAAGAATATTATAAACTAAAAAGCTTTAAGTGTTTTTATTTAGTAAATATAATATAAACATTACGCGCACGTTTTATATATAACGTAGCTATATAAACTATACGTAAACTATATATATATACGTATAGCTACTTATATAAGTTAAAACGTAACTTTTTATTATATTTAAATAAAATTATAAAATAATACATTAAATAAAATTAAATATAAATAAATTTACTTTAAATATATTAATTATAATAAATATTACTTAAGTTTAAAAAGATTTAATATATATTTAACTACAATTTAATTTAAATATTTAATATTTAAATGTTAAAAAGTTAAAAAGTTATTTTTAATATATAAAAAGCGTTTAAAATATTTAAAATAAAGTAATTATAAACATTATAAAAAAAAGCTTTAATATTTTAATATTTTTACCTTTACGTTATAAAATATATATTACATTTAAAGTTAATAAAAAGTAAATAATTACTTTAATTAAAATTTAAAATTTATAAAAAGTAGTTATAATTTAACTTTTATAAATAGTTATATATATATATATAAATGGTTTATATAGCTACGTTATATATAAAACGTATGTAATGTTTATATTATATTTATTATATAAAAATATTTTTAGCTTTTTAGCCAATAGTTTTTTTTTAATAGTATTTTTTATTACTAATTTTTACTTTACGGCAACTATTTATTACACTTATTATAATATAATTTATAAAGAAAATTATTAAACATTTAAAAAACGGTAAATTTTTAAATTATTTTTTAATATATAAAAAAATTAGGTTTTAAATTAAGTATTAGGTAAGGCCGTAAGAGCAGGCACAAAGCAGTAAAATAGTTAAATCGAGGATATATTATAGAAGTGTGTGTGCAGGGGGCACACACACAGAATTATAATAAATACAAATTAGTAAGGTCCTAACCACGCTACAGGGTAGGGTGTGTAACTACAGCCACCCACGGGGGGTGGCACGGCCACACCGTGCCACACGGGCTACCCTATAAGGTGTCCTATAATTAAGTAAATATTTAAATAAGGTTTAATGTTAAAAATAAACTTATTAATTTAAGAAAAATTAAAAAATTAAATAAATAAAATAATATATTATAAAAATTATGTAAAGTATTAATATATTAACTTTATTATAAAAAAATTTATTAAGTTTTTATTTAAAATTAAAAACTTAAAAATAAGTTATATAAATTAAAATAGTTTATACTATTTAATTTAATAAATATATATTATAAACTAAAACTTACTATAAGTAAATAAATAAAAATAATATATAAAATATTTTATAAAATATATAAATATAATAGCTAGCTTTTAAATTAAAATTATAAAAATATAGTAAAATTTAATTAATAAGTTTTTTAAAATATATTTTAATAAAATATTAATTAATTTATAAATATATAATAAATATATAATATATATATATAATATTAAATATAAAAAAAATACTAAAATAAAAGGTACATTTTTAAATGTATAATTATTTTAAATTAAATAAAAACTTAAAAACTTAAAATTTTTAAAATAAAAATTGTTTAAAAAATAAAAGTAAAAAATAACATAAAAATTAAAATTTATAAACTATAATTATTTATTTATATATTAAGTTATAAAATAACTATATTATTTTTAAACTTAATAAAAAAACTATATTTTTATTAATATAATAAAAATAGTTTATATTTAATAAAGTTTTTAAAAAATTTTAATAATTTAAAAGTATAGTTATTAAATTTACATAAAAAATAAAATTAATGTTATATTAAATATATATTTTATAGGTAAAAGCTTTAAAAAACACCTTGTTATATTATAAATTTACGATAAATAAAGGAAAAAAAAAAAAGCTATTACAATAAATATATAAATTAAATATTTTATAGGTGTATGTTTATGTTTACGTGTGTTTATATAAAAAAGGTTTTATTTAATAAAAATGGGTTTTAACGGTTATATAAGTAAATATTTATATATATATAATAAAAATTACAGTGTGTAGCTAACGTAAAGCGCTAGCTTTACTAGTTATTTAATTTTAACTACCTTTTTTTTTAAAGAATTCGCGCGTTTTTAACCGGTATAAAACTTAAACTAATAGTTTTTTAATAAAAAACAATTACTTAAGGTTTTTATTACTATAATTTATTTTTAAGCTTTTTATTTTTATATTATTATAAAGAGTCACGTCTTAACCCACGTAGGTGGCTATACGTGTATATGTGTGTGTGTGGTTTGTGTGTGTGGTTTGTGTGTGTGGTTTGTGTGGCTACGTTATATATAGGACGTGCGCGTGGTGTTTGTATTATAATCGTTATATAAAGGATACTCGAGGCTCCCACCTCTGCAGTACTCTTTTTTTTTCCTTACTTTAATATTAATTTGTATTGCTAGTCTTTACTCTGCGGCAACGCTCTGCTTGCACCCGTCGTAACAATAATTAACTTAAAACATTAAATATAAAATTAAAGCGTTTAAAAAAGTAGTATATTTAAAAGCTATACTATAATAAATATATTAATATATTAACTAATTATTTATGTGTTTAATTTATAAAGCTTATATTAAAATTAGTTTAATTTAATATACTTTTAGTAATTAAATAGTTTATTAATATAATAATAAAGTTATATACTATTTTAATTTTAATATATATATTTTTTGCTATTTATAATATACATACTACTTTTAACTTTAAAAAACTATAATATATTTTAATTTATAATATATATTTATTAAAAAATATAATTAAAACTATTTAAACAATTAAAATTATAGTTTTAAATATTTATTAATATTTATTTTTTATATAAAAAGCTATTATTTTAAAGCTATGTTTTAAAGATTTATTTATTATAAAAAATAACTATTTAGCTAAATTATAATAATATAAAACAATATTTTTATAAATAATATTTTATTTAGCTTTAAATAACTTTAGTTTAGCTTTTATAAATTTATAATATATAAAATAATAGTATATTTAATGTTTACTAGAATTTTTTAGTTTTATATAACTTAAAGAGTAACTTTTATTAAAAAGCGCTATTTTTTTAAAGCAGTTTTATATATTATATATAATATAATAAAAAGTTATATAAAAACTTTATATTTTTAAAGTTTTATTTAAATACTTTAAACTAATTAAAAAACTAAAAATTAAAATCTGCTTTTAACTTTTTAATAGTGGTCTTTAAGGGGTATATGGAAAATAATAGATTAATAAAGCAAAAAGAAAAGCAAAAAAAAAGGACCAGAGATCCTTCCTTTTATATATAGGAGTACGCCCGTGCGCTTTTAAAAAGGCACGGTTTTTATAGGTCCTACGGTCGCGAGGCAATCGCGCCTGTGGCGCGTGCTTACGGCAACGCTATATACGTAGCTTACGCCTTGTGTGCAATTATATTATATGCCGCCTATTAAAGAAAGCTTTGCTGCCTTTAGCAGTCTTTCTTTTTTTTTTTTTTTAAGGCTATTATATACGCGTTTTTATATATTTCTTTTATTTTTTTTTTTAAAAGCGTTTTTAACTATATTTGCTTAGTTTTATACTTTTGCTTTTTGTTTTTTTTTGCTTTTACTAATATTGCTTAATAAGTTTTTTGCTTTTTTATAGCTTTTTTTTTGTTTTTTAAACGTTATATTTATAATTTTAGCTTTTTTATTTAATTAAATAGTTATAACTATTATACTAGCGGTTAAAATAAGCTTTAAGTATGCTTTTAACTTTATAAAAATTGCTTTTATTTTTTTGTTTAGCTTTAATAGGTTTAAAAAATAAAGTTTTTTTTTTAAATAGGTTTTTGCTAAGTATTAGCTATAGGTATTTTATAAAAATAACAAAATAAATATAAAAGTTTTTAGGAAAATTTAATTTATAAGCTAAGTTTTTTATTTATTGTTTAACTTTTTAAAAGCTAAATTTTTGCTAAAAATATTTTTGTAATAGTTTATTAAATAAATAGTATTTTTTGTATAGCTATAAATATATTTTATTTTTTAGTTAAAATTTAAGCATACAATATTTTTAGTTATATTGTTTTTTAGTAATTGTATATATAAAGTTTATAGCTAAATATATATTCTTTTATAAATAATTTTAAAAAAAGCATATGTTAAAAAATTGTTTAAGATTACAATTGCTTTTATATTTATATTTATTATTAGTTAAGGTTTTAAAAGCGTTGCTTAGTTAAAATCCAAATAGCTATTTATATAGTATAAATTATATTAATATTAAATATACTATGTTTAGGTTTTATTATAAAAAAAAAATAATATTTACTTAATTTGCTTTTAAATTTATAAAGTTATAAAATTATAAAGCTATTTTTATAATTTGGTTTTTTTGTTTAAATAAACTATTTGTTTAAAAATAGTAAGCTATAATTATAAGTAGTTTTATTTTTAAAGCTTTTTAAATGCTTTATTAAAAGCTTAATATAAATTTTTTGTTTTAATTAAAAATAATTGTTTAAAAAATGCTTTAGTTAACAAATAGCAATTGCTTTATTAATATAGTAGCTTATTTTTTAGCTATATACTTGTTATTTTTAAATACTAATATAAATTGTTTTAAAATAAAATATAATATAATTATTATTATATTATATATTTAGTAGCGCGTTAGCTTATTATTTAATTGCTATAAAGTTTTTACTGTTTTAACTTTAGGTAAAACTAATATAAAATTAATAACAATTGTTTTTATTAATAATAAATTTTTAAAATATATTAGTTAAAAGCTTTTAACTAATAATTGTTTGTTAGTTTAATTTATACTATAAACTTTATAGTATTTAATATAAGTTTTTACTATTTATATTTTATTAGCTATAGTATATAGCTTTAAAACTTTTATTATTTTTTAAACTTTTATATAATATTTTTTATTATAAATAGTTTTTAGTATTTTTTTAACTATATTATAAAATATATATAAGCGCTATATATTGTTATATATATTATAAATTAAACTATTAGCTATTAAATTAAATAAATAGCTAGTTTTTAAAAAAACTCTAATGTTTTTATTAAATTATTTAGCATTTTTTATATTAATAAAAATATAAGCATATTTTTAGTTTTTTTAATATATTCGCTTAAAATTTTTGTATATATTATTATTTATTACTGCTTTAAAAAAAATATATAATATATAGCGTTATTTTATATTATATTTAAAATAGCTAGCTTTTTAAATTGTTTAATTTTTTTTTTATATTTTTATTTATTAGTAATATTTAATAAATAGCTAAATATATTAAAAATATAGTTTAAATATTTTAAAAAGTAATAAACCTATAATTTATATTATAAAAAATATACTAAAAAATTAATTAAGCGTTTATTTATATAGTTAGTTGCTGCTATACAAAAAATAGTTTAATTAACTATGCTTTTAGTAGCAAAATAATTTGTTAAAATAATTACTAGCTATTTATTAAATTAAATTATAGTATATAGCTTTTTAGCTGTTTATATTAAGCAAGCAATCTTTATTTTAAAAAGGCTATATTAAGTTTTTATATTAAATAAATATTTGCTTAAATATATAACCGGTTATATTTTAGCTAAAAAAATTATTTGCTTTAAAATTTAATTATAGCTAAAAATTAAATAAAACACTATTATTTTAAATTTTTTTTATAATAATATATTAACCTAAAAAAATAAAGTTTTAATAAAGTTATAATAATATAAAATAGTTTTTTTATAAATTATATTTTATATAGCTATAAATAATGCTTTTTTTTAGCAGTAAGTTTATAATAAATTAATTATATATATATTTTATATTTATTAAGCTTTTTATTTTTAATGCAATTTTTTTTTTTGCTTTTTGCTAAAAAAGCTAATTTATGTTTTTATAAAAGCTTTAATATTTTTATATAATATAGTATAAAGTTATAAAAAAAGCTAGTTGCTTTAATATATTGTTTTAAAACTTTTAGCTAGTTAAAAAAAGCTAAATTATAAAAAGCTATAATATAACTTTTTATATTTATTAAATTAAAAATGTTTATTTAAAAGCTTAATAAATTAATAAAAAAGTATTTAATAAATAACTTAATTAAAAATATTATAATATTTTTTTTTTAAAACAAACTAAATATTATATATAAATATTTTTTATATTTTTTTACTAAATATAAAAATATAACTATATTATTAATAAAAGCTTTATAATAACTTTTATAATTTTTAAACAAATTATTTATATATTTTTAAATATATATTAAACTATTATAAAAACCTATTATAGCTATATAGTATTGCTTAATATTTTAAAAGCTAATAACTATAAAGCAATTTTTATAGTTAAAATAAACTAAAAACTAGTAAAAAATATAATAATATTTATAACTATTATATAGCGCTTTTTTTTTAATAAAAAAATAACTTTAGCTTATAAAAATAATAAATAGTTATTAAATATAGCTATTTTATTAAATAAATATAAATTTACTATTATTTTATTTTTATATTTTATAATTTTTATTAGTTATATTTTGTTTAATATAGCATATTATATAATAAATATTAAATAAATAAATAGTATAAGCTTATTAATAAAGTTTATATATTTTTGTTTATATAATTTATTATAATATTTATTTAATATATTTATATTTTTATAACTAAAAAAATAAAAGCAACTATTTATTTTAGTATATTAATTTTGCTAGCTTTTTATAAAAGGTATTTTTATTTGCTTTTTAAAAAAAATATTAACTATACTTTTATTTTTTTAAATATTAAACAACTTAATAATTTATTAAAATTTTTTAGCTAAAAATATTTATTTAGTATAAATATAAATATTTGCTTTAGTTTTAATTTTAAAAAGGTTTATACTTTTTTTAATATTTAAAATAAATTATACATTAAATATTTTTAGCTTAATAAGTTTTAGTATTAATATAAGTTTTAAACTACTAAAGTTAGTACTATTAGCTTAATTTATTATAGCAGCAATTTTATTAGTTAATAATATATTAAAAATAAAAAAAGCTAGCTAAATAATTATAAAATTAATAATTTTATTTAATATAAATATTTTTTTAAATAAAATAAATTCTATAATAATAGCAGTAATAATAAATATAATTTTAAATTTATAATTTATATATATTAGTAGTAAAGTTATATTAAATATTATTAAAAGTATTTTTAAAAAAATATTTGTTAAAATATTACTAAATATTATAAAAGTTATAACTTTAGTTATTTAACTAAGTTTATTTATAGCGCTAGTTATTATATTAGCTATATAAGCAAAAGTTTATAACGTTTTTTTAAATAATACTAAAAAATAATTAATATTTTTATTTTTATAAATTATGCTTATTTTTATTTTTTTTAATATTTTAATATATTTGTTTAAGCTATTAATTATAAGTATTATTTATAGCGTTTATATATTAATTAATATATTTATTGCTGCTAGCACTATTTTAAAAGCTATAAAATAAAAGTTATAATTAATAAAAAAAAGTTTATAGTTAATTATTATATAAGCTAACTTTTTGCTTTTAAAAGCTATTTTTTTTTTGTTTGTTATTTTTTTTATATATTTATATACTTTTGCTTTAACTTTAAATTTTAACTAAAAATTATTAAGCAGTAAAAAGAAAATAATGTTTATTTTATAATATATTATTACTTTATAAAAAAAAAAAAATTATTTTTAAAAAGCAATTTAGCATTAAAATTTTTTATAACTTATTTTTTTTTATAAAACTTTTAAATTATAAGTTTATTTTTATTGTTTGTACTTTTATAATAAAATATAAACTTTGTTTATTTTTTAATTTTAATTAAGCTTAGCTTAAATTTTTTAGCATAATATATACAAAGTTTAGTTATATGCTTTAAAATATTAAAAAAAATATATTTAATAAAAGTAATTTTTATGCTTAGGTTAGTATAAACTTTAATATTTTTGCTAGCTTAAAAAGCATATAATTTAAAGTATAAATATATATATTATAACTAAATAATATTTTTTTTTAAGTTATATATTAAAGCTTTTTTAACTTTAAAATTTTTATTATAAACTAAAGTTCTTGCTATACTAAACTAAAAAAGTATGCTTATATTTTAAAGCTTTTTAAGTTTTTAAAAAGTATTTTTTTGCTATATTATACTTTTTTTTATAAAAGTATAATAAATAAAATATTTAAAAAAAGCGTTATATAAAATAAAAGTAGTTTTATAATAACTATATATTTTTTTTTTAAAATTTAGCAAAAAAATAGTAAAAAGTTTTTTAAGCTTAATTTTTAGCTAATACTTACTTAAATATATATATTGTTTGCTAAAAGTATTAAATTTAGCATAGTAATAATAGCAAATAAGCTTTAAATTAAACTAATAAACTATTTTAAATATATTAAAGTTTTATTTATTGCTTAACAAATAGCAGTTAATATAACTATTGCTATTTATTTTAATAGCGAAATAAACGCTACAATTTTAATTATTATTTTTATTTTTTTTTTTTTATTATATTTATTTTTATTAGGCTTATTATAATTGCTATACTAATTATATTAATTGCTTTATTTATTATAACAATTATTTTTCTAGCTATTTTGCTAGTTATTATAGTAATTACTACAACAATTACTATAACAATTATTACGCTAGTTATTATAGCGTAAGCTTTTAGAACTATTATAGCTTTAGCTTAAACTATAATAGTAGTTATAGTTTTTATATTAGTTATAGTTATAGTTATAATTATATTTGCTTTAGTTTAATTATTTTTAGCTACTATAATTGCTATAAGCGCTATTATAACTAGTAAATTTATTAATAAATATATTTTACTTGCTACAATAATACTAGTATTTTTGCTGTTATATACTTTTTTAAAATAATAAAAAGCAATTAAAGCTATTTTTTAAAAATAAAGCAAAGCTAATATAATATTTTTTAAAATAAAAAGTATAAATTTTTTTACTAATAATTTTTTTAGCTAAATTTTATATATTTTTATATATTTTTTTAATAGCTAATATATATTTTTTTAATATTTAGTTTTTTTTTAAAAGCTTTAAAAACTATTTAAAGTTTAAGCTTATATTATTATAAATTTAAAATATTGTTTTTTGCTAGTTATAATTATTTTTTTTTATAATATTTATTGCTTAAATATAATAAAGCTTTTTTTATATATATTATAATAAAATATACTTATTATAATATATATTATAAATAGTAAGTTTGCTTTTTTTAAATTTTTTTATTATAATAAAAAAGTTTATAGCAAATTTTTTTTTAATTACTTTTTTAATTTTATTAAACTTGCTTTTATAAAATAGCTTTTTATAAATATTATTTAATTTATTATTTTATTATAAAACTATAAGTTTAGTAAATAAAGTTTAAAATAAAAATAAAATTTAGCGTTTATATAAAAATTTAATATTAAAATTTTTTAAAAAAAATTTTATATAATTAATAAACAAATAAACATTTATAAAAATAATATTTTTTTTTTAGTTATAACTTTTAAGTTATTTAAGTTGTTATAGCTAAAGTTAAAAGTTTTAATTTTTTTTTATTTAAGCTTAGCTATTTTATTTTAAATAAATATTAAGTTTTAAATATAAAGTATTTTATAATAGCTTTTATAACTATAGTATAAATAGTTAAAGCAGTTTAAATTATTATTAAAGCTATTAAAATTACTACTTTTGTTTATTATAGGTAGCTTAAAACCTTTTTTTATTATATTTTTTATATTAATAAAGTTTTTATAAGTACTATTATAAATAGTAAACAAATTAATAACTAAAAAGTTAAAAAAGTTAAAAAGTTTTTTATTGTTTAAAAAAATAAGCTGCTAAATAAAACGTTTGTTAATTTTTTTTATTATTTTATTATATTAATTTAAAATATTTATAATATTGTTTATAAACTTTTTAATATGCTATATAGCAACTTTTAACTAAAACATTTTATTTTTTAATATTTTTATTATTATTTGCTATTATTTAGCATTTTTATATAAATATTTAATAGTATATATATTAAAGCTTATAATTTTAAAGTTTTTATATATAGTTAGCTTAGCGCTTATAATATATAATATTTATTTGCTTAATAATACTATATATAATTTTAATTTAGTTATAGCTTTAAAAAAAAATAGTAGTAAAATGTTTAATAAGCTTATAAATAAGCTTAAGCTTAGCTTAAAGCTATTTTTTACTAGCATTTTATTTAGTATTTTAAATATAATATAAAAAAGTAAAAAATATAGTATAATAAATAGCATAATATAAAATAAAAATAAAATATATTACTATACTTTTATAAATAATAAGCTAGTATAAAAATTTTATAACGTTTATATTATTAAAATAGCTAAAATATAAAAATATATTGCTAAGCTTATATATTTTATAATTATATTTTTGTACGCTATATAATATATTTTTATAGCAATTGTTTACTATAACTAGCTACTATAATAATTTATAACTAGCTAACTAATTAAAAGCTTTAGTTTTAACAAAAAGTAAAATATTTGTTAAATTATTATTTTAATAATTATGCTTTTATATTTTATATTAGTATACTTTTATAATAATCGCTTGTTATAACTAGCTATTTTTATAAAATATAATTAGCTAATTGCTAAAAGTTTTAAACTTAATAAAATAAATATATATATAAAATAAATATTTATTAAAATATATAACTTATAATTTAATTAAAGCTAAAATAATAATTTATATTTAATAGCTTAGTAATAAACTTAATTAAAGTAATATATAATTAAATATACTTCAGCCGTTTTTAATTTAAAGCTGCTATAAAAAAAAATAGTAAAAATAATCTTTAAATAGTTTAGTAATAGTTTAGTATATTTTTTACAATAAAATAAAGTAAAAGTACTATTTAATAGTAGTTTTTAAAAAGTATATAAAAAATAATAAATTAATAAAGCAAAAAAAAAAGCGAAAAAAAAGAACTAGAGATTTTTCCTTTTATGTGTAAGAGTGCGCCCGTGCGTCTTTAAAAAGGCATGGTTTTTATAGGTCCCACAGTTGCGAGGCAATCGCGCCCGTGGCGCATGCCCACAGCAACGCCACACACGTAGCTTATACCCCGTGTGCAATTATATCACTTTTTTTATAATAAATATATTAAAAGTATTTACTTAAAAGCCTAATAATTTTACTAGTTATTATAGTAATCTTTTTTATTTATTTAAAGTTTTTTTTAATTTGCTTATTTTATAACTTTTGCTTTTAAACTAACTAAAAATATATTGTTATATTAGCTTATTATTATTAAACCTATTAAAAATACTAAAGTTTATTTTTTTTCTTTTTTTTTTAAAGTTTACTTTTATTTTAATTATATATTTAAAATATAAAACTCCTTTAAAATATTAAGCAACTTAAAAATAGTTAGTTTTTATAACTTTTACTTTATTTTTAAATTATTTAAAAGTTTAAAAAATAAGTTAACACTTAATAGCGCTAAACATAAATTAAACTTTTTTATAAGTACTAACTTTATAAATACTAAAGTTTTATTTACTTTTAATATTATTTAAAGCTTTAAAGTAAGCTTTTTAATATATAAGTTATTTTTTAAAAATGTTTTAAACATATATTAAGCTAACTTTAGTAATAATAATAAAACAAAAGTAAAAATTATATAAATAATTAAATAAATAAATTAATAAAATAAAAAAATAAAAAAAATAAAAATTTATATTTATAAGCAAATTATAAGCTTTAAAATATAAATAAAGCTATTTATACTTATTTTATTAAAAAGTATAAAACTTTATAAATATAATAAATTATTTATTACTTATATATTAACTGCTTTATTAATAACATATATATACTTAAAACAAATAAAAAAATAAAACAAAAAAATATAAGTACTTTTATTTTATAAAATAAATTAAAGTAATAAAGTATATATAAAATACTACGCTTATTAAAAAACTTTATATAAACTAAAAAATAAAGCTAGCTATAATTTTATTAAAACTTTTTTATTTAAATATAGTAATAATTATAAAATATTATTAATGTTAGTTAAACTAAATATAGTTATATTAAAGTAATATAGCTTTAAATAGTATATTTGCTTTAAAAAGTTTATAAAGTTATTAACTTAGCTATAAATTTTAACTTTTTAACTATAAAATAAATAATACATTATAAAATTAATATAAAGCATTAAAAGTATTAATTGTTAAATTAATTAAAAATTAAAAATTAATATTAATAGTTCTTTTAATAAGCTAAACTATATTTAAATAAACGTTAAAATTATTTTTCTTTTAAATATACTAAAAAGTTATACTAAATTTAACTTGTTTTTAAAATTAATAAATAAAAAATTAATATAAAAAAACTTATAAATTATACACTTAAAAAGCTATACCACATTTATTCGTATAGTTTATTAGTTAAAACAAAATAACTAACTAAAAAAAATAAAAGCAATAATTATAAAATTTACTACACTATTTAATAAAAGCTACTATAAGTAGTACTATAATTAAATTTATTATTATAATAAAGAAAAAAAAAAAAAGCTTTTTTAAGTTTTTAGCTAAAGGTAAAACCTTTAAGGAAAGCTTTTCTTTTTGGTAGGGTTATTATTACCTCTTTAAAGCGGTGCTTATAGCATTTTGCAAATGTTATAACCACGCTATAAAGTTACGGCTGTGTGGCTGGTAAAGGCTACGCTCTACGTATAGCTACGCACCGTAATTTTATTGTATACGCGTGTGGGCCCATGGCTGTAGGACTTACCTCTACTAATTAGAGCGTACCCCGCGCAAATATACAAACATATATATATATAAATACCCTATGTGCTTGTTAAAATAGCTTTTTTTTTTTATTTTTTTTTTATTATAAATTTATAATATAATATAGTATTTTTAAAAGCTTTTGCTTTTATATAAGTGCTTAGTATAATAATTTATAATTAATTTTTACTAAGGCATTAAAATTGCTTTTTTAAATATTTTTTAAACTAATAAAATAATATTTTAATAAAATAAAAATATAGAAATTTATAATAAAGTTTATTAATAAATTACTAAAATAACGCTTTAAAATATTAAATATAGTATTTTTTAAAGTAATAAGCTATTTATATTTAAAATTTAATAACTATATAATAATTATTTATTATTATAATATTTTTAAAAATATACTTTTATTGCAATAGTAGGTTAAAATAAAAAAAAAATTATAAATAACTATATAACTTTTATATTTTTAACTTAAAATTTTTTAAAATAAGTTTAAAGTTTTATTTATTTATAAAAAAACTTTTATATTAACTTAAACAATATTTATACTAATATTACTACTTTAATAAAAAAATATATAAGCTTTTATATTAAAAACTATAAACTTATGTTTTTTTTTTATTTTATTACTTTATAAAAAAAAGTATAATAGCTTAGTTTTAATAAATTAATAAATAAAAAAATTTTTATAATAATATATAAATAACTTTATATTTTTTTTTTAAAATTAAAGCATTTGTTTTATTGTTATAAGTATACTAATAGTATAATTAAAAATTATAAATTTTTTTATATAAAGCTATTTAAAATAATAAAAAATTAGTTTATTAAACTAAAAAATTTAATAATATAATATTTAAATAAAAAGCTAAAGTATAATAATAAATAATTAAAAATATAAAGTTATATATAATAAAAACTTTTTTTTAAACAAATAAAAATAATAATAATTTAGCTATTTTAAAATAAGCTTTAAATAAACTTACTACTATATATAAAAAATATAAATATATTAAAAAATAAAAAAATAATATTAATTAACAAATAATAAACCTACTAATATATAACTATAATATTATAAATAGTACTAGCTATTATTTAAATAGTAGCTTTTATAAGTTTATTAAAATAACTATTATAGTATTTTATAATAATAAAAATAAAAATATTATATGCTTTAAAATATAATATTATATAATAAAAAACTAACTATTTAATAATACTAATTAGTTTGTTAATAATATTGCTATAATAACTAATATTAAAATATATTTAAAAAAAACTACTATTAATAACTTTTAATTATATTTTTTAAATATATATTTTAAATAAATTATTATATTAATAAAACTATTAAAATATTTATAAAAAACTTACTATAATATTAATACTAAAAATAAAATAAAATTAAACTAATAAAAGCTAAAAATAAAAAAGTAATATATTTTAGTATAATTTTTTGCTTTTAAAGCTAAATTTATATAATTTACTAGTTAATACTATTTTAAAAAGTTTAAATAAAAAAAGTTATTTAAAAATAAGTTGTTTATTTATTTATATACTATTATTATATTAAAATATTTAAAGCTTAATATTATTTTTAAACTATTTATTTAATATTATATTTAAATTGCTTATTATTTATTAGTAAACAATAAAAAAAAAATAATATATGCTTTAAAAAAAAAATAGTTTTAATATTATTATTACTGCTTTATTTTTATAATTTATATATAATAATATTTAAATTTTAATTATTTTATTAACTTTTGCTTTTTTATTAACTATTAAAATTATAAAGTTTATAAAGCTTAAGCTTAATAAAATTTGCAAGCTTATTTTAAAAAGCTAATATTTTAATTATTAAAAACAAAAATATATAATTTAAAATTACCTTTATAAAACAAATAATAATAAAAAAGTATATATTACTATAATTATAACTAAATATAAAATAAAAAAAAAAAAAAATTATATTATTATTAATATAACAAAAAATTAACTTTAAAAAAACTAACGTTTTATTTAAAAGAAGTATTTTTTTAATAAAAAAGTTAAAAAATAAATAAATATTTAAAAAAATAGCTTTTTTTATATATTTATACTATAAATAATAATAAATTATTTTTAATTATTAATAACTTTTTTAAAAATATAAAAGCTAGTATATATATATATATAAGTATTTAATTTGCTAAAAAAATACTAAAACATTTAAAACTTTTTATTATAAACTAGTTTTAGTTTTAAAAAGTAATTAAATATAAAAAAAATAAAAATAAAAACTAAAAGATTTGCTAAGTTTTATAGCTAAACTTTAAAATATAAAAATAAATATTTTAATAAATATTAATATTTATTTTTAAAATATAAAATAATATTATTTTAAAAAAGTTATAGTTTACTAAATATAATATACTTTTAAATTGCTTTAAATATTAACTATTATTTTTATTAAATATATTATTAAACTATAATATAAAATATATTATTGCTATAAATAAAGCTAATATATAGTTAAAATATTTATAATACTAAAAAAATATAAAATAGTATAATATTTTAATAATAAAAAAAAAAATAATAAAAACAATAATAAAAAAAAGCATAAAAATATAATAAAAAAAAATAACTAATTTTTATACTAAAAAAAACAAACTTTATAAAAACTAACAATTTTATTAAAGCTAATATAAAAAAAATAAAATATAATTTAAAAGGTTATTTTATTTTTTTAAAGCTTTTATAGCTAGTAATAAAAACTAAACGTGCTAAAAAAAAATAAACATAAAATAATAATTAAACTAACAAAGCTTATATTAATTATAAAAAAATAGCATAAGCTAGTACTAAAAAAAGCTATTAATAAAAATAGTTACTATTAATATAATTGTTTATAAAAGTTTAATAAAAAAAATAAAGTAGCATTTTATATTTATATTATTAATATTTATAAAATAAATAAAATAATAGCTAATAAAAAAGCAAAAATTAAAGCTTTTTTAAAAAGTAAAAGTAATAAATTAAAAAAAAAAGTTTTATAACTTATATTATTTAAATATTATAACTTATTATATATATTTAACAAAGTAAATTTTAATATTTTATTGCTATATAAGCTTAATATTAATTATAAAATTAATTTTATACTAAATAAATTTTTATATAATTTAAAATATAGTTTATTATATAAAATATTTTTAAACAAATTAAAAGCTATTTATAAATATTTAATAAATAACTTAAAAAAAAATTTATTAAACTAAATAATATACTTTTTGTTTTATTAGTTTTATTTATTAAAAAGCTAAATAATAGTTTTTAATTTTATATAAATTATTATAAGCTAAACAAAATTATTTAAAAAAATTAATATTTATTACTTTTTATTAAAAAAACTTTGTTTTAAATTATAAAAGCAAAAATTTTTACTAAAATAAATATATAATAAGCTTTTTATTATATATAAATAATAAAAAAATATAAAAACTTAATAACTTTTTATATTTAATATAGCGCTTATTAATATAAAATGCTATTTTTTAATTTAACTAATAGTTTTATTATATTTTAAAAGTTTATTAATAATATATTATTTAATTATTTTAATAATTTTTATAGTATATATATAAATAATATACTAATTTATTTTAATAATTTAAAAAATTATAAACGTTATATAAAAATAATACTATAATAACTATATAATATTAGCTTATAAATTAATTTAAAAAAGTTAAAGTTTTATATTATAAAAACTAAATTTTTAAAATATATTATAAGTATTAAAAATATTTGCGTTAATTTTATAAAAGTAAATATAGTATAAAATTAGTATTTATTTATATTAGTTAAAAAAATATAGTTATTTTTAAGCTTTTATAACTTTTATTATAAAATTATACCTAAATATAGCTAAATAGCATCTTTTTTTATTAGATTAACTTAAAAAAATATACTTTTTATTTAAATAAAATAATATAATAAAGCTTTTATTAGTTTAAAAAAAGCTTTAACTTTAGTATTTTTATTAAAATACTATAAATATAATCTATTAATTTATATTAAAATAAATATATTTAATAAAATAATAGCTAAAATAATATTTTAGCTATATAATAACTAATAATACTTTATTATATTTTATTTTAAAACTATATATAATACTAAATTAAATTATAATATTTATAATTAAAAACTATTTACTATAACGTTTATATTTAAAAAATAAAAACTAAAATTAATAAGTTAATAAAAAAAGCTATTTATAGTTATTATAAACTATTAAGCTTTAAAATATTTTAGTAAAAAATAATATTTAAATTTATATTAAATAAAATAAGCTAATTTATTTATTAATTATAACTTTTTAATTATATATTATTTAAAAAAAAATAATATAGTTGCTAATTTTTTATTATATAAACAAAAGAATTTTATTATATATAAAAAAAAAAAAATATATTGCTACTTTATTATATTTGCTTTAATATATAGTAGTATAACTTTTACTAAATATTTATTTATAATATAAATAGCTGTTTTAGTTATATTTTATATACTAAAAATAACAAAAAAAAAAAAATCTTTATAAAAATAAAAGCGCTTAAAATACCTAAAGGTATAATTTTTAAAAAATACGCTTTAATTAAAAAATTAATATATAAAAACTATATAAACTTAAATATAAATATTTATTATTAAAAAGTTTACAAAAAACAAAAAAATAACCTATAAAAAATAAAAAAACAAGCTTAGTATTTATAATAAATGCTTTATAATATTTAATTTTTTTTTACTAAAAATATAGTTAATTTATAAAATATATATATAAATATTTATAGTATATTTTAAAAAAAAATATATAAATTAGTAATAAAATATTAATAATAGCTAAAACTAAAAAATAACTATAATACTTTTATAGCTAACTATAAAAAATATAAACTAACTAAAATTTTAAAAAATAAAATATTTAGTAAGCTAATATTACTATTTATATTAAATTATATATAAAAGTATTTTATTATAAATTTTAAGCAAATATTAAAAAATAAATATAAGTTTAATAATACTTTAGTTATAGTTAATTAGCTAAATAAAAAATTATAAATAATTTTTTATACTATAAATATAATAGCTAAAAATATAATATATATATATTATAAAAGCTTTTTTTATATATTTAAAATATTTATTACTATTATTTTTAACTATAAATTTTAGTTTATTTTAGCTTTTATAAATAAATTATATTAACTATTAAAAGTAATTTATATTTTAGTATTTATAAAATACTATAAAATTATTAATTAAGCTAAAATTATAAATAAATATTTAAACTAACGCTTAAAGCTATATATAAACTATTATTAAAATAATTAGTTTAAATATATATTAGTAATAAACTATATATAAATATTATTATTATATGCTTTAATAAATATATTACTTTTTAAAATTAAAATAAGTTTTTTTATGCTTTTTTATTTTAATTAAAAAAACTAAACAAAAATAATAAAAAAAAATAAAAAGAACTATTTATATAAAAAAAAAAGCTATATAAGCATATATAAAAAAAGCATAAAAAATTATATAATATATAAAGTTAGCTTAAAAATACTTAAAATATAGCTAAAAAAAAATAATATAATAAGCTAATTAAAATTACTATAAACTTAACTTTAATATAAAAAATTATATACTAATTTTAAAAAAGCGCTAGTTTTAAAAAACTAATGGTTTTTTTAATAAATTTAACTATTTAATAATACTTTAAAAGTTTAAAATTATTAAATATAATAATAATACTTTTACTTTTAATATTTTTTTGTTATAAAAAGCTATTAATTAATTCTATGCTAACTAATTATAATAATATTCTAATAATTTTTTGCTAAAGCAAGCTATTAAAAACTTTAAAAAAAAATAATTAACTTTAAAAGTAAAAAAAAAAGTTTATAATAAAAAATATATATACTTTAAAATTATATTACTATAAACTATAATACTAAATAAACTAAAAAAATAAAATTATAATAATAAGTAGTATTTAGCAAAAAACTTTAAAAATATTTTATTATAATTAAAATAATTTTATAAAGAAAACTTTAACGCTATAGGTTTTTTATTATAATTAAAAGTATAGCTAAAAATAGCTAAAAATAATAGGTTTAAAAAGTTATATATAGAAAATAATATGCTATAAATAAATAAAAAAAAAAATATAAAGCATTGCTATGCTTAAAATAAATTAAACAAAAAATTAATAATATTAACTAATAAAAAAATACTATAATAACTTAATAATAAAAAGCTTAAAAATAAATTATAAAAGTAAAAACCTAAAGTAATTTTTCCTTTTACTAAAAAGCTATTAGTTTAAGTTTTATACTAGTTAAAAACGCTTAATTTTTTTAAAAAAAGGGTAGTTATAACTATATAGCTAGTAAAAGCTATACTTTACGCATAGCTACGCACTATAATTTTATTATATATATATATAGGCCTATAGCTATAGGACCTACCCCTACTAATTAAAGCGTACCCCGCGCAAATATACAAACATATATATATATAAATACCTTGTGTGCCTGCTAAAATAGCTTTTTTTTTTCCTTTTCTTTTTTATTGTAAATTTACAATATAATACGGTATTTTTAAGAGCCTTTGCTTTTATATAAGTGCTTGGTATAACATATAGCTTTATTAAAGCTATACTTTATATTAAAGTGTATTATAAATAATAGTTTAATTTTATTTTATTATAAAAAATATATTAAATTATTATTAAACTATTAAAAGTTTATTTTTATTATGTTTTTTTATAATAACGTAAAAGTTATTAAATATATTTACTTATATTATTTTAATTAAACTTTTTATTAAGTTATTAATATATATTATTATTTTAGCTTATTAAATTATTTACTTTAATAAATATTTAATATTTATATACTAAGTAAAGGTAACTAAGGGTAGTGCTGGTAATTGAGTGTATTATTATAATAAGGAAGGAAAGAGAAGGACTTCCTTAAGTTTCTAGCCGAAGGCAGGAGCCTTAAGGAGGACCTCTCCTTTCGGTAGGGCCACTGCTACACCTCTAGGGCCGCGCCTATGGCTCCCTTCGGGTGCCACAGCCACGCTGTCGCACTGCAAAGGCCACACCCCGTACCGGAGTGTGTTAATACTTTTTATTTTATTTTATTAAGTTTAAAACTTTTAGTAATTAACTAGTTATATTTTATAAAAATAATTAATTATAATAAAAATATTTATATAAATATAAAAATATAAAATATAAAAATATAATTATTAAAATAATAGCTTAATAGTTATTTTATTTTTATTAAAACTAAATCTTTTAATTTATTAACTAGTTATATTTTATTATAATACTTAATTATAATAGGCAATTATTATTAAAGTATTTTATAAAAAATATAAAAATAAAATTATAAAAGTATAAATTTAATAAAATACTTTTATATTTTAGTTATTTTAATAAAATAAATATTATAAATTTTTATGTTAACTAATTATTTATAAAAATATAGTAATACTTTTTTTTATATTATTTATTATATTATACTTTTTATTATTATATTTAAAATATTAAATAAATTATTAATAAATTACTTTATATAAAACTTTAGTTTTATAAATATAACAAATATTTTATTATAATTTTTATAAAAAATAATAATAAAGTAAAAATTATATATATTATTATTAGCTAAATAAATATTTTATTTTATAAAAATTAAACTTTTATTTAATAAAAAGCATAAAATAATTAAGTTTAAAATATATAGTATTAAATATTTATCCTAAAATTTTAAATATTAATAAATTATAATAAAAATACTAAAAATAAAATCTTTAAATTAAAAGTTATATTTTAATTTATTAAAAAGTTTATTAATAATATTATAAATATTTTAAGTAAATATATTAAAATTGTAAAAATTAACAAATGTTTAATTATTTACCTTTGTTTAATAAAAAACTGTTTTTTAAAAGTATTAAACTTTTAAATTTTAAATTATTAAAAATATAATTTATAAAGTTTTAGCTTTAATACTACGTAATTATTTAAATTTTATAAATTTATAAAGCTTAATTAAAAAAACTTTAAATTTTGTTTATTATATAAAAAAAACACTTTAATAGTTTAAATTATAATTTATTTCATTTATATTATTTTTATTATAACTAAAAAAAATTATTTTAAAATATTTTATATTTAAAAATTAATATTTGCTTAAAATAAAACTATTAAATTTAAACATAAAAACATTAGTTTATTAAATTTAAATTATAATAATTTTAATAATTTTAAAGTTATAAAAAAAATAGTATTTTTTTTTTATTTATTTATTTATTAACTGTATAAAATTATTTTATATAAATATTAAATTATGTTTTTAGATTAAATTTATTTTTATTAAATTTATAGTTTTATATTAAAATAATAAATTAAATAATATTTATAAACATTTAGTTTATAAAAGTAAATTTAAAAAAATTAAAAATATTAATAAAAAATAGTTTATTATAAACTTTTTATTATAATAAAAAAATTAAAAAGTAATAAACTTATTATTAATTATATATACTATAATAAATATACTTTATTTTAGTTTATATAAAAAAGACTTTTATATATTTAAGTTATAAAAATTATAAAAAAAATATATATATTTAATAAAAACCTATAATTTAAATTTAATATAATATAAACTTAAATTTAAAATTATTTTTTAGCTACGTAAAAAAATTAAGATTTAAAATAATATATTTTAGCTAGTAAAAAAACAAATAAAAATAAATAAAACTTAACTAAAAGGTTAATTAATAAAAAAATATTATAATAGCTTTAGTTTATTATTAACTAGTTTTCGCGATTTATTATGATTTTAAAATGGTATATAATAAAAAAACTAATATTTTTATTATAAAAATATATTTATTAATAAATTTATTAGTTAAAAAATATTAATATTAGCTATAGTAATAAAAAATATTTTAAATATAATAAATATAATTATAAGTATTATTAAAGCTTAAGTTAAAGCTATAATAGTTTTAACTATAAAACTATATATTATAGTAATTAATATAACTATAATAGTTAATATAATAAATATTATAATAATTATTATAATAAGTAATATAATTAATATAATAATTAATATAAATTTAATTATAATTACTATAATAAAAAAATTATAATGTTTATTATATTATAACTTAATTAAATAATAGTATAAAAATAAACTATTATTTATTAAATAATTAATAAAACTTTAATATATTTAAAATAATATATAAATTTTGTGTTAACTTTATTTATTATTAATATTTTATTAAATTTAATATTTTAAATAAATAAATTATATATTTAAATAAATATTAACTACTAGTTAAATTTAAAAAGTTTGCGGCGATTTTTTTATTAAGTTTTATTAAATAAATATATAAATATTTAACTTATTACGCTTTTACTTAAAAAAAATAAAATATAATAAAAAACATTTTTAAAAAGCTTAAAAAATAAAGTTATTACTTTATAATAAAAAGTTTAATTTTAAAAAAGCTTTAATATATATTTTATAAAAAAAACTACTTAGTTATAATATATATATTTATGTTTTAAAATATACGCTTTTTAAAAAAAGAAAATATAAAAGTTTATATTAATTAAAATATAAAAAGTATTTTTATTAAATATACTTTTTTAATATATTGTTATACTAGGCTTTAATATATTACGAAGGCAAGGCTTTAGATTAAATACCGTGTTATATTGTAAATTTACGATAAAGAGGAAAAAGAAAAGGAAAAAGCTATTCTGGCAGGCACGTAGGGTATTTGTGTGCGTGTGTGTGTGTTTGTGTGTTTGCGCGAGGTGCGCTCTAATTGGTAGGAGTGGGTCTCCACGGCTGCGTGCTTACCCACGTGCGATAAAAATTACGGTGTGTGGCTAAAGTAGGGCGCAGGCTCCACCAGCCACCTAGCCGTAACTTATATTAAAATATATAATTATATTATAAATTTATTAAATTAAAACCTTTAAACTAAGTTTAATTAAAATTAAAAAAAATAAAGTTTATATTTTATTATAAAAATATTAATAATAATAAATAGTTTATAATATAAAAACTTTATAAAAAAGCTAAATTATATTAAATTTTAATATTAAATTACTTTTTAAAATTAATTTTTTTTTATAATATAAAAATATATTATAAAATAAACTTTATTACTTTTTTTATTTAGTAATTTTTAAGTTTAAATTTAATGTTAAAGTAAAAATTTTAAAGTATATATAAAATATAATAAATAAAACAAATTACTTTTAAAAGCTAAAAATTAGCTAATATAATTATTAATAATAAAGATTTATTTATAAACTATAGCTTTTATTTTATAGTTTTTAAAAATATATTAATTAATATATAAAGTTTATAAATTATACTTATAATTAATAATATAAATAAATATATTAAAATATTTAAAAATATAAAAATAAAAATGCAAGTTATTTTTTAATAATATTAAAAATATAAAATAAAAATTTATTTATATAGCTATTATTATAGCTAATATAGTTAATAAACTAAAATAAGCTATTAAAAATATAACTTTTATAATATTTAAATATATTTTTAATAACACTAACTATATTTTTATTTTTAAAATATATAAATTATAAATATAACATTTTATTTATTATTATAATTATAACTATAAAATATATTTTATTTAAAAATATATTTATTTTAAATAAAGTTATTAATTTTATAATTGTTTAATTGTTTTTTTTTGTTTTTATTATATTTTTAACTAATTAAATTATTGCTATAATAAAGTAAACTATTAATTTTATACTAGGATTTATAAAGGTAGCTATATAGCTAAAAGTTATAGCATAAGCTTTTAAAGGTTAATAGTACTAGCTACCTAGCGAACTTTTTAGGTTTTTATAAGCTTGTTTATTATATATATATAAAGGTTTACTTTATAAACTTATATAATATATTTTTTTTAATTTAAAACTTAGTTTTTTATTTAATACTTTTATATTTATAACTATACTTATTATATTAATTTAAATAGGTTAAGCTTTATATTTATCTTTAAACTTATAAACTTAAAAATAATTAACATATAGTTTATTTTAAGTTTTAAAAAACATAAATTTTACTAATAAATATTATAATATAAATTATATTAAAAAGTTTATATTATTTATTAATTTAGTTTTTATTATATAATATATTATATTAAAATAAATATCATTAATTAAACTAATAAAATATAAAAATAAAATAATAATAAATTTATATTTATTAAATATACTTATTATATTTAATAATTTTTTTTTATTATTATAAGCTAAAATTATTTTTTTGTTAGTTTTTTAATTTATTTTAAATATAAAAACTACTTTATTATTATTAATTTTTAAAACATATAATAGTATTATATAATAATAATAAAGTTTTATAATAGCTTAATATACATTTAAAAAAATATAAATAATTTATTTAAAAACTATAAAATTATTATAGTTTTATATATAATAAAAAATATAAAAAATATTTATATATATTATTTAATAACTTTAATATTAAATACTTTTTAGTTAATTTATAAAGCTTTTAAATAAATATTTTTAAGTTAATAAATATAAAAAAGCATAAAGTAATATTTTATAACTTTGCTTTTTAAAATAATTAAAAAATTTAAAACAATTTATTAATATAATAAGGTTTTTTATAATTTAATATTATATTTTATAAAAATATTTAAACTATTATAAAAATATAAAGTAGGTGTATTATTAAAAGAAAAAAAATTATATTAAAAATAATAAACTAAATGTAATACCTGGCACAACAAAACGAAGGCAGGGCTCTAGCAATAAGTGCTATATTGTATAGAAATCTACAGATAAGAAAGAAAGGAGAAAATATCTACACAACGAGGTCGTGGGGGTTGTTTTAACCTCGAGGCCTATAGGGGTCTATAGGGCTGTTTGCCTACGTGCGTGTTTGTGTGTGTGTGCGATCACGGTGGTGTGGCTAAGGTGGTGTGCACAGCCCCCACTAGCTATCCAGCCGTGACTTTAAATAAAAATAATTTTATATATTATAATACGTATATATTTTAATATAGCTTTTAATACTTTTTAATTATTTTAATTTTATTATAACTTTTTTAAAATATTATAAAATAAATAATACGCTTTATATATTTTTATTTAAAATATAATATAATATATTATAAGTTAAAAATAAAAACAACTTTATAATACTTAATTATATATTTTATTAATAATATTTTAAACTAAAAAGCTAATAAGTTTATATTATATTGTTTTTTAAAGAAATTATTAAATAATTAGCTAATAAATAACATAAAATTATTATATTTTTAATAAAAGCTAAACTATTAATATTTTTATAAGCTAGTAAAAAAGCTTTATATATTAGTTAATTATTTAATAAACTTAAAATAAAGCTAAATAATTAAAATATATTAATTTAATTTAAAAAGATTTAATTATATTATTAAGGTTTTTTAAAAATAGTTTTATTATATATTAAATTATAATATATATATATTTATAGTTATTAGTTAAAATAAAAATATAAAAAAAAGCTTTTAAATAAAATATATAACTATTAATTAAATAATTATAAATAAACTAAAAAAAAAATTATTAGTATAAAAGTAAATTAATTTTTAAATTAATTAAAGCTTAATAAATTTTTAGCTTAATATTACGTTTTTAAAAGTATATAAACTTATATAAAAATTTAAAAGTAGTTATTAACCAAAGTGTTTTTAAATTAAATATAAACTAATTATAAGTTATTAATATTTAAAAAAAGCTTAAAATAATTAACTTTTAATATTTTAAGATTTTTAAGCTATAAATACTTTAATAAAAAAATAAAAACTAAAAATAACTATTAAAAGTAATAATTTTACTATTTAAATAATTAACGTTTATTTTTTTTTAAAAAAAAATAAACTATTGTTTATAATATTACTTTATAAATAATAAAAATACTAATAATAAATATAACAAAAAAAATATAAGTAATAAAATAAACATTAATAAAGTGATTTAATTGTAGTTAAAATAATAACTAATTAAAAAAATTTTAAAAAATTTTTAATAAATATATTTAAAAATATAATATTAATAATATATTTTATTATTTATTATTTTTATATAATTATTAATTAAATAGTTTTAAAAAATATTATAAATATATTATAATTATAATATTTTATAATAAACTATTAACCTTTTTAATTTTTTATAAAACATATTTATAATAAATATTAAACTAATATATAAAAATAATATTAACGTTAAAATTAAAATTATTAAAATTATATATTAAAAATAATAATAAATAAACTAAATAAATTTATTAATGTAACAATAGGTGTAAGCTAAGCGTTGCCGCAAAGTAAAAACTAGCAATACAAATTAATATTAAGGTAAAAGAAAAAAAAAAGAAGTATAACAGCTATAAAAGCGTTATATATTTTTTATATAGCAATTATAATATAAACACTACGGGCACGTTTTATATATAACGTAGCTATATAAACCATATATTAACCACCTATATATATAAACCACACATATATATAGTTACTTATATAAATTAAAACGTAACTATTTTTTATAAATTTTAAATAAAAAAGTTGTTTGTTTTTTTATTAACTTTAAATTTAAAATACTTTTTATAAAATAATAAGAAATATTTAAATGTTTTATAATTAGTTCTTTTATAATATTTATAATTGTTATAATTTTAATATTTAAATTATTTTTTTAGTATAAAAAATATAGCTATTTAACCTTTTAATATTTAAAAGCTAGCAATTTTTAGTTTAAAGTTAAAAAAAACTTTATATTAATAAAATTAATTTAAATTTAGCTAATATTTATTATAATTAATATATTTATAATAAATATATATAAATTTAAGCTTTTTTAATATATTTTTATATAATTTTATTATATAATTTTTATATTTTTTATTTAATTATAATAATATAATAATAAAATTATTATTAATTTTTAGTATAAATTTATAGTTATTAATTTTATTTTATAGTTTATTAAATATAGTTATATAAAAGTTTTAAATATATAAAATGTTTAGTTATATTATAGTTTTAGCTTTTTAGTTATATTTTTTTTAATTTATAAAAAAAATATATATTAAATAATTATTTTTTATTTTTATTATTTAAAGTTTATATAAAATATAAACAAGTTTGTTTTAATTATTATAAATTTAAAACAATATAAATATTATTTAAATATAGTTTTATTTATTAAATAATATATAAAAAAGCTATAAATAAACAATTCATTAAACTTTTTAGTTAAATTAACTATATATATATATAAATTTAACTTTATTTATAGTAATTATATTTTTATTAATTTATAATTTACTTTATAAAAGTAATAGCTATAAATTATATTTAGCTAAACTAATAAATAAAAAAAAGTTTAATAATATAAGTTAAAGTTTTTAAAATATAGTAGTAAACTATAAAGCAGTAATTTATATATAAAATTTAATATTTTAAATTTAAAGCTTATTAAATTTAATATTAAATTAAGCTATAAAAGTTATACTAACGTTTTTAATTATAGCTTAAATTAAGCTTTAAATATATTAAAATAAACAAGTATTAATAATATTTAAATATAAACTTATATTATATAAACAAAATAAATAGTAAAAAAAAAAACTTAATAAATAAATATAATAAATAGCTATAAAAGTAGGTATAAATAGCAATAAAAAAGTACTAAAATAAAATTTAATAAAAGCTTATAATATATAAACAAAGTTTATAGTAAAAATATTAAAAAGCGGTTAAATTTAGCTATAAAATAGTTATAAATAGCTATAAAACAACTATAATTTACTATAAAAAACATAGCGCGTAATAGCTATAAAATAGTAATAAAAGCTATAAAACAGCTATAATTTACTATAAAAAGTTCAAACTTTTAAATAAATAATATAGCAAGCAAATTAAAAATAAAACCTAGTAAATATATGCTTAATTTATATATAAAATAAGCTTTAATAATTATATTAATGCTTGTAGTTAAGTACTAAAAAAAGAAATATATAATAAATAAAGGACTAGTACTACCTTAAAGACCTTAATATTATTACAACGGGTGCAAGCTAAGCGTTGCCGCAAAATAAAAACTAGCAATACAAATTAATATTAAAGTAAAAAGAAAAAAAAAGGAGTACGGCAGCCGCGGGAGCGTTACATATCCTTTATATAGCAATTATAATACAAACACCACGTGCATGTCCTACATATAACGTAGCCACACAAACCACACACAAACCACCCATATATATAAACCATACACACATACAGCCACCCACGTAAGTTAAAACGTAACTATTAATAAGTTTATAAAAGTTAAAGTAATAATAATAATAATAATAATAATAATAATAATAATAATAATAATAATAATAATAATAATAATAATAATAATAATAATAATAATATAAATAAAATATAAAAAGTAATTAAAATAATAATAATAAAGCTAACTAGTTAAATATATTAAAAAAGTAATAAAAGTTTTAATTTCATTTATATTAAATAAAAATAAATTAATACTAAAAAGCTTATAAATTATAATTTTTATTTATATATAATATATTTATTAAATAAAATAAAAACTAAAAATAAAAAAAAAGTTTATTTATTTAAGTTAATAAACTAATTATATATTATTTAATTTAATAATATAATATTATTAATATATATAAATATATATATAAATATAAACTTATAAATCTTAAAGTTTTTATTATTAAATGAAAAAAATTAATAAATAAACGTTATAAAAAATTTTATTTAAATTATTTATAATTATTTATTATAATTTTATATTTTTATAATTATATAATAATAAATATTTTTTATAATAAATAATTATAAGCTTTTATATAATTATTATAAAGTAGTTTTTATATATATAATTAATATTATTATTATTAAATATATTTTTATTTTATTAAAATATAATTAGTTAATTATAAATAAACTTCTTTAAAACTTAATAAATATTATTTAAAGTAAGTTTATTTAAAAAAAAATATTAAATTAAAAAATAATTAAAATATAAGCTTTTAACATATATTAAAAGCTTTATATAATAATTAAATAAAAATTATAGCTTAATAGCTAATAATAAGTAGCTTTAGCTACTTTATTTAACTTATGTATATTAAATAACTTACCATAGGTCCGGCAAAGCCGGATATATATAATCGCGGAGCTCACGCGCACAATTATCTCAAATCTGACACTCTTGGCCCTTTCTTTCAAACGAGGCGCAAGGTGCGGCGAAGCATATCTTCATCTCAACTACTACGACTAACAATGCGTTATAATGTTCACCCTTTTGCATCTTGTGACATAATCTAAACCTCTACTTATAGTTTTACTAGTCATTCCGGGTTTCTAAACATGGTCTGCGACTGTTGCATGAGGATCTTCGAGTTAAATGACCTTAACCATTTTGAACGGCGTGGAGAGCCAGTTCCTCATCATGTCAACACTCAGTCATTTGTGTTATCCGCTACAGCCGGGTGCCCTATTTGCAGGGCTATCCTCTCCGAACTTCACGAACCGCAGGAGTTGCTTTCGGATCCAGACACTGTCTCGTTCACAGAGTGCTTTGTAGAGATGGATAGTCACGTGCCGTCATATCATTTGAATTTCACCTGGAACTCACCAGGCGTTCTGTTGCGTTCTCGGCTGCTGTTGGTCGAGCCGTACCACTGTGAGTAATTCCATAATACTAAATTCGAATTTCATTGAGATTAATAAGCTATATAGTAGTACGGCCTTTCCTTCCAAGTATTCCTCTTGAAGCCCGCAGAGGGTGGGCCGACCAAACACTCAACATAGTGAAAACGTGGATACATAACTGCCTTGAGCGCCACCCAAAATGCCGAGTATTGCATGCCTGGAGAACATCTGGTTCAGGGTTCCAGCCAAGACGTCTTGTTGACGTCGGAGCCACTGATGGAATGACATGGCGACTAGTGCTTAGAGAAGGCAATGCGATTTTCCCAGCTACCTACGCTACAGTCAGTCATCGGTGGAGTCCAGATCAGCAATTTAAACTTATCGACAAGAACGTGGAAGCGTACACCAACGCCCAACCGCTGCATCTCCTCCCGCAAGTGTTTCAAGATGCCGTTCAAGTCATCAAATCTCTGGGAATTCGCTATCTCTGGGCTGATTGCCTGTGCATCATTCAAAACTTGTTATCGGATTGGGAGGTGGAAAGCCTCGAGATGTGTAAAATCTACACAAACTCAATTTGCAATATATCTATCACCGGATTTGAGGACAACTCAACCGGCTTTCTCGGCAAGACATGTGGTTACCTACCTTTGCCATGCGGAGTGCAGCCAAGATGGGCTGGGAAAATCGACGGGGGGTGGTGTCTTGGACCCCTTTTTCTGGTGGGCGCAAGTGACGAAAGCGCCGTTAACAAAGCGCGGTTGGGTTTTCCAAGAGCGTTTCCTGGCACCGAGGGTCGTTCATTTTGGACCAGAGCAGTTGCTGTGGGAATGCGCATCCCTTGACGCGTGCGAGGCATTCCCACAAGGCCTACCAGCAATGGTTGAGTCCCCGAGGCATACTGGCTTCAAAAAGTTAGATTTTCTTCTAGAGAACCCCGCAGATAAGGGTTTCATCTCCGAAAATTACTATCTCGTTTCAATGACCGCAGAAGATCTCCTATACCATTGGTGCACGATCGTGCAGGCGTACACACGGACCAGTCTCACAAAGCCGAATGATAAGCTCATCGCTTTGGCAGGTGTTGCACAACTAATGTCAAGATCGAATAATCATGTCGAAGCCGCGAGTTCCGAGGGCTACCTGGCGGGATTATTCAAGCAGCATCTTTTATTGATGCTAGAATGGCATTCAGATGGCAACATAACTTCTCGTCCTGAGCCTGCAGGCGTTCGGCCTCCTCATTATCGGGCGCCGTCATGGTCATAGGCGAGTATAGATGGTCGTGTATTCTACGACTATCTACCACGGAACATCGACGACGATCTACTGTGGGCTCGTCTACCAAGCTGGCAGATTTTTATTAAGCATTTAAATAAACATATAAATACTGAAGACGCATTGCCCTAGCCTATTGCAAGCAAATGTTTGCACTGGAAATCTTTTATTCTTAACGTAGAGGCTTCTGTAACGAACGCTGGCGAATCTCGCTTCGGACAGGTCCTAAACGCTAACTTAGTATTAACTGGGGTATTAATATTAGCTTAGGATATTATAATAACATCTTTTAGCAACCTGTTTTTATGCCTAGTACTTTTATACCTAAATACTCCGACCACCCCTAGCCAAATACAAACAGATATTTTGCTTCTACCCCTTCGATGCATTCAGCTTCGCGGTTCAGACAACGATAATCTCTATTACTAGGTAACAGCTTTCTTTCTAAAGCCTATAGATCCCGGCAAATCCACGTATAAACGATATAAGATGTTAAATATTATATCTATAAACGAAGTCCGAGAACTCGGTATTAAGCTTACCGAGAACCTATTTAATACAAAATACTCGGATAATATAAAACTAAATACCATACGGATTATTTAATTGGGCTAAAAAAAAATACCCTATACAAAAGCAGATCTATCTTGCTTCACATATATGTTACAAGAGCGCATTTCTATTAACAATGCTATCTCACTTCCTCTAGACTGTCTCAAAACCCTTGCACGGCGGTACGAAACGTGGAGGAAATACTATAATATATATGGCCGACTTTCTATCCTACAGGACTAGTATTCTCCCGCTTTGCGCAACTCGTATACCATTCGCCAGAAATCCAGTCGTTTAATGGGATTTAGGCATAGGCCCGGAACATAGCCAATTCTAGCCAAGGTTATAAACGATGATATCGCATAGATTGTAATACCGAATATCCTATATGCTAATACCCAGATTAACCAGATCAGCACTCCATTCCGCACAAAACTAACACGGCCGCCGATTCCCAAAAAACCAGACAGGCGTAAGGGGGCTAACGTGCTTGACACCACAGTGGCATCAGCAAGGACGGAGAGACGAAACCTATGCGCATTTCGTCTCGAAAGGTACGTGTTATATCCCTTTCCAGACATGGGAGGGGCGAATTCACGATTGATATATTGACTATGTGCCAACCGAAATGCACAGAGTAACCACCTAATATATAGATACTGTTTAGGATGTACGGTCCGCCCGGCTACGGAGCTGGCACTATAAGCAGACCCCGGCGTTCGTGACCACTACAGGCCTAGAACCGCGCAATTATATTCCGCAGTTCTCCCAGATGTATCTGGGTGCTGATGTCAGATCTCCCAAGCCATGGCGGCCTTACAATAGTTCAGCCGCAGTACCTAGGTACGGACTTTCACTGAGCCCCGCCCGAGCTGGGCCCAGCTCCAAACATCCTACCCCCCAAATACGATACTCGGTTAATCGTAATTCTCCTCCTATCATCACGCATGCTATGTCTATGGATTAGAATGTGCATAAATGACGATATACCTGCCCAGTCCGGACCACCCCAGAACGCCCGTGCTAGTCTCGATCAGGCACTTGTAATGGGGGCTTGACATTCTCGATTAAATAAAGGGAAAGGCTACCAATCAGGGTGGGTGGTCGTCGGCCTGCAGGGCGCAGCTGGGCATCGCAATGATATGCGTACTACCACACCAGCAATAATAGACAACAAGGGCCCGATTTGGTGAAAACCCCGCCCAGTAGAAGCGATGCTTGGGCGTTGTGTGGTTGTTCGTATTCCCCGTCTCCGAATTCCTCCCATTATTGCCTCTCTTTCTTGCTGGATAGAGGCGGGGGTATCGGAATAGCTAGACATTAACGGGCTCAAATATCACAAAAACTGGTGTTTTTATAATAAATGATGCTGCCAACTACGCTACGATTTCTTCACTCTCTGTTGATTACTGTTTCCCTTCAATTAGGGACAGCTGTCGGTCATGAAATGCCCGGACTTGTCTCGCTGCCGGTTCGGGCGGGTGCGACTCCTGCGCATCTAAACCGACACATCAACAGAAGAGCGGAGGATATCTACAGTCCCCTATCTGGCAACTCTAGCTCATTACAATACTATATTCAGCGTTAGCCACCGTTGCCCAAGTCATCTGGTGCGTGCTAACTCGTCGCTGGCAGTATACCTTGGCGACCCGCCAAATCAGGCAGTCGAGGTGTTACTAGGCACCGACTATAATGATTTTTGGGTCAATCCAAACTGCTCTACCGTCGATCTACCAGCAGATTGCAGAGCCAGGGGCTTTTATGACCCAACTAAATCGTCGACTAGCAACAACACGCGGGTCAATGGCTCGATCACCTACCTAGATCAGACGGGAGCAAACTTCACCTACTACACCGATAAGGTAAGCCTGTCATCCGGCCGAGGACCTTCCAACGTGAGATTCGGTGTTGCCAGCAATAGCAACAATATCCCTAGCGGCATCCTCGGCGTTGGTCTTGGCGCATTGAGCAAGAACGGGGGCAATCGCAACTTCATCGAACAATTAGCGGACCAGCAATTCACGAATAGTAGAGCTTTCAGCTTAGCCTTAGGCAGCGGGGCCGCTGACGATCAGGGGGTCATCATTTTCGGAGGTGTTGATACCAAGAAATTCTCTGGCAAGCTCATATCGAACGACATCCTAGGTCTCCAGGGTAACGATAGATACGCCCGGTATAATATTCAAATGACGGGGGCGGGGCTTACCAGCCCGAGCGGAACCTTCACCCCCTACGAAAGCACCGCCAAAATAGTGGTCGCTATAGACGCAGGTACAACATACACTTACCTACCCGACGACCTAGTTTGGGACATATATAATGACCTCCAGGCGACCTACTACACCAAGAGGGGTGGCTATGCCCTGGCACCATGCGCTCAGCGCCAAAACAACTCTCAAGTCTCGTTTACATTTGGCAGCATCAGTATCAACGTTCCTTTCTCAGAATTCCTTCCTACTAATTCTATCTCCGATACAACGCTGTGCAATGTAGGACTTTTACCCCGAGGAGATCACAGAGCGTTCCTAGGGCTGAGTTTTCTACGCTCGGCCTATGTGGTCTTTGACCAGACACAGAGAAAAGTGTTAATGCAGCAGTATGTAAACTGTGGAACAAATGAACGGGTTATCCTTAGTTCCGGCGCGAGCGGCTTTGTTGGGGAGTGTAACCCGACGAAGCCGGCGACGCCTTCCGGAGATCCGCCGGCATCCTCTCCCACGGCAGAAACCACGCCCTCATCAGATCAAGCCACCTCAGGCCTATCTACTAGCGGGAAAGCTGGGGTTGGGGTTGGTGTAGCTGCAGGGGGTATCCTCATAATCGCCCTTGTCTTATTCTTAGTCCGCTCCCGCCGTCAAAAAGCTGCCCGGCGAATGACGCTGCAGTCATCAGGCGTCCAAGATGCAGGTTTCCACAGCCCCGAACTGCAGTATTCGCCCCAAAACCTTACCAGCGATCACACATCAGCATATGGCCCGTCGATGGCCGAAGCTCCTGTGAGCCCACAGTTTCCTGCTAGCACGGATAGTGCACAGTATTGGGCCCCTGCAAATAAATATCCAAGCCCCCCAATCGGTGTAGCGGTCGAGCACGCTGAGGCCGCTGAGCTCGAGGCCAGGCACTAGCCGACTGGCTTCCCTATCGCATCATCTCCAGCCGCAGTAGGTGGTCCAAATATCAAGGAATATAATGTGAATGAAAGGCACTCCCCGTATGTATCTCCTTCGAGCTGACTTGGAAAAGGAGGGACGACTGTATTTAAAGAGAATCTGTACTTCTGGTTATTTCCTAGCATCCATTCAGCTCTTGTCTTATGTTTTATTTTCTTACCCTGCGCTTGGGCTTTGAGATGCCCGTCGACGCCGTCATGTGGCCAACGCAGTGCTTCACTCAAGGAACCACATTCTGTAAGCTACGCAACCTATTACAGGGTTTCAGTCAACAACTTGGAATTCCACATATATTCCTTAGTGACAGTTAGTAGCATGTGAGTGAAGTTGAGTGGGGTCACACTTTGACAAGCTCTAACCTTTAGTCTGTCCTATATACAGTTCTGATATCTAGTACGCGCACAATGTATTACGACCATATCAGAGTAGCCTATTACGCAGATAACATCTCCCCCTTATCCAGTTCATACTCGCATACAGTAGGAAGCTACAGCCTTTAGTAGTCTATATATTGGGGTACTCGCGTGCATATACCTTCGCGTCTGTACTGAGCCGATTGTAGCATTTCGGCTTTATCGCATCTTCACTTCTTAGCCACAGACGCACCCTAGGTATAATCTAACAATCAAACACCAATAGATAGCAGTTTAACAGGAACGCAGCATTTACTATGTTATACGTTTAAATTCGCATGAAAGCTAAGCATCAAATGTTGCGGCATTCGCAAAGGTGTTGGTCGTGAACAATAGAGCGTCAAATTACCTGGGTGGCTTGGTTGTGTGGCTTAGACTCGCCCAGAGATAACATATGCATTAGACGTAGAGTATAACATCGCGTGCTGGGTTCTACGGTACAATGCTGTACTTAATGTATGGCTACAGACCCCGCTGGCACTCATTAAAACAATCTAGAAGTGTATATGCCCGATGGGTAAGTATACGAGTTTATTTACCTTAATATTCATACCTACTACCTATCCATCTCCTGTAACTCTAAAGACAGAGGTGGCCCGAATTGTCGGTGGAAACTTGAAACAATTGGATTGCTTTGGCGTTATTTAATTATCACAACTCAATCCTACACACTTCTGAGCAGCCGCTAAACATGAGGTAACATTGGGATGGCCAGCCGGCGCAGATACGACCTCAGCGCTTTCCCGCCAGGATTTGCCAGCAATTGGGGGCGCAGTGCTTGCGGCGGCGGGCAAATATGTACATCTAACCACCTGCGGCAGAGGGCGGGTATTCGCAGAGAGTGGACGAATCAGAGCATGGCGAGATGCGCTCTGACTGCCATGGGGTCAACACCCTAGCTCCCTTCGACTCTAATAAAAAACCTGACACCTGACACATGTCGCCTCCTTTAGGGCCGCCTGGGGATGGCCCGTCTTAGACACTTACATACACATTTCAACACTATCACGACAATGCCATGTATCCCCGTCTGAAGTCTACTACTGTACATGTACAAGACCCGAACGGACCACTGCTAGGCCATACGGAACTATACCTACTTGCCCGCTAGGTCGCAGATGCGGTGGTTCAACCCAGGTTGATCTGGGAATTATACCATGACAATCCAATTGAGCTGACCTAATCCTCCTGGCTTTGCTCGTCAGCGCCCCCGCGCGTCTTTCTGTACGGGTGCCAATCCTCACTCGAGACTCGGTTCTAACTTGACCTTCGTGTGCCAGCTAGCCATCGCACATTGGCGTCTTGTCCGTTGGTGGTGTGATGTATAGACTTCGGTAAGCTCAAACACCGTAGTAGCGTATCACATGCAGCGTCTACGCGGCCCGGACCGAGCCGAGCAGCCGGGCGCTTTCTCGCCACCGGGACCGACTCCGCCACCAATAATTGATTGCTATCTTCTTGTATTTACCCAACCCCGACTCTAGCTAACGGCCATAGTTCCAACGACCACGGGCAAAATATGATCTAGAACGGTCTGACGAGACCGAGAAAAAACCCCCCTGTCGTGCTCCCACACGTACCATATCGATCTAGGTGCTGCGAATAGTCCGGGCCCCCTGCTCCCCCATCTTCAGTCTTCCCCGGCTTTCCTAAGCAGCCTGAGGTTGGGCCCCCACTTTCTCTGCCCGTTGTATCTCGTTCATCCATTCATCTGTCGAATTCGACCCTTTTTCTCCACCTACTCATGTTTCTTCCTGCATGAAGGCTATTACCAACCGGCGACGGCCTTCTAATTGTCACAGCAGGTTATATCCAACTTGCGCCCTGGCATCGGTTAATAGGTCTCGAAGGCATTTACTAGGTGGGGGGCAACTTTCTATCATTGTGAATAGTCAACAAGATATTCCGCACGTCGCCACATCCGAGAAGCAGGATGTTGACAAGATCACCAGGAGGTATGGACTGGGTGAGGGAGATCGCAGCTTAGTGGCCGCTCAGCAGGGCGGGCCAACTTAGCCGCCATCATTTCAAGGTGACAGTCTATCGTCCACCACCCTGCGAAATGGTAAGGGAAAGCGCTTGAAATCCTAATTTCGCTCTTGCGATAGGCTGTAGTTACGTGTCGCCTGTCTTCATGGCAATTGCCAGTAGGCCAAGAGCTTGCCCGCAACAAGCCTGACACATAAAAGCCATCACCATCAGGCAATCGTATGCAGGGTTTCTATTTATGATTACCTGGGGGAGCGCTAACTGTGTTTAAACCGCCGATTGGCATGGCATGAAACATGGGTAGTTGCATTTCAGCCCCTTCGGGTCGCCCAACATGGCTGGATATTCGCGCGTACTGTGCGGCTTTCGCGGGTAAGGATATGTATGGGTTGGATTGTACCTTGTTATGTGACAATGGGTATGTCTAGCCTTTTCGCGTCCAGGATTTAAAACCGATAGAGACAATGCTTTTTGTTAGCTCATCATCACGATCTTCTTCTCTCTCATCTTGGAGTGTGTGAAGTAGGTAGTAATGTCCATACCCTTTACATGTTGTCGATGGTAGAAGCTCTTCCTATCACCTGGGCTCTCTAATCCGTCCGACCATGGGTCGTTTTCAAGGCAGATATCTCGAGTTACATGACCGGGACTCGGACAACCTCGAGGCACATTATGAGGCAGAAGGATTTGGCTACCACTCACAGTACCATTACGCACCCAATCCCCCGGATTTCCAGCATGGCTGTGAGAGCAGGAAAGCCTCTACAAGCTCTGGGCGACACTACAAGCCTACGGCTTTGAGATGGCCGTTCTTGATCACTTTGCTATTCGCTTTGTTGTCTACGCTAGCCCTTCTCAGCTACGCCATAACATCTCTCCCTCTAGTTAAGTCGAACGATATATCCAAACACCTGAAGGCTCGAGGCCTATACCAGCCTTCTGCCTTAATCACAAGTGCCAGGGAAGATACTGAGTCAGTTACGTCTGACCCAGCCCGGACAACACTATCTAGCTCTGACGATGAATCGACAACGGAGTTTCTTCCGGATCAGACGAGAGTACTCGACGACTACGGCAACGTTGGAACGCAAACTGTCACGGTATCCAAGGAACCTGGAGATGCCTCCGAGGCACCGACGGGGACCCTGAGCCAAGATCTAAGCGGCTTTGGTAAAACCGGGACCAGAACTGCCCCAGTTACATATGGTGTTTTACCACCTGACTCCTTTGGCAAGATTGGAACTGTCACGGTATCTGCAGGACCCTCGGAGACTACTTCATTTGTACCAACTAAAGCTCTAAGCGACTTCAGTGAAGTTAGGACTAGAACTGTAACAAAGGCCTTACCAGTCTCAACGCCCACGGGTGGTGCTGGTATCATGACCTCGTTTGTCGACCTGCCTCATTCCGATTACAGCGATATCGGGAGCAAAACCATCAGTGAGAAGCACCCTGAGTCGTCAACACACATCGAGACAATAACACGCGTAACTCTGGGCGTTGCGACTATGACCGACGAGAAGGCGCCAGTGACCGCCACACCCACCGAGACCCCACCCCCGATGTCCTCGCTAGAAACCAGCACGCCGACAAACTCCGGGGGTGATGCGACAGCGACACAGGTAGTGACGATAATGGTCACGCCATCGCTAACCGTGGAGACGGATAGCGCTGGAGCCCCGACGGCCGCAATCGCGACGTACCCGACCCCTCCGGCGGTGCGCACGGCCGTGTACAGTATCGACGTGCCTCACTACTTCGTGGGCAAGTTCCTGACCACGATTGTGGCCAGTATCCTAGCGATCGCCGTGCGGATCCTCGACACCAACGCCAAGTCCTTTCAGCCGTGGTACGCGCTGACTCACGAGCAAGGAGCTTCTGGGCGCAACTCACTGTGTCTTGATACTGGCGGCTGGGAATCCTTCCTCATGGGCCTGCGCTCGCTCGCGGGCGGGCAGGCGGTCGTCTTCCTCGTGAGCTTGCTATCACTATCTTCGGCGCTACTTATTCCCGTCTCAGCCTTCGCTATTACCCTAGACTTGAGAGGAGATGAGTGTAAAATAGGGGGTAGCACGGCTAGTAATTGCGCGTATGTCCTCAGCGTCGAGCCGGTGGTGTCTAGGGCTACGCTTGGCATACTGGCCCTCATGAGCCTTACCACAATGCTCTTAGTTGTCATTCTTGGCAGGTGGCGGCTAGGGGTCTATTCGAACCCTTGGAGTATATGTACGCTCGCTTCACTGTCTGCCAACCCGCATGTTAGAGAGCTAGTTCTGGATGCTGCTACGGGGCCGGATACGAAGCGCGGGAAAAGCCGCCTAAGGCATCGGAACTTCAAGCTCGATTATTTCCGTGGCGCAAAGGGGCAGATGGAGTACGGGATCGTGGCTCTCGACCATTTTAGAGGCATGGGGCTGTCGTCCATGTACCATAACGAAAAATCGCCACTTACTAGCAGGGGTCAAGACGAAGAGTTCCTGGGCAGGCAACACAGCCCCCCGTTCTTTATGTTGGGGATCATTGGTCGGCTGTGTTTGTTTATGTTCCTTAGCGGTGTACTGGTATTAGTCCTCTACTACGCGCGGACTGGTGGCGACACGCCGTTTGAGCGTTTCATCGACAGTGATTCATTCGGAGTACGGTTCCTCTTCACAGCCTTGGGTGTGGTTATCACGATATTCTGGTCTGGATTTTCTGGAGGTAGAGTTTCTTAAAAGTCATTGTTACAGTATAGGTACTAACCTCTTGCAGCTGTGTCGGTCATGAACTCATATCAATTCCTCTCAGAAAGACCGCGACAAGCCGGTGAATCGATTCTCCTGTCTCCACCGTCCAATGCCTTCTCTGGGTTATGGCACGCGGCTCGAACTCGTCGGGCATTCCTCGGACTAGTCTCCCTAGCCTCCATACTTTCTGAATCCCTCAGCATATTTCTAGGCAATGTCCCCTTCCAGGTCACTCAAACGTTCTTTGTCAATCAGCTGTGTACTTGGGCTGCGGTCGGGATCATGTCCTTCATGCTTCTCATGTTACTTGTCTCCTTTTCCCTTAAGTGGCCGCATATGCCGGTCAACCCAGGTAGCATCGCTGGTGCCATGTATTACGTGTGCGACAATTCCGTGATCGATAAGTTTGAGGGATTGAGTACTTTCGATAAGAATGATAGAGACCGCGCAGTTACGGATATGGGTCTGATATACGATTTTAGTGAAAGGATGAGTATAGAGGGTGGTAGTAGGGTTGGCCTTAACGTCTTGGATACTAAAGTATTCATGCCGTAGATACTGTTAATATGCTTGCATGGCTTTAAAATATTAAATAAAGTTCCTGAACTTGTTGTGAGATGATTAGTTTTTTTATAACTTATATGCAAGTGAAAGCATAACTGGGATTACTAATTAACCCGTGGCCCAATATTCCCTCCTTTTGGTACTTCCCTATCCATCGTTAGTTAAGGAGTCAGGTCCGAGATCACGGACTCCAGCTTGTGCATTTACTATTTCTATCTCGCTTCGTATTAAGGATTTGAGTAGATCAGCAACCTCAAATAAACGACAGATATTCTTAACATTAGTTGCGGCTTCTTAATCTAAATTTCCCGAAACGCATTTTATAAAAAAAAAAAAAAAAAAAAAAAAAAAACTTTTTATGAAAAAAGAAAAATTTGTATAACGTTTAGTATTAATTAAATAAAGTATAAAATTAATCTATAAAGATCTTTGAAATTACCCGGACTGTAGTTTACCCGTGCTATCCTATAAGGGATCTATTTACACCCAAGTATTCGTGACAACGGGTGACAAATTGCGACTACACGGTCCATTGATGACAGGCGACGACGTCCAGCTCTGAGAATGAGATTTCTCCAGATATATGGGTCAGTGGGTGTCGCCCCATTTTTCCAACACATAGAGCAACATGCCGCTTTCTTTCTTAGATCTCGCCAACTCGGAGTGTCGCACATAAGTTCTTTATAGAAAGGTACCTTTAGAATTCATACCTGAGGCAACCCAACCTTCTATTAGCCCCAAGGCTTGCCCCGATCAACAAAAGTATAAACCGATATACAAGCAGGTTGCTTTTGCAGAACAATACTTCGACGAGTAGCAACATTAAGTGAATTCCTACAGCGGGGACAGCGATGGACAGCCTCCAACGCGTGATGTTAAACTGCCAAGATTTCAAAGCCAGCACCAAAGCCTAAACCTCAACCCGCCCCTGTTGACAATTTTGAATGAGAGCTTTGAGAGCTCTTGGGACAAGTTTTTGAGGCATTATCCCTCATGGAATGTTAGTGATCGAGATGACTGGGGGGCGGAGATGGACGCTGAAGGGGGATTTGGGGAGCATGACGTTAAAGAGTGATTAGGCACCCTGCTTGCAGACATCAGAGCAGACACTAATTCTCAATAAATTATGAGTTCTGATTTGACCCAATTGCAGTTTTTGTGCCATCGCATCGGCATAAGTCACTTCCTCGTTCAGCCTACTTGGCAAGCCGCTGCTAGTCGTTAACAAAAACATGTTAAATTGCAGGGGTGATTTGGTTGTATGGCTTAGAGTTGTGTACAGGTATTAGTTGTAAAAAAGTAATAACTTCGTCTCCGAATATCCGAGGTACGTTGCGAGCCCGGTGTTACATAGTTTTCGTTTTATATCGGTTTTGAGTTACATCTCGTAGCTTAAAAAGTGTGCTGTATTTAGCATCTATTACCGAATCGTTTAGTATCGTGTGGCTCCCGTCGTAGCAACCCGGTATTCCCTGTTTTAATATATCTTTTATTTCGTCAAGTTCAAAAAAAAAGTCCTGAACTCCTTTCTATATAACACAAAGGTATACCTCATGATTGTTTTGACCTTCCTAAATTGCGTTATTCCTTTGTATAGTAATATAGGTGTCACACGGTTGGATAGACAGATTGATTGAATGTAAATGAGGGACTGTTTTCCCGGCCTTGAGAGCCTTGGAAGGAGAATCATGGATCTTCTGACTTGCGTGTGCCATATACGAATACACGCGGACAGTTATCTCGGCGCAAGCCGTCATTGCTACCTGTCACACGAACTGAAGGTGTCACTTTGACTCACCTTTTCAGCTGCAATATATTTATCAGGCCATGAACCTGCAATTCGCCTACAGGCCGAGACAGTCTCGTATCGAAGGTTAGAGATTGCGAGGAAATACCTCATATCCTGTGTATAAATAAGAGGCCTGCGGCCTCGATAGATTCAGTTTATTTTGAAGGTTAAGGACCTTTGGGAGCCTAGATTGATTATTATCTAATACAGCCTTGAGCCAAGCCCTAGAACACTAGCCCTTGTTATACTACCCATTGCGCGGGTAGCTGTTTCGAAATGCGCGGTCTCGCCTGCTGGAATCGAGTCGGGATCTCGCATAAATCTCAGTACTTGCTGAAAGTGATCAACATTATTGCCATTGTGATTGATCGGAGTCGCATAGTTTTTTTTCTTGCACGCTGCGAATGAGTTGTGGACGCCAACAACTTTCTTGTTAACTAAGACCGGGCTGCCCGAATTCACTGTCATGGTGTTAGTCAAATACCCAGCAATACTTAATAGAGGGTGATTCTGCAAGAGGATTTAATGCTTGCCTTTCACTGTATTCACCTTGTGTTCAACCAGAACGCCGGCGTTTGTTGTACAAGACCAGACCTTCCCCTCGCAGTGAACAAGTTGCCGACCTTTAGAAATAGAAGGAAAGTCGTAGGCATAACCAATAACCTCTCCCGCCACACGGGGCGACGACACGTCCCCGATAGGAAACAGATGAACCCCTGGGTTGAAGGGCTTTGCAACGGCTACCATGCAGAAATCATGCTCGGGCTTGTGAGACCTTATCCATTCAACGCGACCAGCAGCGGCAACGCAGTTCATGATAGGCTGCAGTTCCACGTCTGACCGCTCATCTGGAACTAGAACTATTGTTTTGGCAGGGCCAAGTTTCCTGTGCCACGTGTTGTGCAATGCGGTCAAGGCGTAGGACTCGCCAATAGCGAATGCAGTGCCCGTAATTTTATACCTGCGGTTGTCAGGACCCTCAAAAGTTGATTTGATCCTGAAGATACCTTATCGCCTTCAGTCAGTAGAATGAAATAGACTGCCTCGGAGACAATTGCAGGTCAGACGTACCGCTGTACTCCCTTCCCAGCTTAATAGATTCCGGTTCGACGACATGCCGCGGCACTTCGGTAACAAACCCTTCACATTGAATAGATGTGGCGGGCTTAGCTACCTCCCATGCCATAATTCCCATTCCAGGGAACTTTGGACCCGAGAGCTTGAGGTCGGGTAAGTCATGCAAAGGGTGGCCATCCTGGCTCCCTCCATCGTCCGAATTACAGGGTAACACCCTGGGACCATTGTCATGATAATTGGGGAACGCAACAGATGAATCGTCACTACTATCATCCGATCAGTTAACAGCTGCCCGATTCGAAGAGAGACAGGCACGGCTCACGGTAAAAAGAGTGACGAAGCAGAATTGGTGTTGACAATGTTGCTCGGGAGGGTAGAATTGTTCCTGACAATGTCACGCAGCAGGGGAAGATCATTGTTTACATTGTTGGCAAAGATGCAGAGGAGGTCGTCTTGTTGTTGTACTACTGGTTGTTCGGGATGAAGGTCAGCGAGTTCAGCCATTTGAAGAGCGAACGGATGTAAAGGTAGAGAGTCGCGGAAAGGCCCATAGTAGAGAAAGGAAACAGAAGAGATCGCAGGAGGAAAGCTTGGGAGCGGTCAAGGCATTTATAGAGGAGCTTTGGGAGCTTACGCTTCTTGTGAACTCATGCTGGTCATTCAGATTGAATCATCATTGACGGTCAGGAACAAGAGGCACTCGTCATGGACGTGCTCCTGTAGCGGTAGATGTGCGGAATAGACGGGTAAGGGCTTGGCGTCTGCTAGTCTGCCCAGGTGATTGTGTCAGAATTAACCACTGTACCAAAGATTGCATATATATGTCAAAAACTTAATTTAGTATCTTAAATCTGACAGATTGGTAAGTCTACTCCGAATATGGATTGAGGTTGTGTAACTGAGGACGGCCCAATCACGGTCGCCAGCAATCTCGACCGCTGTGATCCACCATCGAACGACATTGGATTATTAAGGTTGGAAGTGAAGTAGGTACAAATGTACCAAGTATCTCTATGTAAGGGCTGTAATTGGAATCGGAGTCCGGCTAGCCACTCACACACTTGGTAGAAACTACCATCTTTCTCACTAGGTACCTTCCCCCTCTCATTCTTGGACCTCCTCTCTGAGGCCTGCTCATAGCTGTCTATTCATAGAATTGTCTCGCTGGTGCTTTATCTATGTGCAAAGCAGTGCGCAGACTTCTCACAAGTAATCCTGGGAATACAAGTTGGTATCGGGTTTTTCATGGGCCTCTCTTCAATCGAGAGGTCTCCCCCAAAGACCTTGGAGGCATAAACAGCATTACTAACAGTTGAAACTCGCATCGCATAGCTGGCTAGTACTTTAGTTACGTTACGGCATCTAACTCCTGGCCATGAACAAGCAGTAACAACGAATCTGCCGAGTCTGGCAGCGCCATGATGCATACCGAAAACCTAGCGACGTTGGTTAAATAGCAACAAGCCCGATTTCCCAGATTCCTTCCTGTCAGATGAATCACGGCCGTCAATGCTAGCCTCGATAGCCACTACCACGTGGAAGTTCAATGCCTGTATCTACCACGGGGCGGTCCACTATGCCCACCGCCTGACGACTACGGTTAGTCAAGTCGAAGAGTGACCTGATACAATTGATGCATCTTACGCATATTACCACCGCCTCCGCCAAGGCGGGAATGGTAATTGTTGGATCGGTACCACTCATACTGTCATACTGGTAATGATAGTGACCGTGGCCACCTTGACTAAGCGGCATCTTGGTATGCTGGCCAGTGGTTTTAGCCCAAGTACCTAGGTACTACTATCCCTTTAAGGCCTGATTCGGCACCGTGACTTAAAAAGTGGAAAACCGGGGCTATGTAGGTATATACCCGGATGTACCAATCGGAGTAGTATAAAATGTTTACGGTACAGTAGATAAAAATCTGAGTACCTAGGTGAATCTGGATATAAGCCCATTTTTCCACTTTTAAGTCACGATGCCGAATCGGGCCTTAAAGGGACAGTAGCGCCACATCGGATATCGGAAACGATGTTTTGGCTATCCAGAGACGAATTTAAACCCGTTTAGGAAGTTCTCTATAATATTGCTCCAATTTTAACCTAGTTAACAACATAGGCCTATATTTTTCTTAAAAAATAAGCCACAGAGTACTTAACGCTACAACAACGCTATACAGCGCTATATAGAGATAACAAACTGTATCGCGAAAGGGCCGGCTGGGGCGAGGACCGGACCGTGAGGGACGGCGGCCGAGTTCCTAGAGGTCCAACCCTCCCGGGCGGAGCCCCTCTGGTTCTGGTTATGTGTGTGGCGTTTCTGTGGCGTTAAGTACTCTATGGAGCTTTAAGAGGGCGTGTGGAGCAATTACCGGAATAGGCTTACTTTCGTCTCTGGATAGCCAAAACATCGTTTCCGAATATCTGACGTGCAGTAGCGCCGCAACGGAATGGCCCTCCACCTCTCCACCCCCTCCACTTACATTAATCCAACATCAATACTCATATAAATTCTAAGTACCTGTGGTGACCAGGGTAGTAAACGCCATAATAAAGTAGGTGTAGCCCCATTACCCTTGCACCAGGCAACGAACAGTACTTAGGTACCTAGTCATCTCCCATGGTAAGTACAGTACCTGGTAACTTTTGGAACTAGGTTTTAAGGCATTGTGTCTTATGACGCTAGGGCTCGAAATGGCTAGGGAACAGAGATAGACGCTATGGGGGGTGAGGAGTGTGAAGTTGAAATTTTTCCTCTCGTCTCCGACAGGAGGAGCAGGCAACTGACCTTCGGCCCAGGGCCGGGAATTTCCAGTCTTAATACTATGCGCAGAGCTCGCGGATTGCTTTCACTTTTTGATGAATTAAGTTACGATTTCTTCGATTAATTGATCCCCCGGTGGCTTCCTTGGAAAACACTAAAGCGAACCCTATATCGAGTTATCGGACGAGAAAAGTTCCTTGTAAAACAATTGCAGTTTCCGGGCCGTAGGGCAGCTTTAATGTTCATCTCAATGCCTCTGGTTTCCCTAAAGCTACCTAGGTAATGCGTGGGCATGTACGCATAGCTACTATTACAGTTAGGGCTATGATTGGCAACACTTAGATCGCAATACCCAGCAGTCTCTCCGCATTCCCCCACGCAAAGTCCTCCAGTTCCTCTTGCGTCAACAGCCCACTCCCCGCCAATGCCCTCACAAATTCCGACCCGTAATGGATATCATCATAGGGATAGTCCGTCCCAAACATGACGCGCTCAACCTTGGTCGCCTTTAATAGCATCGCAAATGCCTCAACGGTGTACATGCCAGTCGTGGTCACCCACACGTTCTCGTTCCACACCTCCCGGAGCGCTCTTTTCGGAGTGCCGTCGCCAAACTTTTGCACAGTTGCCCACGCGCGATCCAGCATTGCCGGAACCATCTCGCCGTTGTGACCAAGCACAATCTTCAGTGTCGGATAAGCATCGAACACACCCGCCACGTACATCTTGAGAAACCCAAGCCCCACGTCAGCATGCCAGGCCCAGCCCCCAGACGCTAGACCGGCCGCCATGCGAGGCGAATAGTTCCCCGAGTAGCGTGTAGCTACTTCCTCCTCTGAAGGTTGTGCCGGGTGTAGGTACAGCGGGACGCCCAACCGCTCCGCCGCCGCGAATACGGGCCAATATTTGCTGCCGTCGTAGTGCGTCCCGTCGGGGAGGCGAGCGTCGACGAGCGCACCCACCAAGCCCAGCTCCGTGACAGCGCGCTCCAGTTCGGCTGCGGCATCGTCGGGAAACGCCATGGGCAACACCGCGAAGGCTGCAAAACGGGACGGATGCGCACGCACCGCGGCCGCTAGCTCGTCGTTGGCTCCGCGGCATCCCGCAGGGTTAGCGACACCAACGCCGGCTGTGCAGGAGAGAACCTGAACCGTGACGCCGCCGGCGTCCATATCGCGCAGGCGGCCCGCGCCGAGATCGAACAGGCCTTTGGCAGCAGCGGGGAAAGTGGCGAGAGCGTGCGCATAGAAAGGGATAGATTCACCGGCGCCGAGTGAGGCGAGAGCCGCGTGCTCCTCTAGGGCGATAAGCTTCTTGGGTGGATTGAGTTGGGGTGTCATGGCTTCGGCTGGGTGTGTGTGAAGGGGGAATGGAGCAAGCTGGCTTCTATTTGTTTGGATCACCGGTGAGAGGTGGAGAGGAGCGTCTTTTTATGTTGAGCTGGGGAATGATTGATTGCCTTCCTATAAGGATCTTACCTTCCTATATTTTTAAGAGCTGCTAAGATCAGATCGAAATCCACGCAACCAAATTCGTCTCACCTGAGCCGTTCCTGATGCTCCTTTGGTCCCGCGGCGCGCGCGCCGGGAATAGGGGTATGGAGTGACAAGTGGGTCCCGCGCGCGAGCCTCGCAGAGTCGGGCGGCCGAACCTATCAGAGTATAGGTAGTGAATTTTGAGCTTAATAGCATGTGAGGGTCGCTTTCGGGAGTGAGGGAACTGCCGAGTACCCCTAAACGAACCCCCATTTGTAATCAAGTTGCGGCCAGTGGCTTTAAATATGAGCATAAAGGGCAGCCGTCTCGCCGCAACACTCGACTCTACGGGACGAGGACTAGAACATAATCGACAATCCCGATTTATTCACAAAGCCAGAGACCGTGATAATATTATTCTCTTCTTTCTTGAAGTTACATGAGCCCCAAGAAGACAAGATGTCCGCTAAACCCATTGCACTTATCCTAGGAGCTGGTCCTCGTTTTGGCAGCGCTGTGGCCAATAAGCTTGCCAACAATGGTTATGACGTGGCCGTCGCCTCTAGAAATGGGATCAATAGCAGTAACCCTGCAGTATTTCTCGCCATTAAGACTGATCTACCCCAGGTAACCTCCGTAAAGAAGGCATTCGACACAGTTAAAGCCGAATATAGCGCGCCCCCCAGCTTCGTCGTGCACAACCGAGCGACTGCGTCTTGCAAGCTACGAAGTGAGCCATATAATGGCAAAAGGGGATGATGTATTATCTATCCAGAAAGCAGTTACAGTGGCAGATAAATTAGCACTAACCTCCTGTCCCGCATATTTTAGTCTTACACGAGTAGCACAAGATGCTCCGCGCCCCGGAAGCACGCCTCAATGTCCCATGAAGTAGAGTTCAGAGACTCCCTGCTACGCCATACGCTCTCCATGGTTTCCAACGCCTTCCAAAGAGGCCCAAAGATTCCCGGTGGCCTTAGCCCTTCAATAATATTCCGAAGGAGCGGCTCCTGCTCCGGTCCCGCAAGACAACCTGCGACACAAAAAGGCCACACCACAGAACGAAGCACGGCCGGCGACAACTCGTTTTGTGTAAGTAATTCCAAAATACGAGCTACATGTTGATGGATCTCAGAGCTAGCGGGCTGCCACCCCGAAACGACAACCGAGAGATAAATAGAGGCTGCATGGGCCCAGATACAGGTGACGAGAAGACTCTGAGTCGCCAGCGCAGACGCCTGATTGTTCCAGGGCGTGAAAATATCCCATGGGTTGGTTCGGATGCCTATGTTGCAAGATGGTGAGACCTCGGCTCGGGCCAGATTGGCTGCTAACATGTTTCTGGTTATGGAAGCGCGCCGTACTAACTCAATCATGTCGAGATCTCCAGCGTCTTTTCGCTGCTTCTTCCATGCATTAAGCGCGGAGATCTTGGCAACCGCAACCATTGCCCAATTATGACAGCCGAATATGCGGTCAAGGTGGAGATGCGTCTTATCGTCGCTCTCGGCTAGCCACTGGCCATTGCCCAAGATGCTCTCGTGGTATTGATATAGTTTTGGCTCCTCTCCAAGAGCGGTGCTAGCGACAATATCGTCTACTAGTACTAACGCAGAAAAAAATTGAAAGGCCATTTGTTCCGAACTCAAAGCTTGAAAAGGTTGAAAGTGCCTCGGCCACAGTGGTAGGATTGGTTCGAACTTGGATGCCAGCCCATTCTGATCGCTAGCCCTTCTTGTGCCCGCTAGAACTTGCTCGAACAGCTCGATAGCAGCGCTGAGGTGCGCCTGGCAATTCTCAAAACTCGATACGGTCGTCTCGAAGCGCTGTAACATCAAGATACAGCCCATGATAGGCATCATCCTCGATAGATGCTCTGGCGGGTCCTCAGCCGCAAGGCATCGCAGCTCTTCTCGTAGGAGCATGAATGTGCTATGTATCTGATCTAATACCTTGTTCCAGGCAAATTGCTTGCATTTCTCGTGGCCGGACTTCCCCGTCTCTAGCGTAAGCGAGAAGAAGTAGGAGCTTAGGCTAAGCGTCGTCTGTTCCATCGCCCGATTGTCTGCAATAAAGTCGAGAACCCACGCCCGTCCACGATCCAGCATAGAGGGTCGGTAGAAGGGGAACAAGAAGGGAAAGTAGAAGTCGAGATAGCAGGCAATAAAGCCTCGATCAACGCCCGCCCAGTCCACCGCCGAGTGCAGACCCTTGTCTGCAAAGAGTTGGTCACGGGAGTCAGGTGCCCTATCCGGCGCGGGTGGAGGCGTAGGCTCGGGCTCACTCATGACCTTCGCATATGCGAGACTGCGGCGATAAGGCGCCTTATCTCTGACCTCCTGCTTAAGCTGCTCCGCCATTTCTTGCTGTCTCTGGCCGCCGTCCACCCAGTCTGGCTTCTCTACGTTGTAGTGGCAGGTAATGAGCAGTGCGGAGCACACTTGACATACCGGCCACTCGTTGTCACACTTCTTCCGTCTCACTCGGCATGTCCAACAGCCTACCGCATTGCTTGTCGCGGGATCCACGCTTCTATAGCCGTCTCCCATGTTGACGAAGGTAGTATATAGTCTACCCAATTCATGTTTCAAATGCCACGCCGTTGCTCGAGGAGTGAAGAAAATGTATTGAATGCACAAAGCACGTTCGCGTTGAACCGTGGATTGCCCCTTAGAGTAGATTCCGGCTCCGCGGCACCAGCGGAGAATTGCAAGCAGATGATGCTTGTAGTTTGGATATTAGTAATTCAAGGTGTCTTATGCCGCCAACACCCCGGCCGTGTCCCCACACCGCGCGGGCCCCGTTCTTCTATTTTCGGACATTCTACAGGACCAATAGGGCGCCTCGGTTATTGACAGATGAAGAAATACTATCCGCAGAGGAACTTAAACCCGGTTTAGTTTTCTCCCTACAAAAACTTTATTGGGTTTGAGACCTAACTTATTGTATATGGGCGTTAGGGCAGACCCTAGCAAGAACCCAGGAAAAAGCTCTATGTATGGTACCTGTGCCGCTCGCCAAGTCCGCCAGCCCGCAGGCCATATTACATAGTTGGTACCGTGATAAGCATAGATGAAAGCCTTTGCACGATATGTCCCTGACGATCCTCTGCTTCTCAATTGCCGCTTTCGTACTGATTGATGTCACACATTATGGAAATAGTCTAAGGAACAAACGGATCCAATATGCATAACCTTAATATAGTTGTGGCGGCGCTCTTTCTCTTAGAGATCTGTCATGTTAAGTTCTTACAAAGTAACTATCTTCATTCCCGTTCATGAAAATAACGAATGGCGTTTGAACTAGCTGTCATTTATCAGTTGGCAGTACACTTAGCCCTGCTATCACTGACTGCAGTGTCGAGGGAGACGTGCGATGGGCTCATCAACGTGCGTGGTGCCCAACGGAAACCCAGGGTATTCAGCTTCGGGCCATCCAAGAATACCACGCTGAGGGGTACCCACTGCAGCATCAGCCAAAACGCCTTCGTTCATTCATCTCCTTGCAGTGAGAGTAGAGTCATAGTGTCAAGCCCCAGCATACCTGCCACGCTTATGAACTCGTCCTGCGGCCCATTGCAGAGCCTGTACCGCAACGCCCGGCAAATGTGGCCTATTGTGAGATACCTGGAACCAGTGCGCAAGCGCAAGAGCTGCGATGCCAAGCACTGCCATACCACACAGACAGTCCGCCGCATAGATGGCCCAGTGTCTATCTTGTACTTGTGTAAGCCATCCCCGAGCGCGAAGACGAGTTCCGTACTTAGCACAACCTCTTTGTACGTCCACGTTCGTTGCATCCAGACCGACAGATATATGTGGGCACAGAGAAACTCCGTAGAACTGTCCACGGAACACGCCTGGATTGCTTTGTCTATGACCAAGGCAGACGACGCGCATCCGTACACGTCTTTGATGCGGTCGAGTGCCTTGTAGTACACTTCCTTATCGGCTTCTCTTGGATGGAGAGATCTAAATAATTAGCTACAAAGTGAACACATTGGATCCACGATCTCAACGGTCACGCACGAGCAGATCACACCCTTAAAAATCCGACACAAGAAAGTCGTAACGGTTACTACTGAGGGTACTGTGTTGCTCTTGGGGGTCCTCTTTCTCGTTTGCACATGGTTAACTTCGCGGATACCACCCAAAAAAGAAAGAAGAAAAATATCATCTCATCCGGCACCACGTGCTTGCCTCAGAGCAGCTAGAGATCCTAGCGCTTGTCTTGCCCCCAGCACTGCAGTTATTGCTTCACCTTGTTTCCAGTCCAAATCGCCCGACAGATTGAAGAAAGATGCCCAGCGTTGTTAGTGGCGATCCCCGTTAGTCTACGCTAATGGCGAGAAGCTACTAAGAGGCTAATAGACGGTGACGTAAGTAAAGCACGAACGAGCGTACTCTTATTAAGGAATAGAAATTGCCTTAGCGAGACCTACTAATCCATCCTCCCATCTTAAAATTGATACTGTTCAATCATCTCGAGATCGCCGGTACATGCGTGCGTTCAGAGAACGCGCCGTTTGTAGGGGAGTTCGCCCAGCTTCATCCAGAGCATCGATGTCAGCTCCGTTCTCTATCATGAAGTTAAACATCTCTTCGTCAATCCACCTATGCGAACATAGCTCGTGCAGAGCTGTCCTGCCAGCTTCATCCCGGACATTGATGTCGACTCCGTTTTTAAGAAGAAACTCCACCACATGCTGTCGCCCTGTGAATACGGCGACCATTTCACGTAACGCTACGTATCCCTTGACTTTTGTTGTGGCGAGAATTTTCTTCGCAGTGTCCAAGTGTTCATGCCGAACCATGTAGAAGAGTGCTTCTTCTACCCCTCTACTGGATGCTTGGCTTAAAAGCTTCAGCGCAGTTGCTTCGTATGTGTCCTTATTAGGCCAAGTAACCCGATTTGCGACTTCAAAGAGCGCACGATCCACTGAAGCGACGGCCAGCTCCGTCGGTGACTCTGGAACTAGGTTAAGTAGTATCTCAGAATATCCCCAGTAGGCTGCCCAGCGTAATGCGTCCCATTCATTCCGATCCCATTGTGAATAGTTTGCCCCTTTCTGGAGCAGCAACTCGACTATATGACGATGGCCACCGCAGAAGGCATGATGCAATGGCGTTCTCCAGTATATATCGCTTGCGTCGATGGCCGCGCCCTGCGTTAGAAGATACTCCACAGTCTTGAGGTTTCCCCGGGCGGCCGCCCAGTGCAATGCCGTCCTCCCGAGCCCGTCACCCTGCGACAGCCTCATGCCTTTGAGCAGGAGATGCCGTAGAAAAGAGTTGTGGCCGTTGAAAGCCGATATGATCAAGGGCGTGAAACCTCGTGGATAGCTCTCGCGTGGTTTGATGGAGAGCCAAAATATTCGAAACCAAGTCAAAAAGTTTCCTGAACCGACGTCGCAGATCCGGGATACAAGCTCGAGAGCGGCATCTTGCAAGGCCGGGGTTGACTCGCGATGATGATATGCCCAGTGTTGCGCAGCATATTCCAAGAAACCGACGTACGGGGGGGAGTCGACAGGGAGTTGCGACGGCTGAAGGGTATTCTCAGTTCCCCGATTGATTTCCCCGTCGAAGTCCGAGAATAGGAGGTACCTGACGCAGCGCTCCGCAAGGAGTGCATTCGATTCCGCAAGCTGGAGCGAACTTCCCCATGAGAAGGAATTCTCCCGGTCTAGAAGGAATTCCTTCGCAGTTTCATGGACGAGATAGACTTTAGAGTCTATGATGCGGATAAGTGCTCCGCACCTCTCCCTGAAGTAGCTCTCTACTGCATCGGGGAAAATTTGGGATTTCCGGAGTTGTTGAATTGAGTTATGCCTGGCCTCGATTGCCTGCACGAGCCCCATTTCGTCTAAACTGAGAGGCCGAGCGGCGGCGACGATGGCTTGAAGGATACACCTTGTTTCCGCCGGAGCCCCGCTCACGCTCAGCATTGATTCATACAATTTGTTCAAGTCACTCGGCACATGGCCGATCCTTTCTTCAAGCTCCTCTTCTGACTTGTAATCTTTCCTTCCCAAAACTAGCCCAATCCACAAGAAAGTATGGTCACATTGATTAAGGATAGTGTTCCTCAGTGTGCCAGAGACGCCATTAGGCAGTCCTGCCTCAACAGCCAGAACAATGTCGGCATCAATACGGTCCATATAGTCCTCCAGCTTTAAACAATGTGCTTTACCCAAATGGTCGTTGACTAGCTTAGTCGCTTGACTCGTGACAAGGAACTTTAGACTCGTCTTTGTTGTGGGTTGCGACGAGAGCCCGACCCAGAAAGTCTCCAAGCTTTTGAGCAGCTCCCCCTGACTGGACTTTTCACACTCGTTCAAACCGTCAATAAGGCACACCACATTTCCAGCATTTGAATCTGAAATGCTAGTGAGTAGGATGTTCCAAAGAATGGAAAAGTTTCGAGTGTATTCTGTGCCATCCTTTGAGTATGGGACTGCGTATTTGATCAATGCCTTTCGTTTGGTGAACAGTTGGTATAGAATACCGCAAAGGGCGGATGATGCTGACCGATGCCTATTGTCGTGATGAAAAAAAAAGAAGCAAAATGTGTAAGAGGGCAGATTCTGTAACTTTTCCACCAAGAATGACGCAAGATGTGACTTGCCATAGCCGGCACTAGCCGAAATACATAGGATAGACGACCCCATGCGAGCCAACCACTTATTGACTGGACTTTCGTCCCCCCAAATCCATTCGCAAGTGCCAGGCGCTCGAGATGCCGTGCGATTCTTATCAGAAGTAAAATCGGATGTTGCCTTGTGCAATTGCCCAAGACATGTTTCCAGATCATAGTCGTAGTAGTTTAAACCCCTATGAAGCCCTACAGGTCAGCATTCAACAATTAGCAAGGGCAAAACTTAGATACTAGGCGTGATTGGATACCTTGCCGGCTCATGACATGGCCTTCCCACTTCCCACATCTTCAAAAAGGCTTTCGTGCATGCGGCCGCCGTGGCCGCAGCATACATGTGGAAGTTGTCGTTCTTATGTGTGTCGGCGTAGTCACAGGCGCCTTTGATCACCAAACAACTCGTACCGCTCCATACGCCAGCGCCTTCCATTTCAAAAGCAATGACCCCGTGCCTATCCGCCAACAGATCCCGGTGTGTAGCCGACTTCATCACCGTATCGCCTGTGGCGTAGTAGCCGATGTGGACGGCTGGCCTGGGATCGCCGTCGAGTCGGTTTCGTGACTGGAGCGAGGCTTTGCCGTTGGCGAAGCAGCCTGTCCGGTCGCATGTTCCCTTCTCCGCTTCTCGACATACCTTTCCATCAACCGTGACGCAGTCCTTACAGATGCGCGCTAACTCCTCATCGCTAACCTTGCGATGCTTGTGTCGAAAACCGCTTTCGAACAACATGTCCAAATCCTTTCCAGGGTAATTATAATTATTCCCAGTCTTGTTTTTGATTTTTGGGAGGATGTGCGTTAGAATTTCGAACGTCTCGTTTTCTAATGCGCCAATGTCTCCGCTCTGTATTTTGCTAAGGAGACCAGCTAACTCTCGGCCTAGTCGTGGTAAGTTGTCGTCAAGGGCGTTCTTTCGTTCGACACGGTCGGCGTACTGCTTCTGCAAGTCATATTGCACAACACCATTGCTGATAATCACATCACCCAAGACAACATCATTTCCGTCTGCCACGGGGAGGGCACCGCAAATACCTACAACTAGCGTGATCTCGATCTCGGGGTAGCTCATCGCTAAGAAAGAGGCCGTGGCACTGCTCTCGACTTTGCCCGTGTGTGGCATATGAGCCAGGACAACAGGGGAACCCCCAATTAAGCCTACCGTATAGGTACTTGGGTCCCCAGCCAGCTTCGCACCATTCTGTTCACTGTTTTCATCGAACAATGCACGCACCGCAGCGGCCTCCTTAGGAAGAGCACAAATAATAGCGATGCGGAAGGTCTCGGGGCATTGCAGGGCCTCTTCTGGGGACATTGTGCCAAGAATCAAGATAGTGCGATCGTTCGCCTCGTCGTCAAGGGCGTATATTGCTGAATGATATCGTATTCCGAGTGCTGCGAGGGGCCCAAAAAGTGAACTTGGGTTTGAGAGGTAATAGTCAGATATATTGAAGGGAAAAGAACGATCTCTGGCCCTCCTTCTTTTCGGAGGGAGAGCCTGACGTCTCTCATGAGGCTCGCACTGAGCAAGCCGCGACCTAGTGCCCATGCTCACCAGCTCCCTGATGCGGCCCCCAATGGACTGTCATGGACACTCACATGGCGGATGGGTACATAGAGAGTACCTAAAAAGCTAGAGCAAATGGGTGGACAAATTTTAGTACTGAAGATGTTGCCATGACTAAGTAAGATGTCGCCTCCTGCGGGGGAGCGAAGAGGCTGCCCAACGAGAAGTGCCGGCAGGCTATAACGGGGAAGCAGATGAGCTGAGAGATACAGGCTGCGCCTCGGAACCTGGTTGTCTGATGTTATAACCTTGGAGTTATTGGCTTAGAGCACTATGCATTGGGGTGATTTGCTGCCAAGCTTCATGATGATTGGCAAGTAGGGAGGTGTGTGAGACTAAGGCGTTTATGCAACAAGGAAACGGATGCAGAAGTTTAGGGAAGGGGGCGATCGATGTCGGATTTGGCGCTATCCTGAATGGGAACTGTTGGGAAAGAGATGGAGAGATCTAATGATTGCCTACGCAGGGTAGAAATAAGGGATAAATGTATACAATATGCACGCATATACACATAACATATAATTTCCTACTATATATTAGTGTGTTTAAGAAGGTCCTAGTTACGGAACCTAAGAATGTCAGTGCTATTCTATCTCTGGCAACTCGACAAAGCTCGATACTATACAACAGCAAAACACACTCTTCATGAAGCGTCATGGTCTCATTCCATCCAAGCTATCTATAATCCAGTCCAGCGAACAATCTCCAACCCAAACGACCCAAGGCCGCCTATCTCCAGCCCTGTCCAACTCCGTCCCTCTTTCCAGTGTTCGCTCTCAAGCCCTCGTACCGATCTAGATAGCACACGCGGCCAATTCTATGAATCCGTCAATATCTTGGCTCGCTCCAACGACAAACTCCATCACATGCACCAAACTATGGTTCAAGACGTTTCATATCTGTCATTCCGACGATTCGATCACGTATCTATCCTACGCCTATATCATGTAGTCGTTTCCGTCCTCCTTCTACCTTCGCGATCTAACGAGGTGGGGACGGAGCGGAAGGGGAGAAAAAAAGGAGGTATCGTGAATATAGAGAAAAAAAATTCAATTTTCCCCCAGACATGTAGCCACCAAATCCTCGAAAATGCCAATGCCACTACTAGTTCGATCTTTTGTGATAATTTACATGACGACCTAAGTAGGCGATGTTAGCAACTTCCGAACTTGGGTGTAAAATTCTAGACAATAAGGCTTATGGAAAGGGTGGGAGAGGGTTGAAGCCTTACACAATCATCGTCTTTCTTGGCCTGGGGGATGCCCATCTGCTCGAAAGTAGCTGGGCCCTGCTTCACGGGCTTGGGCGGTGCCGAAGCCGCCAAAGCCGGGGTGCTTGGCCCGGGACTTGGCCGGCTCTGAGTAGGCGGCGGCGTATTTGAATAACCGCCTTGATCCATCGGACCGGGTCGATCTTGATAAGGCATACCAGGACCAGGACCGGGACCGGGACCGGGACCAGGGCCAGGGCCAGGGCGACCACCGCTCGTGGGTCTTGGACCGCCCTGTGGCAAGCCACCAGGAGGAACTGAGCCGACCCGAGGGCCTAGTCCTCCACTCATAGCAGGCGAACCGGCTGACATGCGCGCACCGGGTGCGTGGGGAGAGGGAAGAGAAGACTCTCTCTGTCCATAGGCCTGCTGCGGCGGTGGGCCCCCGCGACCAGCACTACCAGCAGGCGCCATCTTGGATAACCGGTTCGGACCGGGCTGGGCCGGAAGGCCTCCAAGGGGTCGATCGTACTGAGAGGAAGACGGTCGCTGACCGTAATCGCCTCCCGGGGGGCGAAGGTCCTCTCGACGAGGGCCCGGGCTCGGCTGTCGATAGCCACTAGGAACTTGGGCTTGCCATCCGGCGGAGGCAGGGCGAGCGTAATTCGGATCCATACCGGCGGGTGGAATGGGGAGTTGACCCGAATGGACGCGCACACCGCCTGGTCCGCCCGGTGATTGTGTGCGTATGCCGAACGCACTGCCTGGGCGGTCGGCACTTGGGCCTGCGGATGGCCTGATGCCTGGGTTGTAATGGGCGGATAGTGGTGGCTTGTGCCCTGTCATGTCGTCTTCGGGGTATGGCGCCACGGTAGCTGGCCGGTTAAGGTTGAGTGGTGCTGGTCTGTCGTCCTCAGGATATGGTGCTGCAGATTTTGTCCGCTCAGGGAGGTTCACGTTGAAAGCAGGCGCTCTTCCGCTGTTCATAGGGGGACTGGGCTGAGATGGGTCGGGGTATTCTACGTGGTCGAAGGTTTGCATTCCAGGAGATGGCATGGGAGATACCCCGGGCGACACCTGAGCTTCTGTTAAGGTAGGCATACCGCTTTTTACTTGCTTGAATCGTTCTGGTCTTTGCCCTCTTTGCGAACCGTGTTTCGACTTAATCCTCGTCAATGTAGAAGTCTCGTGATCCTCCTTAGAAAGCGGCTTGGCTTGCGAAAGGCTTTCCAGCCGTCCCACCGCGTCTTTATTTCCATGCTCGGCGGCAAGTTCATACCACTTGCGAGCTTCTCTTATGTCCTTTTCTACCGAAATCCCAATTTCATAATAGTAACCCATGGCAAATTCGCCGGTCGCTAACTTGGTCTTAGCTGCCATCTGCGCGTATTTGAAAGCCAGTTGTTCGTTTTTTGCGAAGGCGCCTTCGTATCCGAACAAGAACCAACGACTAACGCCGAGGCAGGCCTCGGGTTGGCCTTGACGAGCAGCTAGGCCGTAATAATGCAACGAATGAGCCGGCATAAACTCACATCCGAGCTGACATAGCTCGTACGCCTGGCCCATTTTCAGTTGTGCTTTAGCAAATCCTAGATAGGCGGCCTTTTCGATGTACTGCCTCGCGCGTGCTATATCGTAAGGTAATACGCCGTCGGGAACCACGACATCGGGTAAATCTTTTCCTATTAGCATGCCGTAGACAAAGGCTCCCTGGGGTGCATCTTCGTCCGCCGTCTCGGCGGCCTGGTGAATTAGATCTAGGCCTCTCGCCATGTCCTTGGGCATCCCTCGCTGACCTAGGAGATTAATCATGCCTAGCCGATATGCCGCGGCCGAATCTTTGTTGGCAAGGCCTGATTGATAATGGCGCATCGCCTTATCCATATCGTTTGAATTTTCGTAAAGCATACCGATGCGATAATCTGCACGGCCCCATCCTTGCTGTGCAGCCCTCACGTAACCGCTATAAGCTTCTTTCTTATCCTGACGCCGGCCGAATTTCCCAAATTCTAGCCACTTACTCCGTATAAACAAAGCTTCGGGATGGCCTTGGTCGGCGAGATAGGTTATGATGTTGATAGCGTCGACTCGCAGCTCGTGCTCGATTTTGGGGGTAACTGGACGCGCGGGCAACTCGCGGTCGTTACTATTTCGTGTGGCTTCGACTTCGCGCAAGGCCGCCTCGGCCGCTATCTCAACAAAGGACAATACATCACGAGCCCAACATATCTGCATATCGGGATCGTTCGAGTGCAGCACATGTTCCCTGCTGCTGGCAAGGACCACCTCCTTGTCCTCGTCGCTGGGGGGTATGTGTTCCCCTTCCACCTTGGGAAAAGGTGAGAAGGAGGGTAAGTCGTTCATGTCTCGGAGACTCTTCTCGAACTGTGTGTTGTTATCGCGGTCTTGGAAGGGGCTGAAGTTGGAGGCGGGGCTGTAATCGGTGGGTTTCGGTCGGCCGGGCTGGTATTGCTGGCCGTAGTTACCAGATTGGGTATTAATGACGTTGGAGAGCGAGGGTTCACGATATTGGCGGGGCCCGGATGCGGTTGCGTTGGAGTTTTTGTTGCGGGCGACTTCTGTAGCTTCGAGTTCCATGCGTTGGAGGCCTTGCTGCATGTTCTCGGGGACTTCTGGCATAACCCTACTCCGATTAGCCCGAAAGACTATCCCACCGGGGCTGTGACAATCGTCATGGGATCATAGTGTTGTTGTTGTTGGGGTGCGGTAACGATGGGATGCAACCGGGGGGGAAGGGGAGGGGTGTGTGTGTCTTCGTTATTGGAATGGGCTGGATAAGTCTTAAGACATCTTATACGATGCACACGAGAGGAACGCACCTTTGGGGCAAGGGGGCCAACACTTCGGGCATAAGGTAATCGTCGACGCCGCCTGGGTAGAAGGTGGCTCCGAATTGAGGCATGTCTAAATCATCGACCTGAGAACCTGCATATATGAGTTGCGAAGCCGCTGTCAGCCCAATGAATCAAATGAATGACCAATGCAGGCAACTACTTAAGTACGTACTTAAGTACAGTACTCAAGTAAGTACCTAAGTAGCTAGCAACTGGGCCAGGGCTGGGGCTGGGGCTGGGCTTAGAAGGGTTAGATGGAGTTAGATGGGAGTTCGATAGGCTAGATAGGCTAGTAGTGTAGGTAGCGATGGGCCGGTACGGAGTAGTTTGATTGCTTTTATGTAGGTCCAGCGTAGGTCCAGCGTACTGTAGGACCGAACCAGCTCCCTGCCTGTCCCCTGTCCCCTGTCCCCTGTTTAGGGCGCTGTAAGCGGAGCGCGCAAAGGGAAGGTTCGTTCGCTGGCTGCGGCGGGGCTCCTTGCAACCCGAATCCGCGGGGGGTGCACCAGCGGATCTCTCTTGTCGCTGTCTGTCGCTGTCTGTCTCTTGTCTCTCCCTTCCTCCGCCTTCTCTCCGTTCGTTCTATGTCGCCAGATAAGCAAGCACGTGTATTGTTCCTTGTGTCTTCCGGGCACCCTATTGGCCTGTATACCGTAGTGTGCAGGAGTGTCGTAGCGAAGGCCAGCAGCAACACCGCGACTCACTATTGGACTATTGGGCAAGAGAGCGGATGTCGATGATGATGGTTGCGAAGGGGTCTCAGGGTCTACTTTATTTCCCGTGAGCTGAGTCAGGGGGACAGGGTCATGTCTGAGTCTCCGTCTGATGAGCGGGAGATTCCCCTTTAACACATGCTTGACTGAATCCATCAGACCCGTCTTAAATCAAAAGATGTGTCTAGGCAGTGGGCGGTGATTCGCACAATTGCGTACGTCTTACACGGCCACAGCGATCCATGCACACTCCTGGTGCACACTCCTGGTCCAAGGTGGACCTGCGAACGGAGGGGCCAGCTGACAGGTACCGTTCCCTGACGAAGAAACACAAGGGGATAGCTCATCGGACCAGCTCGGCAGTGGCACACCATTGCCAATGAGATAGCAGGACAACGGCTTAGGACGGCAGAGCATTATACGCGTAAAGCCCTTGCGTAGCATAGAGGGGCGCACCATGCGCCATGAGCTATGAGCCCATGCGATGCGATGTGGGGAAGAACGAAGCTGGGGCGTTGGCTTGGATCCAAGATGGCATTGCACACGGTGACGCGACCTGTATAAGCCACAGCCGTCCTGTTCACAATGCCGAATGCGAACCTGTCGAGTTGAGGCAACCTGGACGTAAGATTTCCTGGTGTGACGGGAGAAGAGCCTGTCGGTCACTTGGTACAAGTTTGGCCTCTGTTTTGGTTTGTTTCTTTCTCTAGTGTACTTCTCAGAAATAATCTGGTAACGAAAATCCCGGGAGCCGGCTACTAGCATGACAACGAGACAACGACAACCCTGCATCTCATCGCATTGACCATCTCTCAACTGGAAGATTGCCCTGGGAGACAATGGGAGTGAGCTACCCCGCCCGGTACCCCGCGATAGTCCGTCGTCATTAAGGATTCGGCCGATGCCATGAAGCCAGATGTGCCGTAGAGAGTCCAATGTCTTGACGTTTATCTGAGTCCTCAACCCGCAGTTGCCGTTACAGTCGTACACGTACGTAGACGGCGGCCGTGAGGATTGGAGGGATAGAGAGACAGGCAGAGAGAGAAACGCTGCTATTTGCCAAGAGCCCAGCCGCGGAAAGCGATACGAAAAATAAAAATAAAATGGATAAAGATTAAAATTAATACGCAAGGGAAACAAGACGCTTACCTGGACGGGCAGTCGCCCTCGAATACGCGGGCGCCATTGATGTGGTCATCTCAAGAGATGAGTTTCGGCCTTTTTGGGTGGGTTGTTGAGGAAGGGAGGCTGAGTTAGCGAGTAGCAGGTGAAGTTTCAGCGCTCCTAGGTTGCTGGATCGTGATGTTGTCGGCGTTTATTAAAACTAAGAATAGGCATGTCCTAGGTAGGTCCTAGGTAGAAGGGTGATAGGTATGGAAATAGAGCGCAAACAAAGAAGTATATGTGCAGTTGGTGTTGCGAACCCGGGAGGTAATGATCAGTGAGGCGAGGCCGGGGACTAGGGCATCTATTTACTGCCTAACCTTTGTCTATGCGACGGAGGGAGGGAGTTGGGTTGAACACGGGAGAGTAGGGCAGGACAGGGCGAAGGCAGATGAAATGGATGACCGGTTCTTAACCAGTTGTGTGTGTGTATGTGTGTGTGTTACGAGCACCAGCGACAGGGTCTTTCATCATTCGCGATCAGGTCGATTTCAAGAAGGGGGGGGGGGTTATGTTATTAGGTTCCTCGTTGTGCGCCTAAGCTGAACACATAGTATTATAGTAGTTCACCACCTATACCCGTTTGATGGGAATCCCCTCGTGGCGCTCCCTAGCCTCACAGACTAAAATGTCTCAGCTCTCTGTTTGTCTGCTCTCGGGAGCGCTCTCATTTGGCACCTGAAACCGAACAGCCGCGCCGACCGTCTTGAAGCGGGTTCCCAAGCAGATTGCGCAAGGCATACATAGGAATATCGAGTTTTAACGAGATTGCAAGCACCCACTTCCTCATCCTCCGCTAGCCTTCGCCAACAACATGCATGCCCGAAATGCACGCAAATACTCGTCGACTTCGATGTCGCTACTGCTCCAGTGGCGAGCCTGTGATAGGGCCGCGGGGGTTCTAAGGTTGTGATGAAACAATGTTTCGAGTGGACGGGTGCGGCGCGGAGGACGGCTCACACACAGCCACGTCTTGTTGCTATTTTGAGCCGGGTCTGCTCTGTATACTCCTCGCCTCCGCGCTAAGCCGTAGCTAATATGAAGCTTGTACGATTCCTTACAGCCTACTATACTATTCTAGTTCGGCTACCCGTTCCTAAATCAAGCAAAGCAGGATTCCCTTGGTGCATCGTGCCAACACGCGCCAACACGCGCCATGCCACAGCAGTCCCTGGAGAGCTTGAGTGGATGGTTCGTCAGCGCACTAGAAGCTATTTTAACATGGAACGACCAGTTGGCTATGCAAGAGTGTGGCCAACAACATGCAGTGATGGTGAGAGTAAGATGAGGATCGGTGCTATTCATCATACCGTATACGCTGTTGGGATCGTGGAGCGTCGTCGATTCAATTGGTTGCGAGTGGATTTGCTGCCATCCATCACTTACACCACCAGCTCGACTATTTGCTTTTTGGTCTGACCGTTGTATGAACAGATCCTAGACTAGCCGTGATTCCTGTTATAGTAATGCCGGGCGCGCCAATGTGCCATATAAAAGAGGTATTATACCGGATATTACCTAAGTAATACTTATCAATGCTCATGATGAAACATACCTTACGCCCCTTACAGCGGGGATTACATACATGTTGGAACTTGGAAGGCCCTGGAATAATGACATGCTGACGACAGCCGACGACAGCGAACAACCTAAATCCTTAGGTCCTGTGGCGGTGTGTGCTGCCAGTGGCACTTCAGCCACAGTTGAGAATGGCGCGAGCTTGGGCCATTTCCGAGGTCCACACCTGGGCACTCGGTGTTGGACTGGACTGGCAATTGCCAATTGGCAACTCGGGCACGCCTACCCCCGGCTCAACGCCAAGCTCCAGCTGTTCGTTCGCCTTCGTCAGCCTTTCAGCCTGCTTGCCGTATCTCAACACCCCAGACCCTCACCCATACTCTATGCCTGCGACGAACCGACACTACTAGACCAACTATCACCACTAATCCTCGCAATCGGCGTATCAACACGTCTTCCGAAAGAACCCAAGCTGCGGGAGCACAATAATCACTTGTGAAGACTGTCTACAGGACCTTATCTAACCGCGTCCCGCCTCCGTCCTCCCAATATCGTCATCACCGTCCACAGCCGCCCAAGCCATCACCATCACCATCACCAACACCATCACCGCCGCACTCCTCGCCCATCATGGCCGAGCGTGCCCTCCAGCAGATCCTCTCACAGCTCAAGTCGCACCCGAACGCGCCATACAGCGAGGCGTCGAAGCTGCTCTCGAAAGCGAAGATCGCGCTGCTGCAGCTGAAGGCCGTGACGCCGTCGCCGTCGACGCCGCCGTCGCGTCTGGCGCTGGCGAGAGAAGTCTACGAGGCCGGGGCGCTGTTCAGCATCCGCGCCAAGAACGCCGAGGCCTTCACGCGGTACGTGTCGCAGCTGCAGCCCTTTTACGAGCTCCTCGGCGACGGCGACAGCGCCAGCGCTGGCGGTGACGACAACCGGAACAAGGTTACGGGCCTCTATCTCCTGCTCCTGCTCACGCAGGGCCGCTATGCTGAGTTCCACTCCGAACTCGAGGCCCTCAGTACTCGCGCCCGCGGCAGCGAGGAGATCGAGCGCGATCGCTACCTTGGGTACCCGATTAAGCTCGAGCGGTGGTTGATGGAGGGCAGCTATGACCGTGTGTGGAAGGCTATGAAGAGCCGGGAGGTCCCGAGCGAGGAGTATGGCGTGTTTTCTGAAGTGAGTGCTTTCATCTACACATAATCCCTTTTTTGGTCTACCAGCGTTTGTTTCAACTGTTATCAGCCATGCTTTTGATGTCCGACATGCTATCGATCTGCGATAATCATAGTATTCAAAACTAACCCTACTTCCCACCCTAGATTCTTACCTCCCAGATCCGCTCCGAGATCGCCTCAAGCAGCGAGCGCGCATATCCGTCTCTGCCGCTGAGCAGTACCAAGTCCCTTCTCTTCCTAGAGTCGGAGGGTGCTGTGGTCGACTTCGCCCGCCACCGGGGCTGGATCATCCGCGACGGCCGCATCTTCTTCCCGACCGCCGAGAGTGCTGAGGACGGAGGTGACGACAACGATCTTAGCCAGATGGTCATCCAGAACACGCTCGGCTATGCACGCGAGCTCGAGACGATCGTCTAAGCCTGCCCGGTCGAACTGTCGTTCTTACGTCTTCCTATAACGAGTAAACGATTCCTGCCCCGCTTCCTCGAGTTCCAGGGAGCGGTCATTAATTACTGAAATCACCTCCCCGTGGCCCCGAATAAGTGTCCGAGCCCAGCAGACCCAGGGGCTGAGAACCATCGGTTGCCCACGGGGAAGGAGTAGAAAGGGAGGAAAGGAAAGAGGTGGTGGAAGATATTGAGGAATCGGTGGGACCAAAGCAAGTAATCCACTGCCCCGAGTAGACTCCATTGCATACGTACATCGAGCGGGCCAGTTGATGCTTGCTGGTGTATCTGTCTGTATGAATATTGCCACCTACATCATGGCAACGACATATGTTCTTTAGAGGATAGAGCAAGTGCATGCAGTCAATCAATCGATTCTTCCGTTGATACGGAACCTGAGCTATGGAATCGCTTTAATCATTCGACTCTACACACTTGCAGCTTGCCGCTGCGTCAATTTCATTTAGTGCTAATACACTGTGTCCTATCGTGTTTGTCTGCTCAGATATCTCTCATAGACTACTAGGCTACATAATGAATAAGATAAGGGAAAGAGGGGGTTTGCTAGTTACCGCCCTACCTAGGTGATTAGCCGGCGGTTCGAGCAATGTGATTTCGTCAGTCTAAGGGTCATTCATCTAACCAGAGGCACAGTAACAGAATATATCGCAAGGAAACAGCGTCCCTCGAGGGAGTATTTACGACCTGACTAGACATCGGATTCCCCAACGATTATACAACGCGTCTACTATTGAGGGAGCCGCACCATCTAAGCAGAGCAGCATATATAGTCATCCCCTTACACTAGATTTATAAATCGCACCGGACAGCACGGTATTTTGCAGCGCTTCCAAACACAGTGATTATACGTTAAACAGATTTCAGACTCTAAGTTGCCTAGGTCGTCTTTTCCCCTTCCACCTTCTTGGCACCATGGGCTCTTTTGGACCAATCAAACAAACCTCCTGACTAGTTGCTATATCGTTCTCATCAAGACATTTCGCATTCCTGAGGTCCTTTTGGGTGGGAAACAAAAAAGACAATAATTCTATTTACGCGAACAACCTCAGGCCACTACCATGCTTACCCACCTCGCACACTTGGCACACAACACAGACGGTGCCCTTATACTTGGAGTGGTACTTAGACCCATCGAAGGCGCACTCTTCGTACGTTGTGCCGCTGTAGATGGGCGTATGGCTAGCGGCACAAATGTCGAACTCGGCGAACTGGTCGTACTCAATCTCCACCGCGTCATGCGGGTTGCGTTCACATTGTGCTTTCATTTTCTTGGCCTGTGGCGATTAGGTTAAAACGCGTGATCAAACAACCATGAATAAAGAGATCTTGAACTTACGCTTTCCAAAATTCTAGCAGCACCGCCATTCGCGATTATACGGTTGGCAAAGCTTAAGGCGGAGCTCAAATTTTTGCTTCGGAATGCCAAATTCATGGCATTCAGGAGGGCTAATTGACGATGGGGTACCTCAATCTTGGGAATCGTGAAGTATGCGGATAGCTCGAGGCTACGCTTGAGCGAGTCGGGGTTGCTGTTTACAACATCAGGCGCACCGAGTGCTCTCCGGGCGAGCTCAATTGACATAGCAACTATGTACTCGCTAGCCGAAGTGATTAACTTCTTGGCTTCAGCAACCTCACTTTCGCTTGATACGGCATTAGCAAGGATTGCATGGAGAATGCCTCGGAAAATCTTGACGCCGTCCTCAAGTCTATTCGACCGCATTGAGTCGTAACCTTGCTGCAAGTCATTGGAAGCAAGATTTTCGAGATCTCGTGGAATGATAGGCAGAACCTTCCTAGGATCCGATTCATCCAAGGTACGGCGCACATAGTTAACAAGTGGTGGAAGACCAGCAGAGGCTGGTAGGTATGTTTTTGTGGCCGAGTAGATTTCCATGAATCGAGGTTTAAGTGGTGCGAAATTTACCGCGCCCACTTGTCGATTAAGCAAGTTCATAGCAGACTCGAAGGACCCAGCCGCAACATGGTCCGCTGCTATAGGAGAGTTTCGGGCCCATAAATCGGCCTCGCTACTACCGGCACCGCCAGCATCTGCGCTTTCGACATTGACGAAATCGCTATCCGCTTCTGGGACAATGTCATCACCCATGTCCCAACCGGCTGCGTCCTCATCGTCGTCGACCTCCATAGCACCCTCTCGCTTAGTAGCAGTATCCTCCTCGGCTAAACCGCCGTCTTCGAGTCCGTTGGCGGTTGCCGGCTCATCTTCAAGACTTATGCCTTCTAGCTGACTAGCAAGAGCTTTCTCGAAGAATGATTGTGACGCCGCCTTCGTAGGCCAGTTCGCCTTGAAGGTTGGCACTATCGGCTTAGGTGTCGGTAGCAATTCCCCGAGCTTCGGCAGGGTAAGCTGATCCTCTGTGACACCCGTCGCTTCTAATATGGATTGACATTCATCTTCCAAGCCATGCGCTTTGGCGGTCAAGTACGCTAGGGGGTCTGAGAATCGTTAGCCCCGAATCTTAAGTCAACCAAGCCTACACTTACACAAGTCGACCTCTTTGAACATCTGTATTCTGTCTTCGACCTCATTCAAGTAGAGAGCATTCTGGAACCTGGCGGTAAAATCACCACGATGTTCAGCGATCTTCGCCATCCTTGCTAGCTTGGAGTGGTCGCCTGTTGAGAGATACAAGAACGAAAGTTTGTCAAACTGCTTTAGTTTTTGATACGCCATCTCGACAACCTGGTGATTGCCATGTGCCAGAGCCTCGGTCCCTAACCTAGTCCAGAGCTTTGGTCGGTCTAGTTCCTTAGCCATTTCAACCGCGACGTCTAGGTTTCCACATTCTATTGCAAGTTCGAATCGAGTGGAGGGGTCTTGAACGAACTGCAGGGCGATTTCGGGGTAGCCCTTCTTCTGTAGGTAGGAAATGATAGACTGGCCAACTAGACTCGACGTGCGAATGATGTGCAACATTTCTTCGTAGTTTCGCTTGACTAAAGACAACTTGAACCGGTATTCGGTAGGATCGATGTGAAGCACTTTGGGTTTAGCAGATCGGTCAAGACAGTACACGTTCCTACCCTTGACCTTGACGAGGTACACCGTTTGATCTAGTGTCCTCACAATACCATTGTCGCCATTCATGAGAGTGTATTTGATATGATTCAACGTAGAGTATAAAAGAACACCCGCGTCGTCCCATGTGGCGCTCTTGATACGAATCGTCTCATGCAGTGTGCTAACCTGCTCAAGAGTCTTAGTCACAATAGTGACGTTGTGCTTGCTGAGAAGCGCTGCATGGAGACCGTCGTTGGACCAGACAACGTATTTGACGCCGCTAACAGCTAGCTCAGCAATACTTTTCTTTTGCTGAATATCGTATAAATGGACAGCAGTGGGGGTGATAATAAGAAGGTTTCCTGTGCCACCAAAGTAGATGTCGGTCGTCCCCACCGGTGGCTTGAAAGACCGAGCCGTATTATTAGATAAATCCTTGATATCAACGGTTTGGGTTGATGTATTCAGAACGGCAAATCGGTTTCGAGCGACAAAAATGGCCGAATTGCCTTGGCCCCGCTTCGAATCCGTTGCGTCTAGGGCGCCGGAGCCGTCCCGAGGGAGATTAATGAGCTCGTATGAGCCACCATCCGAGGGCGATGTGACGAGAACAGAACGTTCGGCGGGATTATAGGACAGGGTGCGAGGAGGGACCCAAGCGCTTCCGAGGCGCTTCAAAGAAAGTAAGGTCGGGCTTTCGGCGTTCTTTTGGAAATCATAGGAGCGAACATGCTTCTCTTTCGTGATAAAGAACAGTGTGTTTTGGTGGACTGTGGATGCTGGGCGTTCCCTCTCCAGCTTGAAAACCATAACACCATTATCGTGTCCAGCAGCGAAGAGATTTATTTCAGGGTGGGCAGCGATAACCCAGAATCGATCATTCTCTCGCTTGAAGGATTGAACGGCTGTGCGCTTCTGCGAGTCCCACACGCGAATAGTCTTATCTTCGCCACAAGACAGTATCAGGTCTTGATGCGGGTGGAACAGGCATCCGGAAGCGTTTTGAAAATGGCCGCGGCATGTATCGACTTCCCACGCTTTTGTTTCGCTAAATCGCCATAGCTTCACGAGACGGTCATCGCCAGCCGAGACGATGTGTGGAGCCGTAGGATGGAATGCAACCCAGTTCACACCCCGGTCGTGTCCCTCAAGGACGAACTTTACCATCGCATCGGTGTTACCAAACATATCGGTTTGTTGAGCGTTCGATCGGGCGACCTGATCTTCGAAAGACATCGAGGTGGGGGCCGAATGCTTCTTCCTCAGGCCAGAAATATCCCAGACGCGCACAGACTGGTCGAGGGAGGCAGAGACGACGAGGTCGTCCTTGGGATGGAACTGCGCACACATGACATAATGGTTGTGGCCAGTCATGGTGCAAACTAGAGTCAGAGTCAGCACTGAGCGCCCTCCTGTGCTTCGCGTGCAGTTGGGTCTTACTGAGCGAGCGGTTTTGCCAGTTCCATATCCGAATGGTCTGGTCGTCTGACGAGGAGATGATCCACGGTAGCTCATGGTGAAAGAATACGGTACGGACGTAGTCGAGATGGCCGTTCAAGGTGAAAAGACACCGCCTTGTCTGATAGGACCAGACCTTGATCTTGTAATCATCACCGCCCGAGACGAAGAGGGGTTGGGTTTTGTGAAAGTCGATGCCTCTGACGGGGCCGTCGTGCTCTTCGAATCGGTCTATTAAAGTTCCCATGCGATAATCCCATAGCTGGATAGTCGAGGAATGTAGGGAGACAAGAATCCATGGTCTAGCGCTCCACGGTTAGCTGGGCTGTGCAGCGAGGTCGGATGGAGGAGGGCAATTCTGATCAGTACCTTTTCGGGTGGAAGGCGATGCCCTTCGCCCTCGAAGACTTGGACTCGAACTGCGGAAATAGAGAGTTAGCAGGTAAGCGCTTTCAGGACGGGCGATCGTCGTAGAACGTATCAATGGCCAGGGGACATTGCGCACCTTGGTCAACATTCCCGAGGAGGCCTGCATGGTGAATGGTGGGAGGCGCAGGATGCCCCTAAGCTTGTGTCATGAACTGTTAAGCCCTAACAGCTGTTCGGACAGACGATGCGGGCGAGGGGGGAGGGGAGAAACGGGAGAGGAATTGGGCCGCCAGGTCGACGAGGTGAGCTGGAGGGAGAGAGCTCGGTAGGATATGATGCGGTGTTGTGAGGGAGGCGGTATGTCGTCGACGAGGCCAATTCGGGTGGGCTAATGATTGATGCTGTCCTTTATTGCTAGTGTCAGTCCGGGCCAGGCGTGGATGACACCAGGCAGGCCCCAGGGAGTGAACGGTGGTGGGTTTAATTCCAGGCTGTGGGGTTCCAGTTAGCTGTCTTGCCAATGCCCCCATCCCGCTATCAGCTGGCAGCGGACGGCAGCAGATGTGTCGCATATCATATAGCATGCTGGCCTTTTGGTGTACAGTACGGAATAGGTGTACCTACCTAAGGTACGTACCTAGACAAGGGTGCAGTGGACGATAAGGAGTGGGTCACATCCCTATCTGTAGAGGGGCGCGGGATGGTACCTAGGTACTTGGATACCCCTGACAGCTTCCAGCTCGCGCCGACCAGAGGCCAGCATTGATTGGCTAGACTAGCTATATGGTATAAGTGTTCAATTGCTTCACAACCTGCACTTACACGACTACCTAGGTACTCACTTAGTATCTGCCGGTATGCACTCGACTGAAGCAACGTTGTAGGGGCCACCTTGCATTCCCCAAACACCTATTTGCCCTTGAGGTCCCTTCGATACATTCGGTAGCAAATGGAACAGTTGTCTCATTTTTAGTCTCGGGCCGTCTATCGACTGGGGGCATCCCGCTCGAGCTCCCAGCTGCTGCTTGCCTCTCCGTGCTCGCGTGTTGCGACCTCGTAAACGATCCAAAAGGGCGCTCCGCAACCACTCGCCCATCATGATACGGCTGGCGAATTTGCCGTGTGGCTTAGCTGCTGCTCTACTGGCCGCCGTGTGCCTTGGTCCCAGCCATGTCACAGCCGGTCCTTCAGTCCATGTAGCTATGAAAGCCGCTTTCCCAGCTCCTCCATATCTCGTCGAGCTTCTGTAAGCTCGTCGCATCCGTTTCCCCGGAATGGGTGACTAATAAGTTGTAGTGAGACAGCCGCCGGAGAAAATGCCACTTCTTATTTCCACTTGCTTGATCGCGTTGCCGAAGGAGCCTTCGCCAAATCCGCCACCGACAAGGCCTTATACGACAGGTTCCTGGAGATCCTACAACAAGACGGCCACATCACCACCTCCGAAACGCTGTCGACCTTTAAGCTCGCTCTCTCTATGAGAGCTGCGGCTCCAAGAATAGAAGCGCATTACCAATACTACGATACTGCTGTGACGCCATCGCTGGGCGAGGCTAAAAACGAGTGCGAGGAATGGGTTCTCTTGAATAGGAAACAGTACTGTTCGGCCGCCCTTGATCATTCTGATGGCCGGCTATCGGGAGAATCGTACGTATAACCCCGCAATCCTGGTGTGGCTATCGTCACTAACTTAAAGGCAGACAGCTTCATACGCTACCTTTCGACCGGGTCCTAGGCAGTGGTGCGGAGGCAATCCTATATGCTGACATTACCAAGCCAGAGTTCGGCCCTTTTCACAATACGCTTGTCAGCATGGCCCGCAAAGGCGAGATATCTTACCGTCTACGGTATCGCATCTCTCAGCGGAGTGAGCTAGAGGCTCTGCATGTCAATGGTTATGGTGTGGAACTCCAGCTCAAGCGGACCGATTATATTGTTATCGACGATCGTGAGGCTGCTGACTCAAGCGCTGACCCGCCCCCCAAAAAGGCATCTACAGAAGTCGTTTTGGACAATGAAGAGGATGTTAGCGATCTCAAGCCGCTAGCTGCCAGCGAATTAGCTGGTCTCGGTCTCAACACTGGGTCGTTCATCGTAGAGAGCGAGGACCCGTTCCAGACCTTGGTTAAGCTTACACAAGATTTCCCCAAATTCTCGACCTCGGTAGCAGCGCGGAATGCGTCAGACGCATTCATCACGGAACATCGTCAGAATCGAGAAGCAGCAGGGCCTGCCGGTGTAAATGCTTTATGGATGAATGGTGTGCAATTGGCTGAGCGTCAAATAGACCCGTATACACTCATTGATGGAATTAGGAGAGAGAGAGCATTTATCAAAGGTGCGACGGATATCGGACTAACAACCACGGAAGCTATCTCTCTTCTTGGCCACCAGGAGGTGACAATGGCCAAGACCGAGGACGAAGGACCACGATTTGACTGGCGGGATAAGCTCGAAGACGGCCGCGTCATTATCTGGCTCAATAATATCGAAAAGGATAAGCGCTATGCTAGCTTCTCTCCGAGCCTCTCAATGGTACGTCCGAAGGATAATTCAATTGAACCTCATAGCCCTGCTAACCAAAACGCGTAGCTCATGCAAATGTCGTATATGGGTCAAATTCCACAAGTTCGGAGGGATATATTTAATCTAGTCGTGCCAGTTGACTTTGACAATGTAGATGACATTAATTTAGTTGTCGAGAGACTTCAGGGTCTCGTGAAGCGCGCGCTTCCATTACGCTTCGGTTTGGTGCCCTTAACTCCTACGAAAAAGTCTGAAGACCGCGCGAAGATAGTCTACTATCTGACAGAGAACTACGGGCTGCCTAGTCTTGTATCTTTTCTACAGTTCTTTGTGGGAGAAGACCAACCAGCCCAATCCGAACAAACAAGTTTTGACAAAGTTATCAACAAGCACAAACCGAAGCAGGATGCAAATGAACTTCCATTTGACGACGTAGTCACTTCGGCGGAATATGAAAATCAACTACAGTTGGCAAAACACTGGGTTGACAGGCTCCAAGCCCATACGAGTGTGCCGCCTGTGTTCCTCAACGGTTACGCCATTCCACGAGAAGGGAACTGGCTCCAGACTATGAGCATGAGGCTTTCAGCCGACTTACAGCAGGTTCAACAAGGGTTGTTCATGGGGACTGTCACAGAAGATATGTGGTTACCCAATTTATTCCTCGAGAATGCACTTTCCCGTCGGAACCCCTATACTTACCCCGATGGCGACAACCCTCTAAAGGTCCTCAACGTCCACAGACTCTATTCCGAGCATGATGATCTTTTCAGCAGAGTTCCCCTCATCGAAGCAGATGCAGATACAAGTAAGGAGCAGTGGGCCGTGGTCACATTTGTCGCCGACCTTAGCAGCCCATCGGATTTACAGTTTCTTCGCTCTCTGTTGGCGTTTCGACGAAGCAACCCAGGCGTACGGGTTGATATCGTGCACAACCCCATATCAACCGAAAACGGCTACAAAATTAACTCATTACTGGCCGAGAGCGCAAATAAGCTCCTGGAGATCGAGAATATGGAGACCTTAGAAATTCTAGTATCTGGCGATGTTGGCAAACGAGATGACGTATATGGGCAGGCCTTGGCACGGTTCCTTGCATTTTCTGGACTAGTACCAGGCAATCGAGCGCTTTTAGTCAATGGCCGAATCATCGGGCCCATCGACACCGAATTCGTCTTTCATGAAGAGGATATACAACAACTGCTTGAATTTGAGCAGTCGAAGAGAATCCTGCCTGTATATCAGGCAGCCGAAAATCTGAACCTGGCAGACAAAGTCTCCAGTCCAATCGCCGCCGCCAAGCTTACATCCATCACAGCACTATCAACCATCTCAGACTTGCCCGAGGGTATCTTCGAGTCCGCTTCGGTTGTTAGAACTGCGGTGTTCGATCTCTGGAACTCATCCCACACCACTATTGATGTTGGTAACCCTGATACCGCGAATATTCACTTCGTCGCCCTCTTGAACCCCACGAGCGAGATAGGCCAGAGATGGGCGCCTATTCTGAAAGTTCTTTCTGAACTTGACGGCGTGTTTCTACGCATTTTCTTAAACCCAAATGAAAGGTTGGAAGAACTGCCAATCAAGCGATTTTACCGATATGTTCTACAATCAGAACCATCATTTGATGATGATGGAGCGCTTCGCTCTGAAGGTGCCAAGTTCAAAGGCTTGCCATCCGACGCCTTGCTTAATCTAGGCATGGACACTCCACCGGCGTGGCTTGTTGCTGCGAAGCAATCAGTTCATGATTTGGACAACTTGAAATTGAGCTCCATTAAATCGGACGTGGAGGCAATGTACGAGCTTGAACACATTCTTATTGAAGGACACTCGCGACAAATCCCCGGAGGTGGGCCTCCACGAGGTGTGCAGCTGTTGTTAGGCACGGAACGTGATCCACACTTTGCCGACACGATCATCATGGCTAATATTGGTTACTTCCAATTCAAGGCCAATCCCGGATATTATAACATCCATCTACAGGAAGGACGAAGTGCAGATATTTTTGACATTATTAGCGTAGGCGCTAAGGGTTATGAGGCTGTCCCTGGTGATGAGGGCACAGAAGTTGCACTCATGGACTTTCAAGGCACAACTCTATACCCCCGGCTTAAGCGCAGGGAGGGAATGGAAACCGTCGACGTACTCGAAGAAACCGAAGCAGACAGCGGTACTGACCTCCTTTCCCGCGGTCTTAAATTCGCCGAGGGAATCTTAGGCGGCTCCAAAACTAAGACCAAGTCGCTTTCAGATGAAGTTCATGCAGAGATTAATATCTTCTCGGTAGCGAGTGGCCACCTCTATGAACGTATGCTTAATATCATGATGGTCTCAGTCATGAAAAATACAAAACATAGCGTCAAGTTCTGGTTCATTGAACAGTTTCTTTCACCGTCCTTCAAAGAATTCATACCTCATCTGGCGAAGGAATACGGATTCAAATACGAAATGGTTACATACAAATGGCCACACTGGCTACGCTCTCAGAAGGAGAAACAGCGCGAAATTTGGGGTTACAAGATTCTCTTTCTTGACGTCCTCTTCCCACTCTCCCTCGACAAGGTCATTTTCGTCGATGCAGACCAGATCGTCCGCACTGACATGATTGATCTCATCAATTACGACTTAGACGGCGCGCCGTATGGCTTCACCCCCATGTGTGATTCCCGTACGGAGATGGAGGGCTTCCGCTTCTGGAAACAGGGGTACTGGAGGAACTATTTACGTGGCCTACCGTATCACATTTCAGCCCTCTACGTCGTCGACCTTCGTCGCTTCAGACAACTTGCTGCTGGCGACCGTCTCAGGCAGCAATACCACCAGCTCAGCGCAGACCCTAATAGTTTGTCGAACCTCGATCAAGACCTGCCGAACCATATGCAATTCGTGATTCCAATTCACAGCCTGCCACAAGAGTGGTTGTGGTGTGAAACATGGTGCAGCGATGAGAGCCAGAAGGAGGCGAGGACTATCGACCTGTGCAACAACCCTCAAACCAAAGAACCAAAATTAGACCGTGCGCGCAGGCAGGTTCCGGAGTGGACGGTATATGATGATGAGATCGCAGCGTTGGATAGGCGGAGGAAGAATCTAGACGGCTCACAGAAGGTTCTTGCTGAAGAAGTAAACACAAAGAGTAGACGATTTGAGGAAGAAAGCGTGAAGACGAGGACGAAGGATGAGCTGTAGGAACTTGTATTTAGCACGCGGTGTTAGATGATAGATGTGGAAATGATAGAATGACATGATATGTGTTACAATACTATTTATTTACTATCTCCTGCTCTTTAGCCAAAGTCATGCATCTACACTAAGTACAAAACTAGGGGGCTTCTATGCCGATGTGCGAGTTGGACCGGTCAATCTTTATTATGGTAAAGTACGACGCCAGGAATGGCTGTTGCCATGTAAGCGAAAGAAGCATGCGAAGAATACTTTTAAAATAGCCCGCGGGGGCTACCAGTATACTTAATTTGTTACAGTAGTATTTCGGCACTCTGTGTAGGGTGGCTCGGTCTCCGGAGCGCAGCGGGTAGGAATCAGCGTTTAGTACAGGAGGTGACTGGCATTGACGTTAGAGGTAGAACAGTAGTTTATGCACAACCCAAGTTGGGGGCGCATGGGCTGCTCTGGCTTGTGTGATGCATTGGTACTTGGGCGTCAGCACGCACGGCGGACTGCCCCAGCGCGGGCCCCGGGGCTCTTCAAAAATTCGGGCAGCCAAATGGCACGCGCACCATTGCGCCAGGGGAAGGATGGGATGGATGAGGGGAGAGCCAATCAAGTTCACCACTGTCAGCCTCCGCACGGCCGTTTCAGCTCGCTAGGCGCCGACTACAGCAGAGAAACTAATCCGACAAGTCCCTCAAGAACCCATAGATTTCGGATGGTACTAAACAGAATCTCCTCGCGCCAATATGAGGCTGATAAATACAGCAACTCTCGAGCTCTGCGAGTTCGTTGGAAACGAAATCCCGTCTTACGCTATCTTATCTCACACTTGGTCTGATAAGGAGGTCACCTTTGAGGACTGGGCTGATCGAGCCTCAGCCTCTACGAAGGACTACGACAAGATCATTAACACATGTGGGTTGGCAAAAAGTGACGGATATGATTATGTTTGGGTGGACACGAACTGTATCAATAAGTCCAGCTCCGCCGAGCTGACAGAGGCGATTAACTCAATGTTTATGTGGTATCAGAGGGCAGGGATCTGTTATGCATACCTTGTTGATGTTCCATCAGCTAATGGAACGGAGCTTTCAAAACATCTCACCCGCAGCCGATGGTTTACGAGAGGATGGACACTACAGGAATTGCTTGCCCCCCAAGAGGTGGAGTTTTACAGCAGCGATTGGACGTTCCTGGGCACAAAGGCTTCCCTCTGTTCCGACATATCATCGATCACTGGAATCCCGGCTAAGTATCTCTGCGGGGATCCTTATTTATCTGGGTATTATGTCATTCGAAGCTCCCAGTTCAGCGTTCCTATCGGAGAAGCCAGCGTAGCGGAAAGAATGTCTTGGGTTTCTCTCAGAACAACTACGAGGACCGAGGACATGGCTTATTGTATGCTTGGAATATTCGACATAAATATGCCCTTGCTGTATGGCGAAGGCACGAAAGCATTTACGAGGCTGCAGGAGGAGATTATGAAGGTGTCAAACGATTACTCTCTCTTTTGCTGGACATGGTCTTTCGGCTATTATGGGGGCTTTCTTGCCCCATCCCCCATGTGTTTTCGGGATTCCAAAGATTATATCGGAAGCCAGCAGAACGTAAGACCCACGCCGTATTTTATGACAAACGCAGGACTCTCGGTTACACTCCCTGTATTAAGGTGTTGGACCGAGAATCGTTTCATTTGCGTCTTGCCAGTCGAGTCGTCTAAAGGGCACAAGAGATTCGGTATACCTATGATTGGGGACCTTTCTTCTGGTAGGGTGTGTCGGACCTCGCGTCCACATTTACCTATTCCACTCGACGACAAGATCTCAACAAATGAGCGGTGCGAGCTCTTCATTTCGGAAAACTATAGCCCCATGTCTTCTCCAACGGGGATATTTGTGAGACCCTCAGGTCATCCTTTTCCACCCGAAGTCCTTTTAACGTTTGAGCCTCCGGGCAAGATCCTGGACATTCAAACTTTTCCTCGGGGTCGCTTTAGTCAGAAGCACAGCATACTACGGGTATGTGGTCCTTCTCAACGAGAACAAGGAAGTGAGGTATATTTCGGGCAGCGGCAACGCAATCCGCTCAAAAGCTCTAATGGTATCTTAGAGGGCACTCTTCTCCAATTATTCCGCGAAAACCAAGGACCGGTGTCGCTCGTCATCAGTTTACATAAAGGTTATAATCCGTGGCGATGGAGTTATTTCTGGGTGTCCTTGAAGGATGCTTCAGAGTTGCAATCAGGAGAATTTACTCCAGCATTGAGACGGGTTCAAAGAGCTCTTCAAGATGGTGCAAATACAACAAACATGGAGCCGGAGAAAGTCTCTGGCATATCAGCTTCTATATCCCCGAGCAACACCTATGGCTTTACACATATGCATCTACGGATTTTTCCACCGGATTTCCGCCGCATTCTTCCTCCCAGGAGAATGTAGCCAGTGGTAACGACATGAGTATTCGGGTACTCTGCCCTAACCCGGTGACACTTTAAGAAAGTATCCTTAACAAGGTCATTCGGTATGTTATACTCGTTTCCAATCAACCTCTTTTAGGTTAAAAACTAATTGTTTTTTTTCCTCAGGGCCAAATAGTTAATATCCCCACGATGGCTTTGCTACATCTTAACGCAAATAGTTTATACATATCTCGAACACCACCGAATCACTGTGGTGTTAGTGATTCTGTTTATTTTATTCGTTTGATAGGCTAACTGCGCGGGCACTGCCTTCAAGTTCCGGGAGAGTTCCCCCTTACGTGAATAGGCGGGTTATCCTATATTCTGCTACTCTTTTCGCCTTTCCCTGTTCATGCCAGAAACCTTTTGCCCACAAGATTAAAACATTTTCCCCATGTCCTACAAGATGTCGGTATTGCAGTGTGGACCTTACAGAGACAAAGGAGTCAGCGTTGAGTATTAGCGTGTTCTTGTGCCAATTTCGTTTTTGTGTCCTAGATTTGCCGAGAGCGCCATGAAAATAACAATCCAGATTTCAACGAAAATAGAAATACGTGCGCATATCGAAGTCGGCAGCTCAGTGCAGCGATATATCGTTGACTAAGGTCGCTTTGAGAAAGTGGATAATCCAAAATAGGCAATTGGCCTTGGCTGATTCCGTATTCCGTATTATCACATTTTTTGCCTGGTGCCGAGACTATGCTTTTTCAGTTAGTCAGCTGCATGAATACGACGCTAAAGTGAGGTAAGATACCCATGAAGATCCTAACACAAACGCCTGGTTGGTGGCTATTTTTTCTGTTTGATTATCTGGTCTCGACATTTTCCAAAGGCTAAATGTAGTAAAGCAAAGCTATACGCCGCCAGAACCAGCAATGGCCTTCCCATACACACCACTACCAGACGAGGACGCCCTCCGCCTGATCACAATAAGAGCTGGCGGATTCTTCGACCCCCTTCAAGGGGACCTGGCACCTATTGCTTTCTCAGCTAGGCCTAAATACCTAGCCCTGTCTTACACCTGGGGCGATCCAACCCCGGAGCAGCCTGATCTACCAGCTGCTTTCACTAAGATCAGGGGCCATTCGAACCCAGCAGAATGCCGCAGAGAAGCTGTTTTAGCACTCAATGGGCATGATGTCGCCATCGGGCACAACTTGGCGCTGGCGCTCCGCTACCTCCGGTCGCCTAGCCATCCGCTCACCCTCTGGGTCGATGCAGTTTGTATAAATCAGGCCGACATCGATGAGCGCAACGCCCAGGTCGCCCTTATGGCCTTAATTTACACACGCGCTACTGCCGTGGTAACTTGGCTAGGTCTCAACGGGCCCGAAGTCATGGGCAAACTGCAGACGTTCGATCAGGATGGCGGCTTACAGGCGTCCATGGCAATGCGGGACGTCTACAACTTGGGGAATAGCAAGGAGCTGGCATCGTGGTTTTCTGAGCACATTACTACGCCAAGTGCTAACAGTCGGAACATAATCGAGTCACGCGCCGCCGAGAAGGAGGCGCTCGAGCGCATTGCAGCTGTCAATCAGCTTGGCGACACTATGGTTATGAAGACAAGCTACTGGCAGCGCGTGTGGGTGGTGCAGGAGGTGGTGAGTAATTCCCAGAGTTGTTAGTTGCCTAACCCACGAACGATGAGAGTATATAGACCGTTTTTGGGTTCAAACATACGCCCTATAAACATTTTACATGGCAGTCGCTGACTAATATTCATCCAGTGTCTAGCGCAAAAAGTATTCTTTGTCTACGGGCCGACTTTGTTTGTCGACGAGGATGCTGTGTTATATGCGCATCAGATGAGCGGGATAAAATTAGCAAGCGGCATGAATAATATGCTGAAGGCACGGCAGAGACGCTTTAGCGAAGTTATGCGTCTTGAGACTTTGATCGAAGAGTTCGCGGCGCAGATGTGCACCGATCCGCAGGACAAAATATATGGCCTCATTGGTCTCGCTAATGATATCAACGCCGTTGACAACTCTGGGGATGTTACAGAGGGAGGCGAAGATGAAGGTGATATGGCAACTATGCAATATAGTGGAAGTGAGGACGTCGACTTTATCATCGACTACCGCAGGAGCTTCTACGACATCTGGTGTGATGTTGTACAGTACCTCTTCCGGTGCCCGTACTATTTCGTACCAGCTCATCTCGAAGAAGACGAAGGTGAGCTCGCGCGCCTTCGCCACGAGCGGCTGACGAATCTCGTCCGATTTGCCGGCCTCGTGCAAAATACGCTCCAAGATAGAGTCGAGAGGGAGCTGGCCCAGCTAGCCGTGTCCTTCTCTGCCTCTGAACTGGGCGCTCAGCTACGGGGGCCGAAGCTCTTCGGTCACCACCTCGTGCCCGCTCGGGGCTATCTAGCCGGTGAGATCTTGGATTTAGGCCCGTCGTACGCGGCCTTCACAGGCTCGTTCCGCCACCAAACCGCCTGGCGGACGAAGTGGCGCAAACACTACCGCAAAGAACATGAGCTTGGACAGCTTCGTGAAATGGAAGATCGATATGCGGCTAAGATCCTCAACTACAGCGAGGCCGATGTCGGGCGGGTCGCCTCCATCCCAGGGGATTCTTTTGTTGCCTTCCGCACCGCAGACAATGGGCCCTTGGACGACTTGACTGCTGCGCGTACCACGAATAAGCAACAAGTCATGCAAGACATACTAAAAACTTTGTCAAACTTACCATCGAAGTCCCTTCCTCAAAATACTCCGGATAGGGAAGCACGTCGGTTTCTGGGTACTGATCGATGCATGGGCGTGGCGCCGCTCGGCGCCGCCATTGGTGACTGGGTGATTCGATTCTTTGACTGCGACGCGGCCGTCGTAGTACGTCCTAAAGATGCATCTGACCCCAATACTCCCTGTATGCTCGTTGGGCGCGCCGACGTCGCGGATATCCTGGATCGCAAGGGCCCCCATGGCTATGACACATTAGGCAGTCAGGCGCTGCAGCGTGGTTACAGTGACGATCCTGACCACAAGCGCTTTGACTTGGTAATGGACTGGCATACGCTACAGCGTATTACAGCTTCGATTACAACTTAAATACCAATCATGTTCTGTCTGGATGATGAAATCAATGTTGATATGCAATTCGTAACTGCTCTTACATAAAGCAATAACGCCTCCACTGATGCTAACGATAACAATTTTGAGTGGCCTGTACATCAACATGATATAGTTGAGGTAAAACATGTACGCAATCAGCTTGGAGTAAAAAAATATGACACGCTTAGCTATAGCACTTAAGCAACCTTGAGGACGGCTTAGTTTTTAAGGTGAAAGGCTTGCGACATGTAATCCAAGAGGACCCCTGATTCGTAGAAGCAACTGCCGGTTATTTACTCAAACTGCTTGGTGTCAAAAGGAGGTAAGACACCTACTCAAAGGTAAAAGGTGTATTCAGGGTGAGGAAAGATAAGTAAGTAGATGACCTCTGAGGATCTAGTAGTGTATTTAAGTATATAGCCGGACTGGGGAGCGCAGTGGGGTGCCCAGCTCCCCTATTTTCAACACTTAGAACATTTGACCAGTAACTGAGATGCCCGTATATTGTGTACCGTCCTTCGTAGAAACCCCTTTTCAACCTACTGAGGGTTGGGCCGCATGCATTTTCTACTTGCTTTACCAATTAGCTAAATGGCTCCTGAGTTAATACTAGAACTAGGACTTGCAAACCGATTTCTTCATCTTAAAATTAATCGAGCACCCTGAGTCCTTCCGTGATGAAATGAAAGTGTTTAGTCGTGGCTATGTCTTTGAAAATATAGCCCTTCAAGAAAAATATAGATATAAGTTGTGTTGCACTGTTAGCGGGAGAGCCGATGTCTTCACCAAAGGTAAGCTCATATTTCCCAAGGCTTTCGTGATTCTGACCGTCGATTTCCCAACTTGAGGGTTCACACAAATATCCACAGCTCTGTGCACGTCCGGTGACATTGTCGGCAGGCTCCTATAGCAACTCCAACATTTCTTTTCACGGTCTATCCTCGAGGGCCAGCTCCAGGGAATAGCTGCGGTGTAGCATATAAAACAACTGACGTATTTGCGGCCATGGCGTCAAGGCGAAATGGGGTCATCTACGGGCGTCGAAGTGACTATCGTATTACTACCTTTCGTGGGAGTTGGAGTCGGGCCAGCTGGTGCGTCCACGGTAGCCGCAGCGCTATTGAATAGCTTTCTATAGATTTCTATAGTCTTGCGAAAAGCTCTGGAGATCCTGAAGTCAATGGTGGCGACTTTCGCGCGCACATAAAGAGTTCTCGCCCGTTTCCCGGTAGTCATCTTGTCCCTCCAAATCTCGATCTGCGCGTAAAATGGGAATAGCTTTCTATCCAATAACACGCTTGGGTGCTTGTCTATGATCATGTATACGGAAGGGTGGATAATGGTGCCTTGAGGTGCTAGACTGGAAGTCAACGTAAGAGCAGCTTCAGGACTTAAAGATGACTTACAGTTCTTGCAGTAACCCTTCAATCCTCCACCGTTCGAAACAACATCGAAAGGCACTCGGGCTTCCTTTGAATTAGCCAATAAGCCAGTCGTACGGCGTAGTTTGACGGCGTATCTTTCCCCATACGGGCTGCCTTCCTCGTGTATCGGGCCTATATCGCGCATCTCCACAACCAACTTGTTCTGCGTTTTACAAAATAGTGCGTTATTCTTACCGCCCTCAATCCCGACAAGTTCCAGTGGGTTGTGCAATAAGGCTCGGCCACCGTAGTCGCCCTCAAACTTGAATATTAACCCCTTCGCCTTACTTTCAAGCATCATCCACTGTAGCGGATATAGTGACAAACCGTCCGCCAAGGCCGACCCTCCGATATCCGTGTGTGTGCCAATGAACCAGGCTTGAACAAAGCTTCGGCTAGGCCGGTGACGGGCATGATTTTCCCATGTTGGCCACAAGCCTTCGACCCGCATGGCTTTTCTGTCTTCGTTGAGCGCGAGTGCGGCCCGCATGTGCTGAATTGAATCATTAAAGGATATGTCGTATAATGATTTGTCGTCAACTGCTTTTACGGTGTCGAAAGCACCTACGAACCTGACAGTTGGAGCTGGCCTGGTCTTTGCATCGAAGTAGTGATGAATCTACCATCATCGGTTAGAATTTCTTTTTTTCGCAGAATCCTTGTCTCAGTAGTATGTGAAAAAGATAGAACCTACGTGGCCTTCTCTTTTAAGCTTTGAACCCTTCTGCAATTTCTCGTACAGATTGAGGGCTTCTTTGTAGTCCTTATTGAAAGTCTTGTCGCCGTCATTGACAATATCTGCGGAAACAAGAGCTCGTAGGTAGTGAAGTAAGCCCGCTACGGCACGAACCACATAAGCGCCACGACTGAATCCATATAGCCAGATCTCGTCACTCGGACCAGTCAAGCGGCAGCATTCTCTATAAACGTTCTTGATCTGTTCGAAGCACTTTAGACCGAAGGCTCCAGTGTATAGTTTCTCGAGTGCAGATATGTTTTCTTCAGATCCAATGCCGGAAACGTACATCTTTCTCTGGTTATATCTTTATAACATAACCGTCAGAAATGTGCTAGGCAGAACTCCCGATTGGAACTTACCTGTTGCCTGATGGATCCTGGACTTCTCCCTTGCCAACGCTCGCGTAAAGACGGTATATGTTTGTGATGTTGCCTTTCTTGTCATTTCCACCATCTGGGTCGAACCAAGTTCCGTCTACGCAAATGATGAGCCGGACTGGAATGTTTTTAACCATTTGATCCTCTCGCTTTGATTTGCTTTGGATGATATAAAGATGATATTTTCGTTACTTTGTGTCTCAGGGGCTCGTGTCATATATTTAAGTATCAAAGTACCAGCCCCGAAATGTATATTGGTTGACATAGATCAATAATATTGTAAGTAAGAATGAACATCGGCGCATCTCTGAAGGATTATTAGGATTGGATGTAGAAGATGGTGTTCCGTAGAAGAAAGATACAAATTTATAGAATAACCAAGCTAGGTATTGAAACATTTCCTACTTCTTTGGAGCGACTAGCCGTGAGACGAAAAAGGATACATCGGACGGGGGTTTTCCCAAAGACCGAGAGTGGGCATACGGCATCAATGCATTTTTTCACCAACATTCGCGATTGGCCAAAGCCTCGGGCCCGTTGGATTTTGGGTAGGACAACATGCATTGGTGGGGTATATGCTCTTAAATATTAACTCGCCATAACCTACCTTGTTTACAAGGCTGTGCAAGCCAAATCCTACAGACGGTATAGCCAGCGGCCCCCGCCATCCCCGAATTATTATTTGCAGGGGGCTAGTGTGAGTTAGTCCCCTTGATCCGTAACATACATGATACGCATTCTGCTTCCTACTCGTCTCACTGTTTTGTCGGCAGGCGATGAAGGGAAATAGTTTCGCAAACTCTTTATGATCATAGAATTGCCCACCCTGCTGTCTGGGGAGTTGCCTTCTATCAACAAAATTGTGATATTTATTACCAAGTTCCAATTGGAGAGACCACGATAGATGCCCCCACACCCTGAGTTACTACTATCAAAAGTAGTATTTTTTTTAAAAAAAAAAAACCTCCTTCTAAACACATAATAACTGCTTCAGGAGCTGATACATTTAGTGACCCAGTACGTCCCGGCATAGCCACAAGCAGGCTGCCAACGGTACATGTGACCGGGGATTATCAAGTCCGATGATATGATATTGTTAACCAGCCTCAGCCCTAAATAGGAACGACGTCGATTCTCACAGAAAAAAATAGGGGCTGTTGGAGTTGATGCAAAAGCCTCGCACATGCCTATGCATAAGAGCCTGGCGGCGTACAACGATTAGTCGGGCGTAAAAGTAGGTGGCAAATTGAGGGCATTGCATGGCAGGGAGCAAGTTGTCAGCAAAAAGAAACGAGGAGGCTGCAGGACAAGGATAAGGGAGAAGGGAGGCTGTGGGGTATAATTATAGAAAAGAGTGATATGCACAGCACGGTACCCGAAGAAGAAGGCGGCGGGAAACGGCAGTAAATGTGTGCTGAGCATATTAGCAACATAGTTCTATGTTATTGGCAACTTCCGTCTCCTAATTAAATCGCTAGATATGCAAACACGGTGAGAGCTTGTGCTATGCGGACCGGGGCGATACTAATAACGCAAGTATCACGCGGCTAACGACCTAGCTAGCGTCCGATGTTAGATGTTGAGGTACGGATCCGGATTGAAGGCGTTAAAAAACTTGACAAGATCGCCGAAGTGTCACAGACCGTCAAGGCTGCAGAAAGATTCTTAGATAACAATAAGCCATTAAGCCAAACCCTGGGATACTAGCATATAGAGGGGAGTCTACTAACTGTGATGTTTTCGTCTGCGCAAGTTTTTGGCGACTATAACAAGCCACCTACGGGTTCACTTCTACGTAACATTCTCAACATCAACAACTATCCCTCGCCACTTTTGTTGTTGACGTATAGAACAGAAAGTGCGCGGGCTAGGTCTCGAGCCCGCTCACTTTCTATTCTGGGGCCTTGCTCAATGGCTATGTTGGACAATAATCTTTCTAGGCTCTGGAAGGTCCGTAACTTTCAAAATAGGCTTGCATCTATCGAGACCTCAGGCCTCCTATTTACACACAATTATTGAGGTATTTCTTCACATTCTAGTTCCTTCGATGCGAGGCCATACCGTGTACGTCTCAGTGCGTAGGCGATCGGAGGCTTCGTGGGCTTATATTGCAGCTGAAGAGGTGAGAGGCCCCTGACCTCTGATTGGCTCGTTGACCCTCACTGACTCGGTGACTAAAGGTGATGCCTTTACCGTATGACAATAAAGGCATTTTCGAAGCAATCCGATCGGACCGTCTCCGTTGCCTCAGCGTTAGACTATTTTGCGTCGTGACCGGGTAATTTTTAATCAGGGTGCCTAGCAGACTTTGTATTTATTGCTAGTCCTATCACATTGGGAAGCTGTCAACGCCCGCGAATGGGAGCAAGAGCCCTAAGTCCGATATCAGAAATGAGCCTCTTCGGAGTAGCAGGACATTTAGACATATGCTATATATGTTATATATGTTATATTAATTTATTCTATTGTCAATCTTTACTCGCCAGAGACTTCATTGTTTGCAATTTGTCTGGGGCGTATTAGGTTAGGTAGTTACACCAAACACGTTAACCAATGTCTTGACTAGCCCACGCTTTTTTATAATATGCCAAGTAACACTTCCTTACCAAGTTTAGTCAGTGAGTCCAAGCGAAACCCAACTAATGTAGGATGTAGCGCCATACCTACGGAACGACATCACTTGCGAGATCTCCGCAAAAGCAGCTCTGCTTTGGCAGCATCCTCCTTGAGCCCCTGCCTATATAGGGACAGTAATAAAGTGCGCTTATATTACACCCTTGCATTTTTAAAACTACCCAGCGACCTTCGGTTAATTATGATCTTAGACAGGCGCGCAATTCTAATTCTATCTACAGTGTCTTTGGAGATTCAAATTAAGCCATGGGTACCCTCTCAACACCCCGTAAGAACGATAAACCGTCGTATTATCGGCCCGCAGATGTCCACCTACATCACGGTACACTGATTTAGCACTTCGTCGTCTTCCTTGTTTGACCTTGCCTCCTTCCCACATAGCCTAGCCGGCTCCAAGCCCTCCCAGTAAATATGATTCGTAAATTCGGCCCTGGGGTTCTGGAACTCTCGCGCCATGACATGCAAACACTCCTCCTCTTGTTCAGTAAGGGCGAAAAAAGTGAGGCCGACTCGCTTGTACTTCCGCCATGATTGATCGGTCTCGTACGCTCTCACGTATAATGGGTTCCGGAGCTTGCCCAGCTCACGCTCGAATTGATTAAATAGTATCATGAATCTAGCTATAGTCCAGACGTAGTTTAGGCCGGAGAGAGGCATGTTTCCGCAAACGTCGTTGGATATGTCCAGCTTTAGCATATCGAGTAGATTTCGGCTTGAAAACTTACGATTGCTGCTCTTGCTGCCTAGCTCGGGAATGTAATCTATACTGTATCCTTTTGGTATCACCGCCTCCCGAAGAGCCTCGGGAAGTGGTTCCTCTCCTCTGACGTTACGAGAGGAGAATGTAGGCCAAGACATTAAATCCTCATCAGAGATGCCTTTCGCCCTTATGCGTTTGATTAAGTCTCTGTCCTCCATTTGTTTCTGTCCCGTAATTGGGTCGGCGATATGCTTTGTCTGGCTGAGACGGTAAATCCCCAGAAAGGATGGCATGGGAATATCACTGTCCGGAATGCGGTCGGGATTCCAGCCTGCCTCATGGCACGTCATGAGATATGATTTGGTCTTGAAAAACCAATTTTTGCTGGGGTCTTTGACGTCTTCAGGGGTACGTCGGGCCCTGGGGCGACGTAGTCGCGATTCGATGGCCATCGCTTGTATAGCTTCACCAAAGTTCGAAGTTGGGACTTTGCCATCAACGAAAAATGCCTTCGGAAATAGGGCTTGGAATAATGCGTACAGCCCGACTGGCTCAGCGATATAGCCTTTCTGGATGAGCATGTTGTGCAGGTGGACCAACAGTACGGCTTCCGGGATTTTATCAAGGACGGTAACACTGTACTGATAGGCTTCCCTGAGTCCTTCTTCAAGGCCAACACCACAGAGGAACGGCGAATACTCCCAAAGACCGTTGGAGTTAGTGGTGGAGAATCGAGACCCGGGGATGTCAATGAGCCCGTGCATGTACCTCGACTCCCCGAGCCAACGGTCGAAATTACACTGGACGAATTCCAACAGTTCGTGGTGTTCTTTATGATGACATATATCAAGATGAAGTATTCCATCCTTTTGTAACGGCTGCTTGAGAATATCCACCGCCTGGAGAAACCCTGAACCGGGCCGCTCGTTCTCTCGATCGAGGAATAAATCAACATCTCGTCGTGGCCGGAAGCCCCGGGGTGGTGCTCTGAGAACATGACCTCGGAGGATACTGAGATACCAGCCGCGGGAGACGGCAAATGAGTCGACAATGCACTGCAGCTGGAAGATGTGATGAGGGAGAATTTTATGGCGCATATCTGAATCTGGTTTTTGCATAGCAAGATGTGTAACAATACCAGCAAACTCTTTCAACCCAAAGAGCCGCCGGTACTTATCCCAGGGGCCAGCAGTAGACCAGTCCACCAATTCCAACGCGTGCTGTTCCCCTCGTGAAGTGTTGCGCTGCACAACAATAGACGAGAAGACATTGACAAGGTCGTAGAGCCAGTTGATGGTGTAAGATCGGCGCCACTTCAGCCTCTCTTCCTCGGTAGCGCGTTGAAGGTCGAGATTGGGGTCCCAATTGCGGATTTGATTGCGCATCCCTTTTGTCGGTTTTCCACTTCGATTCTTCTGGAAGTCGGTGATGAAGTCAATGAGGTCCTGATATGCGTGTATCGAGAACTGCTCTTTCACGTCAACAGCAATTACCCGGACCTCGCTGGTGCTGGCCTGATCTGGGCTTGTATTGTGAAGCGATAGTTGGAACATCCCTTGTGTTTTGTCTGGGCCTCCACGGGTGATGGTGTTCATAACGGTTTCGTAAGAATCGTGTCCGGGAAAGTCGATAAACATGGCGGCAGCTGAGCGCTCGATTATAATAATGGCCACGTTAGACAAGGCCCCGGCAATGGCGCTGTTGAGCTCTTTATATGCCACGTCTTGCCACAATCTCTGTATATAGACTCGAAGTGCGACCCATTCCTGAACGAGGGCAAAGACAGCCATCAAGTAATCGGTGACAATCCCTTCCTCATCTTGGATGATGCAGTAGCTCTCCACTGGGATGTCATCAAGGCTTTGCATCTTGGCTGCTGGTGGATGTTGCTTCTCCTTCTTCTTCTTCTTATTGGCATTCTTCCCATGTTTCGCTCTCTTTCCTTTGCCAGATGACTTCTTCTGCTGCTGGCGTCTCCGAGGGGCTTGGTGCTGTTGAGATTCTATGTCAGACCCATCGTCACCTGTGCCTTCATCCTCCAATATTGTGTCCCCGTCGATACTGAGTGCAGCGAATTTGTTGGCGAAGAGGGCCTGTTCGAGGTCGGCCTGATCGTTGGGAGGAGGGCCTTCGGATTTACATTTCTCAGCCCATGCAACTCCTCCCAGTGCCTTGAAGGCCTCGACAAGGGCATTGATAAAGTTCTTGTGAGAGACGCTGTCTCGCTCAACCTCAGGGTCGGACCTGTTAACAACAAGTTGCCGGAAAAACTTGTAAGTGGCCGTTTGCGCCCCTATCACTGAATCGAATAGCGCCAGGATGGCGAATGGAACAGGATTAATGTGCTTAGCGATGAGCTTTGAAAGGGACACGAGACTTGACACGGTGATTTGGCCATTTGTGCTGGGGGTTTGGGGTGCATCATCGGGCAGAGTGGCGGAGGAAGTGATGATGGCATTGGATGCTTCGACGATCCAGAATATGAGGCGGCTCGTGTCTCGCTTGTAGTCGAGATACAGATTGTGCGAAGTCATGGCCGCTTCAGTATAGAACTTGTTGTGGGTGATGGTGGAGGTAGATTCAAGGTGAGGGAGACAACTGCATGAAATCTGCTAGGTACTGTGTAATTGACCCTTCTCGCACCCGGCTTTCACAGGGCAAGGGCCGTTCGAGCGGTCTGGGCACTTATCTCGGGCAAGTCTGGGCGTGCGTAGGAAAAAATAGGCCGCGGATTGTGGATGAGCAAGTAAAGAAGATGGAGGACTTGGGAATGTTGAGATGAGTGTAGGTGAATACTATTTACCTAAGTACTTAGATAGGTAGGGAAACGCCCGGGTGACACTAGGTGGGAGCAGGTTCGATCCCCGTCTCTTCTCAAGCAGGTGGTCCCGTCCTAAATTAGTACCTACTTCAGTAGGTACGGTCAAACGTTGGTAGACACGTGAGAAAGCACTGTCGAAGTCCATATCTACTTCTTAATAAACTACAGTAGACGAGAATACTGTCTGGGTAGTACAGTGCACGCGCAGGTTATCGGGTTAGGTACCTAGGCACCTATGTAGGCACCTAGGTAGGCACCTAGGTAATGCGCCAGGTGACTTGGTCCCGGCAGTTTGGAACCGACCAACACTCTTCCGTCTTGGCAAGAGCAACCTGACGTAACGCTGGTCCCGAACGCCAAGTCCAACCGCCAAGTCCAACCCTCTCTAGGTAACCGGCCAATAGAACCAAAGCGAAGGAGTGGGAGGCACTTTGCTTACGGGCCGCTACTTTGCCTCTAAGCCTCTGTTATTTATTAAACTGCAGCACCTGCTGCGAACAATGGATATGAGATGAGGATTCTACTTCTTCATTCTCCATACACATACACATACACATACACATATGCTGAGATATTCATAGACGCGGTGCAGAGAGCGAGAGTGCATCAACTACCTAGGTAGGGTAATCTGTAACACATTTAACGTTCGCAACCTATTATGCTTGTGACGACCGGGAGTGCAGAACACGCTGGCACAAACAAAAAAGGCTTACCAAGCTGTAAGAAATACCAACACCATCCAATAGTGATACAGGGGTTGGCTTGAATTTTTATCCGGCTCGCGTCGATCATGTAACCGATTCCTGTTTATTACCTGCGACATGAATCTGGCTGGGCGATTTGGGGCTATCATTATTCTTATACAATTTCGTACTTCATCTCTATAGAGTTGATCTAAGAACATGCCCAGGGGCGAAAAACCAAATGCGTCAACGCGGATTGTGTTGCAAATGAAAAAACATTATGTTCCGGATAAGGATTATAAGGAATAAGGTACAGGCATGCAGAACCTCCTCTGCCAATACCTTTGGAATCGGGATGTCGACTATAATCACAACCGCTGACGAGAGTACGGAGCAGCCTTTGCCTACAAGGGCCGATCTTGTTACTTCCTCCTCGACCACGGCCAGTTTACTAGTAATGATGTTCCAGTCCTTTGGTATAAATAGGCAGGCAATCCATTGTACGATATCTAGCACATTGATTCAATGTTTCAATTGGTCCTAACCATAGAACCACAGCATACTCATTGATAGCCCTCTGCCTCATCAGATGCGTGCTAAACTAGAGCGTTATCTATTTGTTCATCCAAAACAAGAACCGCTACAGGACGAGGCATCACCACCACCACCAGCAGATGCCGGGACCAAACGGCAAATGATTTGATATAAACTTCTTTCCAAAATGAAAATTGCACTTATTGGGCTTGGGCTTGGGCTTCTTAGAAATCCCGACGAGGTAGCGTTGCTCAAGGCTGATATTGACCCAGAGTTTTGGAGTCAGACCGATGACCTTGTGCAGCGCTGAAATGCTAGGATATTGTGCTGGTAATGGAGAGTTGTAGCGTTTGTCACAAGGCTAAAAGGGTGCCCCCTTCGGTCACCAAGTTGGTGAGGGTCAACGGGCTAATTAGAGGCTAGGGACCGGATATCATTTCGGTACTAGGTAAGGTGCTGCAGCGTCGGCGACCCGGTTTGGGGGATCTGCATATGGCACAAAGAAGCATTGAGACAGGCCACTGCAGGTCGTGATCGCCCAGGGACTCGAAGGGATTGCCAGAACATCCTCCCACCTATCTTGTATGTGTAAGATGCTGGTCGCTCCCGCAACCTTCCCATCATCTCGATCTGTGATAGTATCAAGGAATATACTCACAAATTCAACCGAGCTACGCGGAATCGTGAGATTGTTCACAGTATTTAAAGCATTTCCCATTTTACAACAACGAACCTTCCAAAATCCAAGCGGTCGAGACAAAGCCATAACCGCCCGTGACCGAAAACCAACACCTATGAAACGAGCACGCCAAACGCCGAATTAAGAAACAGGTGAAGATTCGCCACAGAAACCCCAACTCTTTGCTATAGATCTCTGATAGCTGCATCATATGCTGTTATGATGGGTGTGTAAAGTTGGTCTGGGTTTCCTGCGGGGGTTCCAAATCTCAGTCTCGCCGTGTCACCAAACATTGTCGACCTGATTTCCAGACAGAGCGGCTTAACAGTATCCAACGTCCCTGGAAATTCGCCCATAATGTCTTCTAGCCTGTTCACAGTCATGTCGCCTTCTTTCGCAGCTGCAATATACTTAAAGCTGCCGATTTCCCATCTCCGAAGAAGGCTCTCCTTAGGTGGCCTCTCTTCACCAGCAAACCCATTACTCCATGATTGGCGGGCGCACATCCAAAGCAGGACGTAGAAGAACGACTCAAGATCGTGGCGGTAGGTGTGGTCGGCCGTGCGCAGCACCTCTACTGCCATAAACTGCATTGTGCCGGTCTGGTGTCTTGCTCCGCTTGGGCCGCTATCTCTTACTTTGGCCAGATCAAGGTCGATAAGCATACCCTTGAAGCCTTCTGCCGTTTCAGGCTCCGTAATAATAATATTGTTCGAAGAGATGTCGCGGTGAAGGATGTTGCCAGTGATGTAGAGAGACTGGTGTGCCTTGATCGCATCGCGCATCGACTCCAGCAATTCCTTGATCGTCTTGAACTCGCTAATAACACGACCGGCTGGTGAGACAACGAGGCAGGAATAGATCCTATTATCCCATAAGTCCTCGTTGGGTGTGTACAGGCTTGGCTTATCCTTACCGATCGACCGCTGGTCGTTAAACTCCTTGGCCAGTTTCGATTTCTGACTGTTGGACTGCCGCCTCTTGGATCTGGATGCGTTGTCGGACGTGTGGTCGGATGACGACTTGCGCTTGTTGCCTGATGTGTTCGCGCTTGCTGTGGCCGACGGTGGATCGCCAAACTGAACGGCGTCATCCCGGAACTTGTGAGGCTTCGGGAACTCCAGTCCCTCCCGCATCTCTGCAATAGTGGTAATCTGACGATGTGCTACTACTCTGGCTACCCCTTTGACACCCTTTTCTTCTGCGAGCTTTAGTTGCTCCACTTCTAATTTCCGTTTATCCGATGCCCAAGAGAACTTAGCGACGTAGCTATTCCGGGTCTCATAGCACGTAGTCCCGCGACATACGATGGCCTTCTGCCTGACCATCGCCTTGTCTAGCCTGACCTTCGTTTCTTTGCCGTTAGCGTCATCCAATGTGACATAGCGATGACCATCTTTTCGCTCAATGAAAGTGTCCAGGCCCATCGCATCGTCATCCATTGTAGTATACCCAATAAAAGCGCGCGCAAATCTACCCGGCTCCTCGTGAATGTCAAATGGCCCCGAGCTGTACGCTCCAGACCGATCGAATACCCAAAGCTCCATCGTAGAAGCGCAGAGGGAGAACGCGTGGACAAATCGGCGCGTCGGTTGGTCGGCAAAGACACCTCGCACATAGCGCGTAAGTTGGAGGAGATCCGCCTTGAACCTGCTTGTATCATATGACTTCTTTTGCTCCCCAATAACGAGGACGTCCTTGTAACAAAAGGTGCTGCTCGCTTCCGTTGCTCGCGTTTGCAAGAAGATATCCATCTGGCCTTTCCGTTCCTTAAACTGGTTGGCGGTTTTCGTGGTATGAAGCTTGTACGGCGCATCGGCCAAGAAGCGCTCTTCCAGAGAGCGAAGCCAGTGCCAGACCGGCATTTCGTCAGGAGTGTTCGGGAAATCAGTCCATTTCTCTCCGTCATGCGCTGTCATAATCCCCTTCAGCATCGCTTTCTGTTCCTTGCGCCAGCTCTTGGGGTCGAAGAACTTGTCCCAGAATCCCCCAACATTGCGGAAGGTGCATTTTTTAATCTCCTCGAAAAGCTCTCCTTCAACGATGTCGCACGTTTCGCTATCGGCAAGTCGACTCGAGCTGGTCTTGATAGATGTTCCTTTGAATGTCGGGGCGATACTGGACGGAGGGGGGGTAGGCGGACTAAGGATGTCGATAAGGCTGAAGACTGCAGCCCAAATAATATCGTCGGGGGATTTGTCGATGATATGGCGGACAAGAGGGCGAAATTGCTCGAGCTGTATCACGTCCTCTCGAATATGGCGGAATATGGAGAATAGTTTGACTGCCACGCCGCCGCTTCCATCGGGAGAAGGAATGCCGAATGCTGCGGGAGATATGACGAGAGCTCCCAGAAGGTCTGCGATATCTTCCTGTCGCAGGTCGCCGGCGTCATCAGGCAATTTGTCTCGGAAGCGATCAAGCGTATCATTGAGCGGGTGTTCTGAAATAATTTTGATCTGCTGCTTTGTGAGGATCATTCTCTTACAAAGCACAGCGTGGCCGATAGTTCCCATTAAGGGTGCAGGAGGAAAAAGTACACAAACAGACACGACGGGTCTGGCCACGCTAGATTGACAAACTTAGGTACGCGACGTGGCTCCTAGTGCACGGTATGGCAGTGACACCAATGGGTCCAGATAGGTACACAGATACACTAGGTACACCTATCCCTGTCCAGATGCCGGATTAGCTTCTATTAGTTAGGTCTGTACGGTTTAGTGGCACATACCCTTGCGGATCATCGTAAAGGGTGCATCATGTTCGCTGCCTGCTTTACCTAACGTCTTGACTCCAACGGCTCTTAATGAGAGAGTTGCTAAAGATAATTGGCTTGCTGGCTACTGCCACCGTTGCTAGATCCTAATGGTAAGCAAAACCGAATGGGCAAATGATCCCCGGGAGACCCTCAACATGTTGTTTCTCTCAAGTCAAGGGCTTAACCATGAACACTCTCTTCAGTCCCTTTTCCTCCGCTCTGTGGGTTTCCACGTACCCTATCCGGGCGTAGTACTCGATATTTCTCGTCATGGCCTCGTTCGTGTAGAGCCTAATGGCGGGATAGCCAGCCACTTTGGCGCATTGTTCCGCATGCGCGATCAACTTGCGCCCCAACCCCAGCCCCTGGGCAGCTGGGGCAACAGCCACGTTATCGAGTAGCATAACGTCTTTCTCGGGTATAAGCACAAGAATCCCTTGGACGGAATGGCCAACTTCGGCGATGGTTACGCGACAAGAGTTGACGAGAGCCTCGTAGTCGTCCAGCAACGGTCCAGGCTTCCGTCCGATACAACCGACATAGGGCGTGTAAGCGCGTTCGATGATATCCTGTATAGCAGCCAGATCGCCCAGACCGGCGATTCGCAACTCAAACTGCATCGTGATGCGACAATTTTCCGTGCGATTCCATAGTCCTAACAATATATAAAGACTGTGAGTAATTATAGTGACTACCGGTATGGACAAAAAAAAGACAGAAATAAACCTTGCTTTCATGTGATACGCGAAGAGTATACCGAAGTCGTCTCACATGCCTTGAATTTGCCTTATCTATAGAGAACCAGGGCCACAGAAAGAAAGGTAAAGTCCTTGGATAATAGACTCTCAGTCCAAGGGCGGGGTTGTGTTATCAGCCAGACGTTAGCACCTGTAGACACTTGCTAGATAGACTAATCGTCCTCATGACCCTACTACCATCACCTTATCGACATATAAGTGAATTGGGAAGTTCTTTTTTTATACTCATGAATGAGACGCCGATACCTCTACCCTGACTCCTTGAGACAGTTTGCTTCTAACTATCATTTATACATTGTAGAACAAAGGCCTAGCTATACCGAGATTCTCGTTATTTCAGCACTATACTTCTCTAATTTGTATCATACAATATTTTCGGTAGTTCAGGTTGTTTTGAATTCGGCCTTCGCTTCTGAGCTTGTTGTTGACTACAACCATATTTTCTTTTGACTTTGTGCCTGCATGGTTTATGAATCACTAACGCCTGTGGTTAGCCCAAAACCTATTTCTTCTAATAGTTGAGCTATGGTCTTTGGACGTTCCGAGAGCACAACCCCCTCCATTTTATCTTTCAAGGTGTCACATTTTTGAATGCAGGGAGGCGATCCCGCTTGCGGTAATTGTTAAGTACAAATTTTGATGACAGCGGTCCTGTCAGCACCAACCCTAAGGGCATTAAAGTTATGTATACACATCTTATTGCTACTAAGTCTATTGTTGTGACATTTCAACCGACTATCATAAATGTACATACATAAATAACAACTGTGTTGGACTTTCCTGTATTGGCAAAATAAAATTATTCAGCAACGCGAGCTGTGCATAATTCACCTGTAATGAGCGCTAGTGTTCTAGGGCTTGCAATGAGAAGCTAAGACTTGTTGCGACGATCTAGAAAGTTACAGACCACCGGAGTGATATGGGGTTTCTATATAAATGAAAAAGGCTTAAATTATATAAAATACCTCCCTACATGCTGTCGCCTATATATAACGGCAAGGGGGTCGAAATTAGAAAGCTATAAAAGCGGATATTAAGCGGCAGGAGCACCACATGTGGCATTTTGCTTTACTTTCTCGTGGGAAAGGGGGCAGCCTTTTTAATTATCTTGACGGTGCTATTAGACTTATGTAGTTGCACGCTATGTGAAATTATTAATCTTCCGGTTGATGGTGTACAAGTGGATCTCGTCCGTCTCGTGCATCTAGTTAAAGAGCTCTCATTCCAGTAGGCCCATCATCGCTAGCAAAGCTTCTGCTGTTCCCTCTTCATTATTAACGTCGCCCGTATAGCCTAGCCAACCTAGACCGCATTTTCCGAAAGCAATTGAAGTCTGCGCTTTAACAGGAACAGGACCAAAGACCACCGACTCGCTTCTCGCTCCCTCGGGCGAGGCGTACAAGGAGTCCGATGGCGAGACCTTCTCGAGGAATAAAGCCTTAGAGCTATATGATGCCGGTATGCGGGCTCGGGTAGCAGCTTCTAATCCCACATGAGAGTCCTGCAAAAGCACCGTTGTTCTTTCGTACTGGCCAACTCTCCACGGCATTCCCCACGATTGACTGAGCCAACGATTTAGGTCGCTTGGTCGAATAAAGGATGAAAAAAAGCCGCCCATGATGGCAACGCCTCCACGGCTCTTCACATACTCAACCACTTGACGGGAGAGTTCGCTATTCTGGGGCTCTACGATATTAGGATCAACGATCCATATAGCGCGAGCTGAGGGGAATCGTCTATACACAATCAGTAAATACGAATGTTTATCAAAGGTCCTAGAAGCGGGGCAGCTCCCAATGTAGCCGGACTCTTGACAAACAAGAGGAAATTTCAGGCGGAAATGGAGCTTGGTGCTACCTACTGGAGGAGGCTGGAGGGTTCGCCGGGTACGTTATAGGAGGCCTGGTGGACATTGGCTTTCTCCTTCATCTTCTTGAGTCCACCCTCAAGCTCGCCATTGCAGAAGATGAGGATGTTCGGCTTAGACGGGTCGGCCATGTTGCAAAGGTGATGCGGGCGTAGCTAGATGTTCGAGCCCAATTGAAAGCAGAAAATCCGCGGGATGGAACTGGGAGTGGTAGGGCAAACAAGTGGTAGGGCAAACAAGTGGTAGGGCAAACAAGCCGCGCACGAGCCACAAGCCCTGAGACACGTGGGGGTATCTGCACGCGTGGCCCATTAGGTGCCCGTACATTACATAAAGGTAACTAGTTCGAATCCCAAACTAACCCACCTAGCAATAAGGTAAGCTGTTAAAGGAGCCTGTAGAGGGGAGTACCTACCTGTAACCTAGGCACGGGCACGAGGACACGATAGGGACTTGTGGCGGCAGATGAGCCAAAGGCGAATAACCATATAGCGCTGAAAGGAATCGAACCCAACTCTCCATATGCCCCACTTGGTCTCTGCACCCTAACTGCGGCACGCGGGAAAGGAGGAGCAGCCACGTGTGGCTCCAGTCAGTCACGTGGCGAAATGGGCGCTGAGCTTAACGAGCTGGAACCTAGCGATGTAAGCAGCTAGCATAAGGATCCGGGGAAAATGCGAGTGGAGTACTTATACGGAATAGGTAATATAGGTTTTGGGGAAAAAATAAGCGGGGGCCTGGCCTCCACCAGTCGAATCGCTGGCAGCGGCTTACACCGGGGTCCCGGCAGTGAGGCAAGGGTATCGGAATTAACCGAATCTTTCTGTATCTATGGCGCCGTTGGTGATAAAGAAACCGGCATGGATATAACCAGGGAGGGTTTCTGTAGTCGTGCCGGATAGCAGCGGCTAGGCAACGAGGTTTACGCGGGCGACCGTTTGCCCGCATGATTTGCCATGCGATTTGCCATGCATGCAAGGACTCTAGACTTCCCCTTCGTCTTCTCTCCCCAGGCAATGTATTAGATCACAATACTAAGTAAACTGGGCCACATACCGGTTGAAATCGTAGTTGGCCCTCGAAATCTCTACATTTGGCAATTGCCCCCCGGTATTCGCATTCTACTCTATCCCAGGAGTGTTCCGCAACCAATCGCGGTATCGAGAGCGGCAGCGGAAGGGGAGTGACATCATTCCTAAAGGATGTGCTGGTAGCAATCATTTCCAAATTGGCACATCTCGGTTCCCTCCTACAGGTTTTATGATGAGCCTTTCCCTCAATACACACAACACTTTTTGCAACCTTGTCCCCCGGAAGTTGTATGTAGATTCGCCTTAATCCCTGCTGGGTGCATATGTTGTGATTACTCACGTCTGTTTCATAAATGGCGATAGCGCCGGCAGAAAAGAAGTGTCCCAAAGAATTCGCCCCTACCGGCCCGAAGTGTCCAATGTACCAGATAGGTAATGTTTTCATAGCTCTAGTCCCACTGCTAGTGCGGGGCAATTAAAGGAACTAGCTCTTGATCAACATGGACACTAGCAGCTCCAAGAGTCCCAACAGACGAATTAAGCGGTAAGAAATAGGCCCATTGGGAGAAAGGGCAATGGTGAAAGTTTCGGGTAGTGACGAAGTGGTGTGACTGATCTGTTCAACCAATAGGAGGCGAGGGATTTCACTCGGGGGAACTACAGGAGCATAAAAGGTCCCCGTGGTTGTAATTATGTACACATTTGCGATGTCTTCATGCCTCTTTTCCACTCGAAATGAATTTCGACGCTTTCGATCAACAGCTTCCCCGGTGATTTACGTGAATTTAGTTACTATTGGAAGTGTATGTGACACGTGTGCCTCCTTTAGGGCAGTCTGTGTGCCCCTTAGTGGGCATGTGAACCGTTTCACTAGACCCGAGCTATTATATTAATAAGAGTTGCAGAGGGAAGATTGTACAAGATTTAAATGACAGTAAGTTTACTACGGGACTGGTCAAAAAAAAAATCAGTAGTGGGCGGAAATATTAAAACGAGAGCCAGGTTTGGGCTTCCGCTATGAGCTCCCCGAGCTATCCCTTTACTGAACCGTAGGTGCCTCCCTCTATGATAGTAGGCATGGCCGTGTGAAAGTAGGGCGGGAGTACAAATTACATATACAGGATCGCCCTCGAAGTCTCATCTGCATAGCGAACAATGACGCCGTAATGCGTTTAGATTGCACGTTGGTAAATACTCTTCAACATCACAGAATAGCATGTGATAAGTGCTAGCATTCTGAGGCTCAGCTCAATTGCCATATTATATAATAAACTTTCTAGGCTCTCGAATAATCGATCAGAGACATCTCCTTACACTCCAGTCCTCTGATACGGTCCCTGATCTCGAATTTCTCATACTAAAGACTAGCCAAAGCCTCGTGTACCAATAAGATTTGTCCCTTCATAGTGTTGGCCGTAAGTGATAGAGGTGAGAGGGATAGGGGGCCCTAGAGGCTCCTGATTGGTCTGTTTACTGAAATAGTCCACATGCCCTCAAGGGGCACATGAGCCGCCTAAAGGAGGTAGACACTTTCATACAATTCAAATAGTAAATAAATTCACGTAAATCATTGAGGGATCTCTTGATCAAAGCAAACGCAAGTAAATTCAGCTAAAAAGAAAGTAACTCCTTGATCTTCTCCGCATATCTAATTACATACTACAGGGTCTTATAAGCCCTGGGAGGTGTTCGGCTAATTCCCCTAGCCCCTTATTGGTGGGCTTGTCCTGTCACACAACTTCATTACCTACACTGACTAGGTGACCAGAGTGACGTCCCTATACCGTGTAATACTCACCACATCGTCTTCCATATTCTAGGGCAAGCGGCCACACTAAGCTCGTCCTTGTTGTTGATCCTAACAAGACTTAGGACACGATTAGACCACTTACTATCCACCAAGCTGAAGCCTAGCGCCTTTCATTGGAAATCCTTCGCCGCAGGCGTCTCCAAGGGGTGAGCCAGCTTTCAATATCTCGGACTGCCGCACGAGATGCAGCCTGCAAATCCCTAAGTCGTCTATGGGTGCGGCTCACCTGTTCTTGGCTTGGACCTGCAGTGGCCATCCTGCGCTCTGGAAAAGGGGTTGGTCGACGATGCCGTCTATTATAGCCAGCTCGGTAAGCCCGTAGCTCTCTGAGTGCCGCTTGACTCGCAGCAAGCCGTTCCTCCGACGTCTGCTCCAGGATGTCCTGTAAATGGTCATGCTGAGAGCCGAAAATGTGTTGCCGATGTCGTAACTCTCTGAGTATCGCTTCAGTTGTAGCAAGCCATTCTTCGGCCGAGTCGTCCAAGACGTTCCCTAAATAGGGGCGTTGAGCATTGAAAGCGTTTCGGCGATCCCGAATATCTCCGAGTACCGCACGAGATACTGCCACCCAGTCTGGTGGGTTTGGAGTCGCGTCATTTCCCCCTTCGGTCGTTAGAGGGGTGGAAGGGCCACTCTCCAAAGCTCTACCTCTACGGGACTGATACGCGTCTCGTCGTTCAGCGGGCCGCCATAATTGCTGGCAACTTTCGCAGTGCGCTTGCTGAGAAATAAGTGCCCGGATATGTACAATTTCCTCGGCCTGGGAGGTGCCATTATTACCTAGGTTGCCATAAGCCCGGAGTTCTTCTCTATGACCGCACTCGCAGAATATAGGTAACCGGCATGCTGGGCATTTTGGTGCGTTGCCTTGTTCGTCTAACCACTATAGTTATTGGTTAGCTTATCTCAGCCCAGGTTTGGGGGTGGTAAGGTGTTTCAGGTAAGGCAGCATAAAATCAACATGTACTGACAAAATTTAGACATATGTGCCCGAAGGCATGGCCACAGCGTGGCAGGACGGTGTACTGTTCATATCTGGCGGATACAGGATGTTCGTGGTCCGGATTGACGATTGCGAGAGTGTTCGTTAGGCAGATCGGACACTCAATATGCAAACGACTATCCTTGTCATTGAGGTTCCCGGAACTGTCAAACTGTTCTAGGACTCGCAGGAAATTATTCGTTTCAACAAGCATGTTGGAGGCTGCTGTGTCGGCAGAGTTGATGACCTAGGATGCTATTGGTGACGCAAATCTAACTATTACGCCAAGGCGCCATACACGTGGGTATAGGTGAGGCGGACGGGGCAGGCCACACACGAAGGGGCACGCGCGTCACAAAACCTTCCTTTCTAAGCAGGAGAAGCGTTAGTAGAGCTTCAGAGCATTGTAGCCGGGGAAACGCGGCTGAAAGCGTTTTAGGTTTAACCGGACAGGCAAGTTGGAGAATGTCGATAGAGGTTAAAAATGGTGAATGTGAAGGGGAGGATGAATCACCGAGATGAAACTTGCAATGTAATGGTTTATGGAGAAATAGTGAGAGGATAGCTATTGTATATGAGAAAGACTGTGCCACGGACCTTGAGGGTAGTAGAAAATAGAAGCGGGAACGAAGAGAGCAGATGTTAATACAGTGCAGAATGAGCGAATGAGTAGGGGCATGTGACACTCGTTGACACGAATCTCATGACTACAAGCGTAGTCCACAAAATGGAGAAAGTCGTTATTGACAAGCAATTGAGTCTTCTGCAGAGACGAAGATATTGACGGTTGAAGAAAATAGCACTTACCTAGAGTATCTCTAGGGTTCCTATGAGCCTCGTACAATGGGACTGGGTGGTGGATTGACAACTAAAGAGAGTTTGACGATAGCGGGCCTCTCGAGGGAAAAAGAAAGGATGGTGAGAGAACAATCTTCAGAGGTGAGATTTTGTAAATAACCTTGTCGAGTGATGGATAGACTGTCTTCGAAGTCTAATACTAGTTTTATATAGCCAAGAAGCTGACTACGGAAAAGAGTAAGCGAGAAGAGGGAGACCGGTGAGGGTGAAGCCGGGATTTTAGAGCCCAGAGAATGAAAGCTTGGACCTGTTAAGATGCCGCAGCAACCTGAAGCGCTGGGGGGTCCCACCCCTGGGGACTGCTAGAAAATTTGTACGAATAGAAACAAGGAAGTGTATCATTGAATGCAACTCAGTACTTGGGTAGCCGGAGTAGAGCTCCCCAAACTGTTTGGATAAAAATTGTAGCAGGGGGTGGACTAGAAGAAGGTGTGGTTATAAAATATGAAATTATAGTTATGATGTTTAACAAAGTGAACGACTTTACAAAGCTTGCCTACTGCGTTTGAAGCATTGTGTTTAATAAAAATTCAGTACTTTTCCCGCTTTCCCTCTCTCTCACTGGACGAATTTGAAAAAAAAAAAAAATTACTCTGTCTACGAGAAGAAGTTGTGGGACGAGTTAGGCCTCGCGGATGCAGAACGATGCCGACTGAACATACTAATACTTGGTAGTTATAACTCAACAACGTTGTAAATGGGATGGCACATAAGAAGGTAGCATCCTTGCTCCTTAGTAGCGTGTCCGAGGATATGTTAGAAATTCCTCAAAACGACGAAGCTTGAGTTTGCCTCTCGCCTCAGCTCGTTAGACCTCGAGTCACGATCAATCTCAATGCTTGTTGTCTGCTAGTGGATCTAGTTGTGAAACAATATGGTTGATGGTCAGATGGGAAAAATGAATAGGGGTTCTAGTACGTAATCCCACTGTTGCTGTTGAAATATAAGTGTGACAACACTGTATTAAATAACATCTTAAGCGATGAGTCTAAGTAAGGTGGAGTGAGGAGCAAACTCAAACTATGTGGTCGTGTGAGTGGGCCGGGGTGTGTTGGCCCGTGGGGACTAGGATGCCATTCACTACACGCTGTACTACAGTCGTTTGTCGGCGGGGGCGAGTGGACAGGGTCGCCACGGTCACGGGGCTGATGTTTATTATGGTCAATTGGTTCCTGGGCCCCGTTGCTCTAAGTACGCGCACTTTTACCTAGCAAGAAATGACTCCAGGGCTCGAACGAAACAAATAAGTAGAGAAAATAAAAAGGATTGCGAGAACACCCGATGACGGATATCCGAGCAGGAAACTAGGAGCAGCCGCCAGTTCACTCTTGGTCATTAATAGGGTAAAACGCAGGATGATGGGCAACAGGCTTGGCAAAGCTCTGTCCAAGAGAGAAGGATTGCTGGCAGCTCTGTGTACAATAAGGTAGAATCCATTATATGGAGAACTAGAAGTAATCTGGGCACTATTGGGTGGCTCGACTAGCGCTTGCTGCCGTGTGCGCCCGAAAGGGATACTATGTCGTGATCGCGAATAAGACTCCATGCTGGCACCATTTCTTTCCTCTTGTCAGAGATAAGTCTGACCAAGACGTCTCGTACCTTTTGCAGGAAGACCCATTTGCACCGACAGACGACTCGTCCAATGGTGCCAGCCAGGTAAAGCGAAAGACAATGGACAATTGGGGGAGGGGTTTTGCAAAGCGATATAAATTCTCAGACAAAATTTCTCAAGATCTTCCAGGTTTTGATGAGTTACTTCCGACCTGTCACTTAAACCTAGCTGAGACGTACGACAAGTTTGCCCTCATACTCTGAAACCTCCTGCGGTGGTTCATAGAGACACCGTACGTAGAAGCTATGAACTAAAATCCGACCCAGGAGGATATTATGCAAGGCTGCAAGTGCGACAGCGAAGTCAGTTTTGTACATGATTATTGGAGTCGCGAGCTCGAACCGTTGAGGTGTTTTAACAAACCGCTTAAGGCGGGCCGATTTCTTTCATATCTCGTTCTTATATTTGTTGTCGAGGATATATGGATTAAACGAGAACCCCTTCGGGAACATGGCGATAAATTATAGTCCTGGGAATGGAGAGGATCTTTTCATCTTTGATTTAGCCTTTTCTCTCTCTCTTCCGTTTGGTCATAATAATAATATATTACATTAAAGAATAATTTATAAAATACATTTACCCATCGTTTCTGGTTTCTCGTAGTTTAAGTTGCCAGCACGTTTGTGAGACGCAAAAAAAAGAGATGAGCTTCCAAACATGGAGAGCGTGGCATGTCCGTCTATTAGTTTACGGTTTTATCGATATTCGAACGCTGTGCTATCCACTCCCTTGCATTGCCACTTGTTCCATATGCCTTAGAGCACTGGTTATAAGCCCTAGTGTTTCCTCATCATTGCAAGTCGTCTGTGCCACCGAGAGACCATGTTGCCATTTATCCCACATTTCGGCAGTCATCGCTGTCCCAGGGTCGTTGCCTCTCCGCCCAAAAACGCGTCCATACTTGATGTTTGCCCAGAGCCTGTCCGTTGCGTATATGAGCCATAGACTGGCTACGCGAAGCGCCTCGTTCGTGGGCACCAAGTGACCTTCCCCAGGCGTAAAGGCTTCCTTGAAAGCACGCATAGACCAGAAGGAGAAATCCATCTCCCCCACAACCGGGTCGTTATAATCGACATCTGCAGCAGCGCTGAGCTGTGCCAAGAGCGCAATCAGGTTTTCGTAATGGCGCAACTGGTCAGGTGGCAGGCTGTCGTCGAGAACAACTACAGAGCCGAGAACTTGTTAATTTAAAAATCCATGAAGGGTAAACTGGCGTGGCCGATTGAGTATCTAGGGTCTACGAACCAATTGATCCCCACTCATCAGCGGCTGTGTAGCCGAGAGCGGGAAGCTGCGTCCATACCAGGTAACCCTCGTGCCTCAGCGGTTGACCCGTCGCTTCGTTTATCAGTGCATTCTTCTGGAGACGGGCCACGAATTGGACAAGCTTTGCTTGGCCCTCAGGAGGCGTACGCTTGGCAATTTCAATTAGGGAAAGAAAAATGTGATAGGGGTGATCGCCGAGGACAGCTGGCCTTTCTGAGGCCAGCTCTGCTGGAGCGAGGCTAAGTATCTGCTCGACGGCATTTGTAACTGACGCATCTGGGTTCTCGACTAGCGCGTTGAGTATCTTCCACTCAGGATATCCTTCAACGAGGGCGGGATAAGCGTCTCGGGCGCGTTGCTGCGCCTGGAGCCATTGGTTAGATCCCAATGTCATCGCTTCAGTGTTCCCGCAGGGAGTTTAGATGTAGTCGTAAATCGTACACCTTCAAAGCAAGGGGTTGGAGAAAATAAGGAAGCAAACCCTGATAGATTCTGACAGAGCACTGAGATATTGGTTTTCCGCCAGCTGTGGCCTCTATAATTTTTATTTTTTATTTTTTTTATGTACGCCGGGGAGGTAAAAACACACAATACCTGGGCGGGCTCTTTGTTGTCTGCCTAGCGGTGTGTGATGGTACAACATGACGCCTGCACCTCTATTTTTAAGCTGACGTCACAACAGGCGATCCTAAATAACACGAGTACGATGCTGCAAGCTTATGTGGGAATGCACTTTCTGCGAGAGCTACCCGAAGTTATAATTATGCTTTTAGAGACCGATTCAAAATGCCATCCATCCCCTTAGCTACTTTGGTTCATCATACGGCCATTGCCATGATCGGCGATCGGCGAAGGATCTCAGGAGGATTAGATCCCTTAAAATCTTTCCACCAATACGCAGCCTCCGCAGTGAGGTGGCGCGGGTGGATTTCGGGGTGGCGTCGTCCATACCGGCTTTCGTTTTTTTTTTTCTTTTTTCCCCATCGCGTTAAGAATATGAACGGGAAAATGTATCTGAAATGGCTTTAATAATCAAACGTCCCTTCACTATAATAGGTTGTATTGGACGACATGCGTGTGGACTACTGTCTGGCTCATTAGTGAGGGACAATTTTGATTTTTGCGTGTCCACGGGGGATTACATCGCTTTCAAATATGAATGGCCCGTGAAAAAAAAACAGTATATATGCAAGAGGTAGATCCGCCATTAGTTATTACCACATGATTCAGAAAGAAAGAGGGGGCGGGAACAGAAATATAAGCTACTGGAGGAAGAGGCGTTTAGGCACCCGCGCTCAGCTGCGACCTGACAGTAAGGCCTGGGGCCGGGCGTATTTCGTTCAGCCTCACCGCGGCCCTCGATCGGAAATACTCGATCCCTGGGAAACCTATAGCTCCTAGGTGATACTCATGGCTAAGCGAATAGCTTCCTCGTCCACTCGTTCCGTACACCCCCTTTTAACTAGAAAGGATAATCTTCAAAATACCAGGGGGTTGATCACAGCGGTTTACGAAGTGCGCAACTACACCATTACCATTCAATGCATGAATTGCATCTAGGATTTGCGAGGCGTTGGGCGACGTTACGAACACGAAACCCTCCAAGTCTGCCAGCCTGATCTAGGGCCTATTCGGATTTGGCCCAATGAAAGTATACTCTAGAATCTATGAATTTATAAGAAGTCATGGATGGCCTCTCTCGAGTTCGTTGCCGTACGTAGCCTACAACCCCCAACCTGCAACTTTAACACTGCTCAGTTCTTTTGAAACCCTTTACTCGTCCAATACTGTAAATGATGTTCAATCTCAAGTCTTCTTTCCTCCTTGGTCTTGTGGCCGTTTCGGTTGCCTCACCCACACCCTCATTCGATCTTGTCGCTAGAGCGAAGATCCCAGACCCGCTTGTTTGTGATGGTACGACTTGGACAAAGGACCAAATCTACAACTCCATCCAGCAAGCCAGGGCTTTGGAGAACTCTAACTACGCGTATCCCAAGCGATTCTACAACAACGAGAATATTTTTGGCACACCAGCTGACTTGTGGGAGTTCCCCCTGGCTGATCCCGTCTGGAGGAGTAAGTGATGACGCGCGCCTCCAATTCAGTTCTTTTCCGTCAGTAGTTTCCTTCGCGATACATACTAATGACTTGAGTATAGATGGCGTATCGCCCGGAACCTTCCGTGTCATCGTGAAGGACAACTATGACTACGTTGGTGTCACCAACAAGGATGTTGGCAGTGGCGGCACTGTCCATAAGTGCTAGATTACCTATTCGGTATATCTTCAGTAGTTTTTTCTCTCATGAGCACTATTCACAGACACTACCAGTGGCGATGATGGTAGAGAATCACACTGAGAAAGGCTTAGGAGGGTTGCTTGAAGTTATCGGGGTTCCTTGTGGTCTTTTCGGTATTTCCTCTGTTTAGCTAGGGACTTGGTATACGACAGAGGCAGAATAGGATTGAATCAAACACACTCTCACTACACAAAATAAAAAGCAGCACGGTCGTCGACCCAAGAGCCTTGACTGGTTTTGAGTATTCGCATCGGTACTGTGAGGGCTAGCAAGCCGCAGGGAAAGATACATGAATGCGTCTATTCACATATCCTGCGAAGAAGTGATGACAGGACCTGAAGTGTACGTATCTCTTGTGTGTATGTACAAGCTAAAGGCGAAGCTCTCAGAGAGATCTGTGAGATCTACTACTGTACACAGTACACTACCTAGTGTGATGGGGCGCAAGTCACGTGACCTAACAGATACTGTAGCTTATGATCCTTGAACAGTTTCAACGCAAAAGTCGGCTAGCGAATAGCCATATAGTACACGATTAAGAATTGGTGTTCCTCTAGTAATGGCGTATTAAGGCCAAATACACCGTAGCCATCCTTTCCAGCCTTTGCATCTTCAAATTTCTGAGTTTCTTATTGCCTTTTTGGTGCATTTGATTCTAGGTTTAGTAGACATGTGGTTGAGCTAAGCCTAGCCAAGCGCCTATGGAGTTTTAACCCCGGTCTAGGCTTATCCGCTAAGCACCAGAAACGCGGGGGCGGAGTCGATATAAGGACAATGCCGAAGGAATCGGACCTTTGCCTTTGTGGATCCAGCGGGCTTGGGGCTTGGGAAATAAAGGCCGAGTTAGCTCCGGAAATGCATCCTCTGGAAATGATTGGTGACGTATTTCTAACTAGGTAGTGAAAGAACCAGACGTGGCCAGCGTATGAGTTTCATTCTGATGATAATATTCCATTGAGGCTGAGAATCGTGACCATGCCCACCATACATTCAATGCATTGTGATGTCATAGTGTATTATTGTAAATGGTGGTGGCTGGGAATTATGCGGTGTGACAGGCTGTCCAGCCTGATATCTCTTTGACCGATTTTTTAATATGGTTTGGGGTCCAATTCAATCAACCCCTCACTAGGTGGTTCCAAGTCGCAGTTGATCGTCTAAACTGACATGAGTTTGTCTGCCAGGCTTCCTATTCGGGGTGTCAGGAGGTCTGCTGATCTAAGCGAGAGTTTCGGAAACATTATCTACGTCCTACCAATTCTTCCTATAAAAGTGCTGATCATCATCAGCCGTAGATCAGAGATCGACGTAAGCATTAAATGAGGCTCACTAGATCAGTGGCTTCCCAGTGTACGACACTCCGGCGACGGATGTAGGACTTCAGACGACTTTTGGGATCGCCCGGGAGGAGTTATTCAAACTAGATGTACAGATGCACTTTTAGATCCTCTTTTGGTCACTGTGGTTATGGGTGGTTGCATCGCTGGCATACCGGAGGAGGCTACCTCGTATCTACTAAGCACACCCTCACAGGGCACCAATAAGCGTAGAATTACAACTTTTCAGCAGATCGACTCAAGGGCAAAGAGGATAATTTTAACCACCCGTCTTTGTAGTGCCTCGACCTCGAACTTGGCTAGGCCATACCACGCTAAAATTGGCTCAGGCATAAGCTGTGTATACACGCCATCTCGGGATTTTGGTAATAACCCCAAATAACGCCGTAGGGAAGTTGGTTACTATGTTGACGTATCATATGATACGACAAAGTCATTAGGAAATGACACACGTCTGAGGTAGATGGATCTAGAGGCTAGAATATTGTGGGAATATAAATATGGCCACGTTCCCTCCGTCCAAGTGATGGATCTTCGTCACCAACAACTTGGACAACATCACAAGAGCAGCATTAGCTATCCCAACACCACTACAACTTTACTGCTTCCTCTAGTATCAATCAAACTAAGTCAAAATGGTTCAAATCACCAATTTTGTAGCTATCGTCGCTGTAGCTTTCTCTAGCGCTGGACTAGTTTCCGCTAAGAGCTGCAACAATGGCGGCATCTACTGCGGTACCTATCTGCTCCAGAAAGGTAGGTCTCTTCCTTTCTCGTATACTCCAAAACTACCTCACTTAGTTTACTCCACACCAGCCATAGGCGTCGAGATTAAGAGGCAAGAGCGGTTTCTAACGTACTTAAACAGGAGACTACATCAACAAGATCATTACCAACTTGCGAGCCAACGGCTTGGGAACTGATGATTACACCATCAAGAACTCTCTTTGGGCCTGCATCGAGCATGGCGACATTCAGTTCAAGGAGTTTTGCGACGTTGGTTGCGTTGGGGGAGATAAGAACGATGACTACTGCTCCGCAACTGGTCACTCTAAGAAGCGGGGCGACGACGGCGTTGCCTGGGTTGCCTAATCAGCTTTTAGAATCTTTCAGTTCATCATGCTGTCGACTTTTCACCTTGCTAGGGGTTTCTTGCCCTATGCCAACAATAGGGCTAGTACATAAGTCGGCCTTGTCTGTGACTTGGCCCTTCGTTAGGCTTTGCTATTCTCTTTAGTTGGTTTTTGAATCGACACTTTACTACGCTACTTCATCTTTTTTCTACTGTGATAAAACTACTCGCATCGCATGTAAATGGAGATCTTCCCTGGCTGTAGCCTATGAAGTATGTTTCTAAGGGTTAAAACTTGCTATTTCTTAGTTCTTGTGTGTTTATTTCTGCTTTCTGCTTTTTTCTCCGTAGTCACAGGGCCGAAGGCATAGGCAGATGCAAGAAGGATTAATCCTCTAGAGCTAATAATATGATATTCATTATACCAACGGCCTCCTATGTGCGCCGTATTTTGAGGTTCTTTTTACCCAACCTGTTAAAAACCCTTTAAAACTCCTAGCCTTCATCTCCTTGTAGTCGGTTCTAGGGTCCTTTAAATAGTTACGTGCTCAGTCGTAAATCCCCAAAGAAGATCAAAAGATCCCAACCAGGGTGTGATAAGCGAGCGAGTTGGACGTTCACTAAGAAGCTCTTACCACCGTCGACAAGTACCCATGTATCTTCAGCGTTGCGTACAGTTGATAAAGAGCTCATATAGAAGCACATTCTATCGAAAGATTTGGGGCTTACGGAAGATACTCTTGTACTAGATGGCGGGTCCTTTATATTTTACAGTTCACAAGACCCTTAAACACTAAAATAATCATTGGCCTGAAGAAAACCCCCTAAATAGCAATACCTCTCCTACGGAATGGGCGGAAACAGATTTGTCAGAACTATCACCGTCAATGTCAATCTCGGCAACTTCAGCTCTTTTGCGTCCATGTTGAGATATCCATTGTACCTTTCATACTACCAGAGGATTTGAGGTTATTCTCCTTTAGGTGTCTAGGTAATTGAAATTCATAACACTGACGGCCTGAACCAGTAACACGCACCGACTTAACGCCCAACGGCCATAATCTGCGACACCACGGTATCGTGCCAAGAGACTTCCTCTTTCGCGTCGCTGTTCCCCTCAGGCATAAAGGATAAAGTTGACTCTGTGGTAGAGGGTGCGGGGCGAACGATTTTTTCCAATTTATCGACAATTTCGATGCCCCATCGAAGGTCGCCGTTCTCCGCGACGAACCAGTCTAGCTTTGCCTCAATTGTATTGTCGTATTTTAGGCGCTCCAACGACCCCTCTCTAGCTGTTTTTAGGAGTTTTTTGCTACCCGCTACGAGAAATGCCACATCAGAGATGCTGTTAACTTGTCTTAGGAGCAATCGGTTGTAGCTTCTCGAGGCAATTGCTAGCAACATACAGGTCATAATGAGGTAGCCGAGAATCAAGATGCAAACCCAGGCCGCAGGTTCTGACATAGATAGGATTTCCATGGGTAGTGATGTGGACACTTGCGCCATTCCATCCGTCCTGTTATCGTTGTCATCACTTCCAATCATTGGTGGCGGTTCTGCAGGATTTCTGCGTGCCAGGAATTGTTCCCCAATATCCGCCGCAAGTTTCTCGTTCGGGGACTGATACAAATATCCCCCATCAGTCGCGGAAATATTGTTATTAACAAAATGCTGGAAGAACGTCGAAAATACCCGCTGGGCAGTTTCCTTGAGAATTTTCGCGTCTAATAGTGCACTATGATTATTATTTGCCTGGGACAACATTGCATAGGTCATATAATCCACGTTTAGACCGGGGTCCCGGATATTGAAGGTTTGATCTTCCAACCTTTCTGCCCCTGAATACTGGGAATAGTCCCCACCTGGGCCCTTCTTAAGAGCCGTGGCGCCTATAAAGTTTTCTAGGTCTGCCGCCCCAAGAAGCCCTAGAATGAAAAGGATGCCATGGCTCGTCGTCATGTTCACGTCGTACTCGCTTCCGCCAATGTCAGGCTGTTTGTAGGCTCGAAAGTCATCGGTCCAAGCAAATTTGTCGTTCTGTGGCTGACCCAGTAGCTTAAAGTCAACGACACGACCGTTAATTGCGTCGACAGTAACGCTCGCGTCCGCAGTCTCGATTATTGGCATGCAATTCAGCGCCATCATCTGGGGCCTCTCGGTCCATATTAGCCGGTTTTTTTTGTCGGCCTCTATATTGGTACCATCAGGGTATGACAGAGTCGCCTGTACTGCATGTCCTCGGATCCATTTTACCGTAAAATTAGCCGGCCATGTCTTTGAGATATAAGGATAATGTGCTTGATCCTTCAGGTTAGGAGACCAGTATCCAATCGAGCTTTGACCGATGCTACCACTAGTCGTATTTTGGCAGCATTGTAAGCGCCTGTCGCTAGAAAAGAGGGTAGTTTCAGAGTCCGCCATATTTAGATTTAATTTGTTTTTCAATTCATAGCCATGACTGATGTTGGGACTCAACTCTGCATCCTCAGGTAATCTCCAGTCAGCCATCCAAAACGAGGTATTATCCAAGGAGTTGTATTCGGAGCAATCCAACCGTCCTCGGATAGCAGGCGTTTCTAAGGTGACCTTCGACAACGAATTATTGATTGAAGTATTCTGGGTGCTTGCATTTCTAGGGCTGGCTAGCGCTAGGTCAATGGGAACAAAATTCCATCCTCGAGAGCTCCAAGGTGGTTCTGGTCCGTTGAGCGATAGTTGTACGGTAGCACCATACATCCATGAGGTTCTCAAATTCCCGAACAGATTCGATAAGGCCGTCGACCTTCTATCAACTCCTCTTGGGCTGTTGGACAATCGTCCCCTTGAAAGAATAGGCACATGGCGTAGTTCAAGTGTCTTGGGTATCTGCATGGTCACCGAAACCTCTCCAGGCTGCCGAGACCACAATGACGACATAGCTATAGTAACTAGTCTCCTGTTTCGTTAGCTAACTTCATAACGGGCAGGAGGAGGACCCTACATACGTATCTGTGACAGAAACGCCCCAGTGCTTACAAGAAATAATAGCCAATGCTTTCTTCTAACAGCCCTAACTGAAGCCCATAAGAGGTAGGATGAGTTATATGATATACACGTCCCTTTGGATCCGACCACGGGGCCCATTGCTAGAGCCAAGAACGGCTGGGCCCTACGGAGGTTAGTATCAAGGGAACCCCACCACAAGCCGATGACAACGGCGACTAGAGTTGTGACGATGGATGCGGGATTTGCATCACCGAGATCCACGCCCTTGAAAGACACGGAGACCGTATAAACGAAGGCTTTCTGGTACAGTTTATGGCCTCGGGAGTAGATATAAAGAGTGAGAACAGTAATCATCGTGGCTATCAAAATGATTACTAGCACAACAAGCTGCCAGATGACGAAGACCGTCGATTTCCCCGTCCCTTTCAGGACCGTCGGTCCTTCTCCCCATTGAGTTTGGGTCTCTGTGGGTGCATTGCTGCGATTAGGAGTACTAGGCAGAGATTCTTGGCTAACCAGATGAACTTTCCCGTGTCTTATTCCATACCAATACTTCAATGCATTAGTCTTTGCCTCGGCCGTTGTGGGTAGATTCATGAATGACTGTATTGTACGCGTGTCATCTGATAACAGCTTTGCTATGCTCATAGAGGAGTCCGGGTTTGAGTTAAGACCTAGAGGCCTTCGAGTAGGTCTTGTCAACACGAGGACCGCGGATAATAAGACAATGATAATAATTAAGACCACTTCAAGCGTAATAGCCACAGCCGAGACTACTAAAAGTCGGCGAGGGCTAGTGCTAATGGCGCCAGAGATTTCGGCGGGATCGTTAAGCCGATTATAGGTAAAACTGTCCAGCAGAAGCTCGCCAAAAAAGCGCCCCTTGATGCGCTGTGTTATGTTTCTCCTTTGTTCTGCTGTTGCAGTCCTTATTTGATCTGGGGAGAAGTCGTACATAGCCGCAAGAAGATTCCCAGGTCCAACAAAACGGCCTTTCGCTTGGTGTGAGTATTTGGTTACATCCGACGTGCTCATATGGATGCTCCAATCTGAACTCAGGAATGCATCTTGAAATGTAGATATATTGGCTACACTCGGCAAAATAGGCTTGCGATTGGCTTGGTATTGCTGTTCATCGATCTTCACAATGGATTGACCGTTGACGAGGTTTACCGTAACGACCGAATCTCCCAGGAAGTATGAGGCTTTACATGCCTCGCCAAAAACTGTAGTTTCTGGTAATGTAGATATTATTATGCGGTATTCGTCTTGAGAACAAGATGGGCGAACCTTGTGGTCACTTTCATTAGCGAAGAAGAGCACGGCTTCCATGTATCTTGGGATATACCAGATTACACTTCGAACCTCAGCATCCGTATATTGATAACTTATCGGACAGTCTTTGTGTGGTGACAGTATAGTCATCTTGCCGCTATGTCCGTTACCGCTCTGTCCGTTACCGCTCTGTCCGTCACCGCTCCTCCATACACTGGTATCGCGGATATCGATTAATGCCATTGGCTCGCAGGCCAGCTCGGTACTGAACACTGATGTTGTGCCTGTCCAAGTTTGATCGGTGTCAAAGAGGATAGGGCCTAATGGGGCTGTTTCGAGTGAAGCCGGCCAAAACGGTAGAACGGTATATTGATCCGATATCCAAGCAGAAGTAGTTACATTTCGAATGACACTGCTGATAGACCGGAAGTACGTCTCTGATAGTGGCTTTGCCTGTATTGGCATACTAGGGCTGATGTTGAGCCGAAAAAATGGTTTCTGCTCCGACAGAACAACGGTTTGAGAAACAATTAGAGAGGAAGAGAGTGGCGAAATAACGGCGAATCCAAGTACAAAGGCTAGCGTCGCAAATAACAGTGCCCAACTTGTCTTTTGACGACGACTGGGAAAGCTGCTAAACAGAGCATCCCACCATGCGTTAGCGGTCCAGGATACTGATAGGTCGGCCAGCGCACCACCTGGTGAAGAGAGTCGAGCGAAGGGCTCTGTGCGTTTGACATCCTCTAAGAGAATTGAGGCAAGGAAGACGTATATGGTAGCCACTAGGGTGGGCACAAATTTAGAGCCGATTTGAAAAATACCAGATCCATCATCTGCCGCAAGCCCAGAGTTTCGCCACGAGATTGAGTGAATAACTATCACAATAACCTCTATCAAGCAGGTAAAGGCGATAGTAGCGAAAAGAGATGGCCAGCGCAATGTGTAAGGCAGCCATATCTTTTCCACATCAGCCCGAGCCGGGCGAGTCGCCATCTCTTGCGGGAGAGACATCATCGTTATGTCGATAGGAGATTGACTGTGATTAACTACATTAGCAAATAGAAAGTAATTTGTGTCGCACAGTATTGTACCAGTGTTAGAGGATAGTTCAGGCCGAGAAGAAATTGATGTACATGCGCGCATCCTATTTGATATGGAATGTAAATATTGGAAGTCAAGACATCAAAACGTCACTGCTTTTGGGGAGGAGATGCAAATCTGAGCGTATAATAGGAATTATCACGTCAATTGGAAATATTTACATCTACATTTAATCCGCCATATATACCACACCGCCTTGATGGCAGGGGGATTATGGTTAATTCATGCAGGGGGGCGTAGCGCGTGATAGAACGTAAGACGAAATTACATCGGCGCAGTTTGGCTTGGGGGCGGCGCGGTTCAAAATGTGTTACCAGGGCACAAAGGATAGGCTATAAGTACCGCCGAATAAAACCCAGATGTCACCCACAGGCAGTCGGGAACCATTCAAGGCTGTTACGGAAACTTTGACGATTCGCAGGGTTGTATATTTCCCCCAAACTTGTGTTGGGGGGGCACCATCGTAGGAACGCTTGCTGCGCACAATCACACTGAGGCGTAGTGAGGCACATCCGGCTTAGGAGAATAATACTTCAGATTAATTAAAGGCTCAGTCAAAGACGTACACGTTGATCGAAATTCAGTAGGCTCAGACGCGCCCCAACATCATCAACCAGCTGAACAGGGAGCTTCCGGGGAGTTTTTAACGCCGCAATAGATATTTGCAGAGAACGATATGGTTCACGACAGTTGAATCGCCAGAGTGGAATTCAATATTGCCACATATGACCACAATTGACATGTATCAACGCTGGGAACGGACGGGCTTATGTACAAGGTGCGGCCTAGAGTCAGACGGCATCTGTGAAGTTGGGACATTATGACCGGGCCTGCTCTACGGTCACAAGGAGCCGCCTAGAAGAACACGTCATCTGAAATCCGCCCCCGCTCGCCCCCTTCCCCTGGTACTCCCAAATTGGCGCCGCAGAGCACGGGTTGCCTAGCTATGGCGCTAGGCTTTCCGCTATGGAATGCTCGGCGATATTTGTCTGGCGTATAGCAATTGATGATACATCCTCTCTAAAACTACGAAGCCCCAAGCCTGCTAGAGCATTACTGAATATAAGTGTGATAACAAGTGTCCTGTATGGAATATTGCAAGACTAAGTACAGTGAAGTGAGGTGGTACCTCACGCATATCACGTAGACGTCCGGAGGTCGTAGTACTGATAGCACAGAAAATGGGTGGATGGTTTGTATTATGCCTGCAGCGAGGGCCAAGACATGCCAGCTATGAGGATAATGAATATGTAGAAGAAATGGAGGGTATGGCCGTAGGCCCCAGTGGTGAGATCCCTTATAGAGTGCCCTGATTGGTGAGTTGCACCTCCCACACCCACAGTACTGTTGTAGATTGTGGTGACGAGACTGAAGAGTGGCTTCAAGCCTCTATTAGTGGATGGTTGTAAAAGGCTAGGATATCCATCACCTCCGAAGGTTGGTGGATAATCTAAATACAGTGCCCTTATCGATACCGCACACAGGGCCTACAGTACCCAGTCACCAAGCTATACCAGCATCCCTGGGTTCAATGGTCGCGCCAGCACCTAAAACTGTATGTGGCCCGTGCGCACAGCGCTATAAGGTATGAGATGATCTCCAGTAGGTAGTCTCTCCTTTTACATCCATGGTTGATACATAACCCATTTATGAGCCACTCTTCAAATCCGCAACCATAGTAACCGTGCCCACTGCTGCAACTCCGCTTCTGAGAGTAGAAGGGTTGGAGAGGGATATTCGGCCAGTGCACCGCGTGCTGCTAACCTATCGGCGTCCAATTAATCATAGCATGGGCGCCTCGCTGCACTCCAACTGGGTAGATCTTGTTTACCAAGTCTATCACAATAATAGAGGGTCTGTTGTTGCAAAGCTGGCTTTTCTACGACCGCCTTGTCCGCTTAACTACCAGCTCCGTTTTTTACATAGAGCCGCAACAGGCACAGCCTAGAATCATGCGCAAATTTAATTCTTCTTTAGTTGCTTTAAATATTAATAGGAAGGTTATAGAAAGTAAAGTACTTCACAAATTATGTACATCGCAAGGTGGAGTGGACTAGAGCGCATGTCAAATACAATTTCTCGTTGTTATACTATATTTTTACGATTCTAAAAGTACTTAAATATTAGTAATAAAAGATAAACGTCTAGATTCAGATTCTTAATTAACAGCCTTAGTACTAGTATAATGTTTGTTTATATTTCGGACTTACTTTTTATCTAGGCTTCATTTTTTAGGGCTCGACTTGCCCTTGGACGAAGATTAACGGTTGGAGCTATGAGTCCGATTAGCGTAAAAGTATTGCTCGACTCGTGTGTACTGGTAAGTTCCTGGGTCTATGTAGGATGGTGCGGCCTTTTTCACTTCCTTGTTAGTAGCATACATTTTCATTTGCGTAGGATTGCCCTTTGCATTATACTTGATCGGGTAGGCGGACATTTTGCTCTGGTATAAGGAAGTGATGTTTTAGTGTAGTATTTTAAAAGAAGATAACTATAAAATTTTGATCTAATGCCGCGCTGGAAATAGTTGATATTTTTTACACAGCCTACTTATTAGGGGCTAAATAACTACTAACCCCTAAAGGTAATTATATAGTAGATTTAGGTCTATATAAAGAAGCCTTTGGCCCTTTAAGACCTTCGAAGGTTTAGGAATTAATTGATTTTTTTATTAAGCCCTATATTACTATATTGCTTTTACGCTATAACCGAACTTTTATTTACTTTAGAACTAAACTTTATAATATATTAATTCTTTTTTTAATTTTAAACTGTTTAAAAACTTAGTTATAACAAAGTTTTTATAAATAAAGCAACCTAGCTATAAAATAGCAAAAGCTATAAAGTTATAAAGCAGCGAATTAATAAAGTAGCAAATTAACAAAGTAATACTTTTATAAACAAAATAGCAAAGCAATTAAACAGCGTAGCACTAGCAACCTTTTTTTTAATAAAAAATAACTAAAATAACTTTAACAGTTTATAACAATGTAAAAAACCTACGGCCTTTATATTTATAAACTTATAAAACAGTAAAAGCTAGCATAGCTTAAATAAAGCACCTATAACTTTATAGCAGGCACTTTTTAAACGCTTTAAGCAATTTTTAACTTTTTAAGCTTTAGTGCTTAAAAAAAGCATATAATTAAAACAATTACCTAATTTAAATCTTATATAAAAAGTAGCCAAGTTAGAAAGTAGCGGCTTAGCTTTAGCTTAGCTTTTAAAAAGCGTTAGCTTGGCTCTTTAGGCTGGCTTAACTTCTAAAGGTTTAGTCTAACTAAAAAGCGCTATAGCTTACTTAGTAAATTACTAAATCTTTTACGTACTAAAACCGATTAGTAAACAAATTAAGCCCTATAGCTTTGGCCTAGCATAAAAAAAACAGACTAAAAATAGCAAGTTAGCTGCTTAGTAGCGGCAACTTTAAAGCACATATAAAGTTAGTTGCCTGTAGTAAAACTATAGTATATATTAGAATTTATATAAGCTAGCTAGTAGCCTTAAAAATACTAGGTCTTTTTTATTTAAAATGCTACTTTAAAGATTTTGCTTGCTATAGCGTAAAATAAGTTAGTTAGCTTACCAATAAAGCATTCTAGAGTACGCTATAAAAGCGCTAGTATTTAACAGCCTAAGTATAATAGGGCGTATAAAATAGTAAGCTAAAAATCACTAGCTACTGCTAAAAAGCAAAAAGCTATCTATAACCTTTTAAACTATTTATAGTTATATTACGCTTATAGCTTATATACGCATATAGCTTAGCTTAGTTACGATCTTAGTTATAATAGTTATTAGTTATCCTATTGCCTGCGGGCATAAATAGATAAGAATAGATTATCTTTTTTATACTTTATACTATATAGCCACTAGTTTAATAGTTAGTAGCTAAACGATTTGTTTGTTTAATACTGCTATAATTATACTGTTAATATTTTAATACTTAGATTTTAAGTTTTAATAAATAGCCTGCAACTATTACTATTTTTAAACTAAAGAACTTTATTTAATATATTGTTAACTTTTACTTATACTAAATGCTTATATATTAATTTTATAAAAAATAAAAATGTTAAAAACTAAAAACGCTAAAGAATATAAAATATAACTGCTTAGTTATATAAATACAATCTTTTTGCTATTTTTTTAAAGTTATGTTATTACTTATTTAACATTATATTATTACTAGCTTATAACTTTATATTTATATATTAAACGGACTTTTTTAACAGTTAAATAATTTTAAATTAAATAGTACGTAGTTATTAAATAACTAATTTGTTTGTAGGTATATTAAGCTTTATAAATTTCTAAAAGATTTAAACAACGCAACTATTCTATAAGTTGCAAAAGTTAAGTCTACGTTAAAAACTAAATTTAATAAAATTATAGCAGAATATTTAAACGTAAGCATATCCTACGTTTTTAAACAATAAACTAGATCGTTGTTTGTTATACCACTTTATTTCTTATAGTAAAAAGTTAACAAGTAGTCTTTTTAGTAAGTTATTTAGTTTATAAAACTAACTTATACTGCTTTAATCTTTTAAAATATTAAATAAAATATTTTTATTAGATAATAATTTTATAAAAATTAACTTTAATTTTAATTTATTAACTTTACTTTTATACTATATATATTAGCTTAAATAACTTTTTTATTTGTAGAATAAAATATTAAACTAGAAGTATTAAAATAAATTAAAACGTTTATACTAAAAAATATTAAGTTTTTATTAGTACGTTGTTTAAAAACTAAACGTTTAATAACTAGAAGTATTTAAACTTTTATAACTTATATAAAAAACAAATTATTATAAACTTTTAATAAACCTATAATAAACAAATATTTATAAACGTTTATAGTAGCAATAAAAAATAAAACAGCTTAAACTTATTTTATACTAGTTAAATACAAAGCTATATAAACTATTTAATAAACAAAAAAAAAATTTAATAAGTTTATTTAAATATAGTTAATAACTACTAGAAATTTTTAAATATAAACTATAAATATAATAAATAACTATAACTAAAAAAACTTAGTAAATAATCTAAAACTGCTTAAACTAAACCTAATAGTAGTACTATTATAAAATAATACTATTAAAATATTAATTTAAAAGTTTAAAAATTTTATTAACGTTTTAAAAAATAATAATTAAAAGAGTATATTAAGCTAGAAAATATTTAACGTTAAATATTTTAATTTATATATATAAAAATCTTTTAGTATAAAAAATTATATATAAATTAGTAGTAATATATATTAGTATAATATTTACTTTTTTAAAAATAGTATTAAAAAATATATAAAAAATACCGCTTATAAAACTATTATATAATAAAATTTTCTATAGTTGCTAAAAAAATCCGCCTAGTTATAATAAATAAAAAAAATATTTTTATAAGTTAAATAATAAATATTTAATAATTTAAATATTGCTTTTACTAAAATTATAAAATATTTTAAGCTAAATATATTAAATACTTTTAATTAACTAAAAAACTTTATATTTAATTTTTTAACTATTAAAATTTAAATAAGCAAATTAGTTTATAAATAAGCAAAAAATATTTTTTAATTAGCTTATACTATAAAATATAGTATAAAATTTTAATAAATAGCAAAAATATATAACTTGCTTTATTTATTGCTATAATAATTAATAACTTAACTTTTAATAGCGTTTATAATAAAAAACTTTTTAAAATATTTTAAAAAAAAAACTAAAGTATATAAAAACTAACTAATAAAAAATAATTTTTTATTTTATAAACTTAAATATTTAACTATTAACTAAATAATAACTAAAAAGTAACTATTTTTAATATTTTAAAAACTAATATTGCTAGCTTTAAATATATATAACTATAATATTAATAAGCTATTATAAATATATAATAATAAACTTAAAAAATATAAAAATATAGTAAATATATATAATACTATAAAAAATAATAATAGTTAAAACTATTATAGCATAGCAAATTATTATATTAAATATTATAAAAACTACTTTTTTAGTAAATATAAATATAAATATAAACATAAATATTTTAATAAAAATAACTATTAAAATAACTATAATTATAAATATAAATGTAAATTTAAATATAAATATATTAAACAAAGTTTTAGTTATAAAAACTTTAGTAAAAGCTATAATAAATATAAAAAAAAACTTTATAGTTAATTTTAAAATAAAAGCTATTTTTTAAAATAATAGCGTTAATAAGTTTATAATAATAAATATAGCTATTAAAGCTATTTTAATAAAGTATATATATTTATAAATAATATTAATTAGAAATTATAAAAAATATAGCTTTTAAAAAATAAATTCTTTATACTAAATAATTTTACTAACAAAAACAAAAAAAGCTTTATAGCTAATTAAAACATTTTATTTTATATATATTTATTTAATTAAATATATTTATTTAACTAAATAATAGTAAAAAACTAGTAAATATATTATAAATATAGTTAGCTTTTTTATTATATAATAAATATATGCTATATATATATAAAAATAGCTATTAAAAAAACAAAAGCTTAATAGCTAAAAAAACAATAATATAAATAACTACTATTTTAAAAAACAATATAAATAATAATATAAACAATAAATAATATATAGTAATAAACTAAAACATTAAATATAATATAGCAGCTAAAAAAATTAAAACAATTATTTTATGCTTAAAGCTAGATTTATTTATACTAAAATAGCTTTAAAACTAATAAAAAGCTAAAAACTAAATATTATTTATATAAATATAAAAGCTTTAAATATTATAGTTAATAAAATATAGCTAATATTAAAAAAATAGCAATTTTAAATTATTATTTTAGCTAAAAAAACAACTATAAAAAGTATAAGCAGTTTAATTTATATAATTAAAAAAGCTATTTTTATAATTAATATATTAGCTAAAATAATATTAAATAAATAAATTAAAATAAATATATTTATAAAAGTATAAATAAACAATAAATTTAAACTAAAACTTTTGTTTAAAATGCTATAAATAAAAATATATTAAATAATAATAAATATACTAAAAAAATATTTTATAGTTAAAATAGCAAAAATAGCTATAGTATTAGTAGCAATATAAAAATATAGTTTATTTATTTAAAAAAAAATATAAATAGCTTATAATATAATAATTTAGCCTAAAATAACTTAAATAATATTAATAAAATATATAAACGTACTAAAATAAATAATAAATAAATACCTAAAAAAATATATTTTTATTATAAACATAAATAGTTTACTAAATATAATTTTTAATAAAAAAATAGCAAAATTTATTTTTTATAAAAATAATACTAAAAAAATAACAAAAATATAAAAAAAATTTTAGCTAAAAACTATTTAAAATATAAAAATTAATAGCAAATAATAAATAAACTAATAAATAATAGCAAAAAATATAAATATTTATTTAGGTTATAAATTTAATTTAATAAATAAAATATTAAAATATTTATTTAATATAATATAAAATAAAGCATAAAATATATAAATATAAAATAATATATTAGCTAAATAACAAATAAATAAAAATAATAAAAAAAGCTTAAAATAATTTAAAAATATTTTATTTAAAATTACTAAATATAAAGTTTATATAGTAAATAAAAATAAATAATATATAAATAAAAAAATTAAAATATTTAAAAAATATAATATATAAATACTAAAAAAAATAATATAATTATTAAAAAATAAAAAACTATAAATAAACTTAATATAAAAATAACAAAACTAATAAATATAAATAAAATTTTATAAACTTAAAATTAAAAATAAAAAAGTACTAAATAATATATTTAACTTAATATATATTAAAAAAAAAAAAATTAAATATATAAACTAATATTATTTAAATGTTTAATATTTATAATATAAAAAATAGTTAATAGTTAATATAAAAAATAAATTGTTATAAACTTTTGCTTATTAAATATAATAATAATATTAAATATTTATTTAATACTAATATAAAATAAAATTATAATAAATATTTAAAGCAAAAAAATAATATTAGTTTTTAATATAGTATTTTTTTTTATTAATTATTAATATATTTTAAATATAAAAATTAAATAGTAATTATATTTTTTTATAAATTAAAAGTATTTAATATAATATTAATAAAATATAAAAATAGTTTAGCATATAATTAAAAGTTTATAAATTTAATTTTAAAAAAGTTTAAATGTTTTTATTAAGCTTATTTAAATAATATTATTATATTTAATAATTTAAAAAATAAATACTTATAATATATAAACGTAGTTTTAAAAAAGTTTAAAAATATTAGCTTAATATTATTACTAAAAAAATCTTTCTATAAATATTTATTAGTTAATTTGCTAAAACTATAAATAAATAATTAAAAAAAATATATAATTAAAAACTAAATTAAAACTATTTAAAAAATCTGCTTTTTAAAAATGCTTAAAAAATTAAAAACTTATATTAAAATAGCTATATAATTAAAAAAGTATATTTTATAGTTTTAATAAAAAGTACTACTATTATAAATAAAAAAAAACAAATATATTTAAAAAAATATATAAAATAAATAAAATACTAATAAATAATATAATAGTAAAAAAAAAAAAATATTTAAATAAAAGTTTAAGCTAATAAAAGCTAAAAAATAAAGCTTTAATATTTTATAAAAAAATTTAATAAAAAAATTATATTTTATTTATTAAAACTATAATAAATAAATATTTTTTAAAATAAATATATTAGCAAAAAAAAAATATAAAATAATAGCTTTTTATATAGCTAAAAAATAAATAAATAGCTTAATATTAATTAACTAAATATAGCTAATTTTATATTTTAATAAAATGCTTATAAAAATAAAAAAGAAATATTAAATAATAAAGCTTAAAATATTTTATTTTATTTAAATATATAAATAGTTAAAGCTATAAATATAATTATTAAAATAAAATATTATAGTTTTAATAAACTATAAAATAATAAAAAAAATAATATAATAAAAAAACTTTATAATAGCAAATATTATTAAAATAAACTTATAACTAATAATAATATTTGTTTATTTAAATTAATATAAATTAAATATAAAATATATTTTAAAATAAGTTAATTTAGTACTAAATACGCTATTTAAACTACTAATAATATTAAATAAAAAAAATTAAAAAAAAATATTAAATAATTATAAATTAAAACTAAATAATATTATAATATTTTTTGCTTATATAATTAGCATAGTATAAATTAATAAAAAGTTTAAAAAAAACTTATTAAAAAATACTTTAAAAATAAAAAACTAAATAAAATAATAATAACTTTAAAAAACTAATAAAATATAGTTTTAAAATAAATAATAATAAATTATTATATTATTTATTATTAAAAGGCTAATATAAGCTAATAATTTTTAAAAGCTATATAAAAAAAATTTTAAAAATAGCATATAATAAATGCTATTATTTTAAAATAAAAAAAATAATAAATAAACTAAAAAAATTTACTATTTATAATATATTAAAAAAAATCTAAAAATATTTAAAATACTATTTATAATATTTAAATAATAAAATAAACAAATTTAAACTTAAAAAATTATTTAATTTAATAATAAATAAACTAATATTTTTTATATAGTAATAATAAATTTTATTATAAAACTTTTATTAGTTTTATTAATAAATATACTATAAAAAATTAAAAGTTTTAATAAATATAATTGTTTATTTATAATTATTTATAAATATAATAAAAAAATACTGCTTATTTTAAAAAATAATAAATATAAAGTTTATTATTAAATAAAAATAATAATAAAAATATTATTAATTATAAACTAAAAAATCCTATAAATAATTATATTAAATAAAAATAGCAAGTTTTTATTAAACTTTTAAATAACTTTATTTATATAAATAAATATTAAACTATAGTTTTTTATAATATATTATTTATAAATAAACAAATAATTAAAAAAAAAAATTAAAATATTAAAATAGTAATTAAATTTTACTATTTAATATTAAACGTTTTATAAAATTAAATAATAGTAGTATTATAGCATATTTTAAATAATTTTAAGCAAAAAACGTTTAAAAAAATACTAAATAAAATTATATTAAAATTTAAGCTAGCAACTTTATTATTTATATTTAAAGTTTTAAAAACAAAAATAAACTATAAAACAGTTAAAAAAATATATTAAAAAAAAATAAAAATAGTTTTAAACTTTATAATAGCTAAAATAAAAATAAAATATAATAAAGTATATTAATTAATTAAATATAATATAAAAAATAAAGTATATTTTAAACTATATAAAAAATATAAACTATTAAAATATTTATTATATAAATAGTTATAATAAAAAGTTAAACTATTAATAATAATTAAATAAGTTAAATAACTAATATATAAACTAAATTTTTTAAAATATTAAAAAGTATATAAAATAATATTAGTTATATATTTTTATTTAGTACTAAAAATATTAAATTTATATAACTATTAATAGTTAAAACTAAATTAAATTTATATAAATAAAAATAATAATAAATAAAAATCCTATAAAATAAAAAAGCTAATATAATAGCAAATAAATAAATAAAAAAACAATTAAAAATTAAATACTTAGTATAATAAAAAAAATATACGCTAATATATAATAAATAATATTTAAAAAAAATCTTTATATAAAATATAAAAAAATAGTATATAAGTTTAATAAAAAAAATAAATTAATAAAAAATAAAATATTAATAAAATTAAACGTTATAAAAAAAAAAGTTTATTTAATATATTAATAAAAACAAATAACTAAAAAGTAATAAATATAATACTAAAAATAAATATATAAGTATAGCTATTAAAACAAATATTTAATTTAAATATAACTATTTTAAAAAATATTTTATTTAAGTAATAAATAGTTATTTTTTAATAAACAAATAAATATTTATTTAGCTTAATATTATATTTTATAATAAGCAGTTATTTTTAGCTTTTATAAATAAATAACTATTTATTTTTTTTAATACTACATTTTATAATTAACTATAACATTATATTATTTTAATATTATATTTTATTGTTTAGCAATAATATTTTATATAATTATAATATTTTTAATAATTAAAATATTTTATATAATAATATAAACAAAAAAATTAAAAGCTAATTTTATAATAAATAATTATTTTATAACAAGTAGTTATATTATAATAAACAGTATAAGCAATAAATAAAATATTTAATACTTTTTTAACTAAAAGTTTTTATTTTTTATTAAAAATTAAAATATTAATTTAATAATTAAATAAAATAATACTTTTATTAAAAATATTAAAAAAAATAATATAAAATATAATAAGCTATTTATATAGTTTATAAAAAATAAAAAAGCAAAAAAATAACAAAAATTATATATATTAAATAAGCTAAAATAAAATAAAATATATTTAAAAAATATTAAAAATATAAAAAAATACTAAAAAGCAGTTTTATTAATAGCTTTTTTATAGCTATAAATAAAACTATTAAAAGTTATATAATATTTAATAAAAGTTTATTTTATAAATAAACTTTTTAATATTAAATTATAAGCTAAAAAATAAAAATAGTTTAATAATATAATTTTATAAAGTAGCAAAAAAAAATAAACAAAAAACTATTTATTATTATTAAATATAAAAAAACCTAAATTTTAAAAGGCTTTATAAATTGTTAAAAATATAAATAATAAATATAAAACATTTTTAATAAAGTTATAAAAATAAATAATAGCTTTTAAATTAATATAGTTGCTAGCTTAGCTAAAATATAAAATTATACTAAATTGCTAAAAAAAAATAAGCAAACTTATTTAAATAGCTATATAAAATAGTTTTATTAATAAATAGCTAAATAACAAAAATAATAATAATTATAAAATAAATATTAAAAAATACGCTAATATTTTTTTTTTAAAAATTAAGTATTATACTATTTAAACTTTTATTAAATATTAAAGTAAAATTGTTTAAATATATAAATACTAAATTATTTTTGTTAAAAATATTAAAAGCTAAAAAAACAGTATAATTTATAGCTAAAAAAAATTAAAACAATAAATAAAGTTATTTAAAAAAAATGTTATTATTTATAAAAAAGTTTAATAAATATAAAACAAAAAATAAAGCTAAAAAATATAAACTAGCATTTATAATAGCATTTAATTTTTTCACTAAATATATTTTAGTATATAAACTTTTAATAAAATATATTTTAATATTTAATTTTTTAATAGAATATATACTAGTATTTAATTTTTTAACTAAATATATTTTAATATTTAAATATATTGCAATATTTATTTTTTTAACTAAATATACTATAGTTAATATATTTATTAAGCTATTTATTAAAGTAAATAAATTAGCTATTAAAGCATAAACAAATATAATATTTAAGCAATATAATAAACCTAAAGTTTTTAAAAAACCTAAAGTGCTATATTTAATAAAACAAAACGTAAGCGCTTTATAAATAGTATACTAAGCTAGTATAAAAAGTATATCTGCTTATATAAATATATTTTATATACTAGCTTTAAAACAAATAAATATAATAATTGCTATAGTAGTTAAAAATATTTTAGTAAGTAGTTTTATTAAAAAATAAATCTAAAAAATTATTTAATAATTTTTTAATATAGCAGAAATTAGCAACCTGCAAGCTTTATACTAAACAATAAAGTATATAGCTATTTAAATATCCAGTAAAATTATAAAGTTAGTCCGTTAATTTATTAAAAACAATATATATAACATAAAACAGCAAGTTAACTAAACGTACAACTTATTATAAAAAACAATTAAATTATATAATTTATATGTATATATATATAGCTAACAGCTAAAAGCTTTAGAACGCTACTGTAGTTTAATTGCGAAAAATAAGCTAGATAACAACTTTAGTTCTATAAAATAAAGTTATATAAGCGGTTCTATAAAATAGAGTTATGCAAATGCTATATATAAAATCCTACAGTTTAAAAAGCAAATAAATAAAAAGATATATAATAACCTAAATAAAAAAACGCTAGCTAAAGCAGATTTAGTAAAAGCAGTATAGCTAACATTAAAAAAAGACGAACGTTTAACTAAAAAACAAAAAAACATATAGGAAAGTTAATAATAAACGGGGTTTATAAACATCTAACAAACATAAACGTTTGTATTCTTTTCGAAAAATAGGAAGCAGCCTGTTACGCTTATAGCTTACACACGCATATAGCTTAGCTTAGTTACAATTTTAGTTATAATAGTTATTAGTTATTTTGTCGCCTGCGGGTATAAATAGATAGGAATAGATCATCCTTTTTACACCTTACACTGTATAGCCACTGGTTTAATAAGTTAATAGTATTAAAGCTTTTAAGCAAAGTGCTAAACGCTAGGATTTATATAATAAAAGTAGCTTTTAAAAAAAAGCTAATTTAAAGCATAAGTTAAAAAAATAGCCTTTTAAAATAACTACTTAAAAAAAAGCTATTAAAATATACTTAAAAAACAGTAGCTTACTAGCAACCTACCTAAAGACCTAAAAACTTAAAAACCTAAAAACTAAAAACCTGTTAACTATTATTTAAAAACTAAAAAATACTTTAAAAAAGCTTTAAAGCTTTTATAGCTATAAAGCACCTATAAAGTATGTTTAAAGTAGCTATAAAGCGAATACTTCAAAAATCGTAACTAAAAGAACTATTTTAAAAGCTGTTTTAAAAGCAGTACTTTTACCCCTAAGCAAATAGCTTAAAAATATAGTAGTTAATACAACTGCTTTTTAAAGCAATAGCAAAGCAGCAGCTATAAAGCTAAGCTTTTAAAGTAGCTATTAGAATATATTAAAATAACTAAAATGTTTTAAATAACTAAAGTAAATTTACTATATATACGCACTTAAGAAGCGGTAACCTACTTGCAGCCTATTTAATAGCACTAAAACTTTTAGTTTAATAATGCTAGGTCCTAACCTTTTAGAACTAGCAGCTTATGTTTTGCCTAAGTAGCTTATAGTTTACTATTAAACTTTTAAAAGCTTAAAAAATACTTAAAAACCTAAAAGTTTAAAAAATATTTAGAGCTTAAAAGCTATTTAAAAAAATAAAAGCCTAGCTATAGCTATAAAGCAGCTACCTAAAAAAAAAGCATAAGCTTTAAAAATAAAAAAGCAACAAAAGCTAGCTAAAAACTAAAATAAAACACAGTTTTTAAACAGCCAAAAAAGCAACAAAGCTGCTAAAATAAACAATAACACTAAAATTAAAAGCACCCCTTATAAAAACCATTTAGTAAAACTATAGCAAAGCTATAAAAAGTTAAACAAAAGCTTGCAGTAAAACTATAAAAGGTTAAACAAAAGCTTATAAAGCTATAAAGAGCCAAACAAAAAAAGTTAGAAAAAAAACTGTAGCAAAGCTTTAAAAGCTATACAAAAGTCTACTAGCGTAGCTATATCTAAACACTAGCAAAGCCGCAAAAAGTTAAATAAAATAACAAAGCAACCAAACAGAAGTCTACTAGCAAAGCTATAGAAAAATAGCCAGAAGCTTGCAGTAAAAATATAGAAAGTTAAACAGAATAACAAAGCAACCCAACAGAAAACTGCCTGCAAAGCTACTAAAAAAGGTTAAAAGAAAGCCTACAGCTACCGTGCTTCAAAAACAAAGCACAGGAAAAAAAAATACTCTATTAAGAGCTAAATAACCACTAACCCCTAGAAGTAGTTATATAGTAGATTTAGGTCTATATAAAGAAGCCTTCGGCCCTTTAGAACTTTCAAAAGTTCAAAAATTAATTAATCTTTCTATTAAGCCCTACACTACCACACTGCTTCTACGCTATAACCGAGCCTCTATTCACTCTAGGACCAAACCTTATAACACTACTATGGTTACTTATATAGAACATTTCACCCACACCAGGTTACATTGTGTCAAGAAAAAAATGAATCATGCCGTATGCACCCCAAAACAAGACCCTTTTGCAATAAAGGGGGTGGAAAGGACATATTGCATTATAAAAGGCTAGTTTTGATGGAGAACAAAGGGATGCTTAGGCGCCGTCCCAAACGGAACTATCACTATGAGTAGAAAAATGAAAGACCCTATGCGTAAACGAAATATCATAATACGAATGCAGTTTATTGCTAAAAGTCATATACCACACTAAAAGAATGACGGTCTCGCTTGCATAGAAGCACTCAGCTTGGACAACATATAACGAGACGGAACTGGCGGGAGCGCCACACCACCACGATGATACTATATTCTGGGCAACATTTTCTCAACAGGTAAAAAACCTGAAAATTTCCAAAGATTCTGTAGGATTTCCTTAGGGCAGTCATTCGTGTAGCCGTTATCGGGGCACAGCTATACAAACCTCCAATCCGAATAGAAAAGAAAAGAGTAAGGAGAAAGTAACAGTCCACGTGTGTCTGCTTCATCGATTTCATTCTCGATTTCCAAGGTACCCTCGTCGGTTCTTTGTGTGATAGAGACGCCAGACGCTAGGCATGGCTTAGTGGGATGTGTGCGTCTTGCTCTCTGGCTCCTAGGCAACTATATTTAGAACCCAGCGCTGATGTTGCCCGAAGATCGCCAACGGGTACATTTCGAAGGGCGCCGACTCTAAGAGAGAAGTTCGCCAGCCTCTTGGATCTCCATCTCGCTATCGATGCTCTTGTGCCCAGCCAACCAGCAGGCCGCCTTGTCTACAACAAGCTCCCAAGAATCGGCTTCGTGAGCCACGCGAGTCCGGAGAAAAGCAATGGCCAGAGCCGTAGCGATAATAGAGTCTTTTCGAATCGGCGTCTTAGCTTTAGACAAATTGGCACCTGTGATATCGAGCAAGGGCTGTCCCCATTCCCAGGATCCGTCGAACTTCTGAAGCCGGATGAGAGCGTGCATTTTTTCCTCGCTACTTGCATTAAGTTGGAGACGCGCACTTCGTCTTGGGGAAGTTGAGCGTATCTTTTTCTCCGGCGGCGCATCTACACGTTTGGTAGTAATGGTTTCGCTTCGAATGGGCCCTCCTGAAGGGACAGACTTTCGACAAGCCTTGCTAGCTAGCTGTTTCCTCGGGGCTTTTAAAGGGTATGGAATTTTGCCACCAAAGGAAACGGGCTCGTGTTCTTTATCCCCTTCAAGTGCGATAAATGAGCACCACTTACCGGCGATCTGATACTTAATACCGAGATGGATCGCCTCGCGCTCGACGATTTCATCCCACAGGCTCTCGTACTGTGTCTTCAGGAGCATGTTGGAGTCTCTCTCAATAGCGTTGCCAAGCCAGCCATGCCCCTTCTCGAGCTCCGAGACTGCCTTTCTGGCGGCAAGCTGGTGGATCGTTTCCCCTTTACCGACGTCCTCTACTTTGATCTCCAACTCAATTGGACCATCCTCGGAAGATGCCCTGAATATGGTAGACTCGGGGATATGCCCATCAAGTAAAAGGAAAACCGTTGTTCTCGAAAACGGGTATAGTAGTGGAGCTTTGAATGGCGCCTGGAGAACCGAAGGGGATGAGACCTTAGGTACGTGAGCAAATCTGTCTTCCCTCACCCCCTCCATGCGATTCTCATCTACTCCGTGACTGGAATTCTCATCGAAAAATGTCATCGTGGCTTTCTGGGTGCCCTTTTTCTTCTCTCGCACTGGCAAGGTGACAACGACTTTAGACGCATCCTTGGACTCAATCATCTCGTAATCCCCGTCATCTTGCCTGTACTTGATATCGAAGGAATAGTCATTCAAGTGCGGTGTCAAAGCGCCTTTTAGGAGTCGAACCATCTTTTTGTCCATTGGTTCTCCCTCCGCAACAAATTGGCTTATCCCGTTTCCTTCGGTAGCGATACCCTGCACGAGTGCAGTCGAAGCTCCCTGACCAATTCCCAGAGAGAAAAACCGGCTTCGATGCTGCTCTGATGATTCACGAATTGTCCTGAATAATTCATCTTGAGACCAAATTTGGCCATCAGTTAAGATTAAAACGTTGAGCACCAAGTCCTGATAGCGCTGGGAGAGGGTGGCCCGAACCGGCTCTATCATTTCGGTTCCACCGAAGTCCGCAGCCATGGCATTGATATATCCTAACGCCTCCTCGAGCATCATTTCATTGTACGGTTGGCTGCGTGGCCAAAGGAAAGAAAAGCGACTCCCAAATGAGCAAATGTTGAATTTAACGCCGACTCGGAGAGACTTGAGCATCGTGTTCATTGCCTGTATCACCATGACCATCTTACCATTCATGCTCCCAGATCGATCAACAACAAAAACGACCTCGCTAGGAGTCGGTGGTAATTGAAATCTCGGCACCAGAGTGACAAGTAATGCGTGTTGGTTTGGAATGGTGGGATGCGTCTCGAGGAGGGCCTTAGGTATGTTTGCATTTGCGACATTAACCATAACAGCGAAGTCTTTGTCGAGGCTATAGCTGTTGAGCGAGAGTGTGGCAGACCCACGATGGGGCAAAAAGGCTTCGGTAGGCATGTCGGTAGTGCGTCCTATAGTAACAGCGATAGGGTGGCTAGGAGATTGGATCCCGAGAATAGGGCAGCCCTCGGGACTCTGAACATCTACGGTGATCTGGATAGCATCTTGAACGGTTGGAGACAGCAAGGGCGAGCTAAGAACGTCGTTATGGGTAGCCCCGTAACGAGGAGCGATGAAAGAAGGGATCGTGAAACGTGAGCCGTCAGCTTCAGCGTCATAGTTTAGCTCGCCTATATATACGAGCTCAACCACAACGCTGCTGCCTGCTGGCACATTTCCGATATGTGTGGTGAAGACATCTGAGGCTTGGGGTAACTGCTCTAGGAGGGCAGCTGATTCACCCTTCGTGACAGCCGTCTTGAATTCAAGCCGAGCTTGTTGCTTGTCCTTCACTATGCCCGTTATCCGCACATCGCCAATAGTAGCGGCAAAAGAAACAATAGAGACACCACCGTAGATTGGGAAGGAGTAGACCATGTTCTTCAAGTGTTCATTAGTCTCATTGGAGAACGACTGGGTTAGGATAGTACGCGAGGCAACATCCTTGATAATGGTGTGAGCTCGAAGGCTTGCCAAGGGGAGATAGGACCTGAGGATGTACCGGGGGTTGGCCGGGGTAATGAAGGGGTACCAACAACCGATGAGTGGTTGGCTAGTATTACAACTGCCTCGAGCAGTTTGCTTAGTACGGGCCATGGTTGCGAAGAAGGGGTGTGCTCAGGGATCCGACTGTGCTAAAATAATATGTAAAGGAGGGTGAAAGTTTCGCAAAGTCAGGGGAGTGTGTCTCCTTTTATATTGCAGCCGGCCCCCTCCCGCATGTAAGTCACATGTTTCTCTTGGCGCCCTCATGTTAAGGGGTCACCTCAACATTAACCAATACCCATCCCCCAGTAATAGAGTAAGCTTGATTTTTTATTTCGGGTACCTGAAATTTCTTATATCAGATTGTGTGAAGACTTCCTACCGATGTATAGCTGCTATAACTAAACATATACTGCTGTAGCCTCAGTTTATGGTTTATGGTTAAGTCCCACTTTAACAATCACTCAGCGGACCCTTTTACACTGATTGTTCAATGCTGTATTTTTTTCACACAAGTCATGCACGGAAGGATTAGACGATAAGAGGGGGAAGGGCGGGGCGTCCAAGCTAACTAGCAGGCTGATTGGCTTGAACATAGCGAGGTTGTAGTGTTATGATATCACGTCGAATACACACTTTTTACTACGAAGAGTGTCAGTGCAAGATAAACGTTTCTATTCTTTACTATTTTGCCATTTCAACTTGGAACTACCACGGATGCCAACCCAGTAAATATCGTCAGCACTGTTATGTTAGAATGCCCTTTTTCGGAGTGCTCGATTCTATCTCGACCACGAGTACCCGGCCCCGGACCCACACAACTCCGATATCAGCATTAGGCTACAACACTAAGTCTCGTCAAAACCACACAGGGCAATATCAAAGCGTATTAACAATATCCGCCAAGATAAGTCACGCCGCCCACCACCGAGCCCAGAGTCAACTCCCGGGTAGAGCTACGAATCCATCAGTTCTCAGGAGAATTATCTAACCCTCCGCGAAGACTGCCCCTCGTCCCCGGCACCAACTCCTTCGCCCACACAGGAAGCGTATCCTAAGACTACCCTACCACATTCCTGTGTACCAGCCAAAACGGCCTTAGCACTGAGGCTTACCATACAAAGCTTTATTAAAATCAGCGCGTTAGTAGTACTACTCTGAGAGATGGTCTCTCGAAGTAACCAACGTTCGTAGATAATCCCTTCCTTTCGCTTCGCCTTGCGTTAGCAGAAAACTTCAACGCGGTGCTCAATCGTCTAGGTCCTTCTCTTTATCGTTATTAGTATAACGTAGAGGATCTTAGAAAACGGAATTGATGTAAAAAAAGCAAGCGGGTCAGTTTCCCACGACAACTAAACGCCTACCGTGTTGAAGCAACCCGTTTTTTGATTGATTTGCCTATGTAGATTTTACCGTTAACTCGAGCGTCGTTACTCTATTCGAATCTCAACCTAGAGAGAGCTAGTGTGAACAGCAAAAGTCCCCGTTCACTGTCAAAGACTAGTTGAGCAGGATAACCGAGTAAGTGTACGTGGTTAACAACTCGCCAGCATATTCTATACAGACTGATTGGGTTAAATCGAAATTTCCCTGTCCGTCTTGAAAGAGCCGTTGGCACTTAACTGCCGGAAGACTTACCTCTGCGCACTTTGATCATTGGTGAGAACAAGACTCATCCGACCCGTAGCAAGGCGTACAGCTGAAAAACGACGCCGTTACCGCCATTCTAGCAGTAACTGTATATATAGACTGCAACACGTCCACTATGAGAGTGATAAGGCAATGGCGCTTCCATACATGCCGAGGCGGAGCAAGATACGTATTCTGATGGGTTCTGAAGCTTAGCTCAACCGAGGGGTATATGCCATTCTGCTAGATCTTACCAATACTGTAATGGGCTAGGAAGCTTTCAGAAGAAGTCAATAACAGCACAGGCGTTCGAAATGGCTCAAAAAAGGGTCTGATGAAGCAGAGCGCGATCTCGTGTGATCTAGCGGGGCTGGGCTGGTCACGTGACCTGGCGGATAATACCGGATAAGCATCATGGCCAGTATCCCACATATGACGACCATAGTAGATTCTCACATGAATACATTATAGAAATAGAAGACTAAAAGTTACAGCAGCGGATTAAACGCCTGTTTATTTTCTGTATATTTATGCAAATATTAGGGCATATTCCTTCTGATGTGGTGGGTTAGAACAGTTATTTGGTGACCGTAGGGCTATTTGCTATCGTTGATATAACACAACGGTGACGATGATGAGGTTCTTAGAAATGACGCGAGCTCCGTCGCCACCATTAGAAACTGGAGTATATACAGCAAAGAGAGCCCAAGAACACCCAATACCTGTAGGAATGATTACCAATTTAAGGAGGCTACGCGACACATGAGCATTAGCGCTGAAGAGCGTGATTGTTTCAACAAGGAACATTGAGATAAAGCTAGCTGTGTATATTGTTTTTGTAGTAACGAGCGTCTGTAAACATTGATGCGCCAGCGCATGGACCCCCATATCCAATCTATTCCCATCAGGCCTCAGCCTTACTCTATAACGTTATCCAAGGTACCAAAGCCTCCCTTCCCGGTGCACCGAGTCCTCCCACCTCCCTAGCCCTCTTGCCTTCTGGCCGCTCTGCCTCCTCTCTCCCAAATAGATTCTTCACCTTCCTTGAACCAATCATGCCACGAAGACATCCTCGGCAGGAAATTCAATCGCTCGCTTGGTCGGCATCTTGATGGTCTTCCACTCCCCGTCCTTCTTCTTCTGGATCTTGGTGACGGCGTCCCATGGGATCAAATGCTCGACCGCGAATTCCTTTTCGTCGGCGTGTCCGTATTTCTTGCCTGCTTGAGCGTACTCTTCTGCAACATCGTGGATCTTTTCGGTGATTTTGGTGGAGTCGAGGGTGTAAAGATATCCGCTTCCGGCATGTTTCTCAGAGACCGTGATGTCGTCCGAGGTAGAAATGAACGGATCCCTGGAAGGATGCTTCAATGTTCCTTCCACATGCTCGAACAAGGTGCCCTCCGGGTTGTTAAAACCCTTGGCTTTAAAACCTCCAGCATCTTTGATGGTCTTGGGGCCACGTGAATCGCCTCGGTAGAGAGTGGTGGCCACAACACCGCTTACAAGCGACGCAAGAAGGCCGAAGAAGACAAAGAACGAAGATGTGTGCATCTTTTAATAGTGCTTGCGGGTTTGTGGTTTCGGTTTGTAGTTGCTAATGTGAAAGAAAGATGTGAAAGATGTGAAAGTGTTTGGATTGCTGGTTATGGATGTTAGAGATCTAAAAGAACAGGAACAACGCCTTCTTATATAAATTTTTCTTCTACTTGGAACATTGTTAACGCTCGATTAAGATATTATTAGGTACAGTTGGATTCTGAAAGCAAGCTGAGAATTATGAGGCCACAAAAGAAACCACCTGAAGGAGAACCTTACAGGCAGGCAACCAATGAGTTAGATGGCGTCACTCCTCTTCCAGGTCAGACGGATTGTAGTGGAATGTCTACAACTTCTCACATCGTATGTTCAGAGATACCGATATCAGCATGAACATGAAGGAATACTGACAGGTACAAGTTAAAAACAGAAACCACTGGGAATAATCAAACTCCAGAAGTAAGCTCATCAGCACAGCCTAAAATTATATCTTCAACACCGTATGTCGACCCCGGGAATAACGGCCTGCAAGGTTGTGTTTCATCTGACGCGGGGAGGCACTACACAATTGCCGATCCTGCATAAGCACTGTAACCGCTGGAGTCAGTAATTACTCTTTTTGGTAGCGTTATTGCTCGCGCTGAGTTCTGCTCCCGAGGCATGCATGGCGGGAGCTCTCAATTCACTACAAGGGGAAGAAAATGACCCCAGGAGTTACTCACAGCAAACTTACTGCTGCTGAACTGTGGAGTGGAATTTACGGCTTCGTTCAGGCTCTCCCAGTTGTGGAAACGTATTTCCTCACTTCCAACCCTCCGGAAAGGGTTACCGCTGGCGGGCCCTCGGCAGTGTCCATTTTCAGGCCGGCTAGTTGGAATGAAACAATATAGAGCAGAGAAACAGTGTTAATTTCTCAGAGAGGTAGTGCCTATACGCATTTATTGCCCCTTCGGCAATAACTGAGTCATTTTACTTCGCCACAATTAATAATTTCCTAAGACTCGGTAGGGTAAGAAGGTGCACCACAACTTAAAAGCTCCGTCCAACATTCCCCAGAAGCATAACGAAGGCACCGCAACCTGAACGCCTCATCCTTCAGCATGGTTCGTTTTTCGTCATAATAAGTGCCCCGTCCTTACATAAGAATTAGGGGACCAAATGACGACAGCAGATGACGCCAGCAAATTACGGTAGCTTCCCTCTCCGAGAGCTTGACAGTTCAGTTGCCTCCAAAAAATTCAGTTAGCTTTATAGCTGACATAGCTGATGCTTATGCATAACATGAAGTCAGCTGACGGGATGCCACCTTATGTTACAGATGTTGTTACAGACGATGTATGTTGGTCTGCAGAAGAGAGATGTATTACAGTAGGCACGTCCATTTGTAAACTGCCATTGTGGCTCATCTCCGCCACATTACGTCATAGCCGAGAACCGTCAGGTAGTCAATATGAATATAAACACACATAGTTGCCGCTCAACTCCAGTTTCCCTGCTGCTGAGAAGCAAACCACAACACGAGCAATACCCTGCGTGCGCCGTCCTCTATTTTCTCCTATCTCAAATCATTTCAAGCAGTCTCTATTCCTAGAACACCCAGAGGTACGTGCCAACTTCAGAACGCTACCCTGGCATTTCGGTGCTCATGTTCGAGGCAAATCATAGATCACGTACTTGCCATGCAGGAGCCTGCTACAGCACCGTGGGGTCTGAGAATCAGCGACGCCGACTTTAAGAAGCTCAAAGCCGGTTTCGAGCCCCAGGATCAGGATGACAAATGGCGCGTCTCGGTCACGGATCAGAGCCAGAGCGGCGACATCTCCATTCACCTTGCTCGAAGCGGAACGGGCAAGGAACTTTACGTACTTGTTGTGAAGCCAAGCGACGATGGTGGCAGCAGCAGCAGTGGCGTGAAGATCGAAGCCATCACCTGGGAACAGAACAAGGGTGGAATTCGCATCTCGGAGGAGCAGGCCAAGAAGGAAGTAGTGATTATAACCAGACGCCTTCTGGAGTGCGATTTCGATGCGCTTCCAGAGTATGACGTCTCGGAGCTGTGGAATCACCCTGCTGCTCAAATCGGCGCCAACTGAGCTAACTTTTCTTCTCTGCGTCAGTATCTAACTTAGCAATAGATACCACATCGTGCGACCACTTTGTAATCCCCGTAGAAATGTGGGCGTTTTTAGGGACCTGACAGGGCCGCCCGTTGTGAACTTTCAGGGCTTCGTGTGTTTCTTGTGCTTGCTGTGGCAGTGGACAGGGTAGCGAACAGGCTGCGGGACATTATTTTTCTCCCCCGCGCCCCGATCAATCAACCTGCAACATGTAGCCCCCAACAAATGCAATTTCTCTTTCTCGAGATGCACCAACTGCATATGATTTGGAATACAGCGACTCCTCTGTATTCTATGCTCAACGCAGTGTTGACTAGACCTCAAAGAGAAGCCATTCCACCAAGTGTTGTCTTACCCCCGCACGACCTCATTTACGCAGGATCACCCGGTGCGGCTCAGTATTTGCAAACCCGAGTTCTGTAGTACTACACTAGAATTCATCCATCCTGCCACAAAGATGCTGGCCGACGGCTTCGCTTTCGGTACATCCCGATCTCTGTAAGCTATGGGATCGCCTCACCGATGGAGGCTTTTAACTCGCATCACTGTTGGAGTAGGTGCGGGGCCACCGCCGCACAAATTTCTCGGTTATACCTTTCTTCTACTGGCTTTTCTTATCATGTACACCCTGTAACCTCAGTGCGCTCTTTGACATAGGTGGTTGTAGGATAATCAATTAGGTAGAGCACCTACATTCGCCCTGTGCCACTCAATCTCTTGGCTTGTGACAATATAATTAGCCGACCCCCCAACGTGGCAAAGAAAGAGCAAATAGGGCGATTATTGTCTGCAATAGCACGCAGGTAGCCGTTTTTCTAGGACTATGCTTCGCTGCCTTCAGCGAGTTCTTGCTGCGGCTTGGCCAGTAGCAGGCTTGCATGTTCAGGCCCCGGCCAATTTTTGTGTCAGTAGATGCAACCGCAAAAAATCCGTACCAGTCAGTTCGCGAGGCAAGCTTCGGGCTGCGGTACGCGTTCTAACAGCCATCAGAAATCAGTCACCATCCCCGCCCCTATCCCAATCCCTATCCTCATCTCCATCTCCATCCCCATCCTCATTCCTATCCCCATTCCCATCCTTGCCCTAATCCAACGGGACACTATAGAATGTAAAAACCCTTCCACATTCACTTCACTATTGATGCACTTGCTATGGGAGACTAAGGCTGTGCTTGTTTAGCACATCTCTCAATGGATTCCGCATCTGTTATCGCAAGCCTCGCACGCATCTCGACAGTGGGAATCACACTAAGCCGGGCGATCTCCGACGTTGTCTCGTCGGTGCGAAACGCACCGAAAGAGGTATCTAGCATCGCCAAAGCTCTGTTTGACTTGTCTTTTATCCTGAAAGAGCTACGGATGGTACTGAAAGATAGCCAGAATATTTACCGACGAAAACTCATCAGACGTATAACGTCCTCAATGAAACGAGTAGGGAGGGTCCAGGGTGAAATAGAAGGGCTACTTGATAGCACGGCAAAGCCAAAATGGATATTCAAAAAGCCAAGTGTAATGAAATTGCTGTATGTAATTGAGAGTCACAAAACCGGCATAAATGTAATACTGCAGACGATAATGCTGGCTGTCCAACTCAAGCAGCTTTCTAAGTAAGCGAACATACCTACGTCAATGGCCATACATATCTACAGCTCTGACATTTCAGGAAAAACGAGAAAACCCGCATCCCAACTTATCCTGACGAGAACGAAGATGAGTGGAATGACGCAGTACTCGCCCGCCAGCTGGCAGAAAACATGGTCCAAATGGCCTATCACTCGCTGCAGGAGCTTACTTCTGAGAGAATAGCCCCTAGATCGCGGCGTGGTTCAGAAGACAATAGTTGTGAGAGCAAACAAGACAAAGACCTCCAGACCCAACAGACTCAAAGCTGGAATACGCAGTCTTTCGACAACGCCACGTGGCTCTATAACCTTGTTTTCGCGCCAGCTATTGAAGCGATAGCGGAGTCAGCGGGATCCGAACCCAACCAAGAATCTATCCCTGAGAATGCTTCAATCCAGGGATCGCGAGACGGCTCTAAAGAATCAACGGCAGACTGTTCATCCCCCATTACCCTCACTGTTTCTCGTGACTCTTCTATGGCGCAGCTTCAGGCGCTGACGCAGCAACCACCCGCACCCTCGATGGTGGTCAATGAGCTTCTATCTGAATGGACGACTCTGGCCGAGGACGAGATTGATGTAGTCGACGAAACCAAGCTACAAGGAAAAACACCTAGTCACAAAACAAAGTTCAACGTCAAACACGAGGTGCAGACGATCGACTTCAAAGACTCAATTGGAAGGAAATTCGAGCTACCGTTCCATTTGGTCAGAGAATGGAAAGTGAGTATTCCTTGCCTTTTTACAGTTAAGCAGGCCATCGAAACGAATTACTTGTGCTAACAGGTAATATCGAAGGACATGGAAGCTCTGATAAAAAAGTTGTTTTTGGACATAGACGTCGTCGGTCCTCACGTTCAGAAAGGACATTACCACTTAGTAAATTCGAGAGGGAAAATCGTGCTACCCATAGCGTGGGAGCACAGCATCAAACCAACAGAATCCTACACCATGCAGATGTTGCCAAGTGACGACCTACCAAGGCCCGTGCCGACATCACCGCAAGAACCCTACGCTGTCCCCCGCCCGATAACGAGCCAACCAGGGGCATCTAAGCCAAGTACTGCCCCTCCTGCTTGCGTCAAAAATGCATCTGAGCCTGAAGGGTCAAAGGGAAAAGAAGAAGCAGAACGATAATGTGTAGATCGAGATGACGGAGCAATAATACGCATAAATTAGGTAGCTAAGTACGTAGCTAGGCGTGTGGATTAAAAGCCCCTTTTGATGAGATTGCCGCAGTCAATCAAAGAATAAGAATCAATTAAGTCCACACAGTAGATCTCAATAGGCTGTGGCCTAGCGAATTGGTGGGAGACGGTTAACCGCCCTCCAAATTGATAAGGTACATTACCAGTGGAGATAGCCTGCGAAACAACTATCGAACGTGCGTTTGGCCTGACCACCCCGCCCTAATAGGAATTTGACAAACTGTAACATAAAGAGGCGATTTCATTTTCTGCACACCTTTCAACTTTCCGAGCTTTGTGATTCATTATCGCCGACTATGGCTGCGCTCGAGGCTGCCAGTCCCCTTACTGCCGAAGAAGTCTTCGACGATATCGGCCCAGCATACGAAGTAGCATTCTCTGGCCTACCACCACAATCCGCCTCAATCGAATGGATTAAATCCCAACTCGAAAACAGAAAGCCGGCGAAGTGTCTCGACATCGGTTGCGGCACCGGTCGGCCTGTCTGCTCAGAGCTTGCGAAGATCGGTCACGATGTTCTAGGCATCGACGTTTCTAGTGCCATGATCGAGGATGCTCGGGAGAAAGTGCCCGATGCCGTATTCCAGAAAATTGATGTCGCCGATTACAATCCCGGCCCCGCTATCTTTGACGCCATCAGTGTGATGTTCAGTATGATCGCCAGTGTAACTCAAGATCAAATCCGCCAAAATATTCAGAACATATACGATTGGCTAAAGCCCGGTGGTGTTTTCGTGTTCGGGACTGTCCCTATTCCCGGAAATAATCTGGAAATCAAATGGATGGGAAGGCCGATCGTTGTTTCGAGCTTAGATGCTGAAGAAACTCTCCTTTGGATTCGAAAAGTCGGATTTGAGGTCGTCCACCACGAGGTCAGCACGTTTACACCCAACGCTGTTCAAGCAGGCATTTGCGAGGAATCAGATATTTGGGAAGAGACCCATCTGTTTGTGTATGCAAGGAAACAATCATGAAAACATCGACCTCTCCATGGAGCACGCCGTCGACTTTCCCAATGCGCTTTCTGTGCAATAGTTCTCATGTTGGTTGCGCGACACCGATCTTTTAAAAGGTAATTGAACAAGATGTCTCCCCGGCTTACGAGAGATGCTATATTCGTTGAACACAAGCAGGGAGCAGGAGATATCATAAACAGCGAGCGATAATGATAAGAGTGTGTCTGTGTGCGTTGGAGCGGACTTCAGAGGCAAGGCGCACCATGTGAAGATTGATTCTACTGATTGCTACCAGTGCGTTATTCTAATTACTAAGGCTGGTTCCTAATAGATTGATTCGTTCATTGGCCAAATGATCAACTGTAAACTACACCTCAGCACTTGTTAGGGAAAATGGGGGGTGACAATAGTGTCTGCTGAGTTTCCTGGTCGTCTCACTTCTAACTATCTCTTCCTTTTCCGTACTTCTATTTTCTTTGGCCTCCTCGTTCTCGTCCTCTGGCTTTAGTTCCTTGAAGTAGCTCGTTGAAAGAACACTCCTGATCGTTTTCAAACTGCGATTATCCCTGTCTATATTATCAGCCCTTGCTAGAGAGACTTTAGAGGCTTTTTTGGGTAGTTTCACTCATGTTACAGTGCCTCTGCGTAAAATAACGACAGGGAATGGTCACCCAACCTTCTTTGTGACGGAGAGAGCAACAGACTCGGTGTACTCAGTATACCCGTGCGATGTAGCGGCTTATATTTATTAAAGGGAGCTTGGATTGTCTCATTTTTTATTCAACTTGCGAGAGACAGCAACATAATAGCTTAGTTTTACAGCATTCGTCAAGCCCATGATGCAGACGAGTGATAGAATTTTTATCCACCATCTTCGAAATGAATATATATTCATCGTGTTGAGAGAGTTCCAGGCGCGAAATGCTTAGGCAAGTTTTTCTCATGCCCATGACAACGTAAACAGACATCTTGTGAGACATCGAATTAAGCTTTTTCCTCCCTCTGAGCGTTCGAGCTGAAGTGGAAAGGGGTAGTTCGAAGCTTTCAATGCCTCGTGAATTTTACCTTTCGGGAAAAACCAACTACATTGCAATTCCATAGCCTCCTTCTGCGTTCTTCCCTTTGATCTTTTATCTGCTTTATACTTACGATATTATTTACTAAGCGGAATCTGTCCAGCTATAGAACTATGATGAAGCTATATCCTAGGGGGCCGCAAACAGTCATCACCGCCTAGAACAAAAAGGAATGTGTATATTAAAGCAAGCCACGGGCCTCTAAAGACTCTGGGAGCCTTAGTAGAAAGAGGTAGGCTAAGGCCATGCACTTCTTTTAGAGGGTGTAGTCATTAGAACCGCAGGGAAATCAATTGGCCAAAGGCAACATGATGTAAATTCAATGAAAAGAACGCATATACGAAGTTCCAACACATGATAGAGGCCCCTGTAGATCTGCTGCCCCTTTTTCAAGCCTTGCTCCTTCCTCCTTCCTCCCTATTGCCTAGCCCTAGACTTGAACCTAGCACCATACTGATTCATTCGTTACTCACACAATGGGATATAAAGGGTGGTATTAACTGTTGTCCAGTGGCTTCACTAGGCACGCGAACCGCCGACAAATGAGATCGCCTGCTCTCAGATGATATATATTCCTAGCCCGCTGTTCGTAAGATTGGCGATAAGCCCACATCGCATTAGGCACCTGCGAAACCTGTCCACTGGGTGGTACAGCGTCCATCCGACCCTCCTGAAGCATCCTCGGACTTAACTCCTTCAGGGGTGAACTAATAAGCTAAGCAAAGCATTAGCTACAGTCCTTGGTAACAAATCGGCAAAACTTGCTCTACTTACAAGCTTTAAAGTACACCTTGCTTCGATATGGAGGGGCCAGAAAGAGCTGCTGTTTTCGCTAATAGCCCAACCCAATTTTCGAAAGTATTATTGAGCGACCTCGTTGCCGATGGGTGTAGGTTTATGGGGTGGGCAGTTCAGCTACCTCGTGAAGTTGCGCCGGACGTGAACCGATAATTGAACGACATAGTGACCTGGCGCCTCTTGATACTCTGTAGCTTCCGGAGAAGCATCGTCTGGCTAATCATCAACCCCAACGCCACTCGAAGCCTGTTTTACGAGCTCAACTTGATCGGCGCGTCGCAGCCAAGAAGGGGGACTGCATTATACATCCTCCGTCTCAACGCTTCTGCATTTGTCACTGGTCCACGCATGACGCAGGACTACGCAGGTGCCGACATATCTGCATGGACTTTATTGTTAGTTCGGGTCGCAACTCAATAGTACCAGCGAGAACAGGGCGTCGCGCCACACCGAATGCGGGGACCCATGACTGCTTGCCATAAAACCCCTAGCTGATCAACCTGAAATGCAGAATCTTGTCACCAACGTCAGCCATCGCCAATCCCTGTCGAAACTCTGTGTGGCCGAATGGGGATGCATGACAGGGTAACAGCAACCAATATATCACCCGTATTTAGCGGGACTGCCCCATTAGAGTGCATAGATCTTCCTCTTCCAAGCCTTTCTCCCCCTTGTGGCTAGCTGGCGGACGCCGCAGTTCCCAGGCACGACACTCCCAACCCCACGCTATCCTCTGCACACGAACTGTCATTGTGCTGCGCACCGCTACGCACCTTGCTTACGCGATATATATATATAACATACCATACGTTAATGCGGATCGTAAGGGGTTCGAAAACATCGCCACACAATAGCACACTATTGTGTCTAGTTCGGAGTATTGTATTGGGCTGTAAACTTCATACTGAAGCATCGGGATAGCAGGTATGTGCCAGCATCGCCATGTCTATTTACTAGCATCGAATTGTAATTGGAAGATCGCAAAGGTACGGTACGCGGCCTAGACTACCTCGATACCCCGGTTCACTAGAACCGTCCTCGATGGCATCGGATGAAGTGTGTATTGAGAGCCATCAAATTCCTCGCCGTAAGCCCAGCTCGGCGAAGCCGCGCTAGGTTGATCACCCCCACTATCAACCCATGGGCGTGGGGAATTGGTCGGATCGGTCACTTTATTCCTAGTCCTTCGAGCGGATGGATAGGACCGTAGTGATTCATACCAGCTCCTAATGTAGGGAATTGGCTTCGCAAACAGCGGCAGCAGTGGCCCGAACGTTGGCAGGCAACTTGTTATAATGGCGATACCAAGCTGCAATGAAGACCATATGTACGTGCCACCAAAATCGACTGTGTAATCGGTGAATCATTGCCCCATGAGACGACCTTGGTGAGGAGACTTACAGTCTTGGAAGATATTGGGTGGGCGCCAAATGGCCGACAGTCTAACAATGCTAGCAATACAAACACTGGTCATGTTAGGATGGTAGGAAAATAGAGGTGACACAACATGGCTTACAGTGCGCCCAAGAGGAAAATTCCAATAATCGGCAGCTTTTTTGGCCAAGCCAGATGCAATCTTATCACAGTACCTGTTGGGATACATAAAATCGCCACATCGATAAAGAGGTTTGTGAGCTCGTATCCTAACAGAACCCGAGGATAGTCAAGGCAGTAGGGAGGCATGTCAAAATGTTCCCAATACGCCTGAACTGGCTTGCACTGAAAGGCAATCACGAAAGTGGCGACAATGAACCAAAGAATACAAATGGCAGCGGTAGCCCTGATGATGCGTTGTAAAGTCTGGTCAACCGAAAAGAGGGTGTGATAGAACCAGAGTATGCTGAGTTTTACCGTAGTGATACCAAAGCCAAACAGAAGCTCATTAGTGTAGACCAGCTGTTTGGCAATTAACATGTTTCTATCGTCTATTTTGAATCTCTTGGTTTACCTTTGCAAGGCTGTGTAATTCATCCAACCCAAGGAATGGATTGAGGTCGAAGGAATGAGATGGGGATACATTGAAGATATCTTTTCCCGCAAGTAAGCATCCTGCCGCCAAGAATTTGAGAGCTTATGCCGCAATGATATCCTAAGTTTGCGACTTCCACAAAATAGAAATAGTGGTATTTTTTTTGCCAAAGACATCATTCATACTTCAAATTTTCATTGGCTCAATGAGATGGGGTAGGCTCACGATGTAATGTCAACGCAGAATACGTAAGAAACGTGGCCGTAGCAATGAAACACAACCAATCCGGGCCTTGAGGCGCTTGACGACGGTAGAGCTTGATGGCAAGTCGTAAGAGTATAGAGACCGAAGTAAGTACGATCAAGGAAACCGACGCGACATAATTTTCCTTCGCGCTTTTAGTGAAAGCCATCGCAGTATTATAAGGCGGGCAGCAGTCCGCTAAAATGCCGCCGACGATGCGGAGAAGAGGTAGTCAAAAGGCAATGATGTAAACAACTCATGAATGATTAGCGCAGTCGAACAATCTCCTAAGGCTAGGTAGCTAGATAAATGTTGAAATCAATTTACCCAGCGAAACTCCCATCCGGTCCCAGTTATATATCACTTTACTCAGAAGATCTTACAAAGCAGCTACGACGTTCGTGGCAGTGATTCGCCTGGCATTCATGTAAGAGCCGCTGCGAACCATTATGAGTCCCGACAATGCAACATAACCTTATGTAAACGCGCTATTCAATAAGGCAGGGGACCAACGGTCGTCTAAGTTGGGGTCCAAATTTGTCATTGGGTTACATAGAGCTCTACGAATTGTATGCAGGTCCGTGTTTATTACTTTCTCAGCCAATTTCTTTCTTTCTGTGGTACAGCTGAAATCAAGTCGCGGAACAACGGTGCGCTCTCATTGGTCGCACCCCACCACGATTCAACGAGTCCGTAACGGCTACCGCTCGAAATGTAACCCACAGCGGCTGATCCGGGTATCAACATCAGCAGCAGCCCCGGTTTCAGTTGTCTTTAGATACGATGTCGTAGCAAAAACTGTGACTTAATAGCCCCGATTGAACAGATCCAAAGACAAGTTCTGGCACCATATCGGGTGCCAAGAACACCGGCATCCGTACCGTTGGGATCCCGTTACGTAGTTATCTTTCTTAGTAGTAGAAGCTCGGAATCCAAAGATTACCGGTCACGAGCGATATTCGTAGCATCAACGGCCGGCACCAACTATACACATGCATTCACTTAAACGTTCACTCACTCATAGAGTCTAATAGGGCTGTCACGTGACGATACATCAACATCCATCATCCATTCTCCACCAATACTATCAGAAAGGTATGGAATACATGACTGCTCATTCCAGAGTCGGAGCACAACGATACGAGTCGCTCGGACTGCCATACCACAAAACCCATGAATACCATCAGCCCTCTCATGCCTGACCCAGAGCATGTAACCCACATGAGCCTTTTCCACCCCCTGCATTACTGGTGCCATTACAAGTCATGGGATTCTTCGTGCGTCATTATCTAATCTAATCTTAAAAACCATGCAGACGAAACGAAATTTTCTCATTGTGATCACGACAAGCATTCTAGGCACATAGTCAGATCCGTAACTGTTTGGCCTTAAAAAGCACGGTGACGCTCAACGCCTTTTGTTGGCTGCTCTACACTAACGTGTTTCTCTCCACGGGGCCAGCTTTGTGTTGTTATACACTGGAAAGATGACCGCTTCCTGGGTCGTAGATTACCCCCGTGGCTGTAACTGTAGCCGATGAAAAGGGAAGATGTCTGTAGATATATTAGGAAAGATCCTTAGCGTAGATCCAGGCCTTTCGCAGAATAGTATCTGCTCTGGACTTACTTCGCAACGGTCTCTTATCAGATTCCTTGCCCCGGCCTCTGTAGCGACTGCCAGGTACTCGCCAGAGCAGTGGTGCATATATTTCTCCAATTCTTTATCCACGTCCGGCACGTTGAGCATTGGGATTGTATATGTAATACATCCCATCCGGATCAATCGAGGGGTCTACTCTGACTGCAATTATCTGGCCGTCTTCGGTTTGTCGCTGAAACTCTTGGATCTCCCGTTGCGGTTGAGCTGCAATTTCAGCTTGCTGTGGCTCTTCTAGGCGCTGCGGGGCTATACGTTCTCCTCCAGCTATTTGCTGCGGCTGTCCCAGGAGCCACTGGGCAGGGAGTTGTCTTGCAGCTATCTCCGCGAGTTCCTGTCGTTCACGGACACAGTCCGCACATGACCGTTTCAGGATCAAAGCTCGAATCGCTAGAATGTCAACGGCTTGATATTCTGCTAGTGTTCTAGGAAAGCCATAGACCCCGGCCGGCGTTTTGTGCCTCCACGGGCAACCGATCGAGATACGACAGGTAGGACAGCTGGGAAATAGGCCGGCTCTTTTAGATGTGTAAATCCACTGCAGTTCCTAGTTAGCTTGCACTATGCCATGGGTATTTAGGACGGCGCGGAGATGAATGTCTACTTACACCTGCGATACACTGATATCCAAATGCGTGGCCGCATCGAGGCAGTACGACGAAATCTTCGTGGCTCTCGAGCGTGGGCTGCTCGTGTCTAGGGTTTACAATGCCCAGGTTCTTCACCAGGCAGATCTGGCACTCAATCTCGAAGCGCGTCTCCTTGTTGCAGAGATCCCCAGAGGCGTCAAAATACTCTAGGACTCGATAAAAGTTGTTCGTTTCAACTGTCACCTCGGCAGCGGCGACCGTGTTTTGCTCGGTAACCTGAGACATCTTGTGACAGAAGTTGACCTATAAAAGTTAGATCATATACATGCGCGAGGGACGGGAGGTTAGTTGTTGACCCACGGAGCGTTTATTTCTACGTATATAATAGACAGCGACAGCCGTAGCGAGGCGTACGCAGATAAAGGTCCGTGGAAGCTGTCGATTGCGTTTTCAATGGAGAGACACGTTAGAACATCTGATTATTTTTCCGTGACGAGCTTCAGCGAAACGCTGGTAGAGTTTTTTTTGGTTTGTTGGTTTTGGTTGGTGATGGTCAATAGACCTGATCGAGAGAGTGGTGATGCTTTAAATGTAGTGGAGCAGATGCTACTAGTATGGAGGAGGAAGATGGATAGAGAGAAGATGAAGGCGAAAGATACAGATGGCACTTAAATACTAAGCCAAGCGGTAGGGCTAGGAACTGAAGGTTGAGTTAAAGCTATTGTCGCTCAGTACCATCAGCATTTGAATAGGAAGTGAGTTGAATGGAGAGTGCGATATGTTTGTGGGCCCGTGCACGACGAACAATAGATCAATGGGCAGCACAATAGAATATGTACCTCAATGGGAAATGCGGAAATAGGAGCCGGGTAGCAGGCACGTGGTAGGTACCATTGAGATAACTCTATTGCTGTGAGATCGAATAAGATGGGTATAGACCGCCAGTTGGGTGCTTTTGATATGGATAGCTGAACAATCCGCTTTTATACTCTGACTACTAATCTCCTACTTAGGCCCGATCTCAAGGCGCTTATACAAATGACCAGCTTCGCACATCGGCTCACCCATCTTGTCAGTCATTTTGATACCCAGCGAGCTAGCCTGGAGCGCGGGGCCGATGCCCCTCCACCCATGACAATTGGGATCCGCGTTTATGGGGTGTTTAAGATGTGTAGCAAAGTCTCAGAGAGATAATAATAGATAGTAGCACACATTTTCTAGGTCCTCAAGACTACGAATTCCCGTCTCTAGCCATCTGCATACCATATCAGTAGTTGGCGCATGTTTAGGGCTGACACCCATATCTAAGAAAGTGATGCCGACTGAAGATAAGAATAGCTTCAAGTACGAAAGCTTCTATAGAGACAGAAGCCTGTTGAGGTTGGAACATGTGATACAAATTGCGAAAAAAAGATAAAAGCAAAAGCGGATTGAAAATCACCGCAGAGGTCACTAGTATACTAGGTGTTTCCATTGTTGGCAGTCATAGAACCATATAATAGAACAATGGAATGCCGACGGCACACAATGCCCTTCAGACTTGCAGGCTCTAAATAACACCTTTTTGAGTTGTGGGCTAAATTTGTGCTTACCCTCATAATCTCTTCCCCGTGGTGGCGTTGGTGATTCTCAAAGCCCTCTTCATGAATAGATTTCGGTACTCCTCTAGTTTTCTCGAAACCACAGCTCTTAGTCACGCAGATGCAAGGATGTCTTCAAACCACTCACTATCTCGGGCTCGTCTTCAGCACTTATGTTAAGGAGACGAAATGCCGCAGGGACAGATAAGTCAGCCATTCTCCTCGCGTTCTACATACCATTGGGCCATAACCATGTTGCAAGTATTTTTAGTGATCGCCTTCTTGCAATGAATGGCTATCATCAAGGACAAGGCGTCAAAGGTGAGGTAGATGTGGGGACATCGGAAGTGAGTGAATAATCCTTTGGTGAGAAAGACAATTTGGCGGAGCTGTTAGCATTACTAGGATTATATAAGGGCTTGAGCACAGGTTATGCGTCGTTTTAACGGGGGCTGCACATAAGGGACACCGTGAGTGGTGCCATTAAGGGCGTTCAGATAGTTCATAGCGACGCCAATAACAAAGACGGGCCATATGAGATGGGCACAGAGAGCCAAGGAGCGAAAGTTAAAAGGACGAACAAGAGTAGAGTAAGTACGTAGAGTACAATATCCCAAATAGTTTGGTCAACGGACAAGGGCCCAGTTGCAGTTGCCAACGTGTAGAAATTTATGTGAATATAATATACGTTTAGATACCACATTTGTGATATCCGTTTAAAACAGTTGAAGAGAAGTCTGTGTGTTGCAATACTTGAGTAGCCGCCATCTAATATTGATCATTCTCTCATATAATCGATTAGAGCCTGATATTAGTTAAGCATATGCCTGACAGTATTCTAATGCAAGCTGTCGCCGTCGTAACATGCTCTTGCCGGCGCTGGACGCCGACCATTGCTAGGGACTTTGAATGCCACAAGCTTCAACACATTATTAGCTCACGTGCTACACTTCACCCTAACCCTAACCCTAACTGATTACACTGATTGTCCGTCGGCTGTCGTTTCGTCAAGGCTAAAGAACGGAGGATCCAAGGCAGAGTGAAAATAAGCCCAGTACTTACACTGGCATGATTAAGGACAATTTGGGACCGCTACCCAATAGACATCCAATTCGTTGTTCCTAATATTTCATTCCCGCTATGTGAAGCGCCGTCGGTCATCCGATCTAATAGCATGCTATTTTATTAAACACACAACGCCCTCAAGAGCCGCAGATAAATAGCAAATATGGAGAGATAAAGTTGCAAAGGAGATGAAAGATTAAGTCGATTGGTATTATCGGTTCTCTAGGTGATCGAAACCCATATTTATGTAAGTAGATTGCTTCAAATAACTAAGCATGTAGCTTCAGTAGGCGTAGACATGGCGGATGGATACTCGGGTTAGACGAAGTTGGGTGATAAATCAGCCATTTCACCACCCAAGATACGAGATCCGATAGTTAATGAGATGCGACGGTAGCATCCTGAATAATAAGGCGTACGGGGAGCTAAGAAAAGAAAGCTTGACGTCTACGAGAGCATGGCGGCCCCACAAGTGGACGAGATACCGATCTACCATTCAAAGGCGAATAGGGGCCGGAAACTATACAAGGAGGAGATCATGTATGTATTGCCGTCATGGGCGTGCCTGGATTATCTAGTTCCTAAAAACCCAACAGGGTTACCCTCACGAACCTCGTCAGCGTCTTTCGCCGTCTAACTCTAGTTTACAGAAGGCTGCGTCCCGTCGACCTTGCGCGACTACAGGGTAGGTTCCCCAGATGCAGAGGGCACACCAGTGAAGCAGGAGACAATGAAGATCCAGGAATTGTATCCGGCAACGCGATAAGTACACTTTCCCATAACGGTATAACCCATGATTCAAATTGGATTAATTGTCTTCTTCGCTTGCTGGCTTTTTCTCCTAAGCATGCCGGTTCGCGGGTTTGTATATTCACCGACTTAGCAGCTTTCATTCTAAAAGAGGCATTCAACACATCATCATTTGCTATAGTGAGCTTGCTCAAAAGGAATCGCAAAATCTCAAGTCTTGCACACCATCGTTGAATTGTCCGGACTATTGTCCAATAGGTCATTGGTGTCGACCTATGAAGCAAAGTCACGATCACCAACATATACGGAAAACCCCCAGCGACCATAGCTTCTAGATACTAGGCTCCAACAGGCCGCATACATTGTATTACTGCAGCGAAAGCAGGACTAGCGTTCCTATACCGCGCAACGAAGGGCCTTTCCGAACTTTCGTCCTGGCGGCGCACTCAAATCACTAACAAGCAACACCAAACAGCAGGTCATCAAACACTAAACAAGAACGTCGTCTTACATATTGACAAATTTCACGCGAGAGCGAGGATCGTCGTCCCCTTTATCATGAGTGTAGATCCTTCTGACAAGTATGGAGGATGATAAGGGATCGCCCTGAAGTATAGACCAAGTAACTCTGCGTGGTCCACTATTAGGTATTAAGGCATGGCCAAGACAATCGGCATATGTACTTAATCAAACACTACAACCACATGATACCTAACATATCTCCGGGGACACAAACTGAGCGTGTTGAATATGAGGTTTTGGCAGTAGGTATACTGTATTGGATAATAGCTTAAGGAACAAGTTCATTCTATATAGTAGATGTGTGTGGGTCGTTGTACCCAGCCACCTGGCTTTACCAGCCTCCCTGATTTCAACAGAGCGGTTATCTGCAAGAAAACATAGCAGTCTCGCGTCTGAATTGATTTAATAGGTATCTACTTGGACATTAAATCACGCCTACTTGACACTCTAACATCACAATTATAACCATTTTACATCAGCCGGACAAATGGGTGCCATTCATTGCCGAGGCTAGAAATCAGTAGGTAATCTACATTTATTTCCAAGTGTATGCACGACATAGGATCGCTCGTTTTTTTGTACAATGGATGCCTTGCCGCCATCTAGGAAAAATGCCACTCCATCCCCCCCATAACGCCTCGCTTCCAAGTTGTACTCGTTAATTTTCGAGCCCAACGTATGCACTCAGCTGATTCAATAACAATGCCAATTTTGGGTTCTTGAGGATGTTTAAACTCTCAAAAAGACTGGCTCGGGTCGGTAGCGCGTTAGGGGGTATGCTAGCCGCGTTGTTCGGATCTCTCGCCTTCTCACACAGCCTTCGTAAAGCTGATATAGCGCACATCACCATATATAAAAGATCCGGGTCGTCACGAATTATACCTCTTCCTGTGAGCATGGGTATGGGCGTGGGTGTGGGCGCCGGCGCCGGCTTAGGCCGGGCCACAGGTTGTTCGATATGCCGACAGATAACCTCTACAAGTTTTAACAGCCTCGGAGCAAACCCGTCACCCGAAGAAAGCCATGCACGAGTCACACCAGTCTCGTAGCCAGGCGCGAGCTGGGCGATTATATCCGCTGCGAGCAAGCCTTGCATGAGAAGAGGTTTGCGAGATTCCACTAAGGCTGGAAGCATGCCGGGCCGCACGTCCTCGATGTGGAATGGGATGGGGGATACAGCTAACGCGAAAGTGCGCGTCAATAGCTCATAAGGATTGGATGAAACGGCATCTGTTGCAATTAGAGCCTTGTAATGCGTCCTATTAGGCTCATCGCGCGCAAGAAGTTTTGCCAGAGCGTCCAGGGCATGCGGAAGATATTTGTGAATGGAAGACTCAAATGATGAGAATACAAGTTTATCCACCGTCACACATGGAGTGGGTGACGGCGCGAATGACAAGATGAATTGCAATAGACAAAAAGCTTGATCCCGACCAGGTAGTTCTATCGACGCCGCAGTATTGGACAAGAATACTATCATGTCTTTCATGATATCGAGAGTGTTCTGAGCGTTTCTTAACAAACATTCGTGCGTGCCAAGGGACCGGATCAGACTACAGAAGAACTTGATGACCAATTCATCAGCAAGCACGAGCTGATTTTGTTCGGGGAAAGATAAATTGCGCAGGATTGTCGTGATAGCGATTAGCCGATCCGCTGCTCGCGCCAGCTCGTAGTCCCTGTCTCCAAATACAGGAACTTTGCGGAGGGAGAACTGCTCTGCGCGAGCGACTCTCAACACATCTTCGTACGAGGTCAGGTCAATCTCGTCTGATATCGGCTCGGCATGTTCAGTTAGGAGATCTATTTGGTCCTCGGCGCAGTCAAGTAAAGAGTCTACCAAGTCTTCGCAAAGCCTCAGGTCTATGACGAGATGTTGGATCGTATCACCGTAACGTGAGACCGTAGCCAGTACATCTAGGGCCAATCGAACCTCTGCGTGTATGCCGCTCTGTATGCTTTTTGTGAGGGCGTGCAAGTCGATGTTGCCTAATTCCAACACCTGGGGCATATCGGGCTTGTGTCGAGCTATATCGGTGCCCAATTGATCAATCGAAGCCACCTCTAAGCCACCCCAAGAACCCCCGCTGTCATGCGAGGGGAGAGCACGAGAGAGAGGGGAGTACACATCATTGTTAGCAGTCAAAGAACCCGTAAACGGTAAAGTATCAGTGCCATTGACTTTGATGATATCTGGCTGTGGATTTGGGTGGTGTAGGGGAACAGGGCCTGGTTTGCTCGCGGGACTCGGAGAATGTATGGGAAATTCTGCGTTGACAGGAGGCGTATCGACACTTCTAGGCATACTGTTCCGTAGAGACCCCTGGCCAGGGTGAGGTTGCTGTTGGGGGATATGAGGATGTTGAGGGGTAGGGAATCCATTGATATTTCCCTGTTGCATGCCGGGCGGCATAGATTTGACTGGGCTTTGTGCGTTTTGAGCTTGCATCTGGGGTTGTGTAGGCGGCATGTTTTGTGATGGGGGTACTTGTGTCATTCTCTGAGGTGTGCCTTGACTCTGAGCAGCAGGCATACCGGCCGCGCCAGTAGCCTGCTGTTTTATCTGATGACTTCGTTGCTGCGTGGTCATCCAGGCTTCCTCAAACTTGATCAGATTTCGTTCGTATATCGCCTTCATCTGGCTGGGTGCTGAAGGCACCTGTTGTGGTGGAAACCCAATGGACGCCGCAATTTGCGGCCACATATTAAGTCCCGTAACATTACGATATCCATTGAATTTCTGGACTATCTGGAAGAGTTGAAAAAGATGCAACGGACGGCCCTCCACGATCGGATTCATATCGAGTGGTAACTGTCGTTGGCTCATAAAGACACTAAGATTCTTCATGAAGAGTTCCGGGTTTATGCCACGCGACATCGGGGGTGGTTGCTGTGGACGCATGCCCCCGGGTGGCATCTGGCCATTCTGCATTGGCATACCCTGCTTAGGTAACATGCCTCGATTTTGCGCCATGTTTTGCGCCTGCATTTCTGCTCCCCCTGGCGGCATATTTGCCTGGCCATATTGTTGTTGTAACCGCATATGGTACATCATCTTAGGATCCATACCGGCACGTCCTTGCATGGCCTGTGCCGCTTGCATCTGTTGCATTTGTTGCATCTGCTGCATGTGTTGCATCTGTTGATTCGCATACATCTGGTTTGGATGCATTTGCGGCATTTGCTGCACCATCTGACCCATCTGGTGTGGCGCCATCTGAGGTGTCATGGGGTTTTGAGCCGAGGGCGGCCTGGCTGGCGAGGGCGAGGGCGCAAACCCTTGGTTATAACCCTGGGGGAAGCCTTGAGGGTTCATGTACATGCCTGGCTGTGGAGTATTGCTATGTTCGGATGGAACTGGCGATGCTTGTTGACCAAATTGTTGTGAAGCAGGGGAAAAGGGATGCGGCGACGCGGTATTAACGCGCTGCGGGACACTCCCTGGACGAAGCTGGTTGCCGGCCATCACAGGAGAAGGAGATGCGGTCGCGGAGCCGTTCGGCTGCAGATGAGGGTAGTGTTGAGGTTGACTTGTGTTCTGAGGCGGCATCGCGTTCGGCTGGAAACCGGGGAATTGCGATTGTTGTGGTGTGTCGGCGCGCGAGGTTGGTAGCATGCCCGGGTTCTGTCGAGGCGATGCGCCGATGCTGTCCTCTCTCGGCCGAGGGCGCTTCGAGGGAATGACTGGGTTGGTTTGATAGACGGGATTCGCAAAAGCGGGTGAAGGATTGCGCATCTGGCCGTTCTGCATGGCGACAGCCATCTGCTGTGGATTCGGAAACTGCTGGCCAGCAGCGCTGGGGTTAAATTGGCCAGCATTGGCCATGAAAGCAGATGGATCCATCATGCCGGCGCCGGCCATGTTGTTGGGATCGCCCATGTGAGGGAAGCCATTGCCGGCGTGGTTAGGGATGGCAGTGGCCTCGTTCATCCAGGAGCTCATGACGGGCCAAGTAGCGGACGGGAACCCATCTGACTATTCTCAAGCAGCGTCAGTAATCAGACCACACGACGGCGCCAAGTCCATTGAGATGGAAAAAATAATAGAAAGACTTGATGGATAACGTCACGCCAGCTAGTGTCGCGATAGAGAAAGTCGCGTCGCGGGCCAAAGTGTGGGTTGAATTGACCAGCGGTGCAATAGGGTGCTGGTGCGTGGTGCGATCGGGAAAAGATGATTTGAGTTGGGCTGTGCTACAGATGCACAGTATAGACGGAGATGGCTGGCGGGTGCCCAGTGCGAAAGGCCAGGGGGCACTCCCAGGGGCTGCACTGTAGCGGCAGAGCGTACCTACTGTAGGCAGGTGATGCGCCCAGTGTAGGTCTAGTCTAGGGGCTTCTGGCGAAAGACAGTGGGTGGGGGGCAGTGAGCGCGAAGGGCAAGCTCCACTAACAGCAGGCTGCTTGCGACCAGGTGGCGTTGCCAGCAGGCAGAGAGCCTTCACTGAAGGAGGAAGCACGAAGCACGCTAGGGGGGGAAGATACAGCGCAGCGCAGCCTAGACAAAACCCTAGACAGGGCGCGAAAATTCGCGTGCGGCGACTAGCAATACAGTGACGCAGTGTACAGTACGGCACGGTAGAGGAGAGTACAATACAGTGCGGCGGTGGCACTCGGAAAAAACACAGCAGTCATGCCAAGCCCAGAGTCTAGTGTGGTGATCTTGGTCTGGAGAGTGCCGAGATGAGGAATTGGGCGCGATCAGATTGGGAAGCTCTCGGGGCTCATCTGTCTTGCTAGGTACTCCATACGATCCTCTTGGTGTGCTTGTTTGAAACCAGAGGCCGTGCACGGTGAACAGCCGACGACGGGTAGGGCTTGGCCACCCAAACGGCAGTCAAGCCCCGAGGCACGAGGCACGTCGCCGGCCGCGTCGCCTCCTGGATATGCACTATTGCAGGAAAAGCAGGAGCGGTGTCGATGGACGATGGAGGAATGCGACCGGCCTTGTTTCCCCGGACTGGAGCCAGCACACCGGCACTTCCAACCGGCCAGCCAGGGCGAGAGCGGCGGCGGCGCGTGTTGTGGTGGGAGGTATCGACAATAGATAGTGTCACAAGACGGGCGCTTATTCCACCACACTTGTGGACGGGGCCGCCTAGCTGGACAGACGGAGCAGGCAAGAAAGGCCTGGTGAATGGGATGGGGTTGGACAGCGCATGAAAGAAAAACGCGAAAAGGGTCTTACCTAACCTAACCTGCGTGTTTGAGTTGTTTGCCGTCGGGTTACAGGTGGGAATGATGGTGGTAGGTCGTGGGCGCGGGCAAGGCAATGAGAGCGAGCTAGCAGGTGGTCTGAGAGGAGAGCGAGCGAGCGAACAAGTGCATGGAGATTCTCTCTCTCTCTTTCTCTGCCCACATGCGTTACCGCTGTCGAGCGCGGCTGACTGGCTGAGGACGGGGTTCTGGACGGGGTTCTGGACGGGGTTCTGGACGGGCGGGTGGACTTGGTCGCGAGAGCACGAACAAGGGGTCGGGGCCGACGAGCACAGCGGGTAGGTAGTGGACAGCACTGGGTCGGGCGTGTCCAGGGGGGGAGATTAGGGGATGGGGGGATAGCCAAATTGCTTGCTGGCGTGGTTGGCTGGCTGGCTGTGGTGGTCGCTCGCTCGCTCGCTCGTGCTGTGCTGACGAAGGAAAGGAGGGCGGGCGGCAGACGGGTTGGGATGGGTGGTGTTAGGTTGGCTCGACCAGTCGTAGCCTCACGATCCACCTTGTGTCGCGTCAGACCACTTGGCGCACTAGTCTAGTCCTGGCGGGGGACTGAGGGATCATCGACGAGGTGCACTACAGGTTGGGCGCGAAGATGCGAGGATGCGAGGATGCAAGGAGAGACGGACCGAGAGTGGTCGATTGGGGTAGAGTGAGACCAGGGACGAGCCACAGCCCATGGACGAAGACCCGAGGCCAATCAGCCGGCCCGAGAGGAGCTAGGCGCTGAGGGCTTGTGGCTGGTGGCTGGAGCGACATGTGAGGAGATGGGGCGGAGCAAAAGAAAGAATATTTCACCGTAGCAGCTTACGATAGGCTGTGACGCAAGCCGAAAGTGGACCGAGGTCTAGCCCGCGCTGGACTTACCGGGTCGGGAGAAACAAGTACTTAGTACATCCCTTTGGCGCCCCTTTGCAGGCCGGGTGCAAATCTACGAGAAAAGGAGTCCCCACAGCGTCTTCGAGCTCATGCCACAACGGGCATCCCTTTCCAGGGGCCAAGACCACCGGTGAGTGATACGTGTAATGATCCGGATACACAAGCACTTTGCTTCGTGTTTGCATCGGCCCATGTCTGGCCCATCTCTACAGCCGGACCAGTCGACGCCGTCGTGGCAAGGAGAAAAAAAAAGAACTTCAAAATAAATACCTACGTGAAAAGAAAAATGCGACGAGTCGCAAAGCAAAAGCAATTCCCGAGCCGGGAGCGGGCAGATCGGCGAGAGGGTGCGGGCTAGGAAACGGCACGATGAGAGCATCGATGCCAAGAGGATTAATAGAGCATGACCCCGACTCCGGCTCCTTGTATGGCACACAGGCCACAGAAAGGCTCGGCTCTCAGGTGAAGGAGGAGTCAACCCACCCCGTGCCACCCATACACCCTGTGTTCGCAGGGAGGGGCATGATTCCATTCTTTATGCGAAGAACTTCAGCAAGGGCACGGTAAAGTCCGCTGTGCTGTTTCGAGAATGACAGGGCAGCTTGGCCACGGCTCAATGTTGAAGAGCGGCGGCTGAGCGCTGCATGCCCCAAAGATGAAAGAACCATGCCTGAGGGTACATCGGGGTCCATATGCAAAAATGTGCACCTTTATTCTGCGAGTAGGAAATGTAGCGGTCCCTCTTCGGCGGTTCAACGTTTTGCATCTCCGGGTATGAGAAAGACTGTCTGGCCAAGATGACTTTGCCCATACCACGCCGGAGAGATACGGCGATGAGTCGCCGATGCCGCATGCAGGTGCCTATATTGATCCAATCGCAGGCAGTGCAAAAATCAACTGTGCTTCGTAGTCGCTTTGAGACATTGGGCTCGTCGTATCTCCGGCCATTTGTTGATGATCCAGGAACCCTTGCAACAGAATCCAACTCTCAGAGGAGAAAGCGAGGATGAGATGTGGTCTTCTTGTCCGGGTTTTATGATGCCTGGAAGGGCCGTCTGACTCATGTCGACAAAGCACAGATATCAAACAGCGCCGTTCCACTCTCAAAAAACCCAAAAGGGTAATTTAACAACCCAAGGCTAGCATTCCTCGTGGATGCTGACATCGTGCTGCACGCACATGCTGTTGGTGCAGTCTAAGTGGCGGCCATTTACGTGTGATACGTCTGCGCTGCACGGCCAATTGGGCCGATGCGGGTGATCCATGACTGCGGGCTAGAAAGTCCGAAGGCCTTGCACCAAAACCAAATAGATCATCGAGGGGCGAAAATAAATACGCCAATTAAACCGCAGTCAGACCATCGGCGATAGACAGCTTTTGGCCATGGACTGTTATTTCGGCGGTCTTCGTTTGTGTTGGCGTTGAGTGGCGAGGGTGTGTGAAGTTCCAGATCGACGTAATTGGCTGTGTAATTTAGATCCCGCCGTCTCAAGGTCACTTCTTCTCTTACCCGCCTCAGGATCTGTTTGGCGAGAGAAGCCTAAAGTCGTATGCCAAACACGGGGCCAGGCTCCCAAGATAAAATCTCCAGGGTAGAGAGAATAGACCCAGCATTCCTAGAGAACCGAGTCATATGCCGAGCTGTCAGTTGTGGCATGACACCATTTCCGTCCCGTCAGCCGAAATGCGGCCGGGTTTCCGGGATGAAAGGAAACGGCCATGGAGCAGAAGAGGCTGCAGAGAGGAAGGAAGAAAGAGTCAAGTAAATCAACAGGCACGAATTGCCCTTCAGGTTGGCGATTGCTCGATATTAATAAGACCCGGACTGTTGATGATAATCAAGGGCCAGGGATGTGATGCATGGGGGCCCGGGACGGCGTTGGGCTGACCCTTGCATTTCCTCTTCTGGCGGCTAGCCATATTAGTTGGAGAATCCTCGTGGTGGTACCTAGTAGCCGGCTCTTGCGTGACCATGGTAGCAAACTATGCTGTCTCAACTGCTCTCTCGTCATCTGGGCCAATTGATCTCCCAAGCCGTCCTGCTAGACGAGGACCATCGAGATAGCGACCGAGCTCCTGATCCCTAGGATTCCCCGTCGGGTGCTGAGCCGAGCTTGTGATAGGTGTTGTCCAAGCCACCATAAGTATTGGGTGGGGTGTACCGATCCCGTTTTGGGGGATGTTGGACGAAGCCAGGGTTGGGAGGTTGAAATGTGACCGACAATCCGTATGAACAGACCGCTAAAAAACACGAGAGAAAAGAAGAGGGTGGAGGGGAGAACCAAATGGAAGAAGGATGGAGCGGAAGAGGAGGGAAAATAGGTGCGAAGAGAAGTGAGCCGTACAAGGGGGGGGGAAGCGGTGGGTTAGATATGTCGGTAGCAAAAACAAGCGTAACAAGATCGTAGTTAGCAGGCCTTATTATTAGGCCGGCGAGAATGGCTGATCACGAGGGGAGACGGAGAGGGAGCAAGGAGGCGAGGGGACGAGAGAACGAGGGAAAAAGAGAGCGGCGTTTTATGTGCGGTGTATCTAGTGTAAGAGGGAAAATCGGTAAATGCCACCACGCCATGCCACCTCTCGTTTTATTATTATTATTATTACCTTCTGACCTACCACCACCACCCTGCCAAACATGTCACCAATATAGGTTTCGCTCGGCTTGGACATGGACCATGGCGCATCGAGGATGCTGGCTGACGAAGGTTTATTCATACGAACCGAATGGAGAGGGCGCGATTGTCCTTGGGAGGGGGCCAATGAGTGGGCAGGATGCTGGATGCTGGCGGGCGAAGAAATGCGGCACTGAACACATTCCGGATGCAGTTTTTAATCATCATGACCACTGGCAGGGTTCCTACATCTGACCTGAATCCCGCGGCGGTAGCTTCTTTAGTCATTATGGTTCCAAAGCCAAACAAAGCGAAACCCTACCACTGCCGACGATTACTATGGCTAAGGGCAATTCGCATCCTTTTTTACTGGGTTATCTTCCATATCCCGGAACCTATCCGAGGCACGCTTTACTCCCGCAGTCCCGGCGGGTTTTCTCGCTTCCCTTGAATCGCTATTAATCGCTATTAATCGACGGTTCAATTGGGCGGACAGCCTCATTCCTGACCCCCAGCTCTTTGGTTCAGTTATTTACTGAAAGAAATGATTAGTGTGTGAACAGACAGCCGACCGTTGCCATCGCTGCCGCCCTTCCTTGTCTCGGTCCCCCTCTTCTCGTTGTCTTTGAAGTTTGGCTGCTCAAAGTTTGTTCCCCTCATCTCTCGCTCATCTTATCCACCCACCCCTGCATGGCCGACTTGTCCTCGCGAGCCAACTAGCCAGTCACCAAAAGGCCGAGAGTAATCAAGATTAGATTTAACTGGATGTTTTCCACAGTAGGTTCTAGGCGTGGCCGTTCTAAGTTATCGTGTGCATACCATAGGCATACCTATTCATGCGATCGGTCTACCGTCATAGGACAGTGGGCACAGTATCGTACCAGGGCTAGCTAGTCTAGACGGAGCCTGTCGTCAATCAGCTCGATCGCGACAGTTCAACGACTAACTGACTAGGGGTTCTTGTTGACGGGGAAAATAGCCCCGACGTGCTTGCAACGGGATCTCCATTTGATACCAATATTTCGATGGCATGGCTGTGTGAGTCAGAGTGACGGAATCGGCTGCGGCCCTCCTTTGCACGCGTGTTGGCATTGACCAACGGGGTATCTTCGAGATGTCTGTGAAGTGGGAGCATCAGATCTTGGTTGATTGGTATGCCGGGTCCACCCCCAGCACGCCGGCCTGCACGCATGCCACATGCCACGAGATCGCTGGTGGGCACACAGCAGAATGGCTCGCTCTCCCTCGTATAGCAGACTCTTGCCACTACCTACCTAAGCATTATATCTTATTTCATGTCTCTACGGAGTACATATCTCTACATCGTAGTCCAATATGCCTGACATTGGATACAACCACAGGCCGCACACCAACGGCGTCACATGCAAGCCCGCTGATCCATTGTACCATATGCGCAAATGGGAACGAGGGACAAGGATGGGGACCCCTGATGGACATGGCAGTCAATTCCCAACCGTGGCGTTAATGGAGTATTTATCTCTCTTTATTAGAAATAGTCAAATAAATAAATAGAAAATAGAAAATTGCTTCCCAATAAGAACACCTCCTGCGCCAGAACTAATCAAAGTGTGTCAAAGTGTGAGGCGTAGTACCAAAACAGCAATACTATTAGTCTACCTAGGTAGTATTAAGTAAGGGTGGGAGAGCTCTTCGGTCTTACCAAATAGGACGATGACCACCGGCCCGCCAGCCTGAACTGCCGGCCAGATGCGATCGGCGAAACAACAGTGCCACGGGTTGATGTTGATGAAAGCAAGGCCTCAAGGCTTAAAGCCATCTCGACACACCAGAAACAACTTGGGGGTGATCTGCGCATGATACTATCTACTCGCTTCCTCCGAAAGTAAATTCCAGACTAGAGTAGAGTCTACAGAAGCAGGAAGGCCCACAATCATGCCGAAGAGAAAAGCCGCACACGAGCCTGAAATAGGCTCGACCCTGAGGCGGTCGACGCGTCACAAAGCATCTGCCCCAGCCGCAACCACCAATGAGAGCGCGGACAGCGATCCAACACCAGCATCCAGGACCAAGGAGACTACGAAGTCCCAGCCCAAGTCTAAATCGAGGACTGAGGCCCCCAAGAGCAACGTATGTAGAAGTCAAATGAAATACGATATTCGTGCTGGCTCACATATACCAGAGACTGACGAAAATTACAGGTAACGCACAAAGCTCAGGCGAAGAGTGCAAACACCAAATCCGTTGAGATATCGAAGACGAGTGGTGACAGCACATCGAATGCATCCGACAAGTGGTACTGGCTCATGAAAGCTGAGCCCGAATCAAGATTTGAGAATGGTGTTGATGTCAAATTTTCCATTGATGACCTGGCTTCGAGAACAGAACCCGAGCCATGGGATGGTCAGTCCGCCCCCCCCCCCCCCCAAGTAGCTGCTACTATTTGGACGGGATTACATCGATCTTATCTCTTGCTTTCAACTAATTCTAAATGGGCACGTTCTATGTTGACACGCACGTGATATTCTAGGCATCCGCGCGTATGCGGCGCGTAATAACTTGCGGTCTATGAAGAAAGGCGAATTAGCCTTCTTCTACCACTCCAATTGTAAAGAGCCCGGGATCGTGGGCACCATGGAGATAGTGCAAGAACATTCGCCCGACCGTAAGTATCCCAGTGTGCAGGGCTGTTGGATCCCCAATGTATTGGTGTACTCACAACGCAACAGTCTCAGCCCACGACCCTAAAGCGCCTTACTATGATGCTTCCTCAAAGTCTGAAGATCCCAAGTGGAGCGTTGTGCACGTCAAGTTTCGTAGCAAATTCGCCCAGTCAATCGGGCTGAAAGAGCTTCGTGAGATGGGTAAGCCCGGGCAGCCTCTAGAAGCCATGCAGATGTTGAAGCAGAGTCGTCTAAGCGTCAGTCGTGTGAGCCCCTCCGAGTGGGAATATCTCATGGATCATGTTGAGAAGCAAGGGGGTGAGGTGTCGAATGTGGTTGAATGAGCTAAGCCTCTCTGTCTCTGAGACTTGCCGACGCTTTGATAATTCAAATTATGGTGGTAGTGTCTTGATAGTATGCTCTAGGACCGTGCGAAGGCCAGAGTCTAAATCATGGGAGGATATCAGAGTCTCAAGCCATAATTTTAGCTTTGCGGACAGAGCCTTAATATTATTGGTTGTGGCCAGCGACGACTTAATGCGACTGAGAGTCTCTCTCAGGGCCTTGGGATATGCGGGGGAGTGGGCATCGAGGCCGATGAGCGGTTGCCGAATATTACAGTAGGAGGTGGAAGCATCGTTAGGATAGAGCTCGTTCAGACTGTCGAGAACGTGTTGCACAAGCCTGCCCTGTATCGAGATTCGGGTGAAGACGGTGAAAACGTCGAAGAACTGCTCCGCGACGGCGGCATTGAAGAAAGCTTGCTTTTTGGCGACATCGAAAATGGCTAACGGAATCGCACCATCCAATGCTGGATTGTGCTTGAGTTGTGATGTGGTCTCGTCATCGAACACCTTCGCATTGGCGTTGGCGGGATTCGGTATAACCAATCGACCGTTCTCGTCGACATCGTCGTCGCTATCATCGGATCCCAGCCTGATCTCATCATCGTCGTGCTCGGCCTGTTCCTGGATAGCCTTCTCGGCTCCGCCCTTTTTACCTTTTCGAGCCTCCATCTTCTCCAGCCATTCCAATTCGCATTCCGCGTAGGCGAGCCAGACAGTAGGATCCCTAGTACAGAACCGGGAGCCGCGCATGAAGAACCCCCTAGCGGCGTGCATATCACCGTTGCGCGCCGACCTTTGACCTGCTAGCACCCAGAGCTCTGGTTTCGCAGGGTGCATTCTCAGGGCTCTCGTCATGACCTTGCGATACCGTTTCGTCGCCCTCATCTTCGTCGCGTATGACAGGTACTCTTTCCATAGCTCGAGACTCCCCGGATGCCTATTCACGGATCGCTCGAGGATGCCGAAAACTCTGCCCTCTCCGGTGTGCTTTGACGAGGCACGGATCTCCAGGCGACGACATCTCTTGGCGCGGAGAGCTTCGAGCGACCGTTCCCAAGCCACGTAGTTAAGCCAATCCTGGGCCTTATTCCCGGGAGACAACACGATGTGTTCGTAGTCAGTGCGTTTTCGTACGAGGGAGCGTATCTCGTCGGCGTTAAATATGCCTTTGGCTTCAAATTCGCGGAGCTGGGGGACGGCTTGTTCGAGATAGAACCGGGCCTTTTCGGCGACTGCGGCCATCGTGAGGCGCTCCTACTCCTCTCTGCAGACTAGATATGACGTATCGCAGATGTTTCCAGGAACGAGGGAGAATAGTCAGTCCGATTTTGACGTGGTGTTAGCTTTTCCGGTGTCTTATGACTGCAACATTGTTACTCGACCGCCGCGCACCGAAGAAAATACATTGGAGACGGTGGGGCCATTTTCTTATCAGTCTTATCAGCGTCAAAGTACCCTAGGTACAGTGCATGCTAGGCCTGGCATCAAAACGCACCCGACAATGTGGAGAACGATATGTTGCCTAATACGGAATAAGCTCATTATAGAGTTTGCTATACCCAGGTAGAGTTTAAGTTGTCGGTATCAACCTTCTAATAATAATGCATAATGCGTATGAGCATTGTTGGTTACTTAAGTATCTAATGGCTAGGTAAGTACTTAATGTATTTGTCATTCCGTCGCGATAGCTGCCAGATGGCCGTCCACCCCATCGTCCAAACAAAGTGCAATACCCTAGGTAGGTAGGTATTTGGGCGTTAAATATGCGACTCTTCGGGTGGCTCGGAGACTCGGAGCTATAGCTAGCTCAATCAATCTCGGGAAGGACAAGGAGGGACACCGTTCTGACCGGAGTACTGTAGCTTGGTATGCGGTGGCAGGGATGCTGTGCCATTGCCGTGAGGGACGGAGGAAAGATGTTGACCGAGGCGGCACCGACTTACACACCACGGCAGACTACACTGCACCACACTGCACCACACTGCACCACACTGTACCACACTAACATTACACTAACCTAGGTAGACTCCAGACCAAGACAATACTGCGTTGTAAATCACTACTTTGCTGTTTAATAGGGCAGAAATGGGGGAAGATACGCCATGCTGGGCGTGCTGGGTACCTATGTATGCGTCCAAGTCCTAGGACTCCCAGCAAGCAAGCAAGCAAAGATGGGACGAGCTACCCGAGGTACCTTCCCCGAGTCAGGCACAGCTTTCAGAGCACAGGTAGAAGGCACGAAGACGAAGGGAGCACCGAAATCCCCGGCCCCATCGTCGCCTTCCTCGTCGCTGCTGTTCGGGTTTCCAAATTGCCTGCTCATTCCCTCGTTGCCTTTCCTCTTTTTTCCCCTAGTATTTCGGTTTCTATTTCCATCTCCCGACTCCAGTCCACCCTCCACTCACGCATTCATCTACATCTTGCGCATGTCGCCTGATCAGCTACCGCCATCATGTCTAGCAGATACAAGTACAAGGACAAGTACAAGGACAAGGACAGCGGGGTGGCCCTCGTGTCCTTCAACGCGAAATGGATTTCATGGGCGCATACTTCCACCGCATACAGTCAGTTCGCTTGCATCTCTGTCTTTGATCATGGTATTGCTCGTGATAGGTTCGAATTTGGAACACGTTTGCTGACTGGTAGCTTGGCTGGCCGTTTTGCAGCCGCATTCTTGGGTGCCCTCATCATCGGCTTGTCCCTCCATTTCCATAAGATCGTCGAGAACCAATACCACGGCTATCCTAGCGAATGGCTCCCCTCCGTATCCGCCACTATTGGTGACCGCTATCCCGAGAGATCATTCTTCATGGTATTCATCGCCATAACGTCCGGTATGTGAAGCTGCCAAGTACATGGCTCTTTCCCGCAAGGCAACAAGATGGCGCGAACGAAATGCAAAGCCAGACCTACGAGGCCGGAACCCCCCGATAAGGCTATCTCAATAGACGTTTAAAAAGAGACAATGGGCGTTTTCGCCTTTTGCGGGCACCCAATGAGCAAGAAGCTGTGATACTAACTAGGGAAATATGTCTTAGGTCCTCGTTTTGCCCTGGTTGCGCTCTGGTACCTTCTAACTAGCCGCCCCGGAAAGATCCTTCCCAAATACGTGGCTGCTATTGGACTATTTCGCACACTAACTTGTGGTGGTTGGACTTATGTTACATCGACCGACGATCATAACTGGCACGACATCTTTATGATTTCGTACCTGGTAGCTACCATCCCATGGACTGCCGGCTGCCTCGCCTTGAGCCCGCCGAACGCTAAAGCCATTAAATACCGCAAGTATATTGCTACGGCCTTCTTCACTACCATTATTCCTATGGTCTATTTCTTCATACAGCACAAGATTCATCGCGTGCCTGGGGGTTGGTAACTCTCCACTACGACTCATCGTTTTGTAACTAACGCTCTGCAGCATACACGACTTATTCGTTTTTCGAATGGTCGCTAATTATATACGATGTTGCCTTTGATGCCGTTACCGCTCTGGATTTCGACAAGTTCGAAATTGTCGTTAAAGATGTAAATGGCCTTGGCAAGGGGTACGTACACTGGCTCCCCAGGTAGTCTTGATCCCGCCCTACACACTCGCTCGGGTTACGCAACCGTACCACTCACCGTTTTGCATGTTTTCGCACTTTGCTATGCAATCATTGCGGCGGAAATAGTTATCTCATAGGGTGGGCCATCCGCAATGAAAGCGACATCACCTTATGAATGCCGTGCCTTTCAGCTCAGAAGCTTCGATCCCCCAACTGTGGGATGCGGAACGTCCAGGTGCCGAATTTTTGGCGACTTCCAACGCTCCGTCACTTCGATTTAGCGGCGTTATAGATCTCTAGTATTAAAGAGCTAGTAACTGATTTTGCTATGTGTGCGCTCCTAGCATAAACTACCTTGTTGGGGTAGTGGCCCTGGTTGAGACTTGCAAGGCTGTTGGAACAGAGTCCACGAGTAGTCCGAGCGAGTGTGGAGTGGTTTTGGTAATCTTGATCTTAGTGGGAAATATCTAATAGTTCTCAGACCAAACAGCTCGCGCCAGCCAACTGTCGCCTTAGAAAAGGAAAAGGAGAAAAGAAAGGCTACAACGGTAGTATTCAATACTAGATTTTCATGGTCCGAGTTATTCGACACAGCCGCCGATGTATACCATGGATACGTGTTTTGGTCAATGTTGACGAGCCTGGGTATCTTGATTTGGTATTTCCCACTGTGGTATATGGGCATCTCAGGATATGAGGTGTTTATATTGTCGACTATTTCCCCCCTGTTCCTTAGCTTCAAGTCGTTCCGCGTTTTGGTTGTACGGAACCTACGCCTCTGCCATTCGCTCTCCCTTATGGGTATCCTAGCCTGGAAGGTAACAAAACCAGCATACCGATTGCTTGTTGTCGGATTCGCTGTGTCTACTGCGTGCCTTTCGTGGGCGGCGACGGTTTCCTCGGAATCTGCGCACGAAGATCGACTTGAATCTAGAATACTAGCTTGGATGACTGGATTGGTCTTATCTTCCGCCATGAAATTTGCATGGAGAACGAACAATCCCATCTGGCCTATCATGAATGCACACAATGATGGGCATAATGGCCTCGGTTTGGGTTTGGCCGTGCTGGCTTCTCTACGGTTCACTCGACGCACCCCATCAGCTAGCAGAATATTTACCGACGAGAGGAAGACTGGGTTCTCCATGCTCGCCGCCTTAGGTGTAGCTGGCTTGTTCTTTGCTCTGCACTCGTTACTTTCAGATACAAGCACAATGATCCTTTGGGTGTGGACAGGCTATCCCGTACGTGGTCCATTGTCTGTACCTCATGGGTGGTTTGCTATGGCCTCTATGACTGCCGGCCTCCTTACTGGCATATATAGACCGAGGTTAGTCAGTACCTGGACTGCTTTCGGCGTCGGATGCATCGGAGCCGCCATACTCACTGTTCATTCTAACTGGTATGGATATTACGGGGCTTTAGCCGTCGCCTTCTATCTGATGGCAGTATCAATTCCACTGCTCACTGCCGCTTCGCAAAAGAGTCCGGCAATTACCTTTGGCCTCGGATTCTTGATCTATAATTTTGTGGTTCTCTTTCACGTATGGGTTATAGCATATGCTTTCGTCCCTGGTGGGCCATTGGTTCGCGAGCACACTGATTGGGTCATGGTCACGATGATGCTTCTCATCGGTGCTGGTGTATTCAACTTGACGCTGCGCAATGCTCGTTTGCGGCAAAGTCAGGAGCTAGTCATGCACGAACGCCATCGAAAATACTATGCCCTCGCTCTCAGCGCTATCAACATATTCTTCCTAGCCACGGTGTACATACGCTTCCCAACAAATGATTACAAACCCTACCACCAGGCCTCGAGAGTCATGACAGCTGGAATATGGACAATCCATTTTTCCCTTGACAATTTTATGTGGTCCTCCGAATATCGCATACGAGATTTGATCAAGGAACTGGAGGTTGATGTCATCGGCCTTCTTGAGTCGGATCTCCAACATATCATAATGGGGAATCGCGATATGACTCAAATTCTCGCTGAGGAATTGGGTATGTATGTAGATTACGGGCCAGGCCCCAACAAGCATACGTGGGGTGCAGCACTTCTGTCTAAATTCCCTATCCTTAATTCCACGCATCTCCTCCTGCCATCGCCGGTGGGCGAGCTTGCGCCAGCCATCCATGCAACGCTCAATGTCTACGAGGAGCTAGTTGATATTTTTGTCTTCCATTCTGGCCAGGAAGAAGATCCCGAGGATCGACGTTTACAGGCAGAATACATGTCAAAACTGATGGGCTCATCACCGCGGCCTTCCATCCTTCTCTCCTATCTCGTGACGAGGCCTTTAAAAGGAAATTACAATACTTATGTTTCCCACACATCAGGCATGCATGATGTGGATCCAAGTGACTGGGATCGCTGGTGTGAGTATATACTATACAAACAGCTACAACGAGTAGGCTATGCAAGAGTGTCTAGAAACACCATCACGGATACGGAACTGCAAGTTGCAAAATTCGTCGTACCGAAAGACGACGAAGAGAAAGGACATATCGCGGCGATTAACGGCGACGCAGATAGGAGAAATCGGAGGGCAACCGAAAACGAAGTCCCCGAAGGTTGGAGATTCCCCAGTGTGTTCAGGGGGAATGGCGTGCGAGGTCACCGATACCACGTCTTCAATGAGCCTCGATATTACAGGCCATAACGAGCGACGCTGTCTGATGATGGGAATGTGCAACAATATTAAGTCAAAAGCTACACAGCATAATGACAGAAGGATGTGATTTGGGTATGCAGGAGAACCATCGTATTCTCCCATCAAAAGTCTATGATTATACGCATGGTAATCGTCAGAAAGGGCATTTTTCTCTTTACGATATTGTTGCCGACAACACTCGAAAAAGAAAAGATCGACAAATAAACAAACAAACCAAATCAATGACGAAAAGATAGCGAATATCGAGCCTCGAAGAAACCCAACCAACACAAGTGTTCTCTGTGGAGTCCGATCAAAGCCAAGCATGCTTCCCGGTGATAATTTCGCATCCCGCAACGTTACAAGCAAGTGCTAAGGGGCTCGCAACGTACTCGATCAAGGTATTCACCTCCTAGGAGACTGATATCATCACCTCCATGCAACACATCCCCGCTCCGTCACATATTAAGCTAGGCGATGAAGGGAGAAGCTGGTATTTCTACAGAGTAGCAGCCAATCCCCGCTCTACCAGCCCTTTTCGTCTCCAAGCGACCGTCAAAAGTGGACATGCTATGGCAGTTTAATGCAGCCACTACGATCCGGCCAGTTGGAGACCCCTGGTAAGGTGTCATCGGTAATATCCACGGCCCGTAATGCGTGTAAACATCCCGACGCAGTAAGCCTATAGATCGATGCTAGATGCTAGTCCTCCGGACCTGCATCAACGATCCTGGTACAGCGCCTCCGACATGCAGGTCCCCCTTGCGTCCTGGTGGCAGAGCAGGCCCCAGCGCACGTCAGCTTGCATATTTTATTATTGTGCCGTGGAAGGGGGAAATCACGCTAAAGTTACAGCTATGGTGGTTTCTCGGGGCCGCCAGCGTGGCCGAGACAAACCGTTACTACAGACACGACACCACGCGTGACGCCTGGAATGAGGAATGCAACGTTCGTGTCCTGAGCAGATGGGTGCCGAGAATGTCGACGGGGTCACCTTGTTCTGCATCGGACTCCCCACGCAAGCGCAGTTTTATAAAAGCATCCTATGAGTGTGCCGTCGTTTTCCCCTTCTCGCTACGGGCTATGTCATGAATTGCTTTCTCAAGACTCCGAAAGCTTTCTCGACCGTTCAAAATGCGCCTTGTTCACTCTCAGGCAGTCTCTGCCTTACCTCTTTGGTCATCCCTATCTTCAATCCTGGTATCCTTCTTAGTGGTAAGGGGCGTCGCCACAGCAGGTCCAGGAGATGTTGACACTGTGCGAGCTGCTATAGAGGCTATGAACGCCTTCTACAATGAGACCACGGGACTTTGGGACACAGGTCCAGTGAGTGCTACCCGGAGTCTCTCTCTTGTTATTTTGGCGACTTGTAGAGCATCGAGTTTCCTTTTGGGGTTACCGCGGTGCCTATGAGCTTCCAAAGTCCTCCTCACAAGCCACTCTCAAATGGCGGTAACTGACTGGGCGTTGTAGTGGTGGCATAGTGGCGTAGCCCTACGCGCCGTTGCCGAGTACATGCTAGCTACGGGGTCTGACGAGTACGTCGACATGGCCGCGTACACTGTGGAAACCCAGAGCGCCCCGCTGGACTGGTGGCCCGAGGGCGGCGGCAACTTCCGTGCCGACAGCAGTTAGTCCCCTGGAGTCTTTTATTCCCCCTTTTAGCATGTCTGAGAGCCATGGAATTGCCTTAACGGGCATATTTTGCTCTTTCCACCCCTGCAAGCTCCCGAAACCCTAAGTACGTTTTACCACAAGTGGACATTATTGACTCCAGTGTTATAACAGCGGACGACACGGGGTGGTGGGCTCTTGCGCTGACCTCGCTGTACGAGGTGACGGGCAACTCCACGTACCTGGACTTAGCGAAGCTGGACGAGGCCTACATGTACGACTACTGGAACACGACGACGTGCGGCGGCGGGCTCATATGGAACATCCCGCGCAGGTCCTACCACAACGCCATCTCCAACGAGCTGTACCTCGAACTCACGGCTACGCTGCACAACCTCATCCCCGGCGACACGTTCTACCTAGGCCAGGCCCTCAAGGAGTGGACATGGTTCAACGCCACCGGCATGCGCAATAGCCAGGGCCTCATCAACGACGGACTGACCGAGGACGAGGCGTGCGTGAATAACGGCCAACCCGTTTGGTCATATAATCAAGGTGTCATCCTCGCCGGCCTCGTCCAGCTCGCCATCGCAACGGAGGACACTGCATATATAGCCACCGCACGCGCCATCGCCGACGCCGTCGTGCGCGACGCCGCGCTGTCCCCCAGCGGCATCCTCACGGAACACGCGTGCGCGACGGCGGCGGAGTGCGAGCCCAACGGGACCGCGTTCAAGGGCATCTTCATGCGCGGCCTCGCGAAGCTCGATGCCGTCCTCGACGATCACCCGTACCGAGCGTACATACGGAAGAACGCGCAGTCGGCGTACGAGAAGGCGAGGAACGCCACGGGGTTCTACGGTTTTGCGTGGCAGGCCCCCTTTGATAGCGGGACTATTGGTAGGCAGGAGTCTGCCGTCGATCTTCTTCTTTCTGCGCTGTAGTGGCGAGGATGTCGTGGAGAATGAAAGAGGATTTGGAGTGTGTATATATTTATCCGTATATTATCTAAAGTGAGTTGTTTAATTCGAAAAGGTGAAAAAAAAAAAAACGCTATATAGCTCAGGCGGCGTGTGCCTTGTAGGAAGTCCGTTTAGAATACCTCCCACAGACCTCTTCCTATCGAGTTTCCGAATAGGCCGCGCTGTTTTTAAAATGTATGGTCGCTTGAAGTAGTGAAGACTAAAGTAAAAGGTCTTGTTCTACTCGTGACACTAATATGTATTTGAAATTTTATTGCTGAAGGTCTGGGTATAATTGCGGAAATGTTGCTAACCGAAAGAACTCCGCTCTATAAGACCTGTCTGAATTGTCCCAAAAGCTGTCGGTTTGAAAAATCCTAACCAAAATGCTATGAAATGCCAATTTCCTTTTCCAATCCCGTACTGAGTATCTTTTCGACGCCATGAGATGAACAGCATCCAAGAGAAATATCTCGATGCGGTGAAATTCCGAACCGTAACTGGATCGACTAAATTTTGTGAGCTGCGGCGCCTACGAACCTCTCCTGCTGTTTGTTAGGTTGCGATCCCCTGGGCGGGTGTCTTGGTTTCCCTCCGGAAGGGGCCGGCGCAATGGGGTCGTCGAAGGTTCTAATGGGGCTCGCACGGCGCTGAGGGCCCCGGCGGCCGTTTGGCATCGGCAAAATGTGCGGCCCGGTCCAATCCCGGATGTGGTTCCAGTTGGGTTATGTATAGGACAAAGTCTGCGAAGGGCGGTCGGATACGGGCGGATGCTTGCTGGCGTGTAGGTGTGATCGGGCCCGCGGGATAGGGTGCGCTGAAGGATATGAGAGGGGACGGTCATCGTATACTCATACCTGCGTCCAGCACTACTTGAGATACGGTAGTAGTAATCGGGGCTTAATGTTACGTGGACTAGAATGTCTTTGGGGGCCATTGTGTAAGTGTGGTATGTCTCTATTTGGTATGTAGTAAGTTAGTAAGTTGTTGATGAGTACGCTGAGGAGACTTCCATGGGCACTTTATAGACGGGGACGTGTGGAAATTGAACGATTGAGTTTGTGTTGATATTAACTCTGATCTGTAAGGTTAAGAATAAACTTAGAACTGGCAGCGCCGAGGTTCTGAGTATTCCAAGGGTGTGACGGAGTCATGCTTGGAACAAAGACCACAGTCAGATTTTCACGTAATGCGACAATATTAAGATATAATGTTGAATAGTTGGAATTTTTTAAGGCTATGTGTAAGTGGGAGCGGCGAGGCTCATATGGGAGATTTCAATATCCAAGAATGTGATGCTCACTTGCCCACAAGTCCCCCAAATAATGGAGTCAGAAATCCGACCCTTCTCTTATACAGTGACAAGGGAACGCCAATCACGCCGATGATACGCCGTGCCTTCCTATGCTCTAATTAAGTTCCATGTTCCCGTTGCCCCGTGTTACGCTCACATCACTTTCTTTAGAGACACGTAGCAACGAGTGGGGTTCGTGGTGATGGCGTCATACGAGTCCCGCGAGCTTAATTCGCCCGAAAGCTTGCCGAACTCAAAGTTCCACACTAGCAAGGCCAGCACGATGCGCGTCTCGAGGTAAGCCAACCGCCGACCGAAACAGCCACGTGGCCCGAGGCTAAATGCCATCATGGGCCCGCTCTGCGCGTCATACACCACGTTTCCGTTCTCGTCCGTCTTCAGCCAGCGCTCGGGCTTGAACAGGTGCATGTCGCTCGGGTCCCAGGATCCCCAGAGTTTCTTCTCGCGCGACGAAGGGCTGCGGATTTCTTCCGGGATCGGAATCGCGGGAGACCGGTAGTCCGGGCCGTCCGAGAGCAGGAACACGGCCGTGCCCTTGGGGATCTTGTGGCCTAGAACTTCGGTGTCCATTGTCGCCTCTCGTACGGTTACCGGGATAGGGCCGTCGAAACGTAGGGATTCCTCGAGAACGGCATCGAGATACGGAACAGGTGTCTTCCACAGTTCAACTATGCTTGGCTGCCCCCCCTCCTCGTACGCTTTCGAGTACGCAGTACGAAGAGCTGATCGCAACTTAGTCTGAACATCTTGGTAGTCTGCGATGTTCTTGATCATCCCTATTGAAATAGGACAGTCAGCTCAGTGTCCCGTTATGTGTCCATATTGTACAGAGAATGAGAAGCATCCAGCCTTTTCTTACATGCGAGTGCTGTGGAGCTGGTGTCGTGGCCGGCCACGATGTAACCGAAAAGCTGTAAACGGTCAGCTATGAGACTCTCGATTGGATTGAGGCGAGACTTACTTCGTCATGAATCCGTGGCGAATGGAAGACGGGCTCTCGTCCTTCCTTTTCTGCCGCATTTAATTCCCGCTGGAGAATGTGGTCCATAGCCGAGCGCGTTCCGCTCTCGCCCTTGCGGAGACGCGCGACCGCCTTGTCGATCTCGTCGTGGAGAAACCGATCCTTACGAGCAAAGTTATTCCGCAGCGTGGAGTCCGTTAGCATCTGGAAGCGATGGACAAGCTTCGGAAATGGCGTTTTGAACTGTTCGCCGAGGTGTTGTCCGATCGCCTCGATGGCAGCGATATCGGGCAGGGTAGGAAGCTCCGGAAATGAAACACTCCCGTCAGGGTTGGGTGTGGGCTTAAAGCCCGGTTTAGAGAGAAGAAATTGAATATGGTTGTTAACCGTACTCTGATCGTCTTCCAAGCCGAAGGCAGCGGCATTGATGATGTCTATGGCCGCGTCGAAAATGTCTCTACGAGCGTTGAAGGGTCGACCTTCTCCCAGCTCGGCCTTGAGACTCCAAAGGTCAACGAGAGCCATTGTTTTGGTATATATTTCGGGCGCAGAAACCTGAGAACGTAATGAGCTGGCTTGTAATGGCGAAGAGCGAGTGAAGGTGAGTTACCTCGTGTAAGAAGTTGGGTGTCATCAGGTCTCGGACAAGCTCCCTATTTCCCTTGAAACGAGGATCCTTCGATGACATGGCAATGTGGTGATTTGGGACCACGCCACAGAAAGCATTGGTGTTCATCGGGCCGCGATCGAACTCACGAGTACGCCTGAGTAGGATATCCTGGGTCTCTCTGAAGTCGGAAAGAATCAAACCAGGTCTCTGTAATGCCCCCATCCAGACTTGAGTGATGGGAGAATGGTGCTTTTTCGGGTGCTCTATGAAGAACGGTCGTGTCTTTCCCGTCGCGCGCAGCAAAGCGATTACCTCGGGAAGATTTCCAAAGAGGTTGTTTTTTGCGCTCTCATCATATGGAATGCCTGGGATTGGCTTTGGGAGAGCCCAGCGGTAGGCAAGGTAAAGCGCCGCCGCAATGGCGATGGCGAAGAAGGGAGCAGTCCCTATACTCAGACCTGGTGGAATGTGAGGCGCCATCTTGGTTATCAACACTAGGGCAGGTGATCTATGTAACGAAGCCGACGCTCAACGTCGAACTACTTGGAGCAGTCAATGGATGTTGGTCAAAATAAACCACACGAGATGTCGGGCGCCTAAAGTTATCAATCAAATGGTCGTATCCACACCTACCGGGGTCTTGTAGGACATTATGTAAGGGAGGGAACTAAGTAAGCCTTAAGTGTTATGGAATCGTGTGTTCTTGCGTACTGCAGGTAGGACAGTCGTTGAACAGGCTTCTCCAATTGGCGCCCGCGGGGTCCGAACAATAGCCCGTTGCCCGAGAATAGGATGTATACAGAGACAGCCGAGCTTTCAAAGCCTTAGCTAGATTAGTGGGCAGAGGGTGTGAATACTCGCCGATGTAATGGTATAGATAGCTATACATGACCCAGGCTAGACTTAAGCTTCCACCAACGGGCACGTACCTATATACAAGCTCGCTTACATACGGTAGCGTCATTGGTCCATCCATCGTGGCTCGGTTTCAGATCGCAATTGTTCACTAAGGTCTTGGGGAGAGGCAAGGGTATACTGCTAGGGTTGACTGTGCTGTGGAGATCAATGACGAGGCATGGCGGCAGCTAGTGCTGAAAGGCGGCACAACTCATGACCCGTGTGTGAATAGGCAACGAGAATATGTCCCCGGCCTTCTGCCCGGCCGTTTAGACCCATTGAATTAGGCCCGATTTTTTTCTAGTAGAGTACGGTTAGATACATCCACTATCCGGCGGTGAAACCAGCAGAGCATGTTTCCAGCCGTCTACTCGATCTTTCTTGAATTCGTATAACCGACCTCGGCCCCGGTGCGACTAGTTTGCGAACGTTCTGCATCCGGGGTCGTGTTAAGATTGTCTGTTATGACAAAATGAGTAGTCAAGTGTCAATTTATCCGGCTGTGACTTTGATTGCTGTTCCGTAACAACCCGACTAGAGTAGCTGAAGTTGCCCTATCATAGATTTTTTTATACGTCCGAGGCATTTTTGCCTGGAGCCAAGAGAATAACGGATATGCGCCAAGCCCATATTCTAGCGAAGTGATGTGCAGCTAGCGACTAACGGGTGAGAAACAAGGAGGAATGAATGAGTTGAGGTGGTGAGATATAAGCAAGAGCCACAAGAAAAAGAAAAAAATCAAGGTGGGACAACACAAGAAAAGAATTCTCCGAATCGGGGAATCGAACCCCGGGCTTGACGGTACTACTTAATGAGAGCGTCAAATGTTAGCCACTACACCAATTCGGATTGTTTACTAGAATCTAGCATAGGCATTATATATGCCGTAAACAGAGCCAGCGTTAACGAACATACTGCAGCGCCAGGGACTGACAACTACTAAGATAAGTGCATAGCCCGTTTCACTGTAGTAAATACCGAGGTACCAAAGCGCTTCTTATCGCGCACTATCATCGACGTTATCCCCTCTTCGACTTCGATCACGAATTCCAGCGCTACGTTTAAACCAAACACCGAGGCCGAAAAGCGGATTTCCGGCGGCCGACGTCGACAGATGCAGGCCACCGGCACAGCATCTCGCGGAACCCGTCAGGCTGGCTCTAGGTTTCATACGGCATAGATCGAAAGAGGGTCTCACCCACGTGGCTAATTCAACTGCATTCCTACAGTAGGCTCCCAGCTAACGTAATACGTCGTGTTCATGCGTGTAACAGTATTATGTGCAATCAATCGCGCCACACTAGGCGGAGTGAGGCACAGGGTGGCGCCGTGGCGGTCAGATACTTACGTCGCTTCTCAGACAGTCTGCCCTAGGGGGAGGTTCCCCTTACGTAATTGGCAATGCCGCGTACCTAACAGCGGCTCTGGGTTCAAGGATGACTACAATTTACGTTCTTCAGATTCATCAACATGAAAAGTATCCGAGCGGGGTTCTCAGTTCCACACAGTGTTCGCATCTAAGGAACTTACACAGAGCTTTCCGCTCGCAACGCAGAACAGCAAAGGAACGATGAAGTCCAACCATAAGCCAGCACCTCGCTAATCTCAAGTCACTACCCAAACCATAACCCCCCTCGAAATCGCACTCAAATTCGCACTCAAATCCCACAGCACACCTTACAAGTACACCCAAGACAGCAGTTGACCGCCCTCTCAGTAAAGTCTCGAGCCTCCGCCTGGATTCGCTTGCCGAGAGGAACGCGGGCTTCGTGGTCCTCGACGAGGATATCCGTGATGCGCCCGTTCGTGCGGATCACGTGCGTCGAGATGTTCGGGCCAACGGTGATGTTCGCAGGCGGGGGTCGCTCAGGCATTTGCATCCCTGTTACGGGGACCGGCGGCTGGACGATCACGGGCCCTCCAGCCCGGCCAGAGGTGCCCGCGGAGCCCTGACTATCTCGTGGGTTAGAGTAAGTACGAAAATGGGCGCACGGTGGGGATTTCCCGGAGACTTACTTGGCCGCTTGAGAGGAGGAAGCGCCAGCTGTGCCGGAACTCATGGTGGGTTATGAATTGCTGTCTCGCGTGGTTGCGTTTGAAATCAGAGTCCGTGGGATGATGCGTAGAGTAGTTGTGTTTCCGAAGGCCGAGATGAGCGTGCGATGCTGATGGTGATGATGATGGTTGAGCAGTCGATAGGGACTTGGGGTCCCGTGGTTTTATCTTGACATCGTAACTCCTCGTGACGCTCTTGACATCGAACTTGTGATAGCGTACGAGCCTGGTCGTAAGGTCGAGTACGTGGCGTGTTATCACTCTTGTTCAACCAAGATCGCAACAGATTGATTAAGCGTGAAGTGTGTTCCCGAAACAGGGAAGATTCGGTGTGTATGATAAGGTATTGTGTTCAAGTCTAGGGCTGGCGAGCCGGCGTAGAGTGTCAGAGTTCCTTCCACCGTGTACGATCAGATGATCTAGATGTCTGTGGTAGATGAAGGAGAGAATACAAACAAGAGAGACCGACCGATTGGAAGCCATTGGATAGCCCAGCCACTTCGACAAGAATTTCCTCGTGATTTTCCGCCGGCAAATAAAGGGTAAATGATAGGCAGCAGTAGAACTAGCTAGCAATAGAAGTCAGCCTACGGGAGTATATGGGATGTAGAACGGCGTCGTGGCAGTAGAATGGGTAGTAGTACGGCGGAAGCAAGGTGTTTGTTTACAAACATTTTTGAAAGCGGTGTAATAACCGCAACGAGGGATCGTAAACAATTATAAGAGATAACCCGAGCCTCGGGAGATAGGGATGCGAGGTCGCTCGCAGTCTCGCAGTGGCTGGGGCTTGCAAGACAACTCGAGGTCTTGCGCTGTCCTTACACGTGGGTAGGGGTTTCATCGTGCACTTCTATAGTATATCATACATTCGCGGCCAAGTGTCTTTCACGGGTGTTCGTGCCTCCCTCGGCTCCTCGGAACCAGTGAGCATCGGCGCAGTCATGAGACGTTGCATACACACGAGTGGCACGCCGCGAAGGGTAGCAGCAGAGCACGGGAAGCCATGAGCACGGTGAAATGTTTGACTGACTGCTCCTATCCGCGGTGTAACCGCAGGCAATATCAGCGATCACCACGTTTTTGTACCATATTATGCATTCAACCATTTTACGGTATTGTTACTAATGGATTAAGATTCATAGGCTCAGGCCCCCTTACGTCGGACTTTGGACGGTAGAATCGATGGCATTCAAATGGCATTCAAACAAAATCCATATTAATAGGGTCACACGATAACACCAACTGCAACCCCAAGGTAAACAAACGTATGCTTCCATACCGGGATGGCGCATGATTTTCTCGTCCCATGATTCCACCAAAACCGCGGGATAGCCAATACATCGAAGGCCATGAGCACCCACGCATTGACCACGCGTCGAATGCCTACGCGACCAGGCCCCCGGACGAGCGGCGGAGTGGTAAATTTCGGTCAAGCAAGTACAGTAGGGTACACCAAACACTCAGGTTTGACCCCAAAGCGTTGAAACAAAAACATCGGCTGTCGGATCCGGCAAAGGGATATCGTAACCTCGGGGAAGCAAGGGACGCACCCCAGGTGACCCGTCGCCGATGGAACTTCCTGCATCGCTGTCTCCGCGCTTCATAGGAAGAAATAGGCTGCGGGCCACGCACATGGCCGCGCACTGTTTACAGGAAGACGCAGATCACACGTGCTAGATGGGTCGGTTTTGAGCTCGTGATCTTCTACATGGGGGTGCATCATTGGTCGATAGCACATCCTCTTGGGACTGTGATGCTGAGTTACATCAGCTTAGAGTTGGCACCAACATTCATATTGGAACATCGAGGGTATACAGCAAATAAAACGTAAAAGCCCAAAGTACCACTATAAACACGCTCCGCCATGCCTATCCGCGCATACTGCACATTCATTACGATGCCACCCGTCATTTTAGACCAGTCATAACATGCTTTCCTCATCAATCATCAACACGTCTCGTCTCGGCACTGAAGTATCACGAAATACCCGTTACCGGATGACGGTTTGCGTCACACCGCCGCCGCCGAGACCGCCCGGCCTTGCAACCGCATTACGGGCAATGAAGTCGCGGTTCTCGATTGTTACGCTCTTGGTCATATGATTGACCTTGTACACGCCCACGAGGCGCGCAGCAAGTTCGAACATGTTATTCCGTAGCGAGATGACGATGAACTGAGCGTTCTTCGTGCGCTCTTTGATGTAGTTGGCCACAATCGACACCTATACGTATCTTGTTAGCCAAGTGCCCTCATAAAGAAAAGCGGAGATTGTTACTCACGTTCCGGAAGTCCAAAGCCGCATCAATTTCATCCATCACGTACAGAGGGGTGGGCTTATAGTGATGTAACGCAAACACGAGGGCCAGACTTGACAGTGTCTTCTCACCACCACTCAGGTTGCTGATGTTCTTCCAGCTCTTCTTCGGCGGCATGACCGAGAACAAGATACCCTCGCTGAAGGGATCCAAGCTGTCGACGAGTTCCAGCTCGGCGTTGCCACCCATCGTGATCATTTGGTACATCTCCTTCAGACGGAGCGAGATAGTGCTGAAACCTTCCATGAAGCCCTCCAACCGAAGACGACGGAGGTCGTCACATCGCTTCTTGGCTGTGTCACGCTGTTGCACGGCAGTAGCCAGGTCGGAAGAACGAGCGCTATGCTCTTCGACGCGACGACGGTATTCCGCAAGGACACTGACGTCGACATTGACGTTTTGGGTCTTTTCTTCTAGGGCAGCAATTTCGGCCTTCAAGGCCTCTTTACTCATATCTTTCAATTCATCCTTAGTGAACCGTGGAAACTCTTCGGGTTGCTCTTCTTGGGGTTGCTCTTGGAGCTCCTCTTCCTGCTCCTCGTCATCTGCCCTGGCAGATTCTTGTGCCTCATCCGGTGTCGGCTTCTTTGGCGGCACTCCACCCATTAAATCGCTAATGTTCTGTAAGACTAACTTGCCTAGCTTCTCATGCCAGTAACGTAAGCGCTTCTGATTTTCGACAAGGGCCTTTTGATTTTCCTCGAGCTGATTACGCATTTCAATTTCGGATGCGCGTGTCTCGTTGAGTTCAGCCGTCTTTTCATCTAGTTCCGCCTTCACCGAAGCAAGCTCTCGCTTTTTCTCTCCTAGTGCTTCCTCGGCGGCCTCAACTTGGGCGTTCAGTGACTCCGATTTAGTTCCTTGGTTTTCAATCTCTTCTTCAAGTCGTTCAAGATCCTTTACGGCGGCGTCTAACTCCTTGGTAGCTTTAACGTGGTCTTTCTGGAGTTTGGTCTTGGACTTCTCGGCCTTTACTTTCTTTACTTCAGCATTCGAGGTTTCCTCGTTATGAGAGGAAATTTCCTGCTTTAGAGCATCGACCGTTGCCCTTTGAGCTCGGAGTTTCTCACCACCAACTTCCATAATCTTGTCTTGCAATTCCTTAATCTCGGCTTCCACGCCCTCGGTTTCAGCATGTAGCTTGGACACTTCCTTGTTCAATTTCGCAATCTCCTTCTCTAACGCAGCCTTACGGTTGTCATCAGATTCGGAGGGTTGGTCCTCTTTGCTCAACTCTTTGATTCGGCGTTGGGCATCTGTAATGTTCTTCTCGGCACTCTGCACCTCTAGTTCTATTTTCTGCATTTTTGTGCCCAAGCGTGGGATTTCATCTTGTAAAAATCTAAGGCGTGTCTCATGCTCTCGTTGCTGGTCTAGGAAATCTTGGAAACGCTTCTCCAGGGTATCGCGGTCGCTCTCAAGTTTGACTACCTGCTCTTGAGTGGTATCGGCTACGAGTTTACTTGACATCAATCCTCGCTTGACTGTCTTGCCACCACCTGACATAGTACCGCTTTTGTCAATGAGCTCGCCGTCAAGCGTGACAACTCGCCATCGCCTAGCGCCGTATGCGATTCTATTGGCTTGAGCTAGATCCTTAGCAACTAAGGTATCTTGTAGAGCGTGGTAAAAGGCGGGGCGGAATTTCTCTTCTTTGGCTTTGACTAGGTCGAATAACCGCGGTGCGCCTTCGGGGGTCTGGATTGGTTGGGTATCGCGTACACGCAGCTTATCAAGACAGATGAAGTTACCTCGCCCGAGGTTCGTCTTGCGTAGATACTCGATGCACTGCTGTCCGGCTTCAACCGTGTCTGTCACAAAGTTGTCGAGTGCTCCGCATGCTGTTGAGATAGCAACGTCATACTTCTCATCAATAGTGCCTAGGTTTCCGAGCCGGCCGTGAAAACCATCAATTCGCCCAGATTCCTTCATCCGCATTAAAGCCGTGAGTACGTTGCCACGGTTTTGTGTCTGGGACAAACTTGATCTCGCCTCATCTGCCTTCTGTCTCGCGCGCGATACCTTTTCGCGGACATGGGGCTCCATCTTGGTAAAGTTGTCAATTTCGGCTTCGACCTCCTTTGCTTCCTGTTCAAGCTTTGCTTTTTCAGCTTGGCGCTCCTTGAGTTCGGCCAATTTCGCGGCGCGGCCGTCCTGGATTGATGCGATCTTGGTTTTCAGTTCATCCAGAGCTATAGCTCCGGCATTCGCCTTCTCCGTTAAAATGGCCATCTCAGACTCGGCAACGGCGATTGCAGACTGCTTCTGATTGATTTTGTCTTGCCATGGCTCGAGAGATTTCTGCTTGGCAGCGATCTGGTCAGAGAAAACCTGTGTCTTGCCCTTAAGGTTCTCGCGGATCGTGGTGAGCTCTGCTTCTTCTTTCTGTACACGTTGCTCCAGGTTGACGATTTCCTCGGCACGAGAGGCAATTTCTTCGGTACACTGTTCGATAGTCTCATCGGCTTCTTCCGCAGACCTTTCAGCGTTTAGGATCGCCTTCTCAAGTTTTGTTTGTTTGTCAGTCAGAAATTTGCGCTTCTCGTCGAATTTGACTCGCTCTTGCTCAAATTTGGAAGCTTCTTTGACCAGAGTTTGTGCTGCTTTTTCTTGCGCTTCGAACTCCTTGCTACCCTTCGAATACGCCTTTTGAAGTTGTTTGATAATGTGTTCGCTGCCTTGGTGCTTTTCCAATTCCGCATCGAGCTGAGCCTGCATCTGGCTGATGGCTTCTTCTGTAACAGCAACGTTGTCATTGCATTCACTGATATACAACTGGTATAGGGCTGACTGTTTCAAAGCCAGATCGTTCTCATCTCTGATGTAGGCCAGGGCCTTGTTCTTCTTGTCCTCCAGGCTATTCTTTTCTTTCTCTACGTGCTGGACTCGACCGCTCTTTTCCATGCATATCTCGTTGAGAGTCTCAACTTCAGTAGCAGCTTCTTCGATAGGCGTCTTATACTTGGACGTTCCAATGATATCTTCAAGGTATTCTAGTAGGCCGTCGTCGTGCTCATTGGCGGCTTTTGGCTTCATCTGCGCAATTGATTCAACCTCGCCTTGCAAAATGAGGAAGCGTTTGTGGTCTAGATCAACCCCACGGTCACGCAGCAACGTGGTAACGATAGTGAAATTCGACTCTTTCCCATTGATGTAATATTTGCTCGAATTATTCTTGAAGACCTTTCTTGAAATGACGAGTTGAGAGTCCGGAATTATTTCGGTACCACCACCAGGCTGCAGTTAGGTTAGCCTTACAATTTCGAAGACGCAGAAAAGTTCAACCAACCAGATCCATCACTTCCTGGAAGTGAACAGCAACCTCACAGTGATCGAGGTCGGGGTACTGGGCTGAGTTGTGGATTAAGGCAGATATCTTGCCCTGTCGCATCTTGCTTGCCCTGAAACCGAAAACAAACAGCAGTGAGTCGATGACATTGGACTTTCCAGAGCCATTGGGCCCGACTACGGAGGAGAAAGAAGCATGGAAAGGCCCAACTTCCTGGCGACCGGCGTAACTCTTAAAGTTGTTGAGGATTAAGTGAGTAATAACAATGCGCGCCTTGGGCCCGGTCTCCTCAACGACGGGCATGGCTACCTGGCGCGACTTCAAAACGATATCCATCGGCTTTTCGAGTATCGTGTCCAGAGGACGGATGGGCTTCACTTGGGTGATGGTTTCATCGCCAGGCGTGGGTGGCTCGTTGACGCTGTGGCTCGTGATATCAGCGAGAGGCGTGCTGGGATGCTCGGGCGGTTCTTCAGATGGCGCGGGCGTTGGGATAGAAGCTTGGGATTCTGGGGTTGGCTCTGCGGTTGGCTCTGCGGTTGCTTTCCGCGGCGCCACACTCTTGCGCTTGCGTGGGGATGGAGTTGGCTTCTTCGTGGGTGATTCAGGAGGTAGAATAGTAGGCGATGATTCCTCGCCGTCGGGAACTTCGGTTGACTCTATTATGGAGGGTTCAGGGGCGACGCTTTTCCTCGGCCGGCCGGGGCGCGGCGTCGCGGGAGCGGCAGACTTCCTCCTGCTTTGGGTCTGGCGGCGAGAGCTACGGCTCGCGGCTTCAGCGGCTTCGGGGTCAAATTCATCCTCGCTCTCCTCTTTGATCCTCCGCGCGGTGGTGTTGGCAATCACATCATCTTCGTCGTCGGACTCGATAATGGCTGTGCGCCTTGTGGCGGCTGCGCGGCGGGAGCTTCGTGTAGCCATGATCTGAACGCGGTCGCGCGGGCGTCAAGAAATAAGTAGGGTTCTGAGATAGGTAGTTCGTGGTAAGCGTGTATTTGGTAGAACGAAAGGGACGGAAAGGACGAAAAGGACGAAAGTGTAGGTAGTTTTCAAAGCCGTCGGTTAGTGCCTTCGATGTGGTGGTCGCGGTACCTAGTCGCGGATCGTGGATCTTGGATCGCTTATAAGTACACTGAGGGGAAATGCGGGCGCCGAATAATATGATGAAAGTCGGATTGTCGCATGTTCGAATCGGGCAGGACTGATCGGAAGTAAATATAAACAAAACCCCACCAAATTGTGAGCGGTTGCCAATTGAGCACCCCTGCTCGTTGGTCGTGCCATCCCTACCGATGATGGTCCTGACGCGTGGGATTTGCAACAAAGCGATACCCGACACACGGTTCCTTTACATGCATATCGTGCCTTACCTAGGTACTTACGCTTGGCTAGGTACTTAGGTACTTACACCTACACCAACAATTTGTATTGAGCTCTGGCTTGAGCTTGTAGACCAACCTCATTTCACCCTTGCGTCCAACCCAGGCTTGACTGCCAATCCCTTACGACAAGCTACCGCCACCATGCTGGACTACTCGCAATTCGATCGGGTGTTCGGCCCTATGACGCCATTCCCCTACAACCGCACCGTGATCCTAAGCATCGAAGCATCACGTCGGAGTCTCCAAGGCTCTCTTTTCATAGATCGGGTGCTCAAGACATTGAACCTCGGCCAAGGTACGGACAACGCCGCATCCACTAGAAAGCCAATTAACCCCCGTGCGTACCTTTAGTTGCGAAAAACTACCCCCCTAAGAATGAGGCCGCTCTGCGCCAGCTGCACCAGCACCTCTGCGACCACAATAATATGACCCTGCACCACAAGCTGTCGATACTGTACTATCTTCTACAAGACATCGATGGGCGGTCGAGCGACGGCGACAGCAAGGCCGACGCCTTCGCGTTGCTCGCGGGCATCCCTGACCGCTACCAGATCTTTATGAAGGGCCTGTGGTACATGGACACGCGGAACTTCGAGCTCGCGCTGGAGCACCTCACGCACGCGTCGCTGATCTCCGATTTCGCCGACGACATCGTCACCGCTCTCGTCCGCCATTCCAAGGACGGCGACTACACGCTTCCCCTCGCATACTACCACACCGTACAGCCGAGTCTCCAGTCCTCCGCCGCTCTCCAACTGCTGTTCGATGCCATAGCTCGATCCAGCGTGTTGGAAGCTTTCGAATTCTCGCGATCCCATGCCGACTATATGCGCCGCCAGCTGTTCCAGAGATTAGTCTTCGTTGTGTTGGAGCCTGGTACTAGTGAGGAGACTGCTGAGCGAGCTTTCGAGCTCACGAGTCTACCATTCGACGCCGACGAGGAGCAGTGGTTCAAGGAGTTCCTGGAAAGCGGCGAGGGCAAGAGACTCAAACCCGCCAAGGACACTCTAGTTATGCGTCGCATTGCCACTGGCCGCAGTGCTGCGCCGGGGGATAAGGGCGCTTGGGCGACTGTGCTGGAGGGTTTCAAGACGGGTAGTGGTGGTCGTGCGCAAGCTTGATTTCGCTGCTGCTTCGTGCTTGTTTGTTTCAATTTGCATAGCGCTGGCGTTTGGATCGAAAATGGTGTTAGATTGCTGTCCTTGAGACATGTAGGACTACAGCAGCCCCTTCGGGCTCAAGGATGAAGGTATGGCATTGTAAAGTGTAGCAAGTAATTATGGTAGCTTTGATGGTGTAGGTCGACTTTTTGAGCTGGTCTATTGACACATCCTTGCCTTATCCTTCAGTATTACGCTTTAATTAACCCGACATAGCCTTTCTGCCTTGGTACACATAACAAGCCAAAGTTAGTTTTAGCCTCGACACACTCAATCTATTAGTAGTTCACTGATGAGAGCATATTGAAAAATTCAACAAGAGCTTGCTTGCTCGAAATCAGCCGTTTGAAATCAGATGAATTGGTAAAGAGTTCGGGACCCATGAAAGTCTGAAATGAAAGCAAAGTTGACATGATACAAGCCTTAGGCAGTCCAAGTATTAAGGCCCTTTTAGCCTCAGCAACACCGACTCCATAGCTAGAACCCGGAGTAAATTCGTGAGGTAAATACAACGATTTCAACTACGCTCGCCTAATTGACTTGCATTATGCAATACTACGGAGAGAGAGGGCACGAGTATGATAAGCAACAGCTCTGCGTCTACGCATCGTACTGCACAATAGGGGCGCCGAGCGACCCAGGCTCGGCCCCTTGGAATATAAGTTCGCTGGAGCTAGCCGACGGGGCCTGAAACAGCTCCTACTGCTATCAGAATATCCCTAATACATTAGACTACTTACAGACCGATTCACGAGACAAGATGATAGGTGAGATTAGTGGTCAGAAGCTATACGTAATATTCGACGATCTCGTGTAAACAGTTAGAACGATAAGTTCGAGCAGAACGATCGCCTCTTTAGCTTACACGGAAGGGGCAAGTTTCACCACTACGAGCTTAGAACTGGGCAACCGGCGAGGTTTACATCGAATAATATGACAACTAGAGGCTCGCCCAATATTTACTATCGAGGCTGCCAAAAGGAGTATCAATAGCACATAAGACACATTTGATGATGGAAGACAGTTAAAATTGCTTGTCATGGCAAGACGACTCGATTCATATTGGTCATTACTAGTGATATCATGCCGTAAAACCGCCGTCATGCATGTGAACCCATTCCCGAGGACCAGATATTCGCTTTTCCGAAAGACAAAATCACCATAGGGAGCATTTAAGCAGCCTTGGCGGCCTGGGTGGTAGGGAGAACCTTCTTGCCATCCTTGTTGTATCGCACACGCGGGGGAGGGGCACGGTTGCGGCGGCCCACTCTTGATCGGACACTGCGGGTTTCTGTTAGTACTCGATGTGTTCGGGGTCGAAGGGGATCGCGAAGGGGATCGCGGGGAGGGAAAGACGATCGCTCGAGTGTCGACCAAGGCTCTTCTCAAGCGCATACGCAGCTCGGACGAGCCGAGCGCGCAGTCTTTCCCTGACGGGATGACGTACCGAACGATCTTGCCGTGAATGGCACAAGAGACGCAGTACTGCAGCTTGAGGTACATCTTGGGGACCGTGTACTCAGCGAAGACGGAGGCATCGGAGATATCACCTGCGCGGGCAGTTTTGTTAGTATCACGGTTCGCAGGCGCGGGGAGCAGAGCATCTCCCGCTCCGTGTCGGGGTGGAACGAACGGATAGCAGCAGACTCAACCATGTTGCGGATGGTGAATCTCTTGATGGCCTTGTCCTTGGGCGTGCATCGCGAGCAGTTGGAGCATCGGATGGGCTTGGTGTGGCCGCGGCCCTTCTTCTGTATAGAGCAAGCAGGTCAGTCACGGTTCAGCGGGGTGTGATGCGATTGCGCGGGCGGGGTGAAGTGGGCGGCGACGTACGTTGCGACCGTTGTTCTTTCTCTTCTTGACCATTTTGGCGGTGTTGTGGGCTTTCCTGTTGGTTAGTTGTCGAGGAGAAAGCTGGTGGACGGAAGATTCAAGCGTGAAGTGATACCTAGGTAGGTTTGAGCGGGCAGAAAGTTTGAGCACCGGCGGCCCCACGATTGTTGAAAAAACAGCCAATTACAGGATGCAAAGCTGAGACGGTAGTGCTGTGAGGGCAAGACGGCGAGGAAACCCTATGTGTTTTGGTGGCCCTAGCCTAAAATACCAGTGCAGCGTTGCCCGAAGTTTCGCCAGTCAAGGTTTAACTGGCAGTTGGACTCCACACCCGCTGCCACCTGTCGCACCACAAGCGCAGACGAGACAGACCCGCACCTACTCTACTCAATCGCCCGCAAGACCCACTCCATCCCACCATTTTGTCTTGCGGCTCCTCAAAACTCTCGACTTTTTATCTTCTTTCTCACTTACATCGATTGCTTAGGACGGCAGTGTTACATTGTCTAGGTACGTTCTCTCAGCACTGCACCACCGCAACATCCTCACATACCATCATTGCACATTATTTTTACAATGGCTTTCTCGCTTTTTCGCGCCATTTGCGAGGAGAGATAGCGACGCAATCTACCGGCTCGTCGTGGCATCTCCCCCATCGCACGAGACCTTCTAGCTCTGGGCCGTTCCCAACACACAGCACCATCATCATAGACATCCCGATGGAATCCAACTAACTGGAAACAGGCAATCATGCAGATCTTCGTCAAGACCCTAACGGGCAAGACTATCACCCTTGAGGTGGAGTCGAGCGACACCATCGACAATGTCAAGTCCAAGATCCAGGACAAGGAGGGCATCCCCCCCGATCAGCAGCGCTTGATCTTTGCCGGCAAGCAGCTTGAGGACGGCCGTACCCTCTCCGACTACAACATCCAGAAGGAGAGCACCCTCCACCTCGTCCTGCGTCTGCGTGGTGGTGCCAAGAAGCGCAAGAAGAAGGTCTACACCACCCCCAAGAAGATCAAGCACAAGCGCAAGAAGACCAAGCTAGCTGTCCTCAAGTACTACAAGGTCGACGGTGACGGAAAGATCGAGCGTCTCCGCCGCGAGTGCCCTGCTGACACCGTAAGCCCATTCATTGCCGCCAACACCCTTGTCGATGTACGCTAACATGCTGAAACAGTGCGGTGCTGGTGTCTTCATGGCTGCCATGCAGGACCGACAGTACTGCGGCCGTTGCCACTTGACCTACGTCTTCGACAAGCAGTAAACGGATCAACACCTCGACAGGGGCATTATCGGGATAGGCGGAGGGGGTAGGAAAAACAGGTATGGGGACATGGAGTTTCTTCATGGGATAACATGATGGTCTTTTGCAGCTTCACTGCTTCTCAATATACCTCGTCAAACGGTGTATAATGTCTCCTCGTATTCAAACTCAGTGACGCGCGAATCCCATTCCCCATCCAGTTCCGGCACACTACACACCACAGCCATGAGCAGAGTCGGGGAGAGCAGAGCCCCGACTCGTTAGTATTGTAGCTTAGGCTTGGGGATGACGAATGTAGACTTTCATGTATATTTCACTGGTCATCGCGCTTTAGATCAGATCAATTCTAGTCGACCAGTAATCACCAAGTAGAGTGACCTGACATTCATCATTTCGTATCTCATCAAAACACGCCGCTATTTTGCATACATGTCCATACCTTAGGTAGTTACCCCAACACGATGCGAGATTCTTTAAACCTTGACAAAAAACCAAGTCCGTCCCAACTCGCAACCCTGTTCACGTTTAGTTGTTTGGGAACCCAGCACGCAGGTTCTCGTACTTGGACTCGGGATACTCGATGCAGTTCTCCGTCTTGTCGAGGCCGTCGGGCCCGCCGAGGACATCGACGACGTTGGCGATCAGGCTGTCGTCGCCGGTCTTGTCGGCGCTGCTCTCCCACCACATGGCGCCGCCGAGGGCGTTCTCGGCGATGTACTCGGCCTTGCGGCGGGCCATGGGCACGGTGTCGTAGGACACCATGGTGCGCGTGCCGGGGTGGTAGCACCAGGTGGCCCCGACGGCGTCGTCGACGTGCTCCTCGGCGCCCGCCAGCGGCAGCGCCTTGTAGTCGTGCACGCCGTTCTCCCACGTGCCCTCGCCCACCCCGCTGTACGCCGCCCCCGGCCCGTCCGTGTCCTGGAACGCACGCCCGTACAGCGGCATCCCCAGCACCAGCTTCGTCGCCGCCACCCCGCGCGACGTGTACGCGGCCACGGCGGCCGCCGTGTCGAACGGCGTCGCGGCCGGGTTCGCCTCGCAGTGCCGCAGGTTCGCCTGGTGGCCCGCCGTCGCGTCCCACGACCCCGCGTAGTCGTACGCCATCAGGTTCCAGAAGTCCAGGTACGCGTCCATGCCCGCCAGGTCCAGCTTGTCGTAGTTCTGCGCGCCCGCCGGACACGCCACCGTCAGCTCGAAGTGGTGCCCGCCCCCGCCGCCCCCGCCGCTGTACGCGTCTAGCGCCTCGCGCACGGCGCGCAGGAGCGCTACGTAGTCCGCTGCCTCGGCCGCTGACTGCGGGTACTCCCAGTCGACGTCGATGCCGTCGAAGCCGAGGTTCTTGACGAGCTCGACGCACGAGGCGGCGAAGGCGGCGCGGCCGGCGGGCGTCGACGCCGGCTGCGCGAAGTTGGCGCTGTACGTCCAGCCGCCGACGGAGAGCAGCACCTTGAGCGCGCGGTTGCGCCGCTTCAGCAGGTTCAGCTGCTTCAGACACCCGTACAGGTTCGTGCCCACGTCGTTCCAGCTGTCGCCCTCCCAGTGGATGTCCGTGTCCGCCCACGGGTCCGTCAGGTACACCTCGCCCGACTCGGGCCGCACGTTGGCGAACGCGTACAGCACGTGCGTCAGCTTCTCCGCCGGCAGCTCCTGCGGCAGGTGCTTGCGCCCGTAGATGGCCCAGTTCACGAAGTACGCCACCGAGCGGTACTGGCCTGGCCCGCCGCCCATTTTGGATGGTGGTGGTGGTGGTGGGGGGCTGCTGTGGTGGGGGAGGAAGTCGGGGTCAAATGAGTAGGGAACGTAGGGCCGCAAGACGTCAACCCAACTCGGTGAGGGGTAGTTGGTGAATAGGAGTGCGGCAAGAAGGAGGAAGATGGAGGTGATGATGAGAAAAAGGAGCCTGGGCGATGGCATGGAGAAGTGAGCCAGCTCAGATCTGTCTAGATTAGTCCTTCTTATAATAGCTTGATGCTTTTTGTGTTCCCTTCATGAGGGCGCTGCGGGTTGATTCAGCTGCGCGGTCGTGGCCAATCAGCGGGGTGCAGATGTCCCGGAACGGCATGACGTCGGAGTCCTCAGTTTCTCAGTCGGGGACGACGGCACGCACGGTTAACTCGGCAGTGTGGCTGGTGCTAATGTGCCCCCCCAACGCTACACCCACGTACTGTTGTAGCAATGGGGTGGATATTGATGTTGTTGAGGAGATGGAGTGACCTGGCAATAGCCGTGAGGAGTCACATATATACACTGTAGACCGTACCTTCCCACAGTACCTATACATAGTGGACCTAGGTAAGTACGCAGCTATGAGGCTGAGCAGTCCGCGCCAAGTTGGTGCCTGTCTTGGATGCGAGTACAACAGCCTCAGTTGTGTCATTATCTTACCTCAATGCAACTGCAGCCGGTTAAGACGGCTCGCCGCTTTTCCGATTTAGATGCATTTTACCTATAGCTTTGCACTCAAGTGGCCGTTGAGTGAGACTCTGTGTGAGCCCCAGCGTCAGGTGGCTGAGACTGATCTTCTGCCTCCAGGGCTGCCAAGTAAGTTATAAGCACAATGCAGGCTATAGGAGAAAGATCTCACTTGAAGAGAATAACGAACAGCCCCCGATATCAAAAACGTGGCTAAATTTATATTTATATATCTTGGCCTTCACTAACCATGTCTTACTAACTTCCTCTCAGTGAGTATCAGGAACTAGGTATAGGCAAAACTAAGTACTTAAGTACCAATGGACGATGATACGCTATTTGCAACGTATCCCTTCCTAACATAACCTCAATCATTCTTTTCCCCCGCGATTGCACTAATTAACGGGAATCCTCAGATACATACATTCTCCTTGCAGCTCTACAACAATCGCGATATGCTTTGCGATAAGCTCTGTGATAGGATGCTGATTCTCTGAGACCGTCTACATTACCGTGTGTAGTTGGAATGTGTATGGTTTCTGCTCCTCTTCATCCTCGTCATCCTCTTCATCCTCTTCATCCTCTTCATCCTCGTCATCCTCTTGATCCTCTTCATCTTCTTGATCCTCTTCATCTTCTTGACCCGCTTGTAAATCATCCTCACGACGCGACAAGCTTTCTTCGCGCTGTTTCAGACAGGTCTCCTTCAACTCGAGACATCTCTCTCGCATTCTGATCAAACGCATGCGGTATAGGCATAGCGTCTCTTCGTGCGGTCCCCGGGCTCCCCCTAGAATCTTGGTATCCTCCTCTCGCATCTCGATATCTAACTCTCGGAGATCGAGATCAACTCTACGGCGCCGTAATTTGCATTCAAGCCTCGTCATCTCCTTTTCGCGAGACTCGACTCTGGCCTCGCGGAACTTCAGTTCGCGGTCACGCTTCTGGAAGTCGGCTTCGCGAACAAAATCGCTCTGGCGGTCTTTTTCTCGTTGCTCGTCCCTGAGGCGCAATTCTTCCCACAGCTGGCGGCACTCTTTTTTAAGCTGCTGCTCATAGGCTGCTTTACCTTTCTTAATTAGTTTCTTCCGAGTCGTCCCCCCTAACGCCCTCGTCCCCGCCCTGGGGTATCCTTTACGCCGGGTTCCCTCTACTCTTCTATACCCCCTTTCCCATGCTCTCTCTCCTGCGCTGGGTGACCCTTCTTCTGCCTTTGGGGCCGTCTCCTTCTCCCTCCGTCTATCCTCTTTTTGTGTACTTCCTGAGCAGTTGCGAATAATACCCGGGTATATTGCATTTGCTATTCTGTCGAGTGCCAGATGTAACCCCAGCATGATCGCCCGCCGAGAGACCCCTAGCGCTAGATCCATGTCGTAGCCCGCGCGAGAGGGACGCCACTCTTCACCCTTCTAGTTGTTCTCTACGTCTATACTTTATGTTAAGTTCGTCAGTGGCCAGGGACTTTATGGCACCGGCGTGCAAGTTGGCAGCTCCGAGTGATGTGTGTAACGCTTAAGGCTGCACAGTGACTGAGATAATAATAAAAAAGAGGAAATTGTGGAAGCGTGAGTAAATATTCTGTTTTTCTGTGGCCACATCTGTGTTGAAGGAAGTGAGAGATCTACTCGAAGGTAAAAGGTGTATTCAGGATGATTAGAGGTAAAAGATCAAGTAGAGTGATCTTGAGGATCCGGTAGTACATAGGTACTTACATAGGCAGACCCAGGAGTGGAGTGGAGTAATAATCTGAGACTTAACTTTTGAGAATGGCGTTGCGTGTAGAATTACCCGGTCACTATATACAGACAAACGTAATTAGATGACGACGACTAGAGCTTATTTGTTCGAATTACAAGGCATCGACGTCATCTGCTGCAACCACGACCAACCTGACCGCGCCGGAACCCCAACACGACTTGCGTCCGGGCTACTTCAGCATGGGGTTTCCCGGATGAAATACCCATTCTCCCTGCTCCCTGCGGAATTTTAGCTTCTCGTGCACTTGATGCTACTGACGACGATAGTTCACCGCGGCAGTTCTACCACCGTTTAGAATTAAGCGAGTTGCCATGGAATCTGCTGCCCCCTTTAAAAATATATGTCACTAAGTCAGAACGACGTCGTTAATACCCCATCAGTATTAACGGTATATAGAGGCCCCACATCCCCGCGACAATCTACGGGACACAGCCGGCCTTTACTTGTTTGTGTATTCTAGCCTGATCGTCACCCTAACAGTAGCATTTGGCGAAACCCGTGTTGGCTCTTCCATGCGGTCGGGTACGCGAAGGTGAAGGAAGACGTGAGGAGAGGGTAAAGTGCGCAGCGCATGTATCTCGAAAACTACCTAAATAGAATGCAGGTAGGTGTTACGACTCGGGTACAATATAGTTTTGACCCTCAATACAACCACTGTTGAGGCGCCTGTCACCCTTCTAGTGATTTCAGCGTCTGGTGAACAAGCCGAATAGCCCTGATTTAGTTGTTAGTAAGCAAAATATGGTTTACTACCTGCTAATTGCTAGACGAAAGTGTAAAGTTAAGGTGCTCTAATACCTTATGTACGGCAATGGAGGATGGGGATTCCTTTTTTCTTCTAATTTACCTTAAATGGAATTTTTATTCTATAAACCAAAATTGTGATCCCTGCGAATCTAAACGACCAGTCGAGCCTCCCTTTTGGCCCCTTCCCCAGTAGGCTAGCGATCTATACAAAGTAGTACCCTATATCCCCCTTATCATTAGTCGCCTGATGTCAACGTCGAAAGCAAACGTTTAGATTCAGCAGACAACATGCTAGCAATATCTTCAGTAAAGCTCTAGCTAAGTTGAACTATATTGAGGTTAGGCTTGCGCACAGCCGGTATAGCATATTAAAGTATTATGTCTTAGGTTGTATGCGTGGGAAAAACGAGTGGTGAATCGAGTACTTTATTTAAGCCGATATGCTTTATATAGATAATTATAATCACCGTCTTCTGGGGTCGGCTTTAACATTGGGGAGTTCGCAATCCTAGTAGGCACCGTTTTCCGGCGAGCCGGAGCGTAGGTTTTCCGGGCACATTAAGCCCTAAGGTGGAAAATAAAATACGGTTGATAAATAATTCTACATAACCACATATAGATACTACGCCTAGAAAACGATCCCAAACCCTGTAAAACGTGTAGGCTTCAGCAAGGATACACGAAACTACTGGTGTTAAAAAAAACTTTTGTCGCTGGATATTCGAGTGTAGTACATATACCTATCCTACTTCTATCTGTGTCGCACTCCTTACAGCTGTTTATGGTCTTGACAGGAACTAGTATTCTCAGGCTTGGCTTGATCTCGATATTAGGTAATGACCTTTCCTTGCTCTGAAAGGTCCGTGGTCTTCTAATAGCCAGTTCTTTTGGACCCCCTGAACCCCATATTAGTCGATAACCGATCTAAAACTTATTTCTCGGTTACAAGTGATAAGATAACCCCCCCTGCCACGATCCATACCCCCACGGGCCACCCCAACCACCCCGATTTTACGCGTTTTGTTTATATAAACTACTTCGATTACTTTTTTTAATTTTATTTACTTTTTTATTTATAACTACCTTTTTATATTTATTTTAAATGCTATTTCTTTTTTTTTTTAATGCTAGCTATAAACTATAAATAATATATAAAGTATATAGTTTATAATATTAAGCTTAAATTGTTTATTTATATAGCTATAAAAAAGTAAAATATTTTTAAATTTTATATTTAATGCTAATTTTAAAATATATTAACTTAAAAAAAAGTTAATTAAGCTTATTAATGCTTTTTTTTATGCTTTAAAATTTAATTAGCTAATTAGTTTATTAGTTAAGCTAAATTAAGCTTTATATTATTATTAGCTTAATTTTAAGCTATTGTTTAATAGCTAATTAATATTTTAAATAAGCTATATACTTTTAGTAAAATTTAGTATTTTAAATTTTTAGCTAAAAATTTAGCTATATAAATTACTAAAGCTAAAATAATTAATTACTATAAAATTAATAATACTATAGTATATAATATTAATTTATTTTTTAATTAATTAAATATATTAAAACTTGCTATAATTTTTATAAATTGCTTTTATAATATTAATAAAATAAGCATTAACTAAAATATAAAATATAATTATTAAATTATAATTATTTTTAAAACTAAAAATATTATTAAAAAAATATTAATTAAAATAAATAAATTATAGCTTTAAAATATATTTATATAAATAGTAAAACGTTTTTATTATTAGTTATTTTTAAAAATACTTAAGTTTAAAACTAATAGTTTTTTAATTATAATATAAACTTATAAAATAATTAATAATTTTATATATATTTTTAATAAATAAATAAATAATTTTATTATATTAGCTTAATTAAAATAAATTTTTATATTTTATAAATTTATTATTTATAATAATATATAAATTATATTAATATATAATAGTTATAAATTATATATAAATAATAAATTTTTATAGCTTTATTTAGCAAATAAAATATAGTTAGTATTTTATAAACTATATTATAATTATATTTTTTAAATATTAAATATAAAAATATTTAGTTTAATAAAAAAATAGCTTAAAATATTATTTTATATTATAGTTAATAAAACTTTTAAAATAAAGCTTACTAAACTAAAAATTTTAAAAATTTATTAGTAAGTGTAGGGAAAAGGCACAGGGTGTGCGGTTAAATGTGTGGTAGTAAAGAAAAGCGTGTATTGTGGAAGTGTGTGTGCGGGGCACACACACGAGGGCTACGATATATACAGTGGAGGTGGTGGACCCCCCCCCTGCGGGGTGGGTGTGTGTGTGTGTGAGCCCCCCGTATCCTATCGTAACAGTAAGCTAAAATTAATTTTTTAATATTTAATAAAATTAAAAATGCTTAAAAAATAATAAAAATATATTTATAAAATTAAAAAAAAACATTATTATTAAAATATATTATTTTTAAAAAAAAAGTATACTAAAAATATTATAATAAATAATTTAAATTTATAAAAAGTTTTTAATATTAAATTTTTTAAAAATAATAATTAAAATGTTTATTTTAATACTTTTTAAAAGTTAAGCTTTTAAATAATTAGCTAAAATTTAAGTTATAAAAGTTTTATTTTATATAATTTTATATAAAAGTTACTTTTTTAAAAAGCTATTAAAATATTTAATAATAAATATAATAAAATTTTAACTTTATAAATTAAAATTAAATTTTTATAAACTAAACTTATAAAAAAAACAAATATTTATTAATAAGCAATTAAACTTTTACTAAAGCAATAATTTATTTAAATAGCTAATATTTAAAAAGCAAAACAAAAACTAAAGTTTAAAATTATATATAAAAACAAAAGCAAAGATTATAAAGTGCTAAAAAGGCTTAATAAGCTTAAAGAAATTTAAATTAAAAACTAAACAAAAGCAGAAAACTTTATAGAAGTTAGAGCAGTGAATTAGTGTAGGGAAAAGGCACAGGGTGCGGTCAAATGTGGTAGTAAATAAAAGCGTGTCTTGTGGAAGTGTGTGTGTGCGGGGCACACACACGAGGGCTACGATATATACAGTGGTGGACCCCCCCTGCGGGGTGGGTGTGTGTGGTCCCCCGTATCCCATCGTAACAATTAGGTATTTTTATTTATTTTTTTGGGCTATTGAAATAGGTTTGAGTAGTATATATAGAATATAGCTAAGGTGGCCCGTGGGGGTATGGATCGTGGCAGGGGGGGTCATTTTATCTGGTGCTCCGATACACACCATAGACCTGCACGACTTACAATATATATCGGAAGAATTCTCACACACCAATAGAAACTAGTTACGTATATTAATAGCTGTGGGTGATGGACGTGAGGGAATTAAGGCACCCTATGAACTTCGGATTAGTTGATTGATCCACGCCGTGACAATAGTACTTACCCTTAGGACTGAATCGCTTTTCTACCTGGCCCTAATCAACTGTTAAGTCTTGACAACTAGGGTCATAGATTGTCGTAAGATATAGGTGCCTCTTTGGTCAACAAGTCAGTGTAGGTTAATAGACTAATTAGGGGTTTAGTAAGGTCTCTTCTCCTCAGCTCTTAATAGATCAGATAGACCATCCCATATCGAAGAGACTGGAATGTGAAGAAGTCTTCCAATCACTGTATATAAATAGACCTGAGAACTCGCGAGGGATAGACTGTTCGAAGGCCACGAACCTTTGAGAGAATAAATATTAATAAGGGGACGTTTTAAATGATAGCATTCGGTACTGCGAACCCGTTAACACGAGGATTTTGTCCATTCTAGTATAAGGGCCTAACTACCCAACTTAAAAGATTTTGAAACATTTTAAGACAGACAAAACCTTTCTAAATAGGAATCAAAATTTCTTTCTAATTTTATTTGAGGTAATTGTTAACATAAAGATGCTGTTAATGTATTTTAAATTAGGTTAAGCTTAAACTGTAAATTTACAACGAGTTAGCAGTTTAAGCAATATAAGACACTATAAGAGTTAAAGGTGGTAATCTAACTTATAGGAGGCGTAATGATGTCATAGGAATACCATACATATCGTTTAATCCTACTCGCGCAAAATTTGTAACGGAATACGGCTTTTCGGATTAATGCTAAGACGATTCCCGACACTGATGGTTATTCCCACATGCCAAGCAGACGGTACCGGCTACGGTCCTAAACTAGGCGTTAAACCCCGCCCAGGACAGAAACACAGCTTACGTTCTTGCATACACGGCGTGAGGGGTCCAACGGTGTAGTGCATTGAATTATTAAATTGGCCGACTCCCATGACTAGGAGTAAGTTGACAATACTAAAAATATGATCTGCATGAACGGCTTAAGCTCTCCCTGGAACAGCATGAGGATCAATAAGCTAACCCAACCCCCTCACGACCCATCAGGCTTGGGGCCGGCATTTTTGTATGGTGCTCAATACAAACTACGGTAACTAATAACTTTTAAACCCGACTAGTCGCTTAATTCTACGAATTTGTCCCACTTTTGTATGCTTTTAGTTAGTTTGTACGTAACCCCATACGAAAGTGCCGGCTCCAGGCCTGAAAGATCGTGAGGGGGTGGATACCCTGATTAAACAGGAGCCAGACCAGTTGCCGAATTATAGAGTATATAATCTGCGACTTCACGTCGAGTTAAAGAGCTTTGGCCGCTTGGACATCCGATTGGGAAATAGATCCTGGAATACGAATTGAGTTCTATATACCAGAATCGAGTCTTTACTCAATTCGTTAAGCTTCCTCTCTATTCTATCCACCCTTTTACTATTACTTGAACAACTGAAATATTAGGCAGAAGGGCGCTATGATACCATCTAAGAATAGTACTAGGAAGGGGACTGTAATCGCCCTTTTTTGTTTGCTAGCGGCGCCCTTTGGGTCTCAGGCCTCGACACATAACAGCCAGCAATGGCTGCGAGAGTCTCCCGCCAACGCTTCCTTACCTGCATACCGCAACCCTCATTTAAGTTTGGAAGAGCGAGTTGATGACCTGTTACAACGCATGACTCTTGAAGAGAAAGCCGGCCAATTAATGCACCAATTCTTCAGTCCCGGCCTGAATGGTACGCTCAGCGGAGAGACGGTCATGATGATTGATGAGCTGCAGATGACTCATTTCGCCTTCCTGGGTAATATCCTGGACCCAGTGGAGGCGGTCGAGTTCCACAACCGCCTTCAGCAGAAGGCACTGGACACTCGTTTGGGGATCCCCATCACCATATCTTCGGACCAACGCCACCACCTAGGTCCCGGGTTCATCGGCGGGGGTGCGTTGGGGTACTTCTCCAAATGGCCGAGCTATCTTGGGTTTGCGGCCTTGCGAGATCCGGAGTTGGTTAGGAAGCACGCGGAAATCGCCCGAGAGGAATTTCTTTCTGTCGGTTTCCGCCTAGCGTTGCACCCGCAGGCAGACCTCAGCACCGAGCCAAGATGGGCGCGTATCGCTGAAACATACGGCGAGTCTGCAGAGTTGAGCGCCTCGCTTATCGGGCCGTATATCGAGGGCTTACGGGGAAAGGAGTTCGGTCCAAACTCAATGAGCGCCACTACAAAGCACTTCCCGGGCGGAGGACCCGTGCAGAATGGATGGGATAGCCACTTTGTCTATGGCATGAACGCGACGTATCCCGGCAACAACCTAGATTACCATCTAATTTCCTTCAAAGCGGCCATTGCAGCAGGTACTAGACAAATAATGCCCTACTACAGTCGCCCTATTAACACGGAATACGAGCCGGTCGCATTCGGGTACAATAAGGGGATCGTCACCGATCTTTTAAAGGAAGAACTCGGCTTCGATGGCATCGTGCTAACGGATTTCGGCTTAATCACCGATAGCGAGGCCGTCGGCCAATGGCTACCCGCTCGGGCATGGGGCGCCGAGAACCTAACAGACACAGAGCGGGCTGCCAAGATCTTGAACGCGGGGTGCGATCAGTTCGGCGGTGAGGCGCGGCCAGAGCTCATCGTCCAGCTCGTACGCGAGGGTACGCTACCGGTCGAACGTGTCGACTATTCGGTGCGCAAGCTGCTCAAGGAAAAGTTCCTTCTTGGTCTCTTCGACAATCCTTTTATCTCCATAGAAAATGCCGTGCGTGTTTCAAAGAAGCAGGAATTCCATCGGCTCGGCTTTGAGACGCAGCGCCGCGCGTATACGCTGCTGACAAACCAGGGAGATATCCTCCCGCTCTTAGACCATAAGACACCAACCAAGTTCTACATCGAGGGCTTCAACGCTTCGTTCATTGAGAGCCGTGGGCACACCGTTGTCGCGACGCCAGAGGAGGCTGACCTCGCGCTACTACGCCTGCAGTCGCCTTTCGAGCCGCGCCCCGGTGGCTTTGAGTCGACCTTTCACCAGGGCTCGCTCGAGTTCTCGGATGTGGAGAAGACACGCCAGGCGGCTATTTACAAGGCTGTGCCCACAATCGTAGACATGCGACTTGACAGACCGGCAGCCTTCCCTGAGATTGCCGAACAGGCCACCGCGCTGCTCGCAAGCTTTGGTGCTACGGAGGATGCCTTCCTCGATGTTATCTTCGGCCTTGCTGGGCCTGAGGGGAAGCTTCCGTACGACCTTCCCCGCTCTGATGTGGCCGTAGAAGCTAATTTGGAGGACGTTCCGTTTGACACGAAGGATCCCGTATTTAAATTCGGACACGGACTGCGATATAACCGTACCAGCTCTTGAGCAGAGGAGGGTGTACAAATGAATTGAAAGCTGCTAGGAACTATATAACTTGCGATATATAGCCTAGAAATGTTGCCACTTATCCTACTACCATGTATGAACCCCTTAACAGCGATCGTAGACAATTCTTGGTCTGAACTGAACTGAAGTGGCATACCATAGGGAGCCCATGCGTCGCGTTTTATTGCCTCCTCCTGATGCTGCAAAGGCATAGCTATTTAATATACTCGAAGCGACGTGCCTTGTAGCATTGTCTTTTTTTGAAACTATGACGGCAGGGCGATATGGAATCTCCTTTCTCTGCTCAGCCGTAGAATCATAGGCGGGGTAGTATTTGCAACAAAACAGTATCATATTAAGGAACAGTCTATGACTAAACACATATTGAAATAGTTATGATATAGATATATGGGAAGTTAAGATTAGGTATTAAAATCATGGATTGAGCTGCTTGCTATTTCCGCTTCGTAAAAAAACAGCTGTTTTTCGGCCAGTGCAATAAAGCCCTCAACACGTTTAAGGCTATAGCGGATATGTAGATGAAGAATATTCACATTCCTAGTTTTATTCTCTAACATAGTTTTGTTATTGTTTTGTCCTTCGTTATGTTACGCGGATAGATGACAAGGCCGCCGTCGCAAGTGTAGCCCTCGACGAGTTGTTTGTTGTCGAATTTGGAAGCGGCGTGAAGGCCGTTTAGATGTCGACGCTTAACGGGAGATTAAAATGTTTGCTATATTGATTGTTTCACTCTAAGTTTGTGCCTTGAATATGGGCGGTAAGTTCGACACAACGTACTACTCATCTTACTTGAAAGAGCTTAGGTTACCCGAAGAGCTGGGTTTCGAGGCTCCGTCACGCATGGGACTTTGTGCGCATGAGAGTTTAGTTATATACAGTTATTCTTTGTCTCATGGCAATCGTAAAAATTGTCACATCATAGCCTCTAGTTCACCCATGCGCTCTCTCAAAGGTGTTTCTAATGCCTCAAACCCCCTTTCATACGATGTCCATCTAGCCGTTGAGCAAACCGACTTGACTCTAGCGATACACGCGGCTAAATGGCACACCTTTCCCGCCATAAGAGTCGAAATCAGAGGAAGCGGGTCGTCATACTCAATTGCGCTTTCGGCAATTGTGAGCATGAACTTCTGCGAGCTTGAGTCTTTTGCCGGCACATGTGCATATTTTTGCAGCAGTTGGGTGATGCGACTTGTTAAACGCTCCGCGAGCATGAGAAGAATCATAGAAAACGAAGACTTGCGCAAACAACTGCGGCATTGCGAGATCGTCGAGAAGACAGCGAGATCCTGCGAAAAGTGGCCGAGAAAAATTGTGGCGGCCTGTGTGAAATGGGCCCTCGTCATGTTGGTTGCTCCCGACTTGACCTCTCCTGGAAACGTTGTATCCATCCTCTCGGGTGACAACAACTCGCTTGAACCCACTGATGGCGGGGGAGAACTTGAGTTTTCGCTCGTGTTCGGCAGTTTTTCTAGTAACCGTAAGGCGCGGTCGCTGCATCTGCACTGCCTGGCAGAGGACTCACTGTCACTTCCACTAGATGACTCTAAAGAGTTTGATTTAGGCTGTGACTGTGGCTGCGTCTCTGAGAATACTGCTATGAAGGGCGACCCACTGTGGCTACGAGACGGCGTGGGCTTAGACGGGGCTGTGTTTGACCTGTTCACACGGGACCGTGGGCTACTTGTATGTTTGTTGGATATGGATGGAGAGTCCTGAGATGGCGGCCCGTCTCTCTGATGCCAATGGACCTGCGGCGCTAAGAAGACTTCCATGAACGTAGAATCCACATTGTCACCTAGTGAGGTCCCAGCACTGAAGCTATTATCCGAATCTGAAGAAGACGTTCTGTAATGAGTAACATCCAGAGGTGGTAGCTCCAAGTCAGCCAGCAGATCCCCTTCGAAAGGGTGCTGGAGGATGTTAGGATCTTCATGAGAGTTTCTGTCCTGTTCCATATTTTCTAGGAACGCCGTGGTGTTCACGCTGTGCAGCTCGTCGTAGAACACGTCAGGAAGACCGGGATCTGGGAATGAAGATACAGAAAAGTCCATATCAAGTTCGCGAGTGTTGGCTTCAAGGCTAGTACTCGTCGTCTTCTCAGGAGATCGCTGATTATTGCCCTGTGAGGACTGTCCTTGGGCATTCGGTACTACTGGGGGAGGCTCCTGACCTACAGCAGCCACTGGGACTTGGACCCTTCGGCTTTTGCTGCCCCTCCTGTCTTCCCGGACGGTTGGGCTAGGGTATTCGCATCGTACATTGGAGGACTTGCACCGTTTGCACCCAGTTGCTTCTCCAGTGCATTTCAACTGTTGTCGTTTTAGACCTGTCTGGTATTGAGGAAGGGGAATGCATTTAACACACCTTGCGTTCCCGACAAGTTTTGCAGGCGTTGTGAGGACTCCAAGGGGAACTCCGGCTTTGCTTATTCTGTTCCACAAAAACCATGCTACCAGCATTGTTTTTCTTGCCCGCTTTGAGCGTACCAAACATGGTGATGACCCGATCGGAGCGAGTGTGGATCGGCCTCCATAAGATCCGTGGCGCTAGACACTATTGCTGGTGGGAAACCGTGTACTTTATAAGGCCACTTTTGATGCAGGGATCTGACGCTGGTTATTTCCTTGCTTTCTCTAGAGATAAATGTCCCTAATCGTAGTTTCTGCATTGGATGGTGTCTACACTAGCTAGCTATTAGACTTCTGTGCGTCAAGACAGCGCATACGGAGCTTCGCACTTACGGAAATAACGCTCTAATGTACTATCTAAAGACCGCCGCAATATCCAGCTCTGTAGCATGACTCTGTTATAACAATCCTTCGTTGTCCAGCCACCGACACAGCCACCACCGCCACGCACTCTATAGCTTGCAGCTCTCTTATTTGGAGATATCAACGGGAAGATAGCCTATCTACTGTATAAGCTTTTTAGACAACCCCACTATACGCAGGGCCCTACCGTGGGTTGAGATCAATGCTACCTGATAAGGATAGTCGTCACTAAGTAGATAAGAATAGGGGTATGCCCCTCGTGTCTGGCGAGCCTGTAGGCTTGGCTCGTCACTCATTGGTTCTGTGGTTTCCCGTATTTAGGTTAACGTTTCTGAGATGTGAAGGGCCGGGTTTCAGTGCTTTAGAAGAGTACTTGGGCGGTTTACTATGTGTAGATCGTCTAGTAACCTCGGTCTTAAGCAGGGTACAATCTTGGGAAACACAGTGTGCAGTGCCATCTTCCTCATCTTATGTCAGCGATGCAGATCCTATCGGCAAGGAAATCCGAGTGGTTGAGCATCACTCCATCCATGCGCCTAAGAATTCTGAAATCCAGGGTCCGCTTCAACAGAGGCTTGATACCAGTAATCTCACCTCGCGCTAACGGCGTGCCGAGAAGAAACCGAGCCGAACCGCACCCCATCTAGACACATCCACCACGGTAATGCGGCCGGCCTTGTAGCCCTGTCAGCATGCCTGTGGGCTGCATGGGTGGGCTGCTGACCATTGCATCACCACAAGATAATGCAATAGCTTTGCGTGTGCTGGTCTTCGATAAGCTTGAGGTGCCAGAACCACTGCCAAGATACGATAGTCTATGTATGTTACTTCTCTGCCTGCCGAGAACTCTGTCATGTTGCACGTGCATAACCGAATGGAAATAGAAGAATCATAACCTCTATCCTATAAGTTCGATCTTTTAACCCAAGGGTTGGTTCCGACACAAGTTGCCCAATAAAGTAATATTCATTAGGTGGAGTCTGATGCACATGAATGACTAAGTCCCTTAGCAATCCACTTACCTCATTGACGCTCAATCATCGAACCTCCTGAGTAAAGAGTCGGAAAGCAAATGTTGCATCGCCCCCTTCTCGAGTGCCAGGCTGATATCAAAATCCCCAGTGTCTGCAATGTCCATGAGTTGGACAAGACCGTCCAACTTTGGCATGACTCCCTGCACATATCTGGCCAACTGGCCGGTGCCGCAGAAATCGACTTCGTAGGATTGGGCACGTGCCCAACTGGTAACTAGAACGTGCCGAGTGCCTAAGAATGCCTGCCATAGGCGCTGGGGGCTAACTTCGTGGGCCGCGTCGTAAAGGTAATCCGAGACTGCCTCTGGGGTGAATTGGGACATCATACTTCGGATCGAGCTTGCGATTACGCCGATCGGCGCAGTGGCTGCTGTAGACCCTTTCTGGGCGACGTATCCTAACAAAATAGGAGACCCTACAAAGTGGTCTGGCAACGGTGGTGACAGTCTGTTCCTCAACCCTAACGTAATATCTAGATACACCTGTTCGGTTGCCTCCTGAAGCTCCCTGGCCCGGTTAATTAGAATCCATACATGAGCCAATAGCGCGTCTTGTCGCGAGATTATCTGGTTTCCTGCTGGCAAGGTTTTCTGAGCAGCGGTTTTCATGTTTGAAACTTCTCTAGCACTGAAGCGGATCTGAACGTGTTCCACGACAGCACTCAAGTCCCATGTAGGCCAGGGTGGGTGGGTTGAAGGGCTTAGTGTTTTTCGTAGCAGTTCTTCTGGTGTTGGCTTGGTGGCATTCGAGGACGCTGCCACCCAGGATGGACATCCAGGCGCATCAGTTGCCCACCAGTCGAAGCGGTGCAATGGCAGATTCCTTGCGCTACTGATTCTTTCCCGATTTGGCGCAGCCGCGCCAATAGCCAAGCGGGCATATTCGTCCAGTTGGGCTGGATTAAAGATGGGTTTTTGCCACGCGTCATCTTTGATTTTGCCAGCACCTAAGTGGTCAGCCAGAAAAAGCTGTCGAGAGCGGGCTGCCCAAGAGTGGACAAACTGCAACAGGCACATTGCGTCTGACAGACAGTGGGTGGCCTTCATGCTGACAGCAAACCCACCACACTTAAACGCCGTCAATTGAACTGCCACACCCGGAAGCCCAGCGTACTCGGCAAGATTTGAGAACGCGAGCGTAGTGCCAGCGAGGAAATCGCTTTGCGGGAAGCTAGATGCTACCCATACCCTCGTCGTTGTTGCTCGCTCTTTCAGATCTGGGACGATGCTGACCAACTCCCTGTCGTCCTGCACAACAATCAACTCCACACCAGGGTCATCCACTGTGCCGCAGATGGCCACCGGCCGTCCTAGATGGCGTGGATTTTTGTCGCCTGCCACCATGGCAGCAGTTGCCCACTGTAAGTGACCCGAGTAGTGCGGATAGTCGTCCAGGGTTTGTCTGAGAGCTACTTCGATGCGTTCAAAAACGACAGGGTTATTTGCATCAAGACCCTGGGCCTTGTCAAAGAACCAGATAGCTCCGCAGGAAGCGAAGCGCGCGACGGACGCATCCACAATAGAGAGCTTGGTGCTCGTCATGCTCTCGCGCGGGGTTGCAGGGAAAATCCGCCGAGCTGATTGAACACGGCGCGGCTCTTTTGACATGTTGACGTAGATCCTAAGGACTATGGAAACTGAGATCGATGCGTCGGTGAGAGCTAAGGCTCGACACTAATGGTAGACACTTATATCAGCGATACGGCGATGATCGACCTCTAGCTCTGTCGTGACTCGTGATGATTCACGATGATCAGGGGCAATGACAACGTGACCCTAGCTCCCGTTCGACCGTCTTCCAGCCTAAGATCTTCCCGTTTCGGTAAATTCGCAATGATACCTACCAACCTAGGTAAGGGTAGTTGCCTAATATGAAAGCGGCAAATTCGAAGTGGTCAAGAAAGGTCTGGCCAACGTGCAAGCACAGCGCTTCTCTTTTTCGTTCGTAGTGGCACACAATCTCACTTATAGTGTGATGTTCTGGTAAAAGCTAATAAACCGATCTTCAGGCCTTGCGACCAGAAGATGATAAACCTCTGTTGTTCGGTGGAAGGCGAAAACACCGACATTAATTCCTCCTTCAGTGCTGTTAGAGAAACGGAGGATCAACGGAGCTAGGGATACCAGTCTCACTCGCATCTAGACGACGAATGCATGTACCAATGTTCTAACAAACGTACGTTAAAACGCACATCAGAATCCACCAGCGCCATGTGCTTATGAGGCTCAGGTAGATTGGGCGCTCTGCTCGGCATTCGGCTGGGCACTAATCCACTATAAGTACTTAAGTACCTAGTAGTACTAAGTATGTACATAGTGGCTGCAGTGTTGGCCCCTCATCTCATCTACAACGACCTATACCACAGAGCTAGGTACAACGAAATACGGAGCACCACGACCATTCACTCTACATCCAAGTCCGTGCTGTATTATCACTATAGTCTGTTTCTCCGGTGATGCCACTTGCAGGCTCGGTTCAGTCTAACACTCCTTCACACGATAGGTATTCTTCTTCGTAATAGGTACCTCTTGAGTATGCATAATGGCCGTTTTAGTCTCTGTTCACCAGATCTACTATGTACAGTGCAACACAAATTCATGTACTTAGCAAATTATGCAAGCTCAGAAGCCACTTTACCCCTGGTGGTGGCATTTCTCTAATTACAGTCCTATTCCTTGCTAATCCCCAGGAACCACTCCTTTATCCCTGTGCCTGAGCACTCGCCAAGACGGGAGGGTGCAGTCAGCTGGGTATGGCTAGCGCCATCAAACACGCGGACTGATTAGACTAAGAGCAGATCCTGAGAACCTTGTCGGGTAACCTGCATTCACTGCATTTGACCTTCTTTGCTGAGAATGAACGACAAATTAACAGTTTCATACTGAGGCGCTTAGACACATACGAGAGCTTGTAGGAGCCACTCCCCACCGATTGCTATACCTCACTATATCCTGTGGTATTGCCGTCGTATTTGTCATCCCCGTGTAGCTTTCCCGTCCAAATCGATTTCTTGTTGCACTGTTCAATGCTTTCCATCCATCCTTCCGGCTCCCTTGAGGACTGCCTCGCATTCGAGTCGAAAGAGATAGACCGTGGACCTTGCCTCCGTTGCCTGGTCTATATGTGGCATAGCACGGTGAAAGCTAGAGCACAGAGCAGCCTGCTCTCGGGCGAATGAAAGCCTACTACTCAGTGACAAGAGTGAAGAGTTGGAGACCACTAACGTTAGAAAACATAAAATATCCGACTGCCTACGTCTGTAGGCGCTACATGGCCGAACTCACCACCAACGGGCTTAGATTTGCATTGTGTCAAGAGGCTAATCGTCGTTTCCGTCTTCTAGCCGGTACGAGCCGAATTCCGAGACTTGACCGTTAAAACGAAGCCGAGAGGGAAAACTTTACTTCGATCCCTGCTGCAGAGACTTGTGCGTCGATCCTGGTGCGGCATTGTTCCGTCGAGGTTTCTCGTATGAGATCGGGCACAACTGCACATTGCGGCAGATATGTTGATATGATTAATATTTATCTAATCAATTTCATTACTAGAAAAATTAGAAAGTACCCCGTAAATATACTGCACTGATATATCCTAAACAGGAGATCCCGAGGTAACGCAGCTTGGCACAACCCCCGAACAGTATCACCGAGACGCAAACCAAAATCGGGTTTATCTAGCATTATCCCAGATACTAAACCTACAACAGAGACAGCCCCCTCGAAAGGGCGATTTACTCTTACTATTCTAGCACTACTTACGCACCCGGGCGCCATCTGCAATTTTCCCGAATACATGTCCTATTCCTTGATTTGGCCCTAAGTCCCCGAGAGAGCATCCTTGGACGGGTACGAGTGACTGAACTGTTCTAGAGAAGTATGAAATAGCTTTCCAAAACATCACCTCGGCACAAAGAACTAGCTTCTTGCCTAACGTATTTTGACCCCTGCCCGACTATGTTAGGAACAGGACTCTTCTGTGACCAATCCAATCAAGCCTAACAGCCAGACACTGCCTTCCAACCAGACAAGACTCACTCTTATTTCTGATAGAATTCCCCAAATTACAGAAAATGGAAAATCTTTTTTCATCCTTAGATTTCAGGATTCTGTTAATACCACTTTCATTATGGGCAGCTCTCAGCATCTGCTTTTCGATTCTAATCAAGCGGCCCAAGCAACTTGTGGCTCCAATGTACACAAATGAAGGTAGAGATTTCAGAAGAATGTTGCAAGAAGGATACGAGGCGGCAAGTAGAAAAATAACCAAATAAGCAGGATATCTTGAGGCTAATATTCTACCAGGAGGGGGACAAGATCTTTAGCATACCAACTTCCAATCTGCCAATGTACATTGTCCCAACGAAATTCCTTCAGGAATTTCACAAGTTTCCGGGTAATTCAATGAGTTTCAGACAAGAAATGTACGATAGATTCCTTGGTCGATACACGGCATTTGCGTCAAACGAGGACGCTATGGTGAAATCGATTAAGGTTGATCTCACGAAATCGATTGATTCATTGTTGCCAACCATGATGGAAGAAGCTGATCATGCCATCGCCGAATCTCTTGACTTGCCTGGAGACTCATGGGTGCAGATACCTCTGCATGGAGTATCTACACGCCTCATAGCTTTCCTGTCTGGGCGCACACTGGTTGGGCTTCCGCTTTCGCGATCTTCTGAATGGTGAGTGAAGTGAGCTATTACTCCGTGTTCCGGTTATTTTAATTTTTTTTTACTAGGATTGATGCCGCAATAAACGTTACCTTGAACGCTATGGCGGGTTCTGGAAAGTTGTGGGAATACCCTGCGTGGTCGTGGCCTATTGTTCAGTATTTCCTCCCCGAGACGAAGGCCGTTAGGATGTACTTTGACAAAACAGCCAAGATGTTGGCTCCTCTGCTCAAGGAGAGGAGACAGCGTATGTCTAAGCCTGACTTCAAACCGCCAGCGGACATGACTCAATGGCTCGTGCAACATGCCAAGGGTGATCCGTGGAGTCTCAAGTATCATACCCGCCAGCACATTGTCCTTAACATTGCGGCTATTCATACAACTAGCGGACAGGTAGGGCGTCGCGCCGCTAACTCCCTCAGAATGCTAATCTATTGTATAGCTTTCTAATACCCTCTACGAGCTTGCAAAGAGGCCCGAGTATCTCCGGTCTCTCAGGGAAGAGATCGAGCTTCATGCCGATCAAGGTGCAATCCTAACCAAGCAGAGCCTTTTCCAGATGAAGAAGATGGATAGCTTCCTACGAGAAGTTCAACGAGTGAACGCCCCAGGCCTTGGTAGGTTGCTGCGCTTTAACTTTCGATCGCTCGGGCCTAGCTCACCTCTTGTTAGTTTCCGTCAATCGGAAGGTCCTGGATCCTGTAACACTCTCCGATGGTACGACGCTCCCTGCGAACATCTCGCTTGCTGTGGCTGCCGACGCTGTCGCCCGAGATCCCCGCATTTGGGGCAACCCATCCGAGTTCGACGGCTTCCGATTTGAAAAGCTTCGTATGACTCCGGCAGACGATAACAGATACCAATTTACATCCATCAACGAAGAGAGCCTGGGGTTTGGTGAGTTATTCTCTCTTCTCTTTGTAGCTCTTACTCAGCCAATCGTGCTGATGTGCATGTTTTAGGATATGGGCGCTCCGCTTGCCCAGGCCGGTTCTTCGCCGCCGCCGAGTTGAAGGTTCTTGTATCGAAAATAATCATGCGGTATGATATGAAGCTTTTGGGTGATGATCCGGGACAATTCCACAGATTCTTTGAAATCGTGGGCGGGCAGGATCACACACGCAAGATATCGTTTAAGCGACGTTCCCAGCATCCATAATCATCTATGTGTAGCTCTGTTCTGACTTAATCTATATCTTTGGTTGGCTTGGGAAGTGTCTTGTTGAGCACGGATAGACTAAGATGAATGTTTAGTTCGCGGCATTTGATATTACCTGAGACTTGGCCGAACTTGACGTCTAAATGAAGTTCTGAAAGATAAACGGGGTAAACACATTAGCACTAGAAACTCCCGATGAGATATAGCAACGAAACCATATATTTTAGATTGTGGATACGAATTTCAAAAACTATTTGTGTGTTGTTGCAACCTTCTATATCGTGATGGGTGTGTGTGGCCATGCTACGCGACTTACACTTAGAGAGGGGAACAATTCAATAAGGATCAAAGCCCTGTGTCACAGTTCACACTGCTGGTGGGTCCAGTATTGACTATTGTTATTGCACGAGGAGGGAAGTTCTAGCTATACTATCAGAGTTTGCGTTGGCTCTATATATATTCGGTTCTTTGGTCTGTTCTCCCTTGCCTAATCCTCTTAGGTTTAGTTCCGTGACACCCTGGGTGCATGTCGGAGGAAGTTATGGCACTCGGACATCAAAATAAAGTGCTTCATCTACAACTGAATTATTTATATTATCATAGTAATACTGGCGTTGCTAATCCCTAGTTTCTCAAACCAAAGTTCGGCAGAGGCCTATTATCAGTGAGAATTTGTTGGTTCTGGGTGCTCGTGTACTGGTACTGGCCTAACCACTCTGGTCTTTTGTCAGCCATTGGCCCTTCTATTTCAGTCCATGTGTCACCCAATGTTAAGATGACTCGCCCATTCCATCGGCCAGGCCAATGTTTTTTCACTGCCTCAGGATCCTTGCCATAGCGATCTACTTGCTTGTCCTCCATGCCTACGGCGCTAAAGGCGACGGCGAGGCCGACGTGTTCCGAAGTGGAAACTGGGCTACCTGCAGCCATGATAGGAGCCGCGAGATTCTTCGGCAGAAGTCGAGTAATTGTGGCGGCTGGTGCAACCCCATTGATCGTGGCGCCATGAGTGTAGGGTAGGTTCGGTCTCAGGGACCTAATAAGTCCTAATACCCCGGCTTTGGTGGCTGAATACACGGGTAGGCTCTGCTCTGGCGAATACCCGGTTGCGGAAGTGGTTAGGACAATACTGCCACCATTTCCATGCTTCTCAAACGCTGAGAGCGCCAAATGCACAAAGTTGATAACGGCCTTCAAGTTCACATCGATACACCGATACTTTGGTTCGGGGGCTTCAGGGTATGCGATATTAGTAAAGAAATCAAAGTCTTCGCTAATGCCGGCGTTTGCAATGGCTATATCGACCTTGCCGATATCTTTGAATGCGGTGGCGAGTTGATCCCAATTCGAAACGTCGACAATGCGGGAGCGCCAGCTCAGTGGGCTCGGCCCATCCTCGGGGTGTGGTGCCGAGATGTCTAGAGCATGGACGATTGCGTTACGGGATGCAAGGATGCGGCCAGCAGCGAGACCAATACCAGAACATCCACCTGTTTATTCACTTTCAGACGCCTGTGACCCAATTTCTCTCAACCAAACCTGGGCATAATCTCGGGAGTTTAAATAGGATTCACACTAACCAGTAATGATGACGACTTTGCCAGAGAGGTCTGGGATATCACTTTCCTTGAGATACAGCGAAGTCATGATTGGCTAGTGAGTTAGAACAGTGGTGAGGGGGTTCCGGGTGGGGGGTTTGGTTGGGTACCTAGCTCTCGGGGGGATGGTGGGCTCGCCCTCAGCAGTGCTTTTATATCCGCTACAAGCCACTACCTAATGGAAGATTACAGTGTGTGAGATCACACAGAGAAAGCAGCCTACATTGTGTAATTAGGCCCGCAAGGGTAATTTAGGACTGTTATGCAATAAAAAAGAATTTATAACGTACGCATGCACGGTCGCCAGCAATACAAAAGCCATTCCTACCGTATTTTAGAGTCCCGCCTTATACGAAACTAAAAGTTTCCCTTTTTATCATAGAGGTAGTATAGGTGGTACTTCCACTACACTTGTCTGCTTCCAGACTCCGAAACTCGGTTAGATCGACCTCTCGGGACCTCCGTGAACAAATACATTAAAAGTAATACCAGCATGTAAGAGTGTTTGCGACTCTTTCACCCCCCCACAAGCGAAGTAAAGCTTTGCCCAAAAGAACCATAGTGGCTGGTTTCCTTTCTCAGAATTTGCAGGCGACCAACTAAGTGCAGACCAATTTTCCATTTTAGGTAATAAATGGAATTTACTATTTAGGCAATTATGCATTTTGGTCAAGACCTAGACAAACTCTAACCTCCATCAAATATTTCCTTGTATAGAAGATAATTAACACGGTTTCTTCATCTACCATTACGGTATCTACATGCTGAATTTTCTCCACTCCTCGAGTTGCCCCCCGACTCATTATGAATAATGTGAGTGAACATGGTCATCGTTATCATTGCTTTGCTATTCGAATAGATGGTTTTAAAGGACATAGAGTAGTGGTACTGATGCAATTTTGTTCAATTCCTTCAACATAGAGACAGTAGTTGTATCTTGCTAGCCCCCCCACGTATTAGTCTTACATAGCACCAATAGGGGGGTTTTGACAGCCACAAGAAAGAAATCAAGGCCTGTTGTCACTATTAACAGCAGAATGTGAAGGATCTATGGGGAAAGATGAGTGACTAAATATAGCGCGAATTCCGTTGTGATAGGTATATATGGAAACTAGCCGTAACTAGCAAAATCGCTGATCGACAGCCTACGATTTGCGTTTCCTGAACAACACGGTTGCTTCATGATCCGGCAAATTCTGGGTTTCAAAAAGCATACTCTTGGGCCGAGTTTGGCCTTCGGAGAACTTCATATCATAGTTTAACAGCAAGTAGCCCATGATTGCTTTGATCTCATTCGACGCGAAGAAACGCCCAGGACAGGCATGTCTACCGTAGCCAAAAGCCATGCTATCGTGATTGCTTGCTGCATAAACTTGTCGACCAGCATTTTCGGCCCCCTTTATCCGCTCTTTCTCAAATCGGAACCCGTCGAAAGTCTTAGGGTTTGCGTAGATATCTGGATCCATAGTGATAGCCTGAGTAGGAACCCCGATTGTGGTGTTGGCAGGAATGACGAAGCCGTCCTTGAGTCTGTAGTCGGCGGTGACGACACGCTCAAAGGTAATAAGAAGTAGCGGGTTGAAACGTTGACTCTCTTTCATAATGCTGTCCATCTTAGTGAGCTTGTGAAACCCGTTTTTGTCAATACCGCCATCGGGCTGCATGACACCCTCTAACTCTTTTCGCAGGGGCTCAATATACTCCGGCATTGCGCAGAGATCGAAGACCAGTTGAGCAGGAGCGGCTGCGCTCGTGTGGATGGCCGCAAAGCTAACTTTGAGCAGGATTCCCGCGATGAATGCTTTGTCCTGTTCACCGCCTTGGGCCTGCTCGGACATCCAGGAAAGTAGATCCAGTGCCTTCTCGCCAGCTCGCTCGCGTGCTTCCAGGAGAGGAATGGCAGCTCGTTCGGCGGAACGGTAGTGCTCGGAAATCTGACGTAAAGTGGGGATTGTGTATTGCATGATCGGGCGGAGAATGTGAGGATACTGCTTGATCGCCTGGGCGCCTGTGAATCCATCTAGTGCGAATGCAATAGACGCCTTAATCCATTCCTTATTCTCACTCAGAGTTGTGCCTCCGAACATACGTGAAGATACGCGTGCAACAATTTGCGTAAGTCGGTCAACGACAGGCACAGGAGTCCAGTCATCGCAATCTGGGAAGTCCTCTTCAAACGCGTTGCGAATTTCTTCCTGAACACCAGGCATGACGTCGGCTGTTCAAAATCAGCGCATGTTCTTGGGTTCAAACTTGAATCAGACTGTTTACCCAGATGGTGGTTCAGCTGAGCCTTTACTACCCGGGGATGAAGTGTAGAGCGGCTACCCATCGTTGTGTATTTCCCCTCAAACATTTCTTGGAACGTCGCAACAAAGTCCACCTTGTCGATGGGAGCAGTCTTCAGCTCCTCGACATACTTGGGCGGAATCATCAGCCGTTCGCCAAGTACGCTAGGCACATAGAACATAGACCCTTTGTTCTATCTTGACATTAGTATTCGAGCTTGTGTTGTCTAACATAGGCTTCTGACCTTCTCGTATCCCTCGGAAAGCATAGCCATGCCATCATGAACGAATCGTATGCGATTTTTCTTGATAGATGCCTTATCAGAACCTCCTACAATAGGAATACCAAGAGCGAGACGTTGTCGCTTTCCAAAAGCTACGACAGATACAATACCAATGGCGATGGTGACTAAACCCAATATGGCAGCGACATGGATAGACGAAAGATTCTGAACCTGAGGTAACAAAGGTGGGAAGATAATCCTATCGAGCTCGGAAGGAGAACTCATAATGGCTGTTTACTTAAGAAAACTAAGCTAGCTAGCTTTCTTCAGTTCCTTAAGCTTTTGAGTGTGAGAAACAACGACGCATGCATGATCTGGGACTGTGAGAGTTGTGATTTAGCAGAAGACTTGTTACTGTTATGCGCTAACTACAGCTGACCTTTACGGTAATTTTCAATTGCTGCTGCAGGACATTATACAATAATCGAGTCCTAAATTGGTAGTTAAGAGCTCGACGCGTTGGAGACAGGAACGCCAAGAACCTCGCTATCTCGGTGGCACTGTTTAAGCACTTTGAAAATTCCCGAAAACGGAGACCCCGAGGCGCGATCATCTCCAACCTCCAGCCCAGACAAGTTGACCACAGGTAATGATAGAAGCGCAACTTTCTACTATTCGCGCCCTGAGTGTATCACATTCACCCGCGGCATCTTTCTAGTCATTGCGTCCAACAATGTCTGAACAGCTCCTTGAGAACAATGCCTCACCGGTGGTATTGAAGGCATTAAAGGAACACCCATACGCCGTTCTCGGAGCTATCTTGATAGCTTGGCTGGCAAGAAACTGGTACACTCATGTATCGCACCCTCTGTATCGATTTCCTGGGCCTTTCTGGGCCTCATTCAGCAATGTTCTGCATTCGTGGACGTTCATGGGCGGTCGGCAGCCATACGACATTTTAGTTCTACATGAAAAATACGGCCCCGTGGTTCGTACCTCACCGAACGAACTTTCGTTCAATACGGCGCAATCGTGGCGTGACATCTACGGCTTTAGGCCGAACCACAAGACCTTTGTGAAGAGTCCCTTCTATGACGGCGGTAGCTTTGCCGACGCCGCACACTCAATCGTGAGCGAGCGCGATCCAGCACATCACGGTGTAATGAGGAAATACTTGAGCCATGCGTTTTCCGACAGAAGTCTCAAGGAACAGGAGGGCCTAGTTACTGAAATGGTAGATTTGTTTATGGACCAGATCGGCAAATTTGGGCCTGAACCCGGAGGGGTCGATATTGTCATGTGGTTCAACCTGTTGACCCTAGACATCATTGGCTCTCTTGCATTCGGCGAACCCTTCGGAGGGCTGCAGTCTGCTAAATATCACCCTTGGATCCAGCTTGTCCTTGGCGCCATGAGCCAAGGTGCATTGGCGGATTGTATGAGCCGGTTCCCACTCATCGGCAAAGTGTTCCAATGGCTCATGCCTGGAACAATTGAAAGGCTGATTGCTGATACCCGAAAACACGAAGCACACACGATAGGCTTAGTGGAGAAGTAAGTATCGTTCGAAGCTGCATATACGACAACGTTCTGATCGTCGATGGCAGGAGACTTAACAATTTGAGTGATCGACCAGACTTCTTAACTCGAATGCTTGAAAGCCGCGAAAAGGACAGCATATCTGACATTCAGATTGCTGCCCATGCCTCCGATTTTGTGTGAGTAGTTGACTTAAAGCTTGAATTCATCATGCTGAATATGTATAATAAGGACCGCCGGGAGTGAAACGACGGCAACCGTCTTGTCTACTATCACATATCATCTTCTTCGATTCCCGGACGTGTACCACAAACTCAAAGAAGAGATTCGTTCGGAGTTCCAAAGCTACGACCAAATTAATGCTAAGAGCACTCTACATCTTAAATACCTCAACGCAGTGATATACGAAGGAATGCGAATATACTCACCATTGCCGTTCGCGTTGCCCCGAGTTGTGCCGGAGGGAGGTGACACCGTAGATGGACATTTCATTCCTGGAGGGGTGAGTTCCGTGGTTTGCTTTATGTAAAACCAGACGTCACTGACAGCATAGGTTATTGTGTCGACTGCTACTCTTGGATCGAGCAACTGCACCGCAAATTTTGACAGGCCATTCGATTTCATTCCTGAGAGATGGATGGGAGAGAACTCCCAGGATAGTCTTGATGCCTCGCAGCCCTTCTCGCTTGGCCCGCGCGGTTGCCTGGGCCGTAATCTAGCTTGGATGGAAATGAACACGACCCTAGCAAAGCTTCACTTCAAGTATGATATTGAACTACTGAGTAAGAACCTTGACTGGCATAGGGACTCGCGAATGCATACCTTGTGGCATAAACCCTCTATGTATGTTCAGGTAACCAAGAGGGGAAATGCATGAGCTACATAGTGTAGTTTGGATGTGGGAACGAGATAATTATTGGCGGTCAGGAGGTCAGGAGGTCTGGATTTGTATGCTTTTGAGTAGATGTCTTACGGAATCCGCCGCGAACATTGGGGCGTTGTGCTAAAACCCGCGCGGGAATACAAATTGTTACAATGCATGAGAATTTGTAGAAGAAGACTAGCTAGACCACCATTGCTCTTTGTAGCGAGGCAAAATGCGTTCGTCTGAGTATTTTGTTCTTACTTTCAACTAAGCTTGCATAATACTTAGACTGCCCAGCTCCCAGGAACACCCGAACACTCCGGCGGGAGTCTTGTCGTAGAAAAACACGACAAAATATGAATTGATGCCATTGCGATTCTGTCTCGGAGAAATGGAGTTGATATATCGTTATTACCCAAGGGGCCATAACGGCGTCGTTTTGCTCCATCACAGCTTTAAAGGGAAAGACCGCCAAGGAGCTGCTGGGCGCCCAGCCTAGACCCTGTCCCTAAGCTTATAAGACCTAATCTCTATTAGACTAGAACCCGCCCAGATCAGATTTAGCTTGTCCACCGTCTTTACCGTAAATTCCCTAGTGCACCACTAAGTTGGATCTGGGGTTTCTATAACTAGGTAAGGGTATAATAGGCTATTCTTGTTAAAAGGTTGCCTTGGCAGAGGGGCCTAGTAGTAGCACCACCATCTAACCGTTTCTATTCAAATGGCAAACTTATACATGGTTGGGTAGTGCTGGTTGGTATGATATGTTGTATTGAGAACGCAATCAAATCATATATGATCTAGATACTAAGTATCAAGACCACCAAAAATAACACGAGAACCAAGAGGTTTCCGTCGTAGCTATACCCTAATCGTAGTAGCACACCGTCCTTAGGAGCTAGCATTGACCCCGATGTACCTGAGAGTGCTAGCGCTCCATAATTCATTGCCACTCATCTGATACTCCAACCCTTTGATGTAACTCATAATGGCATCCTTCCTGTCTGGAGTTAAGCTCTCGTTGTTGCCAATTTCATTGGCGAGCTTGAGGTGTGTCAACTCCCATTCTCGAGCCATGGAGAATAGAACACGCTTCGAGGCTTCGATCGTCAAGTTCGCCTCCTCAGCCAAGACCTGGACAGATGAGCAGAGGACGGACCCCTCTTCATGTCCTGTGTAAGACTGGGCAAATTCCTTCTCCCAACTGAAGATATCGTTAATGATAGAGATGTGCTTGGAACAATTCTCGTCAACTGGCTTGACGAGCCGTAGCTCCTCCGGTGTGAGTTCTAGATTCATCGAGAACCTCATGAGAGCTGACAGGAGAGCTTTGCCAACGTCGCGCTCTCGGTATATCAGGTAGGAGCCAAAGCCCTTGATGTTCTTGCGCTGCCGGTCGGTTTGAGCTCGCATGAAGACAAACGTGGGTTCCAGGATCTCGTTGGCCAGGTCGTGATTCAAGGCCCTCATGCCCTCCCAGAGGTCCCACATAATAGTCTCGGCTGGGGCGTCTCTGTTGGGCTTCTTTTCACCGCGCATGATAGGCATCAAAGCATTGTTGTAAGCTTCGCCATCCTCAAAAGACATGTCTTCAAGAAGGTCTGGGCCAGGGTGGTCAGTTTGCATACGATAAAGACTAACCACCCGCGAATGTTACTCACCATCAATCAAGAAAAGGACAGTCAGTAGCTTGCAAGCGGATACGATTCGGTCGTCCTTAGCCATAGGGTAGTACATGCAAGTTACTCTTGAGAAACCCGCATGAACGAACTTCTTGCGTTCTTTCTCTGAGGCGAAGTTCCAACAATTAAGAAAGTATTGATCAACTTCGTGGATGATCTGGTCCATGTTGTGGTACCACGATGGCTTGAGGTAGGGTTCATGTATACCTGGGACCTGAATTGAGATGCCAGGGATGCCTCGGGAAGTTGGCGGACTCCCTGGCATTGCCATGGAGAGTTCCTTGACGAACGTGCTCGCCTCAACCTCCTTCATATCCGGAGCCCTCACTATCGTGGGTCCATAGTTAGGCATGACGGTAGCCATTTTTTAATAACTGTTAGTAATTGCTAATAGATTCAGCGAATGTTTATTTGATTGTGATCGTATGTTGCATTCATTGTTCCTCCTAAACGTTACGAGCCAAAGTCTTATAGTCCAGTGAGAGCTGTCTTCACACCCTCAACCCCCGCCACTGACTCGCTGATTTCTCTTACAAGAGTAATTTTAAGGAATTATCTTGATACAAGCCCCCGTTTGAGTAATTCACGAGCTTTCCGTCGTAAAACGACAAGTTTCTAGAGATAATCGAATCAGGTAAAAGTAACCATGAGGGCCTACGTAGAATTCCCTAAAGGAGTAATAACTTGCAGCCGGTGTTATTTTGCTGAGCTAATCTAAGATATTACCCACAGCTTATATATGTTGGGATTATCTTCCCACCTGGGCTATCCTGTTGGCACCCCCGGCCAGGTCGCAGCCAAATGAATTAACGTAAATAGCTAGGAATGAACAGCGGACTCTCGGCAAGGCACAGTAGTAACGACAAGACAGCCTTAGGCCCTTCGCTTTACGTGTGCACTGCTACATTCATGATGCGGTTGCTAGACTCACGTAACTGGTGATACTAATCCTTAGCGGTATAGCTGCTCTCCCACGTCCCTCGCTAACGCTCCTCATATATTTTACCACTAACGGAGCCCATTATTAGCGATAGCATGAATGCTCACTATTGCACACCACGGAATTTCAATGTTTTGATACCAAATTTGGCCTTGCGTTAATCAAACTTGCGACGATGTTAAGACGATCCTAAGTGTCTGGATGCCTGATCTGGATTTCAAGACTTTGGGAAGTGTGTTGAAGCAGCTGTGAGAACAAGCGCAGATATTCTACGACACGATGACATTGTTATCCGGTTGAGCGGGCATAATTATAGCTTGGAAAACAGGCCCTCAGCCCGAACCCGTCGCGACCAGTGCTAATGCAGTAGTCCGGCTGCATTGTAAATAGCGTAGCATAATGACCTCGTACGATGCGCAGTGATGCCTAGGGCTACCCACCTTAGAGATACGCGATTAGGCGTATCCAGCTTCCTCGTTTCTACACACGCCATGAGGATGGTTGGTGTCATCAAAGCACTACAACTTAATCAAGCGTACAGTAACTTGCCATCTCATATAACTACCATGGCCGCATGCAGTGAGAGGCAGTAGTATAGATGGCACTGCCCGGGTGCGCACCCGCTTGTTGGGCTTGCGACTGGCATGAATTTGGAGGTTAAACTCATGCCTCAATATCCTTCAGCGGGCGGGTATGTCGGTCAGCGAGCCCGATTCGCCGTTTGTTTGAAGTGACATGTTATTTTGGGTAATTAGCTGCAGAGCGTAGATATAATGCGACAGTGGGATATAGAATCACGTACTTATTGACGGATTTAGTATCTATTTTTGTTTCTATTTTTCTAGGGAAATTCAAATCTACGGCACACTTCAGTGCACATGCAAGATCATAGCACTCGTATTAGAGGAGCGTATGCAATAGCAGGCTCACAAGCGCCTCATAGGTAGGGCAGTTAGCTTGTTCTAAGGGGTGATAACGCTGCGTTAGCTGGCCTAAGACCGCCTATACTAAAAAAAAACAAGAAACAACAAAACAGCCTTTTTCTCCTCCCTGCTAACCAAATCTGACCAAAGAGGGCAGTGGGTGGGCGAAATAAAATTGTTTGTAATGCGATTATGCTACGAAGGTACGTTATAGAATAGTCATTTGTGGGTGTGAGCCTGGAGGCCTGTAAAACCACTTATCCGCCTTCGATCCCGCTATGCCCGAATGATGGCATTGCATTGATGGCTATCTACCATATGAGAGTCTAGAGAAATTGCCCCATTAGGTGATTATTGCATGCATCAGATTTCCGCATTGAGTAGACCGAGCCCATCAGATTTGGGAACAAAGTTCAGCGTCGCTAGACTTACCCCGCATCCTGTCTGTTGAACCCGATTTTTCATGATGTCCAAGGTGACTACTATAGCCGCTTGACTTGTGCACCATGAATATCGTCACTCAGCAATTTGACCACATTAGAAATGGACAACAAAATTCTCTCACCTAGCTTCGGCTCGAATGTCTTAGTGCGATTCGGGGATCTATGGACAATTGGGATGCTTGCCAGAATTTTGGCCATATTGGTCTGTATTCTAAGTCGCAGAATGGTGACAAAGCACCTCTAACTGTTCGGTCACAGAGCATTGTCTACGTTGTATTACACATTGCCTATAACCTGTGGCTACATCCACTTAGCAAATTTCCCGGTCCGTTGCTCGGGCGTTCTACATTGGTAAGCGATTCGCGATCCTCTTTCATAAATAGTAGAATAGGATGAGGGGGGTTAACTAGAAAAAAGCTTTGGCGTTTCTACAACGTCCTTGGTGGTCGCTGGCATCGTCGTATCGACGAGTTGCACAGAAAATACGGTGCTGTTGTTCGCGTGTCACCAAACGAGCTCTCTTTCGCTAGCATCGAGTCTTGGAAGGATATCTATGGACATCCCACTAGCGGCCGTAAAACCTGTATCAAAAGCGAGTTCTATGAGGTTTTCGGCGGCGGCTTCAACTCGTCCTGCATCGGAAGCGAACGAAATCCCAAAGAGCACGGACGTATGCGCAAAGCATTATCTAACGCGTTTAGCACCAAATCTCTACTTGAGCAGGAGACAGTTGTAAACGAGAATGTCGATGCCTTTATCCAGCGTTTAGGGGCGGATGGGGGTCCGGAAACTAAAGGACTGAACATGACAATATGGTTCGAGATGATAGCATTTGACATCCTTGGAGAGATGTCTTTCGGCGAGAGTTTTGGGAGTGTTGCTCAAGGTTACCCTAACACTTGGCCAGTTCGTCGAGCTGAGTGGCTGATCTTGATGTAGGACACCCACACTTCTGGTCGCAAATGTTCACGGAACATCTTTTTGCTATCACCGTCGTCGACATGCTTCGCAGATACCGCTTCTTTATGACGTTGGGGAAACTCCTTTTACCCCTGACCATGTCTTTGCGCGAGAAACATACGCAACTTAGTCGTGATAAAGTAGCCCGGTAAGTTGATATACGCTATTCGAGAAGAAATCAGATTGCTGACACCTCCAAAGGCGACTACAGGCAACTAGCTCTCGAGCGGACTTCATGTCATTACTGATCGGCAAGGTCAGGGCTGGGGAAATGGAAATGGAGGAATTAACGGCACATGCGTCTACTCTCACGTAAGCCTGCTAACACTGATGTCCTGAATGTTTCAAATAGCGATAGTCGCTGATTCACCATGTAGTGTCGCCGGAGGAGAAACTGTGGCAACATTTCTAGCTTCGGCCACGTACTACCTGCTAAACACCCCAGGTGCCCTAACTCGGTTGCAAACCGAAATACGCACAGCTTTTGGGTCATACAGTGAGATCAATGCCACCCGGGCTCAACAGCTTCCTTATCTCCAGGCCGTCGTCGCCGAGGGCCTGCGAATGCATCCACCGGGGAGCCGAGGGTTCCCACGAGTTTCTCCCGGCACTCAAATCTCAGGATATTATGTTCCAGCTGGTGTCGAGGTATATACTAGTGGTTGGACCATGACACATGATGAGAGATACTTCCATGATCCGTTTACTTTCAAACCAGAAAGGTGGATTGACCCTAAATGCGGGGACATTAAGGAGGCAAGCCAACCTTTTTCGCTAGGGCCAAGAGGCTGTATAGGCAAGAAGTAAGTTTCTTAACACGATCAAATCATAAAGCTATACTTACAAACATGCAGCTTTGCGTATTTGGAGTTGAACCTGATCTTGGCTAAAATGCTCTGGGCTTATGACATGGAGTTGGTGAATAAGGACTTGGACTGGGAGGCGAGAAGCCATGAGCATGTCATGTGGTCTAAGCCAGACATGTTTGTGACCTTCCATCCTGTCCAACGCAGCGTATAATTAAATATTGAGAAGTGACGTCTCGCGGAGAATTGTACGATTGATCGTATGGAGGAATTGAACCTGTGTGCACTCCAGTAACGATCAGATGAAGTATCTATTAGATGATCTGTCTAACTAAAGGAAAGGGAAAAAGAGGTGTGAGGCATGCCCACAGGTGTTCTTATAGATCACCTGTACTATAGTTTACCTGAGCTATAATATAGACCCACATATCCGTGACACGACTCCTTTGAAATCTGTGCCATATGATGATAATAACAGCCACGTTATCATAGACTCACGTAGTATTGTATGTATATCTTGGCTTCCATACATTAGTTATATCTTTCGAAACAGTACTCCCACCTGGTAAAATATTCCCCAAGTCGTCGTAAATGCAATTCATGGTTATCAGAGTAATATTAATTCACTCAAAAGCGAGCGCGGAGTATTATTTAATTACATAATGGCAACTCTCACTCAAAAGTCTCGGGGTTAACTATCTCTGACGCTATTGAGGCACATGACGTGTGATGAATGTACTATGAGAGCCTATACCATTTCAATTTGCGAACACAATAGCTTTTCTACCCAGAACTCGAAGCGAACATCTCGTGCTCTAATTAACCAACACCCTAATACCCTTCGTGTCGAGCTTGGGCAAGGGAACAAAACAATCGTGAAGAATCTCAACGTCGTCTAACTCAGTTTCATGCAGGCTCAAACGCGAGCCCAGGCGGCGTAGCAGCAGCCCTGTAACCATGAAAAGTTCGGCATACGCAAGACTAAGGCAGAAGTTAGCAAGCCACAAGCTCGTAAAAAAACGGTGTAAATCATCGCCAATACTCACTTAATGCCGATACATTGCCTACTGCCTCGAGAGAATGACAAGATATATTTTTCTTTACTTCTGTCACGATTCCCTTCACAATCAAGCCAACGAGTTGGGTCAAACTCCTTCGAACGGGGGAAGATATTCTCGTTATGATGAACCAGCACTGAGGTCATGCCTACTGGTGTACCCTTCGGAATAATAAACTCGCTCTTTGAAGCAGAAAACTCATTAGGCGGTCGATAAACCATTGGCCCATCTGGCGATACTCGCTGAAGACGAGTACTGACTCCGTAGGATAGCCTTAATCCTTCGCTGATACAGGCACTGTGCACAACTATTAGTAGAGGTTTTAAAGGGCTTGAGTAGGGTGAACTTATCAAATATGGAAGTCTTTCTAAGTCACTACAAGTTGGGCGAAACTGAGGATCTGGGATAGCAATTTCTAATTCCGTGATAAGATTTTGATAGATCGATCTGTTCTGTAAAATATAGAATAATATTACAGACAGAGCTGAACGAAGTTTAGTTTCTCGGATCCGGCAGAACGGGTAATCAGGTTTCAAACGTACTCCAAGCCGTAGTTTCAGTACCGGCGCCAATTATGATCTGCCCTTCTTGCCAAAGACGAGCTGCAGTTTTCTCATTCTCCGGGAGGTCACTCTCTAGGAGTTCATGAAATATTGTGGCGTGCAAGTTCTGTTCCTTTGCTAAGGCTTTCCCAATATTCTTTTGAGCCTGAGTCTCCCGAATTTGGGCTTTGACATCCTATTAAAGTTGTCAACGCCAACATAAGAGCTACTGCGCGAAGCGACACTAACACGCTGAAAGTGCAGGTATACCCCCATTTGGGGATTTAGAGCGGTAACCCAAGAACTCGTGTAGCGTTAGTTTTAGACTCGCTTAATACCCGGGAAAACTCACTCTGGAAGTGATTGCATCAAGGGGAAAATAAATCTAAATTGTTTGATATATGGCCCAAGATCTGTCCCAGCAACTATTGGGCTGTGGAAATTTGTTTCGAACGACGAGTCTTCTAGAAAGTCGTAACACTTGGCAAACGCGTATGTCGTCACTACATCTGTCGTAAAGCAGCTAAAGGCCATGTTGAGCTGTATAGGCTTACGGCTTCCAGCGTGTACCAAAAGCTGACGGCAAAGCTTATCGATCTTTTCATGAATAGTAGGCTCCAATTTTGTCACAGACGCCTTGGAGAAGAACCTATTCATAGCACCGCGTCTCAGGCGGTGCATATTGTGATGCACAGTTCCAAAGACGCTCTAGTATCCCATACTACGTGAGTCGCTCATATTCGAGATAGGCAGCAGCCGGGTTTCATACCTGGGGAATACTGTTTCTCCGCTAGTCAAGAGCTGTGCTTTGTTTTGGAATGTATCTGTATGGTAAAGGAACTTACCCGAACTGACTAGCGAAGTATTCGTATTTATCGCGACGCACCGAACCCCCGGCATATAGAGTGTCGATGAAACTAGGGTCATTGCAGTGCAACTCCTCGGGCGATATTCGTACAATTGGGCCATATTTATCATGCATTTCCTGTATCTTGAATGTGTACTGACCACGCTTGATGCCATCGTAGTAGAATTCGTACCAAACGGTAGCAGCGGCGAGTTTTGGCCCCGGATAATCCGCAAGAGGGTGGAAGTACAGGCGATAGATCACTAAACCAGTCAAGTATAAAATGCCAGCGGCGGCAGCCGCGACGACAAATGCGATTGCAGATAACATGGCGATCGGAGTATGCACGTCATCTACAATTACCAGCAGGATGTGCTAGGGATAATGAAGACTTTCCCTCCTTTTTCTCTTTTTCCTTAGAAAGGAGCGAGCAGCTTTGCGGAAAGGGGTAATACCGAGTCTCTCTGTACAAACAGGTGATTGGGCATTACCAGCCGAAATCAGGGCTGCTACAGCGCTGATGATTATGCCCCGCGTTTTTGGCCATTCTGAGTAATACTTTCACAATACGAGCAAGTCTGCACCTTCGTGGTAAATTCCCTCAATGATTCCCTTCAAGGGAGGACTCCAGCTGAGCCGTATGCCTACCCCGAATATTATCGACCGCGTGATATTGTTATAGAGCCCTTTTTTTGTCCCCGACCACATTGTTTACAATAGCAGAAAGTCGTCCCGATTGCGAAACAAATGAGGTATGTGCCCAGAGTATGCACCTGAGCGGAGTCCGATGCAATGAAGAATTACCCAATCAGGCAATTTTGCGACAAACTGTTTTGTGCATAGGTACACGCATTTGCTGTTTTTTCCAAGTCTCTTACACAAACATTTCCCACATAGTAGATCAAGTGCATCGAAACAAAAATAAACATCGAACAGCCATCATTATAGAGTATCGCCTTCCTTCCGTTTAGTATATATGCATGGATTTTTTAGTTCTAGGCTTTAGCGTTATGTTTTCGGACAAAATAAATTTGGTCTTAACTAAACTAAGCGGCAACCCGTTTTCCGCTAATTTAACGCCATTGTCTGCTAAAATAAGGGCGGGTAAACTATAATCCGTGTGATTTAGCTCCTTTTATAAAGTAGTTAGGTAATATTTAAATAAAGACTATAGGTGTTAAAGAGGTGTAACTTACTAATAGGGTACTATACATAAAATCTCCACTAGGGCCTACAGCTACACCTCTCTATCTCGTTTACATCTTCGTTATTTAGATAGCTGGCATGTCTTAGCCCTCGCTGCGAGCATAATACACACCACCATGCTATGTTATTAATACTCTATCTAAGCAAATGGCCTATTTCATCACAAATACACTAGAATCCTTAGTTTCATTGGTTTGCTCTAGCAACGCCACCTTCCCTCACAGGCAACAATGTTTAATTGCTAGGTTTTTATATCATGAGTGGTGCAACAGCGTGAGGTTAGGTGGTTAGGCTAGGGCTCGAACTGATTACCTCTGTGGGAGGTTTGTGCGTGTGCGGGACCATTGTGGCCCACTGCCTTACGTAGGGCCCGTGCGCAGCGCTACCTCTCACTCAAATAACCTTTGTGTTATACGTGCGACCTACCGTGCAAACAATCTTTGCGGAAAGTACGTATATAGATAGGGCTCGAGATCGTAGCCCTCGCGCATATTGTATTTTAATCATTAAGTACATAGGTAGTTTATTTTTACCACAATATAGGGATATTGGTGTTTGAACCACTTAACCTTTATTACAATCCGTAACAAGTCGGACAATAGTGCTTTAACTATTAGTATCACTGTCTCAGTAGGGGATTTAGTATTGACAACTTGTTGCCCGCATAAGATTGTGTTAATTAAACGAGCTGGAGGAAAGGTGTCCCGACACCACCTTAGCCGACGATAGTGGAGGCTCTCCTTGATGGGAGAAAAGTACGTACTCGGTTTGAGGGAAGGATGATAAGATACATGGGGATAGAGCGTGGTGTACCTCAAGGCTTCCCTCTGATGGCTAGAGTGTGTCCTAGAGCCTCTGAACATAGGTTGAGGCTTCGGATTATAGGATGCTCGATTCTATTACCTACGGGACCCAGGCGAGTCTGCCTGCCAGTGGGTACTACCTTGTCATGAGGTTTGGTCCCAGAGTGAATAGAAGCTCGGCCACAGCGTAGAAGCAGTGTAGTAGTATAGGGCTTAATAGATAGATCAATTAATTCCTGAACCCTCGAAGGTCCTAAGGGGCCGAGGGCCCCTTTATATAGACCTAGATCCACTATATAACCACCCCTAGGGGTTAGTGGTTATTTAGCCCCTGACATACCTATATCCCTCTCCTTTCGGGTTTGAATCTTAATTTTAGATCCCATTCGTCGCGAATGATATCCTGCCAATATTCACCGTATTCAGCTTCCCAGATGGCAGCAATGTCTCTGCATACTTCGTCGCTCGCATCGCTCCACTCTGATGCACAAGTTTCGGCTTCGTGTCTTGAGAGCGCTGTGATGTCAAAGCGGTGCCCTGCCCATACCCCTCTGGATATGTTGGTCGCATTCTCCATATTGACAGGCGGGTACGTTGACCAGCAAATGCGCGACGCGACAACCTCGCCGAAGCCCAAAACGTCAATGCTAGGGCCGTGGATATATTCTGGCGACAGGGCAATAGCGTCTGCACGAACGATCTGCTTCGTCGTCAAGTTTCGGAGAATCCATTTTTGGTTTGGCGGAAAGTAGGTATCATCTTCCACCGTTGTCAGTCGCGCGCGTATTTGCCTAAATGCAGGATCTTCGCGTATTCCCAGTTTACCACAAGTCTCAAGTAGTTCCAATGCTGGGCCGCGAACCGAGTAGTAGTCTTTTTCTATCGTAGAGACGTTGGGAAAAGCGAAATGTTCAAGAGTGAATCGGACGCCCATATGCACTTCCCCGTCGGGATTTTCCCAGTCGTTAGGTATGTCCGTTGTCCGGTGGCGTAAGGCCTCAAGTTCCTCAGCGGAAAATAGACCCGGGGGGTAATCATTAGGCTGTACTTCATCGCCTACACAGACTATGTTCTTGCCCGCCCATCGCCCGAAAGTCGAGGTATAGTAAGTCTCCACGTAAAATTGCGCGATAGACCAGAAGTACTGGTTTGCGAGGCCGAACGAAACGACGTCTTCCACGTTGTCAATCAAAGAAAATATAAGCCAATGCAATTCGCTAGGAAGGCTGAAAAGGGTAACCACTGTGTCTGATCTTCCTTCTCCAGTGCAGCCTTCAGTTTTAACTCTCTTCTGGGCTCGCGAGGACTCGACTTGCACTTCCTCATCGCTGCTTCGCTTCCTTCCTCCCTCGTCGGTGCAGGTAGTTTTGGCCGACTTGGTGGATAACTTTGTGACGGTATAGCGGGCGCGCTGGGGTTGCACCGGCCGAAAAGAGTAGCGCGGTCGGACCGGGACGGCCAGAAGGCGCACAAGATTTCTTGCTTCAGCTGCAAACAGTATACAGCCTATAAGACCCGAGTCAAACACGGGCGCGGCCAGTTTATCTCTCGGGGCCACGGGCTGGAATCGCTGCCAGTACATCTCAAATTTCTTGGTGTTGTTGCAGATTGACGAAGAAATGGCGGTCTGGGTAGGGGATTGTAATGGCGGAGTGGCGATAAAATTAAATAATGGCGAAGAAGTGGTAGATGTAGAGAGTTGCTGGAACCTTTAGGGTTGGGCCGAGTGTATAAGACGAGTCCTCGTCTGCCATTCGTTTTAAAACAAGAGGCGTAAGATTATTTGGGGCAAGTGGACGGTCCAAACACTGATAGCTTCTATCGTGGGATCAGGAAACGAATTACCGAAGGAGTAGCTAGGACACCATTGGGCCATGGGACCACAGACCCTTATATAGCTAAACAGTATCTCCCTAGATACTTGGATATGATGGCATGTGCCCGTGGGCCGTTTGCTATGCAATCGCCTCCGGCCGAACAGTGCGCGGGCCACGGACTAAGTCTGCAAATTGGCCCGGGTGTCGGCCCACACGCTGGCATTGGCCAGTCCCGACTTAACAGTAAGTGTCAACACGGTCTGCTATAAAGGAGCCGTAAGGGTGCACCGAAAGGCATGTGATACCTACATAAAACGCCGAACATAGGCCAATAAATAGTTCACATAAACAGTGGACCAACGTTGATGGATAAAGAACCCAGGCACATTGAGTAACACTATTCCACCACTCCCGACCCTACATTCCTAAGTATAATAAAACAGCTTTGTGAGGGTGACTTGTACTTAAAAATTCCGTCCACTCGGGTAGTTCAATTGTATTTGCTATATGTTACTCAGGTGCATCTTTCAAATCTTGAGCTAGATGCCTCTGCAAGCCAATCCTGCCAGGCATTCATCCTTTAGTACTTCTCGATGCAAGACAGAGTATCTCATTACTACTGCCCCTAATCTTGAATGGCCATCTCACAACCCTACTTAGCCCCGGCCTTATTACTAGCACCTTGAGGTCAACTACTATCTTTTCTTTATTATGGGTAACAAAACGTGAGCGGGCACTTTCAACATTTCCTATAGATAATCTTGGCGTTTTTAACATCCATTTCGTTTATAGTGTATTCTATGTCCAACAGGACTAGTGCAGTGCATGGTCTTCAGGGCCCTCTATAGAGGGGCCGTCTGCAACTGACCTACGTGCGAGGGATTGTTCCTCGTCATGTCACTTTTCCATGCACGAAGGGGGTGGTTGTCAGTCGTAGTCGGAGGTTTTTACCCCTCCAATTAACTTTAAGGCTTCGCTGCGCGCATGCAGTGAAGCGTTAAAGCACCAAAGGGCCAAAGGAATGAACAATATTTGGGGCATGAAGTTGGACAGCTATTTGAAGCCTAGTCGAGTTTGGCACTTCCCAATACTAGACTTCGGGTGGGGGCTTATTCCCTGTCCCTCCAATATATGCGATTAAACCTTCGTGCTCTGTCCTGTGGAGAGAATAGATGAAGTAGATCGGGTTAATACTGGGTGGAAACTAGCCTTCTAGTTACCCAATACGGCACACGATTGGCCAACATGGTTTAAAGGGGTTATTTTATCTGGCAAGGAGTGTCTATCGAAGATATGTTCGCGAAGTAACTATGAAATCAACATTCTGATTGTAGGCGCAGCCCCCTATATGTGGCTCCCGTCTTTTTTATCTAGGCATAAGCCACAGAAGAACATGAGTTCATAGAAACGCACCCTAGCTCTAAGCGTGGTTGTCAACCTAAACCGGAACGGAAACTGTCACAGAGCAAAACGACGCCATTATTGCCCCTTGGGCAATAACGGTATATAAACTTCATTTCGCCGTGACAGAGACGAAGCAGAAATTTGAATTGGAAGTCTCGAGATGTGACCATGAACTAGCAGTGTTGAGGAGCCGGGTGACGGCATCTAGTTCTTGACTTGCGGAGTCTTGCTAATGTCTTCAGCCTGCGTGCGCTGGCCCGAGTCCACCTTTCAAGCTTCAACCTGGTTCATATCCCCTACATCAATGCCCAAGGCCCCAAGAATCCTTTCAAAAGTGTCCTGGTTAACTTGGACTGCTGATGGGGAAGACGTTGTGACACAAGAATGATTTAGTGTGGGCTGATATTTGGCAGCTAGCATGATACCAAGGCACTGATTGATCAAAGACATCTCGATGTCCTGATGTGTGTTGAAACGATTCTCATGCCCACAAGGAGCACAAAGACTGCCCTAAGGGAGGTATACGACTCACATACTCTTTCAATAGTAATAGAATTCACGTAAATCACTGGGAAATCTGTTGATAGAAAAGCAACGAAATTCAATTCAAGAGAAATAAAAAGCATGAAGGCATCGCAAGTGTGTAAATATTTACAGTCACGGAGACTTATAAGCCCCTAGAGCATCTTTGGGTAAAGTCCTTTTTCTCCTATTAGTTGACTAGATCGTTTACACCTCTTCAGTGTCTAAAACTTTGTAAGCCCCTGGGCCAGGTAGTTTGAAGTAGAGAGAGCTATGTTGAGAAGCCCTATCTTTTCTCTGCTGCCCCAGTAGTTAAGCACCAACGGGTGCCGAAGAATAATAGAGAGACCAGTATTCTCCGTTAGCACAAACTAGATCTAGATTACGCCACCGAAGTGAGCGCCTTTAAAGGCTGTCGTGCAGTGGGTAGCTTAAGGCTGGGGCACCATACGGAGGCGACCGCTCATGATGAGAAGCGGGAAATAGCCTTCGACCCGTTTCTTTTCCTAAAGGGCACAAAGATATAGTGCTAGTATTTGTTTCTCAGCATCTGAGACAAGTAGCCATCAAGACGTCAATCTGAGTAACTCGATATCGTTCGTAGGAAAAGTATGCAGTGGTAATCTTAATGCCAAGACTACTAGACAAATAACAAACATGCCCCTTAAGGAGAGGTTTAATCGTATTCCTCCTTAGTGCTCTAGGTGTAAGCAAAACACACACAGCGGATAAGAAATTGTGGTTAATCCAGCATATTCACCAGTGCACTGACCGTTTTAAATACGGAGTGTGTATCAGAACTATTTAAGAAATCTCTATATATTTTCGATCGGGAGATCTGAGCAACGCAACCAGGGGGTTTGAAAAGGCACTTGAGATAAAATTTTCTCTCTCTACGAATAGCGCTCCCTTTCGCTTTTAGACGGGCTCAATGTATTTCTAGACAAAAGAGCTAAAAATAAATTCATCAGAAAGGGCCTAATAGCAGGTAAGTCATATAGATATAGATCGAAGCCTAGGGTAACAGTTATTTTGTTTTCTGCTGACAAGGACTGAATACTGCTTCATATTACTAAGTATCGCTTTCGTGTGTAAGTCGTGGAAATAATAATGCCACGTTGACCTGTTAACCTCGTTTGAAGACCACCTTTCTTTCTCCTTGAACCTAGTACCTTATGCTTAATATGCCCAAGGCGCTCAACCCCTCAGAGCCCTTGAGGCTCTAAGTCGACCACATGATATCCTTTCAAGTGAGGTGCTGTTCCCCTAATTTTGCTTTTGTTCCCCCCAACCACCCTTCAACAATAGGACAGTAAAATTGTCTTTTTTTTTAAAAAAAAAAAAAAGAAAAAAAACTGATTAAATATAATAGGCTTATATGTAATAGTAAAATTTGGATTCTAGGGGTTTTATTTTGTTACTATGTAATACCAAATTCCCCAGCTAGATCTAAACGCATTAAACAGCCTAACTCGCAGTTTGGGCTTTGATGCATGTTGGATCGGTATAGTAAGAGCTAACCGGGCTACTCAGCTAGCGACGATTTGCCCCGTACTATGTTCGGGGGACGAGTTATCCCTGGGCAAATTTGCGGATTTATCTAGCTTAGTCTAATTAGTCATACGCCTTTTGTCATCCTATTCACAGTAGAAGCTGTGGGTCAGATTATCTCGTGTCGCTCGGCCAGCTGAATATTAGCGGAAACTAGTGTATACACTTAGGAGTACCTGAAGGCAGCATTAGAAGATCTGGAATTATCCCTACGGGGATAAGTTTTCTTGCTTACATAAACTACCTAAGGCAGACCCGCAAAAATATTGTCTCAGTACCCCGCCAAAGTATCGTAGGTGCCTCGGCTGTCAGATTCCTAGAGTCGGGGGTAGAGAAAAGTGGAAAATGAGAGTTAGGGTCTGCTACCTTCTCTATAAGGCTCACCCTGAAATGTCCGCAGATACCGCATAACATAATATTACCTTTGCCCTCGTTCTTCATTGTGACAAGAGCCAAGCAAGACAAAGGAGATTGGTAGTGGCGGAGGTGTCTAGGAGGTGCTTAGCTAAAGAGCGCGTCTGTGGCTAAACGCGGTGGTCTGTGATGGGACGGTCCGTGACAGGCCATTTCTCTTAGCGCCTTGTTAGCTTTCCCTGATTTGAGGGGCACTTCGCTTCTTGACTACCTCCTCTAACACCCCAGAAATCTTCTCTTCTCGTGGGGCTCACTGTCCCACCTGCTAAGGCGTCGGCATTTTCTCCGCTCATTAATCCATCTTGTGGATTGTACTATTCGTCTTCCCTGCGAGAATTCCCGCAATAGGGCGATCCTTGAATACGATGGCTCGCTTATCTCAACTGATCTAGTTTCAAATCAATATAGCCACTGTAAACGATGCCCTAGAGTCTTACATCTAGAAGGTTAGGGTCGAGGCTTACCCTGCGTATGATCTGATTCCTGAATAAACGGTAATATTTCCTCTTGTTGTAGGAAAGCCGCCGACGATGGAGAAAATCGCCGAGTTTAAAGTGATTGATCACCCGCGGACATTTATCTTGCACAAAGAGCGTACCGCAACTTGGAAGGACCGAATAGATGAATGCACTATTAGCCTGTTGATGAACAGCAACATGACATGTCCTGTCGGCTACTGTGGTTCGCGCCGAAGGCTGCATAGGGATGATATGATCTATGGAGTCTACTACAGCGCTAAATACAGCCTCAAATGAAACCATGCTTGGCTATATTTGTATGATCGCGGATCGAAAAGTACCCGTGAGAATGCGGCCGCAATGGCTATTCACGGTTCTCACAAATAGTGTACTCAGTAGAACTACACTCGGATTCCGAAAATCGATGACGTTTGCTTGGCGGTTGAGCCAAGACTCTGTCTCCTGCCTCTACTGCCAACGTTCCGCTTGGCATAGCTTTCATATACTCAATTGAGATGAAACAAAGCTCCACATAGTTTGTCTCGGTACCGCCTACCATGGCGCTGGACGGCCCCGGTCTCCGATCGAGTGCGCAAGCTTTCCGGTCGACGTATTCCGTATTCTAGGCACTCTCTGCCCAGAGGGAAATCCATTGTTGGCAATTCCCCGCATGGAATTGTTGACAATGGTGATCTAGCAGAACATAATCAGAGATTCTTCCTCTTGCCAATCTACAGTAGCTATTCTAGTGGAAATTTGCCCACTCGTAGAAAGCATTATAGGTAATGTGAGGAGGAGTATCTAAGACCACCCGAGGAGTCATGGAATTACTTGTGGCTGTACAGGTTTACAATAGTATAGAATTCCAGATAGTCACGTCTTTTTTTGAGTCTAGAGTCGATTTGGGCGAAACGTTCTCAACTCCACCAAGAAGCCTTCACGAAACTTGTCGGCCCTAAACACTTGACCCTAGTCTCACGACTGGTGCCACCGGCAATCAGTGCGACGCTTCAGCCCCCAGCAGTCGTGCATACGGTGGGCCCTAAAACATTCCGACCGGTATTTGTATATTGTAGCTCTGTAGTAAGACTATTATTAAGGCCGACTACAACGCCGGTCGAGACCTTTGGATTGATTATGCATAACGCAATTCCCCAGCTGAACGCACCGCCTGCAGTCGATCAATACTTGGCACCAACACCAATGGTAATGAAGTGACTTATGTCAGACGGTTGCTCTCTTTCCCGATGGGGCGGAGCGCCATTGCATATAGTGTTTATACCGGAGACGCAAGGTCCTTATCGCCATTGCCGAGCGCTCTTGCTTTCGTCGATGCATTGTGGATGTTTGACAGAAGCACGCTTGATTCCCCTACACATCTCAGATCGAGAAACAGTGAACCATGAGTCCTGCCGCAACAACTCCTGAAGGGCATACTGGCTCCCTGCCTAATGGCAGCCCAAAACGAGTGGGAGAGTCGCTGGCGATTCTAGGATGCGGTAGGGTTTCCTTGGTCACGGCATTAACGCACATCTGGACCCCAGGCTAACGTGTACTCTACGCAGGTATTATGGGAACCGCGATACTACTCGGGGTCCTCTCTGCCCAGGCTTCCCGCACAAAGTCAGACGGAGCAAATTTACTGCCAAGTCGCTTTAGGGCCTGTGTAAGACGTCCCGAATCTGCGGACAGTATCTCTTCCCAGTTGCCGCCTCAAGCACTCGGTTCTACTGTGACTTTGCATACGAGCAACAATGTTTCTGTTGTTCAGGAAGCCGACATGGTATTATTGGCCTGCCAGCCGCACCTCGTCAAACCCATTCTCGAAGAGCCGGGTATGGCCGCCGCACTTGAGGGAAAGTTGATCATGTCAGTGCTTGCAGGCGTGACCTCAGAGGAAATTGAGAACCACCTTCAAATTGCCGCTAGCCGCGACGAGGGGGCCTATGATGTTAGCAACCGTAGGTTCTCTGTGATCCGCGTCATGCCCAACATCGCCAGCGCCGTGCAAGCCTCCAGCACCGTGCTCGAGGTCCGCCCGCCTCACCACCCGCGGCCTCTACCCGAGCACTTCGTAGCTACGGCTCGCGCCATTTTCTCATGTGTTGGCGCCGTCTTCACCACGCGGCCCGATACGTTTGCGATCTGTACCACGCTGAATGGGTCCACTCCGGCCTTCTTCGCCATGGTTATCGACGGCCTAGTAGATGGCGCCGTCGCGCTCGGGCTCTCTCATAAGGAGGCAACGCAAATGGCCGCTGCCACCATGCGTGGGACCGCCGACTTGATTATGAGCGGCAAATCCACGTACGACCTGCGCTACGAAGTTGCTTGTCCCGGTGGCTCTACGATACAAGGTCTGCGGACGCTCGAGGAGGCACGCACCCGAGCCGTCTGGATGGATGTCATGCGTGCATCAACATCGGAACAGAGTAGTCTGGGTGATGGGCTGAAAGTGCAACGGAAATCTGAATGAGGTATGCGAATTGAAGGAATGGGAGGGAATTAAAATCTGCCAGGCGATCGTCTGGGGTATCGAAGCTATAAATTCATGATCGACTGTACAATAATAGTGTAGGAGATCACTAGTATACAAACCAGCTTCGTACTAGAAACACAATTACACGGATTTCTTTTATGGGCTACAGAAGTTTCTCATCTAGAGTTCCATGTATATTCATGAAACACATTAGTCCCATTGTTCCTATGATTGTGACACATCCGTAAACAGATTTCGTGCATCCGTTGCCCTCTCACGAGGGTTTCGGCTCCTAGCTAGGATTTTGGGTACACGCTGGAAAGCTTGCAAGCGGATCGGTCGGTGCCGGACCGCAGGTCTCACGAAAACAAAAGGGCCGTAAGAGAAGAATAGGCGAAGTTCTGACTCACCATGTTTACACCTACAGTGTCTCCCTATTGGTCGGTCTCACCCTTGAAGACAGAGCCCCCACTTTAACAATATCGTTCTATCAGCCACGCCAAGACTAGATCACATAAATTACTAGTATAAGAAAAGCAGCCTAGGTCATTAGTCTACCAAAAGATGGCAAGGGCGTAGTGCTACTACTATCACCATTGGGCGAGGAAGCAAGCCAATTTTGAATTTCGTCTGACATATTTTAAACTATGTGTATCTGGGCCCTTTAAATGCCTTTCTATGGCCCATCGTCCTTAATAGTCCCATCCTCTTCATGCTATCGAATCTGGGTGTTCATCCAAGTGAGAAAGGCCTTCTTGCAAAGTTCGGAAACGGACACCTGGAAAATACTTTTCTCTTTGAGCTTGAACCTTGTCTGGGGGGTTCGCGCATGCCTGGCTGATGGACAACAAGTAGTAGTCAGCCAGGATCATTGTGTCCTCATCTTTAGCCGTTTTGATCATCTCTGCAACCTTGTGTAGTGAAATGTGTTCTATTGGGGTATCAAGGCGGTGCTTTTGTTTGGCGAGGTTGGTTGCGTCATTCCAGCAGCTGCGCTCTCCTGACATGAAGGTATAGGGCTCCCATGATCCCCGAGGTGCCTCTACCAATAGTGCTAGCGCTCTCATAGCGTCTCGCGCCCATGTGAAATCCACGGGCTCATTGCCAGTCCCTGGGATCACAAACTTCTCACCCCCCCAGTTTACAGGGTGGAACTCGCCGATATCTTTAATGTACCGGTTCTTAGTCGGCAGAAAATAGTCTGCTAACCAGCCGACACAAACCAAGGTCCACTCGATATCGGTTTGGTTTCGCAGCATCTCACGGATGGGCTCATGTGGAGCGTAGTAGAAGCCAGGCTGGTCTGGGTACGCCTCAATATTTAATGCAAACTCTGAGGGAATGAAGCGTTTGCATTTCGGGCTCTCATGGCAGGCCTGTATGAGAGTTTTGTGGATGTCGATATAGATTGAGGAGAAGTCAGAAATTGTTGATATTAATACCTCACAGTCGGCGAGGGGGCCCCTCAAAGACGACAGAGTATAATCCGTGACAGCTTGAGTGACACCCTGACTCTCAAGTTGGGGTTTGTGCTTGCGTGTCAAAATAACGAGCTCATGGCCAGCTTTGACAAACTCTTCACATATGTAATGAGCCAAGTCGCTGTAGCCAGCAATTGCCACTCGCATCGTGAACTGCGTAAATGATGAAGTGGTTGGCGATGATCTAGGTAACAAAGCTCGTAAAATTGAAACTGAATTCAGATGCACCAGCAACGCACAGGTTGAGAGGAAGGGAATAAGTATTGATGGGGGCTATATTGGGCCTCCATGAGGAGAATCATAAGACTGTTCCACCTTGGGCAAGAAGCAAATGAGACTAATTGAGTGTCGTGAATTAAGCTAGACCAAACCTGATCAAACGAGCTTTGCCCCCTCTTCTCCGCCCCAGCCCAATGAAACTGTAATCAAGGCGGGGTTGACAGTTCAGGGTTATGAGAAAACGTGGTCAATATCGGCCACACCATGCATACCCCTGTACGCTAAAGCAAGAGATGCCGCAGCTGGGGGGGGGTTCCGAGAAATTCCCGATCCCCACCGTTATGTACAGTACAAGAGCGCCCAGCGCAGGTCAACATACCAATCAATGGCTCGATGCTTGTTTTTCTGACGACAGACCATCCAAACTTGGCGTCGGCCCTGGACCAATGTGGCTGGCCTGTTGCCTGCAGAGACGCCCGGCCGGCATATACGAATGGGTCTAGCCTTAGGAACCGAATGCTTACTCGTAGCGGACCGCATTCTCATCGCAAGCGTGTTGCATCATGGGGATGGTAGCTTACGCCCCGCGTTCCGAATGATGAGCATGAAAGGTCGGGGAAGAGAACTCATCAAATTTTCTGACAGTTGCGTGACCTCGAATTTGTAATAGGTGAGCACAAACAGACCTTACTACACAATAACGCCGAGTTCATGGCTGCATAGGAGGGCGTTCTATCTTATAGGCAATTGATCCGGTTTCATACTGGCCGTGCTCTGTTGTGGCGTTTCTAGAACTTCGCAACTCGAGTGATGGCGCTAACGATCTAGTCATTCCGGCATTGGTAAGCACGGAGCTATTCAGTTATCGTGGACAGTAAGCTTGCTGATACTCTCGCTTCGATGCAGTAATATTGAACTTATGCAGCGCAGGCAGCCGCTGTCGCTGTAACCGACGAGAAGGACCTTACTAAACTCTTCCCCGAAGTCCAAGCCACGAGCATTGAAACTTTTTCAAAGACTGAAGCGGAACGCAGCGTGACGGTATTCGTCACGGGTTAAAGTGAGACAGGGTCATAAAGCACTAAGCCTCAATATTATGATCTTCAACGGAGTGACAGGAATTGAATCCCTAGATTAGCCAGTATTATGTCACATTAATCTGGGCGATGTTGTTACCCAGAGTAGCTAGCCAAAAACGATCTCGAAATGTCTCACCTCTACAGCAAGTTCACTACCACACCTTAGTAAATAGCTGCAGCAACTTGCAGCGCGTCAGGCACTAAGAAAAGGAAGAAAATCTTACTGCCAGATTAAATTAGAATGCATATTGTTATCTGAGAAGCTACGAGCAGAACCCGAACGTACACAGAGAAGGTTAAGCTGAGAGGGTGATTTTTCAGTGAAGTCGCCAGAATATGTGATCTGTGGGATGGGTAGAATGGGAAGGCTATCTATCGGGCTTGATTGTACAGAGAGTGAGAGGCAGTATCGTAACGTAGAAGATCTCGTGGCAAGTAGTTGAAATCTAACGTTCTATTAGTAGTATGAAATCTATTTAAAATCTATCTAACTTTTATGCCTTTCATGATTGAACATTTTCTGCCTGCAGTTTCGCTTTCGCCGCGTTAATGCAATCTAAATACTTGCGTATATATTCCTCGTCAAGTGACGGGGCGGGATAAACATCCCGACCAAAAACATGCTTGCCAACTGGATTTCCCTTCATCAAAGCACCTGCTGTTTCGTCGGTATAACCATCAATGATAGTGGTGATGCGGGCCAGTGAACTCTTTGGATGGGCCGTCGCGTATTCGAGGGCCCGGCGGTGCCACTGGGTGAAAGGAATAGTCTCTTTACCACCGCTCGCGACGCCCATAACTTTGAAAAATTCGTCGAATGTGGGCGCCTGTGAATTGACGAAATCGTAGTCCTCTCCAACCCGCTGTTGGTCCTCGGTCATAATAGTAGCAATAGTATTGCACAGATAGTCCACCGGCAGCACAGTGGATAGGTCGGCGTTAAGAGAGGGGAAAACGCCCAAGTCGAGACTTCCACTAATAAGATTGTTCAAGAAGTCACCCCGATCAAGTCTAAAATGCCCATTAGTGGCTGAGGCGGCGACAAAGGGCAGGCGATAGGAGGACGCCTTAGCGCCGCGGAAACGGGCTGCACCAATCATTCTTTCGGCTAGGTATTTCGAAGTGCCGTAGCCGTACTCTCCGTCGTGTTCGGTAAGACCATAGCCCACATGGATAGGCAACGTGGAGATAGTGGAGATGAAATGGACGGCTTTGGCGCGGCCGTAAGAGGCGAGACGTAGGATCTCGTGAGTGCCAAGGATGTTAGGACCAACATACTCTTCCAATGGGCGCATCCAATCTACGAGAGCTCCTGAATGAAGAATAGCATCAACCCTGTTGGCGAGGTCCTCAAACACAACCTCGTCAAGGCCAAGCAGAGGCTGAGCGAGATTGCCGACCACAGGGTTAAGGAGTGGCTCGTACTCCGGCTTCCACAGGCTATAGTGGTTCAGCGCCTCAATCATTCGTTCTTGCGTCTGATTGAGGCCGTCGGCACGCACGAGGCAGTACACAGTGATGCCCCTTTTAAGGAATTCGTGTATCATGAATGCGCCAACGAAGCCTGTTGAGCCTGTCACGAAAACAGTCTCGGGGGTGGTAGAGCAAGCAGTGGGGTCCTTATCTACGTTGGTGAACCGGAATGTGGGATCGAGAACTCCCCTTCGGATGGCTGCCATATCGACATAAGAAGCAGCAGATGCCGTAGTGCTTGGCGTTGAACCCTCAGATCCGGACGCACTGGATGACGAGCTGCTCCCTATATCACTTAGCAACAGGGATAGTAGGAACTCGCTCAGTGACTTTAGATTCGAGTAAAGGAGGACAATATTGGCAGGTAGCGCCAATCCCGTCAATGTCGCTAGATGGTTGCGGATCAAAACCGCGGTCAAGGAGTCAATACCTAACTCCTGTAGGGGCCGACTGGCGTCTACCTCGTCTGTCCTGCTGTACCCTAAAGCCTTGGCTACAGTTTCTTGGATCATGCGTAGCATGATGCTGTCGTGCTTTTCAGGGGTAGCATCAATCAACATGTCACGTAAGTTGACGGCTCGATTGGCAGACTCCTTGACCTTGGTTTGGCCCAGAAGCGAGCGTAAAACGGTGGGAATGCCACCTTGTTCTTCATAATAGGCCTTGAGACGTTCTAAATCAAGGTCAGCAGCTACGGTGAGCTCACGGCCTTTCTGAACAGCTTGTTCGAATAGTTTCAACCCGTGCTCTCCTTCGAGGGAGCCTAATCCAAGCTGGGAGAGATGGGCACGGGTCGTTGAGACGAGAGTGGTTGCCATGCCATCTCCGGCCCACATACCATACGCCACCGAGGTAGCTGGCAGGCCTTGGGCGTGTCGTAGGTATGCGAGCCCATCAATGAAAGAGTTGGCAGCGGCGTAGTTTGCCAGTCCAGGCAAACCAAGTACACCAGAGATGGAAGAGAACATCATAAAGAGATCCAAATCCATATCCTTGGTTAACTGGTGCAGGTTCCATAGGCCGTCCACCTTCGGCGCAAAAGTCGTGGCACATTTCTGAGGGGTCAAAGATGATAGGACGCCCGAGTCAGTTACTCCGGCTGCGTGGATCACGCCGCGCAAGGGCCGGTCGGCTGTAAATAGTTGTATGATAGACGTGAGACTGTCAAGGTCAGCTACGTCGCCCCCAACGACAGTAGCTTTGGCACCTAGCTCTGCAAGCTCGGCCACGAACGCCTCAGCGCCGGTGGATTCCATGCCGCGCCGCGACGTCAGAACCAGGTCGCGAACTCCATGGGAGCTCACCAACCTGCGAGCTACACGGCCACCAAGATCACCGAGTCCGCCCGTGACCAACACAGCACCATCAGTTCGAACCAACGCCTGGTTAACTGCTGACGACGCAACTAAGCTGGCTCGCTCCATGTGCGGTACAAGAAGTTGTTCCCGGCGGATAGCGATTTCCGTTTGATCGTCCAGCATCAAAGCCAACCCAAAGCTAGCCGGGTCAGCCTCTTCGCCTAAATCAATCATGCGCAGACGTAATTCCGGATGCTCACTCCGGGCGGTGCGCGCCAGACCCCATAGTGGTGCGGCTCCGATTCCGACAGGCTGGTCACCGGCAGCGGCACCGACAGCGCGATGGGTAATCCACACCACTGGCACAGCGAATCCAGTTCTGGTGGCCTCTTGTAACTGGGCCAACGCCTTTGCAGTAAGACTATGCGCTGTCTGGACAACCTCAGCGCCAGAGTCCCACAGAGACAGCAGACCGTCAAGTTCCTCAGCCTCCTGTAGCTTCGTAACAGGCACCAATTTAATCCCTGTACTGGATAAGGCCTGTTGTACCTCGTTAGTCCATGCTGTCTCTGCTGATGAGCAGAGAAGACCCCATAAACCGCCAGCCGGGATCTTGTTCGTGTCGACTTGGCGCCAGTTCATTTCGAACATCATTTTTTCCACACCTTGTACTGCTTCATCGACATCGGTGCTCTGTGAGATGCTGCCAAGCCAACTAGCCTTGTTGGAAGGCTGGAAGGTCTCCCGTTGGAATGCATACGTGGGAAGTTTCACTCTCTGGCAACCAAAAGGCTTAAAGTATGCGGCCCAGTCCACTGATACATGCCGCAAGTGCAACTCCCCGAGACTATTTGAGATAACCGAGGTTTCATTCATGCCAGGTTTTAGAGAAGGCAGCCAGAGGGCGGTGCTCAGTTGAGAGGCATCAGCTAGACAGGCTGCACCTAAGCCGCAAAGCACTGGACTGGGTCCGAGTTCGAGAAAGACGTTCGCTCCGTGGCCCACCAGATCTTGGAAGGCATCACTAAATCGAACAGCATTGCGCGCCTGCTTGATCCAATACTCGGCTTTTTCAAGCTCACCCGCCTCAGCCAGTTTGCCGGTCATGCTGCTGAAAATGGGGATTTTCGGTGTGTTAAACCGGACGGTTTGGGCCACAGCGTTGAAGTCATCAAGCATGCCATTCATGTGATGTGAGTGGAAAGCGTGACTAGTTTCAAGTGCCTTAGTCTTGAAGCCTAGCTTGGCAAAATGAAGTATTACTGCCTCAACAGCGTCCACATCTCCAGATATGACAGTCTGGAAAGGTGTATTATAGCCTCCGATTTCAACCTTATCGACCTGGCTCAGTTCCCCAATTGCCGCTGTGACATCGGCGCTGCTTGCTCCTATTGATGCCATCTTTCCATTGCGTGGGAGGGCTGACATCAAGCGACCGCGCATCATAACAAGTCGGCAAGCGTCGGGCAAGTCTAAGACTCCCGCGACGTGGGCTGCTGCAAACTCTCCCACACTGTGCCCAAGCAGAAAGGCCGGCTTCACACCCCAACTTTGCCATAATTTCCAAAGGGATACCTCTAGAGCAAATAGGGCGGGTTGGGCAAAATCGGCACGTGTTAGCAAGGAAGCATTTGCGCTCCCAGGCTCAGCCCACATGATATCAAGGAGGGGTGACTCCAGCTCCGAAAACCTGGCGGCAATTTCGTCTAGGGAATCCCGGAATACAGGATATGCAGCGTATAGATCCTTGCCCATCCCTGGTCGCTGACTGCCCTGCCCTGTGAAAAGCATTCCCACGCTTGCCTTGCCGACCTCGTTCACGTCAATTTGTTTTCCAAAGCCTGCGCTGGCAGACGCGAGCTTCTCTACCATCTGCGCCTTATCTCCCGCCGTCACGACCAGTCTTCGATGAAAGTGTGTGCGAGACGTGGCTAACGAGTACGCTATATCATTTAGACTGTCATCCTTTCCGATACCGCTCTCAATGTGCACTCGGATTTTATCAGCCTGTGCCCTGAGAGCAGAATCACTCTTGCCCGACAGCACGAACGGGACAGCAGTTGGGGATGTAGGCGATGCGATTTTGTCGGTTTCGGCCATGACGGGTCTAGGGGGCTCCTCAACAATGACATGGGCGTTTGTACCTCCAATGCCAAATGCACTCACGCCTGCCCGGCGTAGTCGGCTAGTAGTTGGTAGCCATGGTTGATTCGCTAGCACCAATTCCATATTGGCGCTCTTCCAATCAACTGCTGTGGTAGGCTTACTTATATGTAATGTTTTAGGAAGAGAATTGTTTTTCATAGACAACACTACTTTTAGCAAGCCGACGAGACCAGCGGCTGCTTGCGTATGCCCAATGTTTGACTTGGCAGAGCCGAGTTTAAGAGGATCCGAGCTAGAACGCCCTGGGCCAAAGACTTCAGCCAGTGCGGTAGCCTCAATAGGGTCGCCCAGCTTGGTACCGGTACCATGAGCCTCGATGTAGTCGATATCGCCTGGCTCCATCGCAACCCGGGCCAAGGCGGTTCGGATCAGTGTCGCCTGACCGGGGCCGCTGGGGGCCGTTAGACCGGAACTATGGCCTCCGTGCATCACTGCAGTGCCACGTAGAACAGCGTGAATTTCGTCGCCGTCGCGTCGGGCATCGGACAGGCGCTTCAGGACCACGATGGCGGCACCCTCTGCAAATCCCGTTCCATTCGTGTCATCCGAGAAGGCTTTGCAGCGACCATCCGCCGAAAGGCCACGAAGTTTGCTAAATTCAATGTGTATGCCGGGGTTGAGTAGAAGACTTGCACCCCCAACCACTGCTACGCTGCATTCGCCTTGTCGCAAGGCATTGCAGGCGAGGTGGGTAGCCACTAGGGACGATGAACACGCGGTATCAACGGTCAGGGATGGTCCCTGAAGGCCAAGGGTATAGGATAGACGACCAGACAAGGTGGCGTTGGCACTTCCTGTGATAGAGTACCCCTTGAGATCTGGTGGCGTACTCATCGATGTTCCATTATTGCTGACACCGACGAAGACGCCTGTTGTGGTACCGCTCAGCTGTTCCTTTGTGTAGCCAGCTCGTTCAAAGACTTCCCAACACAACTCCAACATCAGGTGCTGTATCGGGTCCATTGCTTGTGCCTCACGCGGTGAGATGCCAAAGAAGGACGCATCATAAGAGTAAACTGAGTCAAGGAAGCCACCTCGGCGGCAGTATGACGTGCCGTCAACATCAGGGTCTGCATTGTACAGTTTATCGGCATCCCAACGATCCTTAGGCACATCAGTAATTATGTCGCCACCGTTTTGCAACAGCTGCCAGAAATCCTCTGGCGTCGCCACACCGCCAGGTAATCGACATGCCATAGAGACTACAGCAATATCTTCATTGTTGCCAACGAAGCTATGACTAATCGCGAGAGGCTTTTGTTCAAGGCTTCCCTTACTTGTGCCAGCTAGATATGCAGCCAAAGCCTTGATCGTATAGTGCTCAAACAATTTGGGCGTTGGCACATGTTGGCCTAATTGTTTCTCGAGTGCTGTTTGCATGCGGATGATACGAACAGAATCGCCGCCGATATTGAAGAAGTTATCTTCTATGCCAATGCGGTTGTGGCCGAGGATATCTGCCCAGATAGCCTGTATTTGTTCTTCCAACTCGGAGGTAGGCTGTATCGTGGTTTGGCTTTGGATTGCTTCAATTGGGTCAGGGAGGGCCTTGCGGTCGACCTTTTCATTTGGGGATAGCGGAAGGGCATCCATTTGTACGAAAAATGATGGCATCATGTACGCCGGGAGGTGTTCAGCAACCCATGGGCGTAGGATGCTATCAATTGACGTCCCGTCAGGGAAGGGCGCATGAAGCACACAGTACGCCACTAGACGGTCGTCGCGACTAATAACAACCGCCCGAGCCACATTGACCTGATCCTCCAGAATCGCCTCGATATCGCCAACATCGATGCGGTTGCCACGAATCTTAACCACTCCATCTATGCGGCCGATCACTTGGAGCTTTCCCGGTCCTATGAACTTAGCCAGGTCACCGGTGCGGAAGAATATGCCGCCGTGGAAAGGGTTGTTGAGAAACCGAGACTGTGTAAGCTCGGGCATATTGCGGTACCCATTTGACACACTGGCGCCGCCAATGTATACTTCACCCTCACAGCCCATAGGCACGGGTGACATGTTGTCGTCGAGCACGTAAATCCGGCCATTGGCAACTGGGTTTCCGACAACAATGTCGCCCTCCCCAACTCTTCCAACGCTTCCGTAGGTTGTCTCGCAAGGTCCATAAACATTCCAGACCGAATCAGCAGAAGCGAGCAGGCGGTCTGCAAGTTGACGAGAGAGTGGTTCACCACCGCAAATGATTTTAGAAAGCCGTGGCTTTCCTTCCCATCCAGACTCTAGAAGCATCGTCCATGTTGCGGGTGTGGCTTGTAATATGGTGACTTGGTGGCGATCCATCAAGCCAAGGAGCTCGCTCGGATCTCTGACCGCACTTGTATTTGCAATGATCATTGTGGCGCCAGATAAAATTGGCAAGAGCAACTCGAGAGCCGACATGTCGAAAGAAATGGTTGTGATGGCAAGCAATCGATCATGCTCGTTGCAGCCTGGCTCGTGCTTCCGCAGCGAACTCAGAAAGTTAGCGGCAGCTCCATGGCTAATCTCGACGCCTTTGGGGCGCCCCGTGGAGCCAGATGTATAGATGGCATATGCTAAGTCCTGGATCTGAATTTCAGTTCCAAGGTTGGTCGCATCGGTGACTGAGCTATCTCTCGCCTCGTCGACGCTCAAGCATATGTCTGTCCAGCGTGCAAGGCCTTTAGTAGGACTGCCACTGAGGAGTATAAGTTTAGGGCCAGCATCTTCAACCATTTGATTGATGCGTTCAGGGGGGAATGTTGAGTCGATGGGGACATAAGCTGCACCTAGCTTAAGAACAGCTAGCATAACAACAACGAGGTCGATGGAGCGTGACACGGCAAGGCCAACCACATCGCCATGTTTTAAACCTCGGACCGCTAGGCTCCGAGCCAAAATGTTGGAAGATGCATTGAGCTCTTTGAAGGAAACCTCGGTTTCGTTGTGAATCAAGGCGATGTTATCCGGAAAGTCATCTACGACTTTCTCAAATAGTTGATCTAAACGATGGCCTATTAAAGAGGTATCGTCTGTGGCATTGAAGTCGTTAACTAGTGTGTGGTAGTCTTCGTCTGAGGTATTACTCGTTTCTGGTTGGTAAGACATCTTGATGATATAGCAAAAAAGGGGGTGATGTTCAAAAGACACCGGCTGGTTGATTGCGGGGACCGGGTTGTTCTGACGTGGGCTTTCCGATATTTATACAATCCGACAATGTCCAAAATCGATATTTGTCTTTCTAAGCATATTATGGTCACGGGCCTTGTTATTCTGGTGAACTGCATACCAACGAGCATAGGGAAGCGTAGGGCAAATGTTGGATTACATAACCCTGTTTCAAGCACATGACACTAAATTAAACAATACAAATCATTATCAAATGTATTAAGTTTCGTAATGCCATTACTGTTTAGACAGTATCTATGTGATTGTATGAAATGCCTATCATGTAGAGCTAAATGGTGTTATGTTGTTAAAAGGTTAACTTGCTTTACATGTTGTGGCATTTACCCACACCTAGTTAGAGTTGAAACTAAAGATCTGAGCTTGGCATAACTGCAGTCTTAAACTAGCTCCTCTGAAGATGTATAGGTACATAGTAAGCTAGGCGATCTAGTCTAGAACTTACAGAGAGAGGAGAAATGGCATCACCTAGCCGTTGACTGCCCCGCTTGCATTTCAGCTTCATCATTTGTCAGTCTACCAGATCATCTATGATTTCGATTTTGATCCCGTTGTGTCCGCACCGGACCGATGCATCTTGGCAAGCAGCACAAAAAATGATTCTTGTTGCGTGATCTAAGTCAAAAGGTCAAGTTAGCCTACCCGAGCACCGCGTATCCTTCTGGATGGCCACACCCCTGCATGTGCTGACGGTTGGGATATGACGCATTTCAGCTCTTTCAGCTATCTGCAGCCTAGTACCGCTGCTGCAGGGTCAATGTATGCAAATACCGTGGGCGTCGGTCCTATATTGCACCCCAAAAAGCCCACAGCAGAGGGGCTCACCGTCTGTCCTTCTCGGACACCGAAGCTTTGCCGCTAGACATGTGTCCACTAAGCTGTCACAACCGACGGTCACTACATGAGGGCAAAATTAAGAGAGAATTATTAGCAAGAATCCAATGGCAGAGATGGACTTGGATGTCAAAAGTGATGGTATATGAATCAAGGTGCAATAAGAGAGTGTAAAATTGATTGGTAGCTATCATGGCGGGGGGTTTTTTTTTTTTGGATGGGGTGGAGGGTGTAAGTTACGACTGTGTCACAGGCAACCAGATCGAGAAACACTAGTCTAGCGTTACGGAGTAATACATATTACTGCTTACCCGAGCCACATGACTAATTGCGTGCATTAGCATGCCCCATTAGTCCCTGAGAGTGAAACATAATCGGAATTAGGAAATTTTTAGTGCTGCCCCGCCTGCCTCATCGAGCCCATTAATCGTGATCCACGGTAATTGACCCTCTTGGGGCTCACCTGGCGCCTAGGCCTGGCTTCCCTGTAAGCCATATCATGCCACAACATGTTGATGTTCAACAGGGTTTCGATCAACGATATATACATGTCGATCCTGTTGGCTGTCATCACTTCTCCTTCCACTGACTGTTTTCTCAACCAAGTCTCAATCATCACATCTTCTTTTGTCTTCACTGATTCATTTGCACTTGGCATTAGTCTACAACAAAATGGAGCAATCTACTCCTCGTCTGTTGCCTCCAGTTGATGCATCCTATCAACCAGCCAGATCTGTCACCGCGATTCCCGCGACGTCTTCTCTAGAGGAGATTCTCGCGGTCCTTGAGCGAGATGGTGGCGTTGTCTTGACCGACTTTGTTTCACTGGAGACTATGGACAAGATCGATGAAGAGCTTGAGCCCCACGTGAAAGCCATCGCCGACAATGATTCCTATGACAACTTCATTGGGAAAAAAACTCTCGTAATTCCCGGCTTGGTTGGAAAGTCGGACACCATCGCCGACATCCTCGATACCAATGTGACCATAGAGAAACTCCTCAAAGAACTCTTGGAGGAGAGATACCCTGCCGTTTTTGAACAGCATACCGAAGAGCTTGTCGTTGACCCACTGCTGAGTATCGCATTGGGTTTCTACGTCAGCCAAGGTTCCCCACGTCAAGCACTACACAAGGACGACATGATATTCTCCAGCAAGCACCCCCCCAATATGAAGATCAATGAAGTTGACGGCTTCAGCTGCTTCCTTGCTGGAACCAAGATCACCCGCGAGAATGGTGGTACTATGGTTATTCTTGGCTCCCACAAGTGGGAGCATGAACGACGTGGCAGACCCGATGAGGTGTCCTTCCTTGGTAAGTCATTTACTGAAGGAGCCCTTGTTTGCAGTTCAGGACTAACCAGCATGTGCTTAGAAATGGAGCGAGGCTCCGCGTTCATTTTCCTTGGAAACTTGGCTCACGGGTCTGGGTACAACACCATCCCTGGGGAAGTTCGTAAGATTATCAATCTTGTCTTTTGTCGGGGAACGCTGCGACAAGAGGAAAACCAGTTCTTATGCAATCCTCGAAGCAAAATTCTGAAGATGAGCCCCAAGCTACAAACTCTGCTTGGATTCAAGAAGCCAGCAAACACCTGGCTTGGAATGGTTGAAAATGAGGACCCTGCGAAAGACCTTGCTGCTGTTTATGAGAAGGTATTTGCATAATTAGTAGCATCTTCGATATCTAAGAATGGATATTAGGTAGCCAACTGTAGCTAAACTGTAGAATTGTGATGAGCCTGGAATTCCAATAAAACATTTATACAGGGCATAAATATATCTGAATTCTCTTTTTTATAAGTGTATACGATGTATAAAGCTATAAAATAACAGCAATCTTCAAAGAGTATTGCAAATTACAGAATATTAAGGTTTCCCGTGATTGTTAATACCAGGTCCACTTATTCCTAGTCACCAATTGCATGCGGCTCTGAATGTGTTGTTGTTCGGATATGTTGCCGAGATAGAGTGACTGTACGACGATGCTCAGGCAGCTAGTCTTACAATCCCACCCCGGCTCCGGGGTGCCACGCGGAGTTGCCAAGACCCCATTTAACCTATCGGCAGGCCCTAGGTTAGCAGGGTCTGCAGGGTCTACACATGGCAACACCCTACAAAGCCACCCCTCTCCCAAGCTCCAGGGATCAATATCGGTAGCCTAAACTAGCTGACCTGCATATAATACGGAGGTGGCGGGTTGGATCGGAGGTAAGGACCTCACAGGTTAAGGCCTGGCCTGTCTAACTCGAGTAAAATGAATTAAGGGCCTTTAGACTAAAGAAGCATAGTTAATATGACGCGTCTTTACGAGGACATAGTAATTTGGTGTGATTCTAGGTCAGGCTTCTGTTTCAAAGTAAGAACACTAGAGGGTAAGGTAATACTTGTAGGAGTTAGGTGCAGATACGGCGCTGTTGCTTAGGTCCGGTAGCGATGGATTGCTGATCTACATAAGCTATTGTTTCAGCCCGGGAATCATATCATTGATAATGTGTCCTTCGTGTCGAGAGTTCAGTGTTGTCCAGTTACATTGTGCTTTCAATGAACCAACATAGTAATGTTGCAGCTCATGTGACTTTAGAACTGTAGAATATTTGGCATCGGTCGGTAACGGACCGAAGGAGTTTAAGCCACGGAAAGGACGGTACTTTGCATCCCATGATCCTGCATGGTGAAAGCCGCCGCAAAAACCCTGCGTGCATATTCGGCTGCGCGTACCTAGGAATTTAATTTTCAGCCACACTCCCCCCCAGTCACGCATGCAGATCAAAGAATACCAAATAACTTTAATCCGCGAGAGGCGTTTACGCCTCTTTATTTGTCATAGGCCGCCGCTATCGGCTCTCGGCTGGAGGGTTGTGTTCATCCCATATTGCTCTCAACCTTGGGCCAGACTCTTGTCTATCCTTCTACCAGCTTTGGTGTTGTATGGTGCATGTTACCAAGCTTCCTACTACTGTACCTAATCTTGTGACCCCATGTGACATGATTAACCTTACTGGGTTAGTGTGCGTTCGGTAGTTGACAATGAATAAATATGTTTTTTGGAGGCAGTTGAAAAGAGTATTCAGCCCCCAATATAAGATAAAAGGTCTTGCAAACTTAAATATACGCCGTATGTAGCCTTGGATGATGGTAGAAGCGTAGGATTCACGAGTAAAGGCCAAGACGAATGACTCCATTACTGTAATGAAACTAGACGAATACGACGGCCACCTCGAGTCTAGCCAAGCAATAACAGCCATTAAGACATCAATGGTGGACGACGCGGTTTCAGCGCAAACTCTACCAAAAAGCGAGATAGGACAAGTGCTGGCTGTATATGGATGATACTTTTACAAAACTTCACTTGCCTTGATTCAGATCCCGAGCGCCCGTTCTTATCGCCATCTAGGCCACCCAAAATATGTTAAGGATATATGAAAAGGTTCACGTGCAGGGAACTGTCCGAATTTGCTTACACCGACGAAGCCCTCCAATGATGAAAATCATTACGGAAATTGCGATTTCAACGAGGACAGGCGAACTTAGGCTAGTGAAACAAAAGCATTCAGAGTGAGGGGTAGTGAGGTGCTCCCTTGCATTGCATGCCAATGTGTTCTGTGCTATTGGTGTAGTTGTACTGTAGAGCTGTTGCGGGTATGGGATGGGTATTATGTATGAGCAGGTGGTGGACCCGAGATTCACCGCCTGCCATCTGCCAACCCTGCCCCACCAGGGCCTCTATCTGCTGGCAGAAAGCCGATAGACAGTGCCAAGAATTCACTGGAAGCGACCTGCTCGGCACTAAAAATCACCGCGCCACCAAAAACTCAGTCTGGGCCGTTGCCATCACCAATCACGAGTTGGCATCCTTCACCGGCTGAGCCCACCGAAGCCTGGCGACTCTGTTGGGTCCGAACTTTTTTTTTTCCCGCCTCGTTGTTGACCTTCCCACGACTAGCTACGTATACACCACCGACGACCAAGTCGATCCTCTCCCTCGCCCCTCACCCTCGCCTCTCACCCCTTGCCATCTGCCGACATCAGACCGCATCACATCACCCCACACCAAATTTGCGCTGTGTTGCGTTGTTCGCGATGGAGGACTCGTCGCTCAAGGTTTGTGCCTGCAATCTTCCACTTCTCTACTGCCTGCGAGGGCAGCTGTGTGGAAAGTAGTCGCCGAACTTGATCAGTAACCAACATGTCCGATTACAGGAGCGCCTCCTCAACTCCCAGAAGGCCTTCGATGGCTTGTTGTCCCTCATCCCCGCCAAGATGTACTATGGCGAAGATGCGAGCGTACGTCAATCACCTCCCCAGCCCTTCAGACTGCAAGCTGCTACTCGCAGTTTACTTCTCCCTATTATCCGACATGATCCTCTATGCGCCTCCCTAGCAGACAAGAAACTTACCTCAAATCGCCCTCTACAGGACCAGTGGCAACGGAAAAAGCAGACCAAGGCCCAAGCCGCCGAGGCGAGGCGCAACAAGCTCGACCCCGACAGTGCATTGAATCGAAGTGCTAAGGAGGTCATGGAAGAGCAGGCAAGGAAAAAGCGCAAACACAATCAGATGCAAGGTGGTGACGACGAAGACTGGTCAGAAATCGAAGGTATCGAGGCTGAAAAGCCTCGCCAGGGCATGAAGAAGAAGACTGCCAAGGAAACAAAAAAGAAACAGAAACAAGACGCCGAGGAAGCTGAGCTAGACGAGAAGGAAAGGCGGAAAGAAGAAAAGAAAGCCGCGCGCAAGGAACGTAAGGCAGAACGACAACGCTTGCGCGATGAAGAGGCCGAGTTCAACCGGAGAACCGTCAAGGGCGTCAACAAGATTAAACTCGGCAAGCGAGAAGACAGGTCGAATACACTACCAAACGGCGATATATCACAGTCAAATCCCACGGAAGAGCTAGTAGAGTCGATGGGAGAGCATGCGACCGAGGCAAATGAGCAGTCTACCGGGGAAGATACCAACGCTGATGACATATCCGAAGACGCCCACGACTCTGAATCTGTCACATCCCCTACCGATACCCCACAGTCCCCTGTCTTCGATACGAACGGGACACCAGCCGACTCTGCAGGACAAGCTCCTAGTGTGACAACGTCTGTTTCTTCTGCCGACCCAGGATCCGAGAAACCGAAACAGATAAAAATACCCGCCGACAGTGCCGCGTTACGTGCTCGTCTAGCTGCTAGAATCCAGGCTCTCCGAGATGCCCGGAAAGCCGACCGGGATGGTAAACCGATTCGTACGCGGGAAGAGTTGCTGGAATCCCGCCGTCAAAAGCAAGCAGAGCGCAAGGCCCATAAGAAGGAACTCAGGCGACAAGCTAAGCTGGAAGAAGAGCGAAAACGTGAGGAAGCGCTAGCGTCCGCGCGTGAGTCTCCCGGAGGTATTCTCAGCCCCAATATCGACCTCGAAGAACAACACAATTTCGCGTTTGGCCGTGTTGGGTTTGGCGATGGCTCCCAGCTTTCTCACGATCTCACACACGTTCTTAATAGAACTCCCAAGAAAGGACCATCAGACCCTAAGACAGCTCTTCTAAAATTCGAGAACCAGAAGAAACGGCTGGAGGCGATGGACGACGAGAAACGAAAGGACATTGAAGAGAAGGAGGCATGGCTTACCGCGAGAAGAAGAGCGGAGGGAGAAAAGATCAAAGACGACGAAAAAATGCTCAAAAAGGCTGTCAAACGTAAGGAAAGCACCAAGAAGAAGAGCACCAAGGAATGGGCGGCTAGGAAAGAGGGCGTCGCCAAGAGTATAAAAGATCGACAAAAGAAGAGGGAAGAAAATATTAGGCAACGGCTTGATGAAAAGTTGCTTGGGAAAGCTGGCAAGAAGAAGGGCGCCAAAAAATCCAAGCCTCGAGCTGGTTTCGAAGGTTCTTTCATGGGAAAGAAACGGTAATGTGCCTGTTTGGACTACAAAGACCATTACTTAGGCATTGAGTAAAACTACTCTGTGTACATACACTACCACCTTGTAAGCTAAGACGAGGTTTTCGGTCAAGTTACTTTACTCCGGCTTGAGGGTAATACCTAGTGAAATTTCAACCTCATGTTGTCGATGCTCCCCTGATGGGACGATGGCGATCTGTGCTATCATTTTCTGCTACGGATTCCCAAAGGACCAATGAGGTTTTGTGATAAGACGCGTCTTCCCGTCAACTGAGGGCATATTTATCGCCAGTCCCTTCATTACTGGTAGCTATCATCTCGTTCAAGCCAATGCTGTGGTATATTGTGATTGGTTTACGATACCAACTTGTCACAGGCTATATGCAGAGGTGAAGAGCACTATATCTAGGCCTGCCCAACCACCGCTCGACCTTCCAACAGACTCTTGAATCTAGTGACTCCGTGAGCGCTCCAAGGTTGTGCCATGTACAGTGTCCAATCTCGACCAAGAGCATTGCTTATTACGAGGCTTCCAATCCTCAACTTGTACCATCGGTTATCTAGTTATGTCAGTATCACGGGCATCCGTACTCTCAATAGTTTAGATACCCTGGAGCTAGGAGTACTGCATCGAATGTCTTCCTATTCTTTCTCAATACGGACGAGATTCCCGGGATTGGGTCACGTCACCACATTGCACCAGATTGGGCAATCAAGCCGCCTACCTACTGTACTTCGCTATTGCCAAGAACCCTACCGACTCATCACGCAATACCCACATGGAAGCATATAATCGGCACCTCTAAGTCTAGAAATCCGGACTAATCTAGGGTTGGGGGGAACGGTGCACATTCCAACCACCTATCTGAACCCGACAAGAACCCACGCCGAGATGCACGGGAAGAAATGCCTCCTCCGCCAACACCACCTGCCGAAACCAGGAACACAAGGGTACCACTCCGTCCTATCATATTCCCGGACCATGCCTGCACCGATGATGCTATTTGGCACAATTCACAAGATTTCCGGTCTAGAGAGGTTAGGATGCAGTATATTTGCAATCATGTCGTCTATAGGAGGGGATATAAGAACGAAGCTTGCCTCCGAGGGACTTGCGTAGACGGTTTGAACTTTTTATCGGGCTCCTCACACGTCTGCTTGACTACCAATCCCGCATCAGAGCTTGGAGGCTCGGCAAGTCACATAGCTCGAATTCCGATCGCGCCGCGTCTGGTGCGCGTATACACGCATTCCCGCAGCAGCACTTCAAAAAATCCACCATGCGCTTCCTGACCCCCACGCTCCCCGCCCTCCTCTTCCTCGCCTCGGCGAGCGCACAAACTCCCGTGGTAGGGCCCGTGAAGGGATCATTGGTCGTCGTAGGCGGCGGGAGTCTATCCGATTCAATCTACCAAGAGGTGATCAACCGGGCCGCGGGGGGCCCGATCGTCGTCATCCCAACGGCGGACGAGCAGCCCACCTACGACCAGAACGCCGCCGGCGCCGCCACATTCCGCCGCCTAGGCGCCAGGAACGTCACCGTCGTGCACACGTACGACCCCAAGGTCGCCGACACGGACGCCTTCATTGCCCCGCTGCGCAATGCGAGCGCCGTCTGGTTCGGCGGCGGGCGGCAATGGAGACTGGTCGATGCCTACGCGGGGACTAAGACCGAGGCCGCCTTCAAGGCCGTGCTGGACAGGGGCGGCGTCATCGGCGGCAGCTCCGCGGGCGCCTCGATTCAGGGGAGTTTCCTCGCGCGCGGCGACACGAGGACGAACCAGATCCTCGTCGGAGACCACACCGTAGGCTTCGGGTACCTGAGTAAGTAATCCCGCAGCCATCTTCCTCCTATTTTCGCGTCTGTGCAAACTTGCGCCGCTCGTAGTCCTGTGTAAGCAGCCCGAGATAGCGATGTCTAACCCCGGGTAGGGAACGTGGCCATCGACCAGCACGTGCTGGTTCGCGGAAGGCACTTCGACATGTTCGACATCCTCAAGGTCCGGCCGGAGCTGCTGGGCTTCGGATGCGACGAGAACACGGCTCTTGTCGTTGACGGCGACAATGCGCGAGTCATCGGCGCTACCTACTGTCTCTTCTACGATGGTGGTTTCTGGAGCCGTGAGGGTAGCGCGGAGAAGAACTTGCCCCCTAGCAATCAGCGATTTTACTTCTTGAGGGCTGGAGATAGGTACAATCTCGCTACGCGCAAGGTTGTTGCGTAGGGGAGTGGGTTCGGAACAAAGAACCGTCGCGGAAATGGTGTGTTGGGGTGTGAGGTCGCGATACTAAACAGACGCTACCCGCCAGAAAATGAATATGTTGTAGCAAAAAGTCATAACGCAACCCGTGAGCGCACACGTGAGATTTTATACGAGAGGCATTCTACGTTTTCTATAACTTTCTAACAGCACTAGTAAGCGTGCGAATTCCGAATGACCAATGAATCATAATGCTAGTTTGATATATAGTTCTTGCATTATCTGGGCGAATGGTCTAGGGGTATGATATTCGCTTTGCATGCGAAGGGTCCGGGGTTCAAATCCCCGTTCGTCCACAATTGTTTTTTTTATTTTTATTTTATTTTTATCAAGCCTCCGTAGTAGATAAAATCAAATACAGTCGTAGTAGCTACACGCAGTATATCCTCGTGGCGTATTATAGGATATGATAGAGACTCAGCAGGTGGGCATTTGTACTAGGCTTCAACTCGTCTATCTTTCTCCATGTGCCCCCTTGACTTAGTATCTGACGCGTTTGATGAGGATCCGAGCAGAATCGAGACGACGAGCGCCCCGACTATTAAAAGCTGTGCGAATCAAGGAAGGCGAGGGTATCAGCCATCAATTTCTGCGCGCTGTTGTGATACAGAATAAGGTGGCCTGTTTCTTCGTATATTTTTACCTCGTGTGCTCTCGCTTTTGGAAATTTGCGATAAAGCCCGTACGGCTGTTCACGACAGAACTGCCCGCCGCAGAAAGTCGAGTCCTCTGAATCGAGAAGTCAGCTTTTTCGCATTTCTATTGCTTTGCAGGTTGGGCTTGCTGTACGTACGATCACCGATGCCTAGGAAGACTGGCCCATCGTACTCTGGAGCTTCCATCAGGTGGTACGTAAAGGTGATGGCGGCGCCGAGAGTGTCAAAATCACGTGTTTGCCTGTGATTATCTGTTAGAATTTTACAATATCAGGGGGGGGCTCTCCGTGGGCGGGGAGTGGCAAACTTGAAGCCACGGGTGGACGTCAAGTTGGTGATTAGACATACCAGTCATATTCCACAATATCATGCTCATAAGATCCGGCGAAGCACGCTACCAGTCGACCTTCTCGAGTCGACTGGGTCTGATATGTTGCTGGAAGGTGACCCCATTTTTTGGGGTCGATCTGTTGAGCAGGAGCCTGAAGTCCTGACAAGAATGCCGGGTATATCCAACTTGCATCCCATGTAATTCCGTGGAAGACTATTGCGTCGACATCCTCAGGATAACTCTTCGCTAGGGCATTTGCCGTTATAGCGCCGATGGAAAATCCGACCAACACGATCTTTTTCCAAGCACGGCCGTCGACCTCGCTCATTCGTAGTTTCTGAATCAAGTGGTGCACCGTCTCGACATACATCTGAGTTTGCACCTCGAGCAGCCCGTCTGGAAACGTGCTGTTCCCGTTGCCAACTAGATCGACAGCCAGAGTTGGGTAACCCTCATGGCTCATTCTTCGTACCCAGCTGTACTTCTCTGGTTTATACTGAACATCCCACATGTTCTTGTTAAACGACGCACCGTGAACGAGCACCTGGAGCGTGTCCGCGTGCGGCCCCTCGCTGTCCTCCGGCAAGCACAACCTAGCTGACATCTCGTATGTGTTAGAGACGAGAATCTTTCGCCCCGCTAGAGCATATAAAATCTCGGAATTGTACACATCCCCGCGAAAGTCACTGATTGCCGTCTTCTCGACGGAAACGGGGATTCGAAGGTCGTGGCATGATGATGAATCCTTCACCCACGGTGAAAAGGCGGAAAGATACAGAGGAATTTGGGGCTTCATTTTCGCAAATTGGGGCCGAGCTTGCTTGGATGCCGTGTATTACAGTGTCTACTAACCGACAGCTAGAGGAGTTATTTGTATGCTACAATGGCCAACACGGACCCGAGTTGGGATTACCCGGGCTTTGCGGCGAGGACCGGCGCGCGCTCACGTTCGGTCCGGAGAGTATAAAATTTGGCTATTCCGGCCGGCGGCATCGGCCGGGGTGACAAACTTGACATATCATATTTTGCAAATGGGGGCTGAAACATATGTATGTAGTGTGCGTGGCTTTTGGCCTAGAGATATTGACATTAAGATTCTGTTGGTATACGTATTTATATACTCATCTCGGCTTTTACGGGGGGTTTCGGTTTTCTTGGACCTCTTTTCTTATCAAGACTACGCGTTCCGGGTGCAATCGTGCATGCATATACGACATGTCATGTGCTTGGAAGTTAGTATCCAGGACTAAACTACGGTACGACACCTCAATTTCCCACTTCTTGGATTACGAAACATACTACTTCCATGTTGTCTCCAGATAGGATTCCCGGGAGGCGAAGGAGGCTATCAAGTTTGTGTTACGGGGTTAAAATTTACTTAGTAGAATCACTTGCGAATTTCGAACCGTATCAAACGTTGCGTATCACTTACCCTAGAGTATTATTTATCTCATCTAGAATAAAACTTTTGCTTTATATCTCGCCCGGCTAGCTGTTCGCTAGTTACATGACCAAGGTCCTTCGGAACCCCTTAGAGACTCCGCCTTGTTTCCTCTCTTTTGGTTTGGAATTTCCCAACAATGGATTACAAATTAGGATACTTAAAGTTCACCCGTGTTCTCGGATGGACGCTCATTAGTGCTCGAAAGCTCTGGGACCACCTTGTGGTCCGGAATTTTGCCGTCTTTGAAGTATAAATCTGAGACCACGGTTCCCTCTGACCAATACGCAGTCTGACGACCCTCCGTTCCAACACTAAAGAAGATATCCCCGGCGGTAACTCGCAAGCATCTACCTGAAGGCATTCGCAAATCGCCTATATCCCGTTAAATATTAGGAAGAATCAAGCCAACTAAAAACAATTGCCTCATGTTGAGACCGACGCAAGGGGCTTGAAAGAAAAAGCATCATACGTACCAATTCCAGCACTCATGATAATCAAGCTTGGCTCAGGTGCTGGGTGAGATGGCATGAAGGAAGGCCCGTAAAAGACATACTGGTAGACAGCATCGAAGCCGTTCTCCCAGTTAAGCCGGAACGCGTTGTCTATGTCGGGCATGTTGATCGTCGTCGTGTTCACGGACCAGCACTCTAGGAAATTCTCCCACTCCCCCGTCTCGTGTTGGATTTGTGTTATCGCAGGGAGTATGGCCTGACCGGACACGGTACTTTTGGGACATCTCAGCTGACAATCCGTCGCCTCTAACCCGGCCGCATGGATTCCAGATTCGGGGGCGCCCGCGGTCTTCCCCGTAGCCAACAACAGGGATGAAAGAAGGAAAATGGCGGTCAGCATATTGAATAGTAAGCGAAAATGAGTAGGGAAGAGCTAACCAGATCGCCGGGATTTCGATTCGAGCCGCGCTGGTCGGGTGGCTTCGGGCGGCTTCGAGATATAAGCTCTTCCCCCCGCGGGGCGGACCGGCGCGCAACCCACCTTAAGCGCACATTGACCCGCTAAAACCCCGAGTTCTCGGCTCACCGCCAGACCCGCGCATAGCGAGCATGGTAAGACGGTAAGACGATAAGACGATGCCAAGCTTCGAGAATGGGCATCATCGCGAATGCAGACTCGCGAGCATGGGGATGGATTTTATATAAACAGATAATAAAGATGTAGAGATAAAGTAATGCTTCAAGCAGGCTCTGATGATCCCGTCTATAGCTGCCTACCATGTTGCTCGCTGCCCTCCTCGTCATTGGTGGTAGTCTACGTTTTGTTGGTGCTGTCACAACATCACGATGCGTAAGATTGACATTTGACAGTCTATCCCCTTTTTCACTATTGCTAACACTCCAATTTTGTCACCTAGTGCCGCCTGGTTTCCCAACTTCTCCAGGACGATGTCTTCACGGCTGATACGACGACTTACGACAGAGTAAACAAAGACTTTTGGTGTAAGATGCCTTAGTAACTACGATTCAAGCCTGCTCATAGCTTGCATGACTGACGATAATTACCTGTAGCTGCTACTGAGCAACTTGAGCCGTCATGTGTCTTTCTCCCAGACTCGGCGGAGAAGGTTGCTCAAGCCGTGGCCCTATTTGTGAAGAATGACTGCAAGTTTTCCATTAAGGGTGGCGGCCACTCAGCAATTCCGGGTGCCGCTAACATCCAGGGTGGGATTTTGATGCCTATGGAGAAGCTGAAACGAATCGACATTAGTGAGGACAAGAATAGCGTCACAGTAGGCACGGGAAGTAGATTCGGCGAAATATACGCAGCATTGTAAGTGTACAAGACTCAAAAAGAACGAAACCCTGAATTCCTTTATTTACTTAACTGTACTATGACTAAAACCGCCCGAAAAGACTCTGACGCTAAAAAGGGACCCCCACAACTTAACCGCCATGATAGGGCGCTACGAGAAGGTCGGGCTGGGAGCGGCTGTAGGCGCAGGCATCAGCTACCTCGTTAATAAGAACGGTTTGGCTGTTGATAATGTGTTGAATTACCAAGTTGTGCTAGCTAACGCAACTATTGTCAACGCCAATGCAACAAGCCACCCAGATCTCTTCCGGGCCATTAAGGGTGGCGGCAACAATTTTGGTGTCGTTACGGCTATGACACTTATGACTGAACACACCGAGGGCGCTATTTACGGTGGTGTTCTGTACTATCCGGAGTCGTCACTAAGTCAGGTCTCGGATGTTATCTACGACTACCAGGTGCGACAGGCCGTTGAAGACCGCATGACACATGTCTTGCCGCAGTACGGATATAACGGGACGACTGGAGAGGCCATAAGCTTCAACCCCATTGTGTACAACAAGAACGTCAACAAATTTCCTAAGATCTTTGAGGGTTGGTTGAAAATCCCTGCCTACAAAAATACCCTGCGCAATAGAAATTACCACGACATGTCAGTCGAGCTGAACGACGGCTTCCCCGATGGTTTAGTGTAAGTTCTGTCACTACCCTCTCAATTGAAATACCTCTTGAATTTTCCCCTCTGGCGGGATACATGCTCATAGGTATTGGCATCTAACCATTTGTCGGGTTCCAGGCAAGAACAGCGCGTCTTTTCCGTCTACGCGGATGCTCAACTTTACAAGGACTTCTGGGCAAGTTATCATGCATGGTGCAAGAACTATCGACATATACCTGGTTTCTACGGTTTGCATGTCAACATGCCGATCACACCACATGCTGTACAAGAGGGTATAAGAAAGGGGGGTAACAGCCTAGGTCTCGAGGATGCCGGGAACAGGACTCTTGGTAGTAAGTTTACACTATCCTCGTAGAGGTTATCGCACGGTACTGATTATGCTATGCGTAATAGCGATATACTTCGGCGTTACTTTCGATAGCCTCGACGATGCCAAAGAAGTCCTTCCTGCGCACGACAAATTTGTCAAGTCGATGATAGCTCTTGCCAAGAGAAGGGGCCTTCTTCATCGATACATGTTAGTGATATTCCAAACTTACGTTCTCGCCACGCAGTCCCTCCAGTGTTCTTTTTTCTCTGGTTGTATTTCTCATAAAATATGGTCCTCTGCTGTTGGTATCATGACAACTGATTTAAGCTACCCTACAGCATGTTGACGTACTCGGGATATAACCAACCTGTGATAGAGAGCTACGGCCCCGAGAACGTGCAAAGGATGCTCAAAGTTCAGAAGGCATATGACCCAAATCGCGTCTTCCAACGCCTCGTACCGGGCGGCCAGAAAATCCCTGCGCGCAGATACCAGTAGATGGCCTTGCCATTATTTATCATGATTGTTAGGACTAGACCACTTAGAGCTTGCGCTGCACAAGGTGCAAGGCTTTCCTCGGCATATATGATTAATACAAGTTGAATGGAAATGATATACAACTTTCTGTTTGCTAAAACCTCTCAGCTCTTTGATACATAGTGATTGGCCTTCATACTCGCCATATTGAAAAAAGGGACTTAATTGCTCCCACACCACAACTCTTGCAGGGAGCAGATCGTAATCTATTCGTTTCAGCTAGTACAACGCCTTTACATCATTCGCTTCACTGAGAAGTCGATCTTGTCGCGGATAAGCGGATACAGCTATAAATACCGTTAATACTCTCGGAGTGTTAACGGCGTCGTTTTACTCCGTAACAGATCTGTCTATTCAGATACTTCGCACACGCAGTGTCACAAATCCGTCGAGTTTGTCAAATGTGTCCACCTACTTGCTTCTCCCACCCTCGCTTCGTGAGAAGTTATCATCGCCGGCAATACATCGGAACCCAGCGGCAAGAACATGGGGATCCCGGCAGTCCCATCCTGTAAGCTAGCCAGCTCAACCAGAACTTGCGCGGCGCGGGCCGGGTCCCCTGGCTGTGTACCGTTTAGCCCGTTGAAGGCCTTCCGTAGCGGTTCTAGACTTTCATTGTAATCCTCGATGGGATCGCCTACGCGCCTGCGATGGCCCGGCGTGAGGAACGGAGTACGGAAGTGCCCAAGCTGGACAAGGCATACGCGGATCCCGAGGGCCTCTGTCTCGCGCTGCAAAGATTCAGTGAGCGATGACAGCGCAGCCTTAGTAGCACAGTACAACCCCGCATTGGGTGAACCGCGGTACGTGGCTACACCGCAGATATTGAGGATAGCGCCGCCACGCTGCCCGCGCATGAAGGGAAGGGTAGCACGTATGAGGCGAAGAGGGCCGAATAGGTTAGTTTGGAAGAGCTCCGAGGCCTCGCTTTCGCTTGTCTCTTCTACACCCCCTTCCAGCAGGTACCCCGCTGCGTTTACTAAGACGTCGATCTTGCCAACATCTTTAACGATCTGAGCGATAGTAGCCTCGATCTTTTCAGCTGGGCCCGCAATATCAAGTGGCAAAGTCCGGCATCCAGTTGTGGCGACTAGCTTTAGGGCGTCCTGGCTACGACCAATGGCATACACGACGGCGCCGGCCGTTTGAGCTGCCTCGAGAGCTATTGCCTTTCCTATCTAGAACACTTAGCGTTAGTCGGTGATTCGAAAAGCTACAAGGCCCTAGACTTAAATCCGCCACTAAGGGGCAACCTAATACACCCAAAATCAATAGCAAGTGATAAAAATAACTCGTAGAATTACTCACCCCTGAGGAAGCGCCAGTAATAACCCAGACAAGGGGTTTCACTTCATCAGATGAGGTTGACATGACGCCTGCTTTGCGTACTGACCGTCTTCGTTTCAATCTCCTCAAGGCACAATTCAGTGTTCACGAACCCTCTACGAACTGGGGTTAACTGGCCTCTTTCGTGGAAGTGCACTTGCGAAATTGTATATGTATTGTTAGGTTGAGGAGCTAGATGGTAGTTACTCGGGTCCCTGAGGACCGTGATAGATTAGGTCTTGGTATAGCGGTACTCACTTTTACTGGACCCGAGCTGGAGCCGCGCCTGACCTTATTGGTTTCTGGCTATTGGTTCAATATTCGTGACACATCGTGTCTCGCTTTAGAGAATTCGGTTAGTGAAGCCCTCGTTGCTTCATATGCTAGAGACTCGCCAATTGGAAATGGCTTCTAGAGGGCAGAAAGATCGGGTCTGATATTGTTCCGACACATTGCTAGATATAGCGCCATAAGAGAGTTAGGTAAAATTACATAGTCTTGGAATACAAGCCAACTTGAAAGTACTTAAACAAGAAATAGACTTTAAACATATTTCTTGGTGGATATAGTTTCGATAAATTTTAAGCCAAGGCTTCATGCTTATGATTCTCTCCTCAACATAGTAGAGAATATCTTTTAGTATTGTCTCAGTGGTTGTGATGAATATTATGGATGACTGCATAAAAAGCCATGTTTGGATCTCGACTTTAATCTAGCCACTTTCAGCCTCAAAACTCTACGTTGCCATCCAACATCTCACACGCAAGCATAATCTTCTCTGAAACTTCCCCAACCTAATAAGATTAGCTTCGATCCTATAAACGAATCGATGAGGGCGGAAACTTACATAGTTCGTATCGAAAACTTGGAAGTGGTTGCAAGCAATATCTAGCACCGGGATGCTTCTTCCCACTAGGTATTCCCACTGCGTTACCGAATTCGCCCTAAACTCATTGTCGCTGAGCCACTGATAAGTCACATTACAGAACATCTCGGTGTCCATTGAATGGGAACACTTTAACATCACGCACGGAACAGTGTGTGGTTCCGGATGATATTTCTGAAGAAGAGCGGCATGGTATTGAAATCTCTGCTTGATTCTCTCCCTCGCTTGCTTTGAAGACTCGATGATGTGTGTTGTTTTGTTCGGTGCATTCTTATCTACGATATGTGAAATAACCTCGAGAGGAAGTGCTTTGTGATCGACTGGCGGTGGTGAGTCAACTAGAATTAGCCCTTTGACTGTTCGACCAAGGGACTGTAGTTGGCGTGCAACCTCGAACGCCAAAACGCCGCCAAATGACCAACCTGATAATCAACAACAAGCTTAGTATGATAAAGGTATGTTCGAGGTTCTATCAACTTACCACCAAGTAGAACCTCTTGCTCTTTATCAAGTTTGGTTCTCTTTATATACAATGTAGCGAGGTCCTCCATGCGCCCAACGTCGACCGATGGATCTGGGCTAAAAATTCCAGTTATACTGCGGTTCATATTAGACATGCGCGAATACATGCTGCAGTGACCGCTCCCATCGTGGAATAGGTAAACGGTACATTTCTCAGGCCCATGAATTTGCCGCTGTAACTTTCTTTGAAAATCGTAAGCTTCTTTAGGCGATAGTGCCACGGTTTCCGGTGTTGGAACCGCATCATGTGACGATGTACCCGTGCTAGCTTGAAGGTCATTTGACGTGCGCACGTTGGCGGTAAAAATTTCTTCTAACCGATTGAATGTCAGTTCGGAAATACTGTATTGGCTCTCATCGATAACAAAACCGAACCTCTCCCTCAGCTCATTGCTAAGCTCGATGGATAGGAGCGAGTCAACGCCTAGCGTCGCTAATGTCAGGCCCATCATACCGGCCTCAATCTCTATTCCACAGGTATCGAACAAAAGGTTTTTTATAGGAGAAAGAACTTCCAAATCATTGGGGGGAGTGGGCGGGAGAGTGACTTCTTGTGTCACAGGAGAATTTTCGCGGGTCAATCCCGGTACCGGAATCTTGAGAAGTGACTTCTGAACAGATGCTTTCGATACAATATTAGTAAGCTCTTTCAGTGTAGAGCAGTTCTCAAGGCTGGCATCATCGATTTCTATTTGGGGGAGGCGGTTGCGAATCAATCCCGCTATCTCAATACGCATGAGGCTATCTACACCTGCTTCTGCAAGGGTGGTTTTGCTGGAAGGGCCTAGGAAGACGCCGCAACAGTCTTGCACGATTAACTGTATGGTTTCTTCGATTTGAGATAATGATGGGAGCAAAGCTTTCCGAGTAGGCTGCGGCGCCTCTATAGGTAGTGGTTTTTGGGCTGAGGCTCGAAGTGAGCGGGAAAGGTGGTTATTGAAAGATTTTAGTGGTATTTTCTTGAAATGAGAGCCTTCGATAAATGCCAAGACATTCTCATCAGAGTCGACGATGTACGCATCGGCAATGATAGAATGGCCGACGTCCGTCAAGCTGCAATAAATCGTCATCTCGCTTGCTCTCAGCTGCTGTGTAGCAGGCAAATATGCACGCTCAATGCTAACACAAATACAAGCGACGTTCGTAGGAACGTAAATATTAGCAATAAATCCAGGCGCATGGAGCATCGTATCCATGAAAACAGGATGACTGACGAATTTGTCTTGTAGGAGCGAGCTATCTAGCTGTAGTGTCCCGCAGCCTTCAAGCCGTGATTCGCTTACGGAGAGTTGTTTCAGAGTAAGAAACGGCTTATCGTAGGCCACCACTCTTGGAAATATGACCTGGTAAATGGTTCTTGGCGAGAATGAGTCGAAAGCGGTGGCGGAATCCTGATAGAGTGTACGCCGCTGTCTTTTGACAAACGCAGATTTCCGAGTGAAGATATCAACAACCTCGATAGGCGATTTTCGGGCAATGCGCCCAGAACAATGAATTTGATCTTCCGAAGAAACGGAGAAGGGGGTCTCTTTTCCGGCACTCACACCAAGCTCGGCCTGAAGGCCAGAGTCATTCGCCATTTGGTCATCATAGACGAGTGGCTTCTCAAAAACAGTGTCCACCAGGAGATGCAAACTGGTGTTTGATACTTCTTGATGTATGCTGAAAGCTTCGAGAACTACCTCTATAAGTACGGATGCTGGGCAAAGTGGGACACCAGCAACGGAATGTGCTTTGATGTATGGTGCCAGAGGCCGTAGGTTTGCGTGGAAAGTGACCAGATCCTTGGAAATATTCGGCTCCGCAGAACCAAGAAACTCAAATGTTGTTCTCGGCGGATCGACTTCAAATCCGGTCTTCTTATCTTCCAGTTCTTGAAACCGAACATAATACCGTGAAGGATTCATGGGATATTTTGGCATAGAAGTCAAAAACTTCGCTGATGAGCCACGGTAGACTTCCCTCCACTTTACGGGGTGGTTCCGCAGGAAAAGAGAACTCAAGCTTTGTGATAGCGTCTCCCATGGGCTCTGCGTCGGCCTCAAAGACGGCAAAAACGTATAGGATGCCGTGGCAATAGTTCTTCGAATCATTGATTCCGCTGTGTAAGCGTCAGTAAACTAAAGTGTCAAACAGGTGTTCCTTGCCTTGACTTACTCGACGGAAATGGGCCAATTTCAATGAATTCCAAATTACTTCCCGGAAGTGATCTCTCTATATCCTTAATGACGTGGTAAAAATCAACACAATTGCGTGTGTGTTGTACGAAGTATTCCGGCTGCAGTTTGTCATCGGAGTTGAGGAGCTCCCCTCGGAGACTCGACCCAATTGTAATATTGCCTTGGCGGAGCTCAATAGTAGAGACGTAAGATTCCAAGTCCCCAAGGATTGGATCCATACATGATGAATGAAACCCATAGGGGACACTCAGCCGCTTGGCTTTAATGCCATTGTCCTTGCAATATTCGACGAAGTGTGTCAAGGGCTCAATGGGGCCAGCCACCACAATATCTTCATGGCTATTAATGCAAGCAATACTGATCCCAGAAAATCGCCGGTCATCGCTAGTTAATATAGATCGGATTTCATCGGCCGTAGTCCTACATGTCACCATTCCCGAGCCCTCGTGCGCGTGCCTGGCAATCAGCTCAGCCCGTTTCGCAATTAGAAGCAAAGCATTTTCGATATCCCATACGCCCGCAATTGCCATGGCAGCATACTCTCCGATGCTGTGTCCCACAACAATCGAAGGCGTCAACCCCCATTGGATCCAACTTCTCGCGAGCGCAAATTCTAGGACGAATAGTGCACATTGCGTAATAATGATCTCGTTTTTGGTGTACTCGTTCGTATCAAGGTCGGGAGAATTTGATAGAAACGGGCGAACAACTGGGAATCCGTTCTGGGATAGAATTTTATCGCACTTTTGAACAACAAGGCGAAACTCCGGTACTGTTGAAAGTAGCTCTGCGCCCATCCCCTTGTACACATGCCCCTGTCCAGAAAATACAAAAATAGTCTTTTGAGTGCCTTTCTCGAATGACCCGGATTCAGTAAATGAGGATTGACGCAAAGAGCTCGCAAGTTGGCTAGAATCGCTACCCGTGATAGACAGGCGAAAACCTGTGTACGCTTGCCTCCGCGCATTCGTACTATAACAAAGATCATTGGCGTTAATTTTGGGATGTGTTTCAATGTAGGCGATAAATCGGTCTTTGAGAATTTGCAGAGCTTTTTCGCTTTTTGCCGAAAGGTTGAGGATGTGATGGGATCGGCCTAGGCTTAGTTCCTTCATCCCAGAATTAGCCTGAATTTTGGGCGTGTATTCCTCGAGTATGAGCGCAGAGTTAGATCCCGCGGCCCCAAAGTTATTCAGCATAGCCCTCCTTGGATATTGTTTATTGAGCGGATTCCATGTCGTAAGTTGCTTCGGAACCACCATGTTCTGAATATGGTCGGTGAGCCGAGGGTTGAGAGAATTGAATGAGGCTTGAGGCGGGATTTTGCCCTTTTGAATCATCGCCAACAGTTTTGCGATGCCGGCAATCCCGGAAGCAGCCTCCGCATGGCCTATATTTCCTTTGATTGAGCTCAAGTGCAAAGGATTCGACGCGGATCGAAGCCCAAACGTATTGCCTAGACTCAAGACTTCAGCTAGGTCACCAGCTTGCGTACCTGTCCCATGAGCCTCGACTACATTGACGGTGTCTGGGGCCGTGCGACTCGACTTAAGGAGCCGCTTGAATAAAGTTGCTTGCGTTCTATGATCCGGATGTGTTATTGATTTCGCAGTGCCGCACTGGTTCACCGCGATCCCACGGATAATCCCATAGATATTATCGTTTTCCTCGATTGCGCTTGATAGCTTTTTAACAACCACCAATCCACAGCCTTCAGACCGACAGTACCCGTCAGCGGCCGCGTCAAAGGGCTTGCACTGTCCAGTTGGGCTGAGAAAATGCGCACGCGCAAGGCCAGTGTACATCTGGATCATCATCAATAACCCGATTGAAAAACTCTTTAGTATGAAATACTCACATCAGGGCTGGAAATAGTGTTAACGCCGCCCGCCAACGCCGCAGTACATTCACCAGATTTAATGGCCTGGCACGCTTGGTATAGAGCGACCATAGATGATGAGCATGCAGTATCAACAACTATAGATGGACCAAGAAAGTCAAATGCGTAAGAAATACGCCCACTCAGAAATGCCCTTAGGGTCCCGGGACTATAGTATACGTCAATATCTTTTCTCAAGTTGTCAACATAGTCATTTGTTGCAACGCCAACAAAAACGCCAAAAGAGTCCTTTCGAAAAGTGGACGTAGAATCAGGAGAGTACCCCGAGTCTTCTAGCGCCTCGAAAGCTGCTTGAAGTAGAAGACGTTGTTGAGGGTCCATGGACTTCGCCTCTCGGGGAGAGATATTGAAGAACCCAGAATCGAATCGGAACGGGTCGTCGAGGAAGTTCCCATATTTGTCGCCCAGCTTCGCTGGTATTTTAAAGCGCGAGGACGGAATCTTAGAAGCAGTGCATTGTGCTTTCTCAACCATGTCCCACAGTTGTTCCATGCCATTGGCTCCTGGGTAATTTATGGACATACCAATTATTGCTATCCTATTCTCCATATTTTCCTCGATAATCTCCGATGGATTTCCAATAATGGTTATCCTATCATGTGTCGGCGCACCCTGAACTAGAGATCTCGTATTAGGGCCAACACACAGGACTCGGTATCTAGCCTCAAGGTCATGCACAAGGTGCTGGACAGCTTCGTCGAAAATATTCTCGCACGTTTTCTTCCAATCACAAGCTTCCACGAAGATACTTCGAAGAACTGTTTCAAGTAAAGATTGGTTGCCACTCTCCTTGGTAATACGATCTCCCGTAGTCGACGACCTCAATGGGGCGTGGAGGGCGTCCCATGTGGGAAAGTTGACCCGTCTGCTCTCAACATCATGTAGGACCTGTGCTACCACGTCATTCATTCGTGAACCCCCGTGGTAGAATCCGTGGACATGTGCCGTACGGCATTGAATAGAAGTCGGGATTGTTGTAGACTTGAAGTCCGCTAAGATATGCCCGGGGCCACTTAAAGAATGGACATCGTTGCCAAAAATGGCAGAAATCTGTATTATATGATCCAACTCCTAGATTATAGTTAGTCTGAATGTTTTGGGTTCGTCTTTGATTGAAGGGTATACCTGATCTTTCTGGCTACGAAATTCAGCCAGGGCCTTCTCTACCTGGTCGGTCGGCCAACCAAACGTGCTAAGCACCCATGCAGAGTCCGATGGCTGTTCACCAAGTAAGTCACGGCATGCATATGCTGACCTCAGGCCGACCCAAAAAACTAGACGAAAGCCGTGGACTGCCGAGGCGAGAAATTCTGGTGATTCAAATGATAAAGTCGATGCAGCCAAGGCCGCAGGAACGAGACCGGTGCAAATACCGGTCACCTCGACAACTCGGGAGCGGACTTCGCTCTCCGCCGCATATGCTACCAATTCAAGAATATGAAGTAGATATAGAGATATCGTCTCAGCAACAGGGTGTGACCGAACCGCATCGCACGGGAAAAGAAGAGCTTCGGTGTCTTCATAGAACTGAGAAGGGCCACGGCCAAGGACCGTCCGTTCGTTTTCGTTTAGGCATTCACATTCGACGTGAAAGGCGGCTAAGCATTGTTTTAAAAATAGCTTGAATAAAGCATTCGCCTCTCCAAGGTGCTTTTCTAACTCAAGAACGGTACTTCGGTCAGATAGGTGCTTATGTGAGCCCTGCCCACCAAAGAGAAGGATGTCACCGGGGACCCTGGTTTTCATAATTAAACTCTGAAGCAGATTAATCGCCTTTGGCGTCTTAGTGAAGCGAGAAAATATGAGAGTTTAGTGCAATCAAGAGCCCGTGAGAAGTTGCCGTCGTTTGTGTACTTCACAGTCTGTTTGTTCCTTTGGGCAGCAAGTATTGGTAGAAGAGGCAGCTCAGCAACAGTGCTGACATGATATCTTGCCCCTCTCGTACCTTATGTCCGATATGCCATCATCTTGTGACAGGCGATTATAGTATGCGGGCTCTAACGCATGGGAAGCCTACTCGGGTCCCGAAGCCGCGTTCTGATCGCGGCAGCCTGATGGTACATTCAGTCTCAAAACGGCTAGGGCCTTTTGGGCTCTCTACGGAGTCGAGTTCATGCTCTGGGTCAAGGTTTGGTTATCCTTTTTGGCTGGAAATGTAAATGGAAGTAATCAATAAATGATCTTTCCTTGCCGGCCCTGACATTACATCTCTCTAAAGGCGGCATCACTAAGCACTGGAGCCGCCGATTTCAATTTCCAGCATGGGGAGCTACCACCACTCCTGCTTCAGGAGGCCTGTTTTCAGCCCAACTACTCCGGAGTCTCTAGTAGCTGGCGATATCTTAGAGAGCAGCATATCCTCTCTGCCGGATTTGATCCGATTCAACGCACTTGAGAACCCCAATCGAATCTTTGCACTTCAGTCAGAATTACACAAGGAAACTCCCAGACGGAGTGAAGGTGTTGTGTATGGAGTATCCAGGATAACATTTAAGCAGCTCGGCGAGATGGTTGGTGGTTGTGCTAGATGGATCAGTAAAAATGTGATTTCCACCGACCGGAATAGTGAGCTGAGTGAGCAGACACCTATCGCCATATATATGGAAAGCGGCCTTGGGCTTTTTATTCATCTCGCGGCTCTTTTATCCCTGGATGTACCGGTAAATTATGACGGAAAACAAAAGCTGAGACACCTAGAGACTAACACGTAGATAACTAGGCCTTGTTGGTTTCTGCTCGTCTAGGCTGCCCAAGCGTTCTACATCTACTGAAAAAGACCGATGCTAAAACAATCTTGGTTTCACGGCGAACCGGGTCTTTACTATCAGAGAATATCCATGACTCTGCTCGAGTTATGAAGGTTGAGCGGTATTCCACTTTCATGTCATATACAAGCCAAATAGGGGAGATTGAAGAGATGCCAAGGAATGAGTCTCGATGCAAGGATAACGGCCAACAACACGCACTCATACTCCATTCATCTGGCACTACAGGGTTGTAAGTCTAGTCGTTAATTCGCGAATCAAGAATACCCATTAACTCCCAATCCGGTAGACCGAAACCGATATTTCTCACTCACAGATATATCCTTGGTTATGCTGCCTGCCACCAGTTCCCCGCAGACGAAGAAATCGATTGGATTAACTTATCCACCTTGCCTCTGTATCATGGATTTGGCCTTTTAGCGCCATGCCTCAGTTTGTCAATTGGAATGACTGTTTGCTTCCCACCACCTTCAATCATCCCAGCTACAAGGTCAACGTTAGATCTGATTCGAACTTTTGAATGCCGATCACTGATGACGGTCCCGAGTATCATTGACGATATACTGTGTCAATCCAATGAGAGTGAAAAAGGCGAAGCTTTGGCACTGTTGACTAAACTCGAATTTCTAGCCGTGGGCGGGGGCGCTCTTAAACCTGAGCAAGGCGCCATACTAGCTGAAAATGATGTGAAACTCTTGAATCACTACGGCGTGACAGAGATTGGTGCGATAGCACCCATATTTCGACCGAAATCAGACTACAACTGGAGATTCCTTCGTTTACGATCAGACCTTGGTCTTGAACTTCATCCGATTCCAGATTCGACACACTTTAGACTAGTAGGCTACCCCATCGGCTGGGGAAAGCCATTCGAGGTACAAGACGAGTTGGAGCGCAACGACGCTTCCAGTCACGTGGAAGTCCGGATCCTTGGGCGTACCGATGATGTCATCGTTTTGAAAACGGGAGAAAAGGTGCAGCCTCGTCAATTGGAAGATGCCCTCAACGCGGATCCTGCAATTCGAACAGCTGTGTGTGTCGGGAGTGGCTTCTTTGAGCTTGCTGTCATTATTGATCCAATAAGCGAGGACAGCGATGCGACCATCAAAGATCAAGTGTGGAGACTATTATCCGCTATAAATCCGTCAGTCGACCATCACGCACGTATCACATCAAAGGAGGCGATCATCGTCAAGCCGCCGGGGAAATTGATACCACGGTCTGATAAGGGATCGATAATGAGACAGGATGTCGACGAAATCTTCAAGCAAGAGATCAATGATGCATATGCAGCAATGGAGCTGGATTCCTTAGGCGAGAGCTTCATCCTTGACCCCGCCAATATAGAAATGGGGATAAGACATCTCATCACGACTGTTACAAGCAATCGCCTCGACGGTGAACACATGACTACGGAAGAAGACTTGTTTGAAAGTGGGATGGACTCACTGCAAACTGTACTCTTTTCCCGGCTTCTTGGTTCCAGCCTACGAAAATTAGCAGAGGAAAATGGAAGGCCTTTATTACAAATCTCAACCGATTTCATTTACCGAAACCCTTCGATAAAGAGACTAGCGGCTGAAAGTGCGCGTCTGGTCAACCCAGAGGGAGATATGAGAGCCGATGTGGACGACAATCGATCGAAAGAAATGAAAAATTTTGCAGACGAATACATAGCAAGTTTGAGTCGGCAGATGACTTCGTATCCGATTAGGCACACGATTCTAATGACCGGTTCTACCGGAAGCTTGGGAGCCCACACCCTTGCCAAATTAACCCGTATCGAATCGATTGAAAAGATCATCTGCCTCGTTCGCGGCAAGCCACCGGTTATCAATGGGGCTAGTTTGACATCCGATGGCGAGAAAGCCGAATCAATTCTCCAATACCGTCAGCGAAGCGCTTTAGAAGCCGCCGGGATCCGCCTTGGCCCAAAAGAGCGGGCAAAGATCGAGCTTCTCGAGTTGGCGTCTGTTGTCGGAGAATACGAAGCAAGCAAGGCTCAGCTGTCGTACCTCAGCGACCGAATCACGCATATTCTGCACTTAGCATGGCCGATGGACTTTCATCGTAGACTGGAGAGTTTCAAACCCCATATCAAGCTCCTACAAACATTGGTCGACTTAGCGCAGCTTTCATCAGCGATAAGACAGGCAACAGAGCCCATACGACTAATATTCACTTCCTCAATCGCTGTAGTGAGATACTACTCAGAAAGAGGAGGCAAGAGTGAAGGCCATTTTGGGTCTATCGTTCCCGAATCAACCATGCCAGATCCACTCGCCACGGTACCCATGGGTTATGCAGAGGCGAAATGGGTCTGCGAGACATACCTGGATAATGTAGCAAAACGTTTCCCAGGAGTTGAGCCGGTAGTCATTCGTGTAGGACAACTCAGCGGGCCTGAGAGAACGCGCGGTGTGTGGAAGACCGAAGAGCACATACCGATACTAGTGCGAGCCAGCCAAATCGTAGGAGCATTTCCTCAGCTGGATGGAGTAAGTAACCTGACACCAAACAGCCGTCGAAGCCGACGAAGGCAATGTGTTAGCAGGAACTAACTCGTGCGTACAGCTAGCGTCATGGATGCCCGTAGATCGCGCAGCGTCTTGCCTTAGCGAAATATTGATGCGCAGGGGAAAAGTCGACAACTTTCTTCATTTAGAGAATCCCGTGCGCCAACCTCTAAAAGACATCTTCGCCATCATGGCACATGAGATGGGCCTATCAAGACCGTTCGTGATCCCGTTCGAGAAATGGTTGCAGCGGGTGACAGTGACTGGGGAGGTCCGCTCGTTGGGGAGCTTCTTCACGGATCATTTTGATGAACTAGCCGGAGGAGCTGTAACACTGGATACAGCTAAAGCACGTGCCTTGTCAAATTGCCTGGCGGGATCAAGTGCTCTCGATAAGGAGCTCATCGTAGACTATTTGAAAAGATGGCAACAGGATGGATTTCTGAAGAATACAACTGTTAGCTAAACCAAGTTAGGCGGCCTGGTAGTGTCAATTTAGCTATGCATCGGTAAGCTATAGCCAATAAATCGAAAGCACTAGGGGACTCAAGCCCCAGACCTAGTCCATAACCAGCCAACCTTCACCTAGCAGTGACCTACCTGCGACTTTGCCTCACTGTGAAGTCCGTCCTTAGCACCGTCAGGTTTACGGGCGGCGAAACAGTTATTTGGCACTTCCATGACACTAACATCGCATTGAGCCAGAATACTGCACTGGGGGGCTCGCGCCTCTAGGATGAGATAAGAGGAGAAGAAATCGGGAAGAAAGGGATGTGTAGTAGATACCTACCTAAATAAATAGTACCTGGGTACCAGTAAGGATTCGAGGCCTGATATATACATGTAGACATAATGCGGTTTATATGAATATATATTGACTTCGCTAAAACTTACCTTTCGCGTATAGGGATTATACAACTAAAGCTTTACTTCATTAGGCCTACCCTTCAGTGCCGCTCCTCCCAAGAGTTCCAAATCAACACAGCTCCTGGTTACCTAGTAGAATCCGAGGTGATACCTAGGTATCACAGTGGCTTCTCTACGCCCTGTATTGGAACAAGAAACCTAGCAAAGTAGTCGAAAATCTTCTGCGTCTCGTTTGGGAACGCCGTAGTTCCTAACCACAAATCCGGCCTAATCACAGCAATGCCGCCTTTCGCGTGATTTGCTCCCCATGTCGTATGAGCATCTTCATCTGGCGCTCTATCATCATAAAGCACCTGGGCCTTTTCATCGCGGAGTAAACGGACGAGATCCGCCGCTTCCGCTGGTAGTGTCTCCAGCTCAAACGGCATGAGCTTAGTGATTAGCACAATGTTGAACACATCTATGCCTCCAAATTGTCGATAGAAACCCGCAGGGTCTTGCAGCATACCGACGAACGAGCGCATGCTATTCTGCATTTGCTGCCCGCTGAGTGTCGACCCGAAGATGAGGATGTGGAATCGCGCCGCTCCCCGGAGCTTATCGTACAAGTACCCGGTCTCCCCCGTCGCGAAACAAATGCGCGGATTAGGAGCACGAACTCCCGGTTTTACGTTGAGGGCGCGTGTCGCCGAGTCATCGATTTCTGGCCGGATGGCAGACTCGCCGTATGGACAATCTACTCCTAGTAGAAATTGAGAGTTGGTCTTGAAAAAGTTGGACAGAAAGTCGAGGTCAGCTTCCCTTCGAGCTTCTTTCGGCTCGTCACTAGTGAGATTTCTAGCTAACTTGTTATCTTTGTAGAAATCGGCGTTCCCTCCTCGACCGTTAGTTAGATAACAATTTGGCTCGTCGTGGGCTGCGTGTCCGTTAGCCCCATTGACGTCGTCATCATTAGTACCATTCGGTGATCGTGCATTCAGCGCCTCAATGTTTCGAAGATCAGGGACATCAAGATCAGAGCCGCAGACAAATCGCAAGTAAGTTCCGGATACTTCGATGACCCTAACGGCATGCTGACGTCGTTCGCCACCGTATGTAGGCAAGAGCACATCCATCTTCGCCCTCCCTTTTACCGCGAGACCAATTTTCCAAGCGAGATTCGCCGCATCCAAAATAGACGCGTTCAAACCGAAAGCGCCCATCACGCTATGCACATGACTATACACATGACAAAGACATTAGCGATCTAGATGGTTTAGAATTGGGCGGTGCGACAAGGACGCCGAAACAAACTCACGCCGCATCGCCAACCAGATGAATACGGTTGTCTTGCGAGGAATAGGATCGGGCGACTCTCTCTGAGACTACAGAAAACTTTCAGCCTTCGCTTCTTAGTCCTTAATAGACCACGTTGTGCCTACTCTTCCAGATTGCGAACCAACTTAACGGTGCTCCAAATTTGAGCTTGTAGGGCGAAAATATTCTATTCGCTTGCTCTAGCACCTCTTCAGGCGTAATAGAGTGAACATCGATTTTCCCGCCAGCTTCATTGAATGTTGGGTCTTTCGCTTGTCTTGACGCTGCGAGGGGCCCTGTCATAGACAGGTCGAGTTGGGTATATAACCTAAAACCATTAGCCACAGATCTTCAGACGCCAGAAGATGAGCAATTGCCTAATGTATCCATCCTCTCTCGGAATAATTACACAACCCCCGTGCTGAGAGCTAACGACGCTCCTGTCGATGCGTGTTAGTATCCCACCTACCCGGTCCGCATGGGTCAACATACCCAAATACCCAAGCATGTGGGTAGTCGGTAACATAAAGGCAGTCCATAATACCCCAGTAGATCCCGGTGCTAACTCCATCGAAAGGAATTCCCAGGCCTTTGCGAATCATGCTCGTCGCACCATCGGAACCAATAAGAAACTTAGCCTGCACGGCTTGCGTCTCGCCCGTACGCTCATTCTTGATAGTAGCTTGTACGGGATAGGAGGCGTCTGGTTCGGTACGGACTGTATACTCGTTCAACACAGAACTACGCTCGACTATTGATTTATGACGAGCTAGGTCGCGGATGTAGATTCGTTCAACTTGCCCTTGGGTAATGATGTGCAGTCCACGGTACCGCGAATCGCACTGATGGGAGCGATTGAACAGCAGCTTCTCCCCGTTCTTGTATATGGCGGTTCTTTCAATTAACGGGCCTTCTTCGTGAACCTCCGGCGCAAGACCCCACATAGAGATGGTTTCTAGGAACCGTGGCTGGACACCGTCAGCTCGTCCTGCGCCCAGCGGCCCGTCCGATTTGTCTGTAACACGTCTTAGCACATTACGGGCTCCAACACGTATAGTACATAGCTGAGCCTACCGATTATGCGGAATGAGACACCCTGTCTTGCCAGACTAGCTGCCACCGCCAGTCCACTCGGTCCCGCTAAATCAAGGTCTCGTTAGTGTTTTATTCCTTCTTCGAGAGATGTTCTAGTTCCCTACCTCCGCTAATTAGGACATCAACCTGCTCAGCTGGCTTCCACCATGCAGGTACGCCATGTGGACTGTTTGTGCCATCGTACAATGTCGGCCAGGTTCGAATGACATTGATTCCGAAATCATTGTGTGCATCTGACGTCACAATCTCCTTCGAAGGCGGCGTCACATAAACATTCGGATCATCATCAGTACCATCTTCCTGCGTATAATCAAAGACCCAGGGCCGGCCTGTTGCCGGTTGTCTGAAACCGTTCTCCCAAGTACTCGGGGGGACTGCGAACGCCATTCCAATTTTTTGGTGAATTTCAGTTGCTTTAACTCGGATATCGAATTACTCGACGTGCGTGCTTGCTGGTCTAGGCACCTTATACGCCATCTTCTCGGCTTATTTGGCTGCTAAGTTCGCGGGTCCCAAAGTGTTGACGGGTCCCAACGTATGACGGTTTACTCCGGTCTGCGGCCCCGGGTAAAGCTGGGGCCTGCTAGCAGGCGCCCCGTTCGTCAATGTTTCTACCATACTAGGTGCCGTGGAGCGTATACCTATTTCTTTTCATCGAACTGCCCTATGGCTTTTCCGATGCAGATGGATCCATAGTTTCGGCTTGCTATTCATGCACCTCTCACACAATGACTACTCAACTGGATGATGTTTCACGTCGCCTCTTGCAATTAGGCGGCCTCATACAAACGTCCATCGCGAATTACGTGAATTTGAAGCACTCTTTAGAGGAAAAAAATGAGCCATCCCTGCCTGCAAAACCCCTGTTCGATGCACAGAGGGCATTGCTTGCTGCGTCCGGGCTTCTCACGGAGCTAGTCAGCGAGCCGCAGAATCGACTACTCGAGGTTTCGTCTCAATATTTCGAAGCGCGAGCCCTACACATAATTGCAGATAAACGAATACCGGACATTCTTGCCAAGAGTGGTGATAAAGGCGTTGATATCAAGACCTTAGCTTCTACTGTTGGCATTGAGTCTCGGAAGCTATGTAAGTCGGCAATGGAAGTCTCCTATAACGCATGAGGGAAAGCTTGACAATATGTAAAATTCTATACTTAAAGCTAAACATTTTCACTTTTATTTTGAATCAACATTTTAGGGTAGCAATACTAACGTTGTGGACTGATTTACAGCTCGTGTCATGCGATGTCTCTGCTCGATCCATATCTTCTACGAAAAGGAGGAAGACGTATTTATCAACAACAGAATCTCGTCATCTTTAGTGGAAAATGAACCCCTGCGTGCCTATATTCTGCTATTGTACGTTCAATTGCGACAATTATTTGATCTATGCGCGGACTGATACCTTTCTTCGCAGTGGCCTCGACCTCTACAGCAGCTCGGACTACCTACCGCGGTATCTCAGTGACCCTAAGAAGGGTGCATCATACGCTGTCGATACCACGCCCGTGAGTAACTCCTGGAGTCATTTTCTTCCCCTTGTAGTAATTTGAGGGCTCCCGCCATGCATGTCTCGGGAGTAGAACTCAGCGCGAGTAATAAAGCTACCAAAAGAGTAATTACTGACTCCAGCGGTTACAGTGGCAAGAGGCACTTAACACACATAAAGCGCGCTGGGACTGGCTTGAAGAGGAAGTACGCGTGGACGTTCTGCAGGCGGGTAACAATAGTTCCGACGGAGGACTGTGTTCATATCCCGGCGTATTCGGCGTAGAACTACAGCATGCGTGCGATAATCAGAAGTCTGCCACCCTGATTAAGCGTCCAGAGCATAGCATCTTCGGACTCGCCATGGTTGGAGGTGGCCGTGTTTTTGGACAAGCCCATCTATACGGTAGGTCTACAGCTCATAGAATAACTGTTAGTTGTGCTAATACTCAATTCAGACTTCCCTTGGGAATCCCTCGGGCCAGCTACGATCGTAGATGTAGGCGGTGGAGTGGGTGAGTACTCATAAGTTGTCCCTTTCTACGTGCCTTCGAAAGGAGTACCATCTCTAACTAACAATCGAATTTTATAGGCGGTTTTTGCCTTCAGCTTTCGCATCTCTACCCGGACCTAAAATTCGTCCTACAAGACCGCGCTCCGGCTCTTAAGCAGGCACAGTCGGAGGTTTGGGTACGCGAGAATCCTCAGGCTCTAAGGGATGGTCGGATACAATTCGTGCCACACAACTTTTTCGACACAAACCCAATTAAGCACGCCGAAGTCTACTGGCTCCGATACATCCTGCACGACTGGTCCGACGACTACTGCGTGCAGATCCTCAGCGCCATCAAGCCTTCAATGGGCCCGCGGAGCCGAATATTGATATGGTAAGCTGCGCAACACTTGTCGTTCCCTTTGTGCATACTATAGGGGATATAGTTGATAGCGAAACTGACATGAGCACGTGTACATTAGCGACCAAGTCATGAACACAACCACAGGGTGTGACGAGCTACCCTCCGCTCCCGACCCCCTGCCGGCAAATTGGGGGTATTATTCTAGATATTCGCACCAACGCGATCTGGCCATGATGTCTATCATAAACGGCATCGAACGGAAGCCGGCCGAGTTCCGAGATCTCGTCAAAAGTGCTGGGTTGAGACTAAGGAAGATATGGGACTGCCGCAGCCAGGTTGGGCTAGTGGAGATTGTTCTGCCTGACTCGGAGTTGGTTTAAGATGGAATGACTAGTCTATGGTTTATACTATCATCTTTCTCGATCACATGATACTTATTTGTTAATAATGGTTCTCATGATTGTCCTCTGTCAAGTCTCCATTTGCTTATTTCCTATAAGAGAACCCACGTATTGGCCAACTTGTAGGGTTCATTCGTTTTGCATACAAATGTGTAAAAAAAAAAAAAAAAAAAAAAAAAAAAGGAATTGGTATGGAAGCTTCCAGGACTGGAGGTTTTATGATCCGAAAATACAGGCTATTATACCATCTGTAACCTATAGGGCCTGTCACAGAGGTGTGACACCTATATGTACCGGTAATACTCACGGAGTATTAACGGCGTTGATTTCATTTCTGTAACAGAGTTTTACTTGGAGGCTGCGTTGCAACGAAGTTGTTGCCAGAGTGAGATTATAACACAAGAGGCCAAAGATTTGAACATGGAAAGGAAGGCACTCCGCCCAAAGTCTCCAATGACGCGGTTCAGCAGAATCATCTGACGCGCGTAACGGCGGATTTCATCCTCCCAGGTCGCATAAGCTTTCCGCCCTAGAAAGACTTGCTCGAGGGAGTTGCTGTAGTAGGCGAACTGCTCGGTGGAAGCCGCCGCATGCGGTGGAAAGGACGCAAAGGTGTCACCTCCCAGGACAACTTTGCCGTCATAGAAGTTGGCACGGTCACTGATAGAGTCATTGATCTTGGTAACGAAAGGATCTTGTGCCCTCACGAGAACCTCTGCAAAGGGCTCGGCAAGTTCAACCGACCCTCGCACCTTTTCCCAAATCTCCGGTCGGACAAGGCCAACTGGTACCGTATTGTGATGGTATTTGCCATCCACATCGGTAAACACATCGTTCATCTTGGCGGAGGAATCAACGATGTTATAGTACCAGACGAGTTGACGAGCCGCTCCCCAAGTTTAAAATTCCCGTCGTCTGTTGGTACGACATACCTGACGCCAACAATTATTTATCTTGCAGTATTTGCATTTCACGCCAAAAGACAAAAAAAATGGGAAAGAGAGGGTATAGTACGAGGCGTGCATACCCTATCAAATAACTTTTCTTTGTGATATTCATACATAGCCAGTCAGAGAAATATTCGCATGTCTCTTTCGAAAATTCTCGTTCGTTTACAGTGCCTTTCCACGAGACGTAGCCAGCATATCGCTCCGTAGTCGGGGCGCCGACTAGTCGGCGAACGGTGGAATGAATGCTATCAGCACTAATGAGTAGGTCGCTAGACATAGAGCCCTCTTCATTCATCACCACATCAACGAAGCGTACGGTGACTTTCTCTGGGGAATGTTCGAGCGCCAAAACCCTTTTCTGTGAGAGATAACGTGCAGTGCCATCTCCTGGAAGGGAGGAGGGAGGATTTGGGCATGCAGTAGATGCTAGGCCGTCGAAATTGGCACGCAAAATCCTGTACATAGGTCCCCGGCTAGTGAGGCTCATCGGTTTGTATATTCGATACACATCTGGTCGCTTGTGGTATGCTATTCGACCGGCGTTATTGGGTATTGCTGCCTAGCGTCCCGTAGCATCATACTTGCTATAAAGCTCATCGACGGCATCCACGAAACCTATTCCTGCTTCCTGGCCCGATCGTCCGCCGGCATCCTGTTCAACAATGGTTACATTATTGCTTCGGCGTTTATGTTGAAGTCCACTGTGATAATTAAACTTAGATTAGCATGTGAGGAGTACAAACGAGAGGAGCTAGGCATCCTTAGCGTTGACCCGTCGACGTTTGTGAGTCCAGCAACTCACACTTCCGCCGTGAGCTAAGTGTGACGTGTCTTACTGCATTAATCCAGCAAGTGAACCTTCTATTAAGCTCTACACTATGCTAACTGCTTCCACGCTGTGACGAAGCCTCTATTCGCTCTGGGACCAATCCTCATGACATATGGGGAGTCGAGAGCGCGAAGCTCAGAATGAGAATCCAGGGGAGAAGGCAGCCCAAAATAACATGCAGAAGACAAGTAGTCAGAAGTACCAAGCACAAAGGACAAAAGACGCACGATGCAATGTGATGTCATAGCACGTTGGAGGATTCCACACCACCTCGACCATGTATCCATTCAGGGAGCTAGACACTCTAACTGAGGTGCGCGGGCAGCACTTTCCCGGTAATCTGCTAGCCAAAGTAGCAAGGTACGTGCCGGACAGACCGGCTAGCCACTACAATGTAGCTACAAAACTGCTACATAGCTGCTGACAATCCTGTTGATAGTGTGCAGTAAGTAGTCTCTGCTTCTCTTTAAGCGGTACGTCAGCCTTGTAAGCAGGCTCTCCTGCCACAGAAGATGTTACGTGGGATTTTTGGTTCCCTTGTTGAGTGGTTTCGACAGCTGCTTGTTGATGCGTGAGCACGAGCCGCCATCCCCGATCAGCAGCATGGTAAGACATTTTCAGCCATCTTGTTTCTCTGTATTTGCAGCGATGTTGCTTCAAGCTCTGAGCCTTTGCTATTGCATGTCTATTGTTATAACCGTCTTATTAATTGGCACAAAGCCTTGTCTCTATGCTTAGCAGGATATGTGATCGACATGTTATGCCGACGTATTTTTTTCGACAGACCCTTACCGGAAGGCAACCACGGCTCTGATCGTTACCAACACTGTTTGGTTTATGGGGAATTGAGGCATCGGATATGATTCATTGCCTACCAATTCAATCTTTCTGGGATCATTCAATTCCGAGTCATCGCTTCAACTTCAGCTTGCTGAAATGCCAGAATTGGAGACATTATATGGATGCCGCAATACTTGCTTTGCTAATTTGGGCCGTTTCTCGGACTCGAATGCCCTTAAACATTCGAATCTTTATCTATGCTATCTTCCTGCTGGGGGGGTTGGAAGGACTCTTTACGAAAGCATTATAATTTAATGCTGACAACTCTAGCGCTATTATCACCAACATCCTTCGCCTGATCTATACACATCGACCAAATGCCCAATACGGTGAGTACCACTTGTGCCTTAATAATGTCTATCATTTTTGGCTAATTGGCTCCAGTATCACTATCCAATGCGAAGCCCTGGCTCGATGTCTACGTTCTGGTAGATACTACCTGTACATGTTTTCCCATCTATAAGCCCCTCTAGAGTAGGGGCCTATGGGTCTGGGGCATCTCTATACCAAAGTCCGGGCGTGTATAAGACAAGACTAAGCATCCTCTTGTGTAGTTGACAAGACTCCCCCCTTTTCGTCGTTGTCTGAGTCCCGCGGTGGAGTTCGCGATAGTTCGCTCGACAATACATCCCCGCCGTCGTTCTTGGCCTCAATGCTAGCAAGCTGCTGGCCCGATGGCATTCCAAACACCGAGGGAATGGTGGCCAAGGCCGATAGTCCGAGAGCGTAATAATACCCGGCTCTATATCCGTCAAGCCTGCCATCGGCGAGTGATCCATTTTTGAGTGACACAGTATCAGAAATAAGTGTGATGAAGGCAACGCCTAGGACAGCTCCTCCTACGTTTAAGAACATCTGGAATGGTCAGCTCATGTGCTCAGATTCCCCCGGAGGGTTGCGCTCACGTTGTAGACACCCGAGATCGTCCCTTGATCTGCGGTGGCAGCTGTGGCCACGACGAGTACGTTTCCGAGGTAGTAGACAGTAGCGATACCAAAGGTGTACAAGATCTCTCCAGGTAGGCAGAGCCGCCAATAATCATCGCTAGATCTCATCAGTGATAGTAGAACTACGCCTGCGATGGCGAGCGCCCAGCTGACAATCAATAATGGCTTAGGTCCCACCGGCCTCAGAAGTGGTGGAATGACAATATTGACAATCAAAGCGGTGATGCCAAGGGGAAGAAATCTAAGCGCAGTTGAGAGAGCAGTGAATCCAAAGTCTGTTGACGAAGAGTTAACGAACATTACCACACATTATCCAAGTGTTGGGGTAAGCGCACCTTGCAGTTCGATTGTGAGAAGATAGTTAACACCAACCCACACAGCGTACGTCAGTGCAGCGAGTGTGCAGCCAGATATCTTAGTCGTGTCTGACCAAAGATAGTGAGGCAGCAAAGGGTAAGCGGCTATCTTCAGCTCGACAAAGACGAAGATAGCTAGAAGGATGACACTGAGAACGAGTGTGGAGATGACGTCGGAGGCCGCCCAGCCCTTGATATTTCCGGCAGTCAAGGCATACACGAGTAAAACGAGCCCAGATAATGAAAGCAAAGAACCAAGTAAGTCAGTTCGAGGGACTAACTCAGACCATGAAACAGTACGGTCACGAGTTGATGGAGGGAGAAGAAGGACCGCGAGCACCTCCAAAACACCTTCAAAGATGAGCAGGAACCAGAATATCTCTAGGGTGTCAGCGCGGGGGTGAGCTGGAAGGGAGGGGAGTTATCAGAGACGCATACCCATTCCCACGATACTAATGTGGTAAAAAGACCACCGATTATTGGCCCCAAACTGCCGTTCAGTCAATTACCGGCCATCCAGTTGTCGAGCTTATTTCAATATCCACTTACACAAAGCCTGTAGACCCAGATGCCCCCCACATTGCGAAGGCAATATTACGCTTGTGAGGGTCGTCAAATGTGAGAGACAAGATTGATTGGGCCGAGGGAATAGCAGCCGCGGCGCCGATACCTATAATAGTACAGCATTAATATTAAACATGTTCCCCTCCAAGCACGAGATAGCCGACTTGAGGGCGAGAAATAAATTACCTTGAAAAGCTCTTCCTATATTGAGGCCTACCTTGTCATGTGCTGCTGCGCATACAACGGATGAGGCATTGAAAAGAGTCAAGCCAAAGATAAGAACATTCTTGTGGCCGAAAACATCGCAGAGGCGACCGAAGGCCAGCAGGAATCCACCGAACTAAATGCGAAGAATGGTTAGTTGATGCCTTTTTGTTTTCATACGAAAATACTAGGGGGTCTCAGACGGTGAGCGCGTAGGATGTTAAAACCCATTGAAGAGAACCCTCGTCGAATCCGAGATCTATTTTGATTGTGGGAAGGGCAATATTCGCCATGACTAAAGTAGCAGAGTCGATAAAAAACACAAGGCACCTGAAGAGATATATGTTAGACACATTCCGGAACAATTGCAGTTGTGCGTTAATTAAGACTAACACAATGATCAGGCGGGCCCAAGCTAGCACTGCCGGGACGGTCGCCATGGCTAACGAAGACCAGTCTTGCGCAACCAACTACTATCAAATTATTGAGATGATGAAAACCATAGATTAAATGGGGACTCTTGAAGTAACAGAGTTGTCACAAAAAGTAACCTGAACCATGACCTCTAAGGTATTGCGCAGGGCAGAGTCAGTTTCACAGCACCTGTTTATGTATGGTAGCAATCGGGTTTTATTGTTTATTGCCTCAACAAAAAGCTTGCATTAGCTACAGGAACAGTTGGATACGAATACTCCCCCAATCGAGTGATCAACTCTGTTCCAATTTCGCAAATGTATGGAAATTAGGGCTGCGCACTTCAAGCCTCTAGAATATGAGTCGAGCAACGGGGCATGGTCTGCCTCGTCGACACCACGCAGAGCAGGTACTTTGTAGCTTCGCCGCTGTGACTTTCACAGGCACACGGCGCTAATGGAGAGGGTCCTCGGCAGCTCCCGTTTTAGCGCTGCATGGGATCCTTGCAATGCGCTACTGCAGGGATATGCACTATATTGGAACTAGCCTCTTCCAGCTAGCATCACACCACCATGCCCCCGCTCCATCGGCGATAGGGGATTAGGCCCAAAGTGCCCCAACAACTCCAGTGCTGTGTGCCTCGGCGATAGGGGATCGCGTTGTCAAAGCACCTGCCCAGCCGCCAGGGAGGCGTTCAGGGAGGCTCTCAGGCAGGAGATTTGCCAGACACCACCTGGACAACGTAACGCGGGCCCCGAGATCTGCGAACGCACTTGCAACCCGTCATCCCAAGTGCTTTCTTGTCTGCTCCCGCCGAATCATGATGGATAATCGACGTCGATATTGCGCCTCCGTGGAGGGGGATAAATACAAACTGCTACCGAAATCCACGGCCATCCACCCACCTTTTGTCTAAACCATCACGGAATACCTATCCCTATCGTCCTATCGAAGAACAAGTACGACGAAACAAGCAACTGTCAATCGCAACACACCAAGCAAGCATGGCTGGCTCACGCGTTTGGCTCATCACTGGTGCTTCTGCTGGAATCGGCCTTGAGCTGGCGAAAATCGCAGTAAGCCGTGGCGATCGAGTCATTGCAGCTACTCGTTCACCCAACAAGCTCGCGGGCCTCGAAGGCATCACCCCGGCGCGACTGGACCACAACGAGCCTCTCGCACAAGTCCAGGCCGCGATCAAGGACATCATCGACATCCACGGCACTGTGGATATTGTCGTCAACAACGCCGCCTACGTGCAGACGGGCACAGTGGAGGAGACAACTACCGAGGAGACACAAAAGCAGTTCCAAGCCAACACGTTCGGCCCGATCAATGTATACCGCGCCATCCTCCCGCACCTCCGTGCCAAGGGCTCGGGAACGCTCATAACCGTCGGAAGCATGGCCGCCTGGTACCCGATGAACAGCTGCAACCTCTACAACGCGTCCAAAGCGGCCCTGCGCTGGCTAGTCATCGGCTTAGCTGAAGAAGTCAAACCATTCGGCATCAAGCACTGCCTCGTCGAGCCAGGATTCTTCCGTACCGATCTTCTCAAGCCCGGGTCCAACTTCGCGAAGACGAGCCCTGATACTCGTCTGGCAGACTACAGTGAAATCAACAAGAACGCTGACGACGCCTTCACGAATTTCCACGGTATCCAGCTCGGCAACCCCGTCAAAGGCGCGGAGATCATATACGATGTCGCCACGTCGTCTGGCGTCGCGGCCGGTCGAGAACTTCCAGGCTTCTTACCCCTTGGTAGCGATGCCAACACCGAAATCACGAAGAGCGCGAAGTCCACCATTGCCGAGGTCGAGGCGTGGGCTAGTGTCGCTGCACAGAGCGACTATCCTGAGGGGCAGTGAGGAATGAGGTTTTCATATACGCACATATGTATGAATTCTGAGGTTTTCTTTTTGTTGGGCATGAAAAGGACGAAAATAACGATAGTTTTATGATGAGAATGTGTCTAGCGGCTACGTGGATAGTACATTATTGTAGTTGGCTGATGTTTATGGAATGAGACCCGATGTCACTCGTGTTAAGGTACTGTGTGATGCAGAATGTAAAGAAATGAATTCAACATGCTCCCGTTCCATAATAGCGTCTTACTACGAATAATATGCTACCCTGAAACCGAATGCTGATAACACGGTCAAGGTCCCTTGAGCAGGACTCTAGGGGTTTGTGAAGAGTCGATGCGCTATTTGGAAGTTCATGGATATCGTGATTAGCGGCCATTTGAGTTCAAAAATACAAGGACATAGACTAAGACGTGAACTTCCGTAGGTCTCATCTGCTGGCTGAATGAGGATTTACTATTAGCTTCTATCCGATTCAACTATACAGATAATCTCCTATGCACTTTTTGCATCATCGCAGTTTGTCGCTGTGGCCAGGTCCTTCCAGTCCTTCCAGTTACTCTGATGCGCTTCTATATTCCCATGCACAATCTGGTATGCATCTTCGCCGATAAGTATCCGCGGAGGCAGCGCTTTTCCAGCGCAACGCCCGCTCTGGGTGAGCGCCTCGACGATCAGCAGCGCCGCCTTATCCGGATCGCCGGGCTGCTTCAGACTATACGCGCCGAGCGCATTAATAGTCGGGTCGACGCCCTCGCGCACATCGTCGATGACCTTCTTAGCGCGGAGATTGTGGCCCGGGACCAAGAAATTGGTCCTCGTGTAGCCCGGCTCGATGGCAGTGACCTGGATGCCCAGGTGCGCAACCTCGCCGCGCAAGGCTTCGCTGAGCAGCGACGCACACGCCTTGGTCGCGCAGTAAAGCCCGGCGCCCGGCGTGCCGCTCCACCCGCCGATGCTGCCCAGGTTGGCGACGACGCCGCCGCGCCGGCGGCGCATGAGCGGCAGCACGGCGCGGAGCACGTTGAGCTGGCCGAACACGTTGGTGTCGAAAACCGCCTGCACCTCGTCGCGGCTGCACTCCTCGACACCGCCCGAGAGGATGTACCCGGCGTTGTTGACGAGCACGTCGATGCGCCCGTCGGTGCGCGACGCGATCTTCTCCGCTGTTGCTGAGAGCTCGGCGTCCGGCCAGGTCACATCCAGACTCTCGGTCAGGGCACCGCGCTGCGCTAGCGCTGACAGCTTCGACGCATCGCGCGCGGTGGCGACGACAATGTCGCCTCGGTTCAGAGCTGCGAGAGCGATGGAGTGGCCTAGCCCCGAGGAGCAGCCGGTGATGAGCCAGACCTTTTTGGCCTCGGTGCCAGTGGCGCCATTTGCGAGTCCTGTTTCAGACATGGTGTGGTGATGGTCTTGCGATAGAATTCGAAAACCGCCTCAGGGGCGGTGAAGTTGATGTCGCTTGGGATAACTCGTGATGGTCAAATCGAAAACGTCGCTCGGACACTCAACACCACGTTGCCCCTGGCGCTTGACTTCCATATTGTAGACTTTTACGCCGACGTGTCATCTCGTGATGTCTCTACTCTGGCTTCTGCTCCGGCCAGGGAGAGGGGATCCCTGACATCACGACCTGGACCCCGAGTAGCAGCATATTGGCACTACTTGTATTAGGGGGCAATATCCGTTTGCTCGGGTCTGTGTGGCGGGGTCGACAGGTTACATTTCACGCTTAACCGGATGCATATGCCTATTTCGTCCGAGGTCTGAGGTCGCTACGGTGTCAAAGCGTTAAGGCCGATGAAAAATCTAATAGCCGATGAACTCGCCATAGCGTCCTTTATAAACACCGATGCCAGGGCCGAAGCGTCTGCAGGGTTGTAGTGCACTAGCTCGCGTGATCAGGTCTACTACGCAGTTCGGCAACCGACGGTCTAGGCCTCCAGCGGACGAAGTCTTGCGGCTCGAGCCGTCATGCACTAGTCGTATGGTACTGGGATAGCAACATGACATACGACAATTGCTGCAGATTCCAAGACTACATTTTCGGTTTGCGTTACCAGATGATCATATACGTATACCTAAAGAGAACATGCATATGTAGTTTCGAAGCAACCTCAGGGCAAGCATAAAGTCCATGCATAAACTGCTTATTTCTGATTAGGTACTCTTTATAGGTAGCATTTTGTATTTTACGGCTATTGGCCGTCAATAGACATTTATGTACACACCCTTGATTATCTCACTCCCTTACGTACTCTTTAGGGGTAAATACCATTTCCGCATATGGTACCGAAAGCCCACACGTCAGTGGCGGATGATGCACTTGCACCCGAGGCTTGGAATGTGTGACGAGACAGTGCTTTCCTCTAACGCTTCTATAGTTGCCCTACAGTCTACTAAAGTCTGGGGTAGTGTCAAGTCCAAAGTATGGGTCATCACGGGCACAAGTTGTTGCAGGAGGGTCACAGATACTCCCCTAGCCTAGCTTGCTTACATACTGAATGCTTCCTTTGGCGTAGGGATATTTGCTAGAGAAAGGTGATTGATGCCTAAGGCTCTCTAAGTAGCGATACTTGACGTATTTAATTCCCTTAGCCATAGGAAAAGAGACACACATACCTGTAGTGTTATGAAGGTTGTGAAGTTTTATAGTGATTGTCGTAGGGTATTTTAAAATTCATATTGACGAGGTTGTATTAATATACGAGAAACAACACTATCCTATAGAAATATTTTAAAAATTATCACGAGTTCGGTTGATACCCCTGATTTGCAGCCAGCCTGTTCCATATCACAGCCTTGAAAAATACAGCGAGGGTTTTAACATCGCCGGGCAGCTGGGCTTGTTGCCTTTTGCAGCCTTGAGTAATCACTAATCTTTTTTTCACCATTTCTGTGCAAGAATGAACAAAATTTTCAATTTCGGATTCATGTTCCTGTATTCTACTCGCTAGTAGCGTTCTTGCTGGGCAGTAGCGAGTTAGGTGGAGATACGCGAATAAACTTTCTCCAAATTTAATCATACTTCGCTATGCTTGCTACATAATGACATCGGTACCAGAGAGGCTATTGGGCCTGTTTGGCGTCTCCAACTAAGGAAATAGAATGCCCGCCAATGCTAAATGAAAGCGGACACATGTATGTAACCACCCGAGTATGGGTATGCAGCCGGAGATAAATCGACAGAAGCCAAGATTCCTTGTTCGTGGCGTTCAGCTTAAAGCCGTTGGTGCCGCTCGACATATCCCGTGTTTCCCCAAAAATTCCCATATTCGCGCTATATCACTGTTTAGCCCGGTCTCAGTCAATCGATCTCTATCTTTGTCTTTCCCTTAAGAGTTCTTGTTAGATCTAGTAGGCTGTGAAGCGTGTCTCGATTGCACCCGTCAATCACGAGCGTGACCCTCCCCACGCTACTCTCGGTCGGGATCCGAGCGAACTCGGTTGCTATGCTCTCATCGGTGCGGCTAGTGCTGCCGCTGTCTCTCTGGGCTGAGACTAGGAGAGCGTCTTCCAAAACGTTGTTATGAATACCATAACTAGAGTCAATCATCATAGCATCTTGGGTAGCGGAGGCTATCCCCGAGACTATCTCGGGATCGAACACGAGGTCGGGCCATGCGGCTGGGTCAATCGACCCTGATATGTGTCTGCGGTGCGAAGCGGTTGGTGCCGTACTTTCATCTGATATCGGGAGCCGTTTACGCTGCTTGTCGTGGTCCATCGGACCATCACTCTCAGCCAAGTACCGGCTAGGTATGATGTCTTCCCCAATTGAGTTGTGCCTATGGCTGAACTGGTCCATCCACATATTGGGATCATCAAGTGTGTCTACCCAGCCAACAGTTAAATCCTGGTGGGTCAGAGAACCCACTGCTGTGTCTTTTCTCAAGTTCCGAACCTGGCCATCCATATCGCAATCTTCTTCCACTCTGTCGTGGTCTTCGATGTCACCGTTGTTGTCCGAGTTGGACGACATTGAGCTTGAGCATGAGCCTACGCTTTCAGCCCTGTTGTATGTGGCCTTTGCCTTACGGGCTAAGCCGGTATATCTGTGGTATTGTAAGCAATGCTAAGTGCAGCGTGAAGAGCATGGAAAGTACCTGCCTATTCTTCAACTCGTTTGTTGACCTCCTGGAGAAGTTCTGCTCTTGGAACATCTTCCATTCACGACCATTCTCCTGGACAAGATTCAAAAGCAGCTCATCCTATTGGGGAGTACTCAGTATCGGGTGCGGCCTTGATAATTTGGTGAGGGTGACTGACTTCTTCTATTGTCCATCCTCCATGCTCAAGATTTGGGTCAAGTTTTGACTGCCAGCGCTTAGCGCATTCTAATTCATGAAGGGAAAATCAGTATTCGGAAGGTATATCCTCCGGGACCTATCTCTATCCTGAGCCACTCATAGGCCTCATGGAAGAGTTTGGACTTACGATCTGGACTACGAAAGCCAACTGCATTGGCAACCAATGTCCATCTTTGAGAAAAAGCGTCAGAGGGTAAATCATTCCTGTCCCTATCTCAGACAGACTCGATGAAAGGAGGCTTACTTCTGGCCGTGTCTGTCGACTGCGTCGAGCAAGCGCTCATCTTCGTTCTTATTCCAGGCCCCCTTTTTCAGGCTGCCGCACACTTTGTTCACCCAGCGCTTGCGGCAGTCCTTGTTTGTCCGTCCAGGGAGCTTTGCAGCAATACGATGCCAGTCTTTGGTCTCACCTGCCAGCTCTACATCCCAGAGGACTTCTTAGTTGATGATAGTGACTGTATAAGTGCCACTGACCTTGTTTCTGGGTCTCCTCATACAATATGCAGTCTTCTTCTTCAGTCCATCGTTTCGGCACTCTCCTTTCATTCGAGTTCATTTTGAGAAGGGATATTAAAACCGAGCACCGAATTCCGGTAGTGTTCCGAGTGGAGGTGCCTCGATTGTCACATACAACATGATATATATAAAGGCAGTCCATAGGCTGGGTGTGATAGCAACGTCGCGCTGTCGGAAGCAACCCCTAATATCGTCCAACTACAGGTTGTGATTGGTCTAGCCACGTAGTATACATTGTATGTGCTCAACAAGAGATTACCCAATAAGATACTTACCCCTATGCATCCTAAAAGAAGCAGTTCGTTACACTAGTGGACACTTCTTGACCCCGGCTGATTCAGCATGGAAATGTAATGGCAATCATCCTAGTTTGGTGCATGGCATGGCATATGCACGACGAATCCTTAGAAATAGTGAGCCGGTCTAAAGACATCCCATGACTGAACTGACATGTATGGAATGTGTATGCAGCACGTATGCCTCTCTCCTAAAACTACTATTATGGGTAAGGGGCATAAAGCTTCTAAAAAGAGAATAAATGAACAGTCATATCTTTATGTATATGGTTGCGTTTTATGTCCTAGTGTATCTTGTTTCGTTGACCTTTTTACGTCTTAAAAGCTTTCCGTTCGAAACATTTGAGAGTACTGTAGTTTAAACATCACCTGGGTTCTAAACTACGAGTGTATACTTTTAGTTTTTGTTTCTTATGTTTTCTAGGGTTACTCCCGGTTTATAACACTACGCCTATAATAAACCCATACCTTTTTATACTTGACATAAGCTTTGGATTCCGCACTCATTGCACCTCTCCCGATGCAGGATAACTATTGGCTGAGTCTCGGGCTTGGCAAAACTTCCGGCTACTTTCTAGCGCTCCTTTCGACCGGTTCTAGAATAGTGCTCGCGTAGCTCGCCGTTTTAAGCTTTCGGGTCCTGTAACAAGGGCTAGCATATAGGGCTTGGCTTGGCAGAACAGCTTATTATTATCTAATAAGCGTTCTGTGGTCTCAAAGGTCCTTGACTTTTGACAGACTGGTTGGGTTTCCTGGTCTTATTTGTATACGAAGGTCTCTACAGCCTTAGATATCTACACACCCCTTTCGGACCTCCGATCAGGTCAATAGACTTCCGATATTTTGGGCCTAAGGCCAACTACACTAATGTATGATCGACCTGTAGGAAGTCTTCCTTGTAGCTGTTAACCGCGAGGGACGTGATGCGGCTGGCCGTTCGATCAGGGGTACCCTTTGGGTCTTCCGATCCACACCAACAGGTTCGATGCCGGATTGTAGTTTTTCAATGCGCCAAGCGAATACAGAGAAGTAACTCTTGCGAGTTAACCCCGCAATTAGACTATTCATCATACCATTCACATTGTTAGAACTAGCTAACTCACTACAATCGGAACGTATTGACTTTTTACTAAACCGAATAAAGCCACGATACATTAAGTACGTTGGATAGCGTCAGCAGCCCTGCTTTTCGGGCGCCGATTGTGATATGACCACCTGCATGATGCCATGCCGAGACGTACGTTTGTCCCCTCCCATCCAGTCTCGGTAATTCGGGTATTGACAGGGTTAATATTTGTCAATAACAAGTATGCACCCTGCGTCATGAGACTATATGCTATATTAGTATAATGATACCATGTTGATTCAACGTTTTTAATACTAGCACACTCGATAATGGCGACCTCACTAAAGAGTATAATGGAGGAGATTATACGCGAAAAACGAAAAGTGCTGTTATTGGCAGGGCTCAGCGGGGTCTACTGCAGATGATCCCCTGGAAAATTTGCATACCTAGGAAAATTCCGCTACGTCATTCAAACGCCGCATGGGTTACGGAACAATTCTGTCCCGCTCCATGTATTAGAACCGGGAGTTCACACAGGGCCTTGGGCATCTTCGGCAGAGCCCCGGGGTCCAAGATAAATGTCGACCCTGGTATCTAACGTAGCTAGTATTTCTTTACAAGTCTTCGAGCTAGTTGATAATCGTGGCACCAGAAGATAAAGCCTAGTGGAGTAGGGTTGCCACCTTTGATAAATTATCCCCCACGATGCTACTCCATCCACGACTAGCGCTTTTCATCGTAGTTACTAGAGACACAATGCCGATATCATAGTATAAAAGTGGAGTTTCATATTGTAGTAAATCGTTCTAGAACTGTATTCCGATAAGCCCTACAGTAAGAGTCTCTAGACTGCCGTTCAAGGTAAATCAGTTGATTTAACAAGGATTTAGATATCTCGGTTTAATTGACATGATAACTACTGAAACAGCCTACATGCCCCCAAATGGCACATAAGCTGCCTAAAGGAGGTAGGACTCAGCCATACGCTTCCAATAGTAATAGAATTCACGTAAATCACTGGGGAAGCTTTTGATCGAAGGCAACGTGAATGCAATTGACCAAAAAGAAGGTGACGAGAAGCCATACTGGCGATATCTAGTTACACACTACAGGGTCTTAAAAGCCCTGGGAAATGTTCGGGTAATTGCTTCTATGTAAATCCGTCATCAATACAGGCCATGTATTCACTCGATTCTTGCATTGCAGTCTACAATACAGGCAGCTTGCCTGGAGTAATACCCGCCCCATTAGAACTGCTCCCGGCATCTTAAAAAGACAAGTGCATATGATCTGGTGTGAGATGCATCATCAGATCACATTACCTACACGTTGGTAATGTCGTTATTTGATGTTGTGATTACATAGAGAGAGACCGTCGAAATGCCATTACGTTGCTGCGCCTCGCTGTGTATCAATCTAACAGTAGCACTTTACTATGTTCGGGCCTCAACGCGTGATTTTCATAGTAAAAAAGCAACTGCTAGTTTAATGAAGCCTAGCCCCGGAAAATTGATAGTTGGCTATGCGTTTATCTTAGGTTGGGGGCTTCGTGGATATTCAGTAGCATTTAAGTAGTTACTACCACATTTCATGATTATGTGTGTGAATAACAGCCTCCACGTTCCATTGCACACCTAGAAACCAGTGTTGTTTCATCTTAGTGTGAAGGGCACCTGCAAACGCCATATTGGGTAGTGTCAAACTAGTAGCATTCTGTCACACGGATTGAAGGTGTCACCTTGACTCACCTTTTCAGCTGCAATATATTTATCAGGCCATGAACCTCCAATTCGCCTACCGACCGAGACATATCGTCTCGCATCGAAAGCGATTGCGAGGAAATGCCTCAATATTCTGTATATAAATAGGAGGCCTTTGGCCTCGATAGATTCAGTCTATTTTGAAGGTTACGGACCTTTGAGAGCCTAGATTGATTATTATCTAATACAGCCATTTGAGCCAAGCCCTAGATATCTAGCCCTTGTTACACCATGCCCGAAGGCCCCAGGAGGACCAGGTGAAGAACCAGTGGCCACCGTAGTTTGGGGCAGCCCGATAGAGCAAGGAGGCCCAGGTCGTGTCGTGAGCGAGATAGAAAAGGTGCGTCCATAGAGGGAAGGGGCCTTTTCCTTCGGTCAGGGAAAGCTGGATCGAGTAATAGTACTGCGCATATCCGCACAAGAAGCTGATCCCGGTAACAATTATCACGGCAATATTGTCGAAATTGACTACTTCAGCTATCCTAGCGAACAGGTCGAAGTGTTGAGCAGTCTGCAATGGATCCATGTTGAGAGGATCCGGGATCGGTAAGTTGTTCAAAGGAAAATGAGGAGAATAATAGAGGCGACGTTTAGGAATTTTATTCTATATTTCTCTTTAAGACCCCGAAGAGTTAGGAGTCCAGAACGGTCATGAGATCAACCTAGTTTTTGTATCGGTGAATCCCTCCGCTTTGAGGCAAGTACCCAACGGCAACCCACGGTTGATAAAGTTCGAAGTTCAACTCTGACGTAATTCCGGCCCCCCACGGATAGTATGCGGGTGGGGGAAAGCAATTTATATGCAAAAACTTACATATTTTCGATGACTAGTAAACTACCGGTGTAGCGTCTGGTGTGTGATCACAAGAAAGCCACTAATTCACTACTCGAACACAAAAGAAATCTTAGATCACAGTCACAAATTTCGGGCCCCTCTCACTACCCCCTCATCGCTTATTTCTCATAAATCCAACTATATGCTAATGGAGATGATTACCTGTCAGGCGAGTTCGCGGTTTAGTATCAGAACAAAGCTTAATCGCCCCATCACGTGCATGATTTTAGTGACAACCTGTGATACAGAAGCAGATTGTAAGGTATCGAGAAGTTCCTGCAAGGAATATTACGTCCATAATTTCGTATAGATGCTACGGGTCTTGAGATAAGAGCAGCCACCTTGGCTAAATAGGGGCTAGTATAGCAAGCCACTCCTGCTTCAGTATTCAGCTTTTCCACTTGCCTCGTACATGGTCACATATTGAGATTTCTGTCATAACAATCGAATAGTTGTTAATACAAGAAAAAGGATAGTAACCTAGGAAGGCTTTGTTTTCCCGTCATTCTTGTTGTTTAAGATGAAGAATGGAGTTTTATAACAATCGCTAAGTTAACAAAGGCTGACTGTTGTAGTATTTAGAGTATAAATAGAGCCTATTAAGCTTATTTTGGAGTCGGCTGTAAGCAAGGGAAAATACTTGTAGTGGCTGACAACTACGCACCAACATAAGGGTATCTATTTCGGCCAGACCAATCTGCAAGACAAAGAGCTCTTACCTCCACCCCATAAATCGATCATAGGTTCTCAGAATAAAAAAATGGCTCAGTCAACCGGCGAAAAAGCCCAGAAAGCCCAAAAAGCCCAAAAAGCCCAAAAAGCCCAAAAAACGAGGGAGACGTATCATGGCAGGATAGCTGTCGGCGTATGCGTGCGATGCGCTGGTCCGAAAGAAAATCCGTCCGTTCGAACTTGTCTCAAATGCATTGAAAAAAGGAATCAGAGGTATAAGGAATTGCGACAATCAAAAAAGGCTTTCACCTCTCTTTGTTTCGAAAAGAAAGAACCTACTCGGTCACGTTGCGCATTAGATAGGAGAAATGCCTACGGTGCAAAGAGATACAGAGCTCTAGTTGAAGCAGGCATGTGTACCACGTGTGGCAAAGTGCCAGTCATGCATCTTCGAAAGTGTACTCAGTGCAGAGAAAAAAACAGTCAATACAACCGAGCAATAAGGTCCCGCGAAAAGAACATGTTGAAGGAAGCCACGGAGAAAATTGTACAAGAACTCGGGCTTGATGTTCTCAACACGGTAGGATACAGAGGATAACGGAGAGATCCCCAGAGAGAGTCGGTCAAGAGGAAACAATAAGTAATTGTTTCGACTTGGAACCCATAAACGGTTTTCTCATACCCGGCCGATAAGATCCTTGACTCTTTCAGAGGAGATGTTTGCACCTGCCCTACAAAGGCCTCCAAAGCAGACCTATGATTACACACCTCCTTTCAATCTGCATCTAACTTTTCTACTAAATACCCTCACGGCTGTGATTCCACTTATCACTAGTCATAAGGCAAAAACAGCGCCAAGGTTTTTTTCTTTTTCTTTTTTTTCTCGATAACTGATATGTTTAAAACATAGGCTGACACGAAATAGACTAGCTACGTCTTACTACATAGGCAAATGTAAAGGTATTTTAAGTGTTTACTAAACGCAGAATGTCTCAATCCTATACCTTAAAAGATAGGCTGCAGACGATCGGCTTTTAACAGCATTAACACAAGATCTAAATATAAGTTGCACTTTTATCGGTATAATTGACTAAAATATAATGAGGGAAACTAAGTAGCCGGGCTCGATTCACGTCTATGGATGATCTTTGTATTGGTAGCTATTACGAAAAAGTGAATCGCTAATGCCTTGTACTTTTTATAAACAGATAAATAAGAGGCGCAGGAATAAAGGTTCCGAAATAGTGGTTGAACAATTGCTGTGAGAATGGTTGAAACCCCCCTTTCCATAAATTCCACTTCGTCGAAACATTCTTGAGAGTTCGGTTTCACGTATTGAGCTCATAAACTTGTCTAAGCAAGACATATCAGTCCTAAAAGCTCAACCGGATCACAGCCAAGGTGGTCTTGAAGCCGCAAAATCTATTCGAGGGGTGCCATCCTTGAGATTCTGAAAACTCCATACCCGCTCAACGGAGCAGCCCATTCCCTCAAATCTATATCCACATTCTTCACGTCCTGGAAGCCATGGTTGGCGAAGAATCCGCTGTGGGTGGGCTCAGCGCATACGCTGAAAGGAAGCTGTGCAGTTGCAGCAGCTTCTTGAGCAATGCGCAGCAGCCATGAGCCTATCCCCTGTCCTCTGCTGCCTGGATCGACGTATAGATGGGTCAAATCTAGAGATGGGGAAGCGCGTTAACTTTGAACTAAGCGGTTATCATAATACATATATATGGAAAGTCTCATACCAATATACTCGTCATTGTCGAACTCTGGCTCAAGCTCCTTAGCTGCCTTCTTCACAGCCCGGTACACGCCGGCAGCAAATCCGGCTGGAACCTCGACATCCATGCCTTCTACTTTCTCTTCGGTAGTTGGTTGACCTTGCTTCGCACGAGATAGCGTGTGTCTTGTGTAGAAGAGATGAGCTATGGGTTGTTTAGAGATATCATTGATTACCTTCAAACAGGTGGTCTGCGGGTTCGACAGCGCGCCTTCGATGACACTGGTGTAGTGGGCTCTCTGAGCCTGAGAATTTGGCCAGTCTTTGAACAAGAATCGATTGATGGCCAACTGAAGTTTCGAGTTCTGGAGAAAGACGCTGATTGTAGGAATATCATCCTTGGTGATGGGGACCACAGAATGATTGGGAACAGACATTTTCCAATGTTATCAAAAATTTTATCGTGATTATTCAATAGTATGACGGGAGAGATAAAGAGAACTGGGTAAATGTAAAAGTCTCCGTCAATAGCCTCATTTTTATCCCCATCTTAGCAGGCAACAGAATATTGAGAAAGGTGAGATTACGTGTGCTACGGAAGCTGCCTAATGATACTTTTACTACTACCGAAGACGCAATCAGGCATCCGTCTTGCTCTAACGGAAGGCATTTTTGAGGCCTATATCGGGCTGGAAAAAATAACAGAGAGGCAGCGCTGATTTTAGCACAGGACCAATACCTTATGTAGGGAGACTAAAGGGCGATTTGCTTTGTGGGGTATGTGCAATATACGATAAGACAGTGTAATCATTCTACCCCCGCAATTGTTTACACAAAAAGACTGCCTCCCTTTGGTTCTTGACAATTCCAATTCTATTTGATGAAAGGCCAATGTACCAAATACGCTCACTCTAGTGCCCATCTATGTACGTGCACTTCTTGGATTGCATGGCAGCATCGCCACTGTAATTGTGGGATGGAGCGTTGGTCCAATACGATCCACTAAGCAGAAATCGAAATTAATAGTGCTGATTCCGCTCTATTCTAACACGCCGTCACGATGAACTAAGGATGCAGACTTTTCTGATTTGCGGACTACTACTATTTGTAGGGTGAGTGTGAAGTAAGGGCCATGTTCCATAAGTTGACCACTATCTAGAGGTCCTCCCTCGTGCTAGCGCAGCAAAGAAAATACTAGTAGAGATTAGAAAGCGTCACCTGCAATTTACAATTTACCAATATGGCGTCGGTCCAATATAAATAGATGAACAATGAGAGACAATGAAAGTGACAGCTACCAGCTGTCAGCCTGCAAACCCGTTGCGGCCGCGACCCCGGCTCCCAGCCCATGGCGGCTGATGTGGGCCTGGTGGCGGCATCTGGCCAACCAGGTTCCGAGCAGGTGGTTGACTCTAGGGCCCTGAGGCCCTGTCGAGACCACTGAAGGGCCACTGAAGGGCCACTAAACCACCTGAGGAACACGCGGGCCCGCGAGTGATTGGCCGTCAGCGCTTCGAAGTCGAAACGCCTCCTACCCCAAGACTCGTTGGACAGCGCTTAGCCAATTTCCCTCATATTCGTGTCTTCAAATGCCAGCCAAGGGACCATCGCACTGCGCGGATTGGCCAGTCCCCGGCTGCCCGATCGGTCGAGTCGGGCGACGACGGCCTCTCGACGCGCCGCCATGGTGAATTTCGACGCACCCAGGCTCTGGCTACCCGGGCCACCGCAGGGAACGGGAAGCCTCCCTCTGCAGCGTCACTCGAGTCACTCGAATCACTCGAATCACCCGGCTCCAAGGAGCAGCTCGCGCGCGCATACAAGATGTCGCCGCCCTCCCCTCCCGTCGATCCGCAGAGATCGATTCTCACTCTTGCAGCTGGCGTTCCTTACTCTCCTTACTCTCCTTCACTCTCCTTCACTCTAGCCCTGGCGGTTCGTCTCTCGTGCCTGTGCTGCTCTTTCTCCTCGCTCCCCTCGCATCCTTCGCCTTTGTTGGCCAGCGGGTCTGTGACTGCTTCACATTCATTGTCTACCGGGCTCTAGAAAATCAGTGCTATTGTCCTCATCGATCTTGCTACCAACATCTTTTTTGCGCCTTGTCGCCTCTTTATCCCCTCGTTGAGGGATATGAACTGCGGGTGTGCCGTTTCGCGTGAGCCCCAGTAGTTGCACCTCACCATCCGCTTTTCGCTCATTTTTATTCGTCATCTCCCTCATCTTTCTCTCCTCTCTTCGCTTCGTTCACAAAAAAAAAAAAACAGCAAACATTGTTTTTCAAAATGCGAATATCACTTCTCTTCTTAGATCTTCTTTGGTTGTCGGCAGCCTCCGCGGCCGGTCCGCTGAGGCGGGCTGAGAGGTACGTATCATACCCCCATCAGACACAGATACACCATCAACTAACATCACACAGGTTAAGACGAGATGGCGTGGTTAGACAGCCATGGGTGCTTAAGAGGTTCACCAATTCAACGACTACCATCACGTCGCTGCCAGCACAGTCGTCCACATCCGTAGTGTTAGGAGACTCAACAACACCAGCTTCCTCTAGCTCCACTCAGGCGCCAACCTTTTCTTCAGTCACCCCTTCATCGTCCACTTTAATAGAGAGTAGCAGCACCAGCCCAGGAGGAATATCAACCATTCCATTAATTAGCATATTCCCGTCGTCAACTGTAACTGTCAGTCGAGACACTACACCAGCACCAAAATCTGAAACAGACAGTTCACGCGTAGCTGGTACGACACCTGACTCGGCACATTCACCAGTGGCTTCCGCGACAGCTTATACTACTACTTCCGCCGTCCTTGCGACGAGCAGTGTGTTGATGTCCAACTCCGTTACAAGTAGTAGTAGGAGCATACCAACGTCTTCGCCGGGCTTACCTTCCTCTACGCTGCCAGGGTCAGGAACGACACCTGCCGTCGGGTCAACATCCCAGCAGCCTAGCAGCTCAGGCACCGCGATCTCACTACCAACCATTTCCAACACGCCCTCGCCAACTGGGACGCCAGTGACCAGGCCAGTTGAAAGCAGCTCGCCAATAAGCCCTCCGCTGACCACGCCAATGGAGGCTGCATCGCCGACTGGGGCTCCAAACTCGGGGGTTCCTACTGTCATTACTTCTATCCCTCCATCAGGCACCACCGTATCTCCCGACATCTACGCCTCCAACGTTGCGCAAGCTAATGGGTATAATAAATTATTTGAAACTTTGACAGAGCAGTCGGCTTGTGTAGCTGGTCAAGCTGCCTGTATCAAGGGTAATATCGGCCAGTGTTCCAGTGCTGGTAGCTTTATTATTACCCCTTGTGCCGCCGGCTTAGAATGCTTCGCTGTACCTATGAACACGACTGCGGGCGTGCAGATTGGATGCTTTAATGGAGGCCCTCAGGATGTGTCCACTACACAATCGAGCTCCACCGTTACTAGATCAACACCCGCCAGCTCAGATCACGAGACTACAGTCACAGTCACACCGATTGTGACTCAAACAAGCGAGACTTTCGTCACATCGAAGCCTTCCACCCCACCGCCGCCGCCTCCCACATCCGCTACTTCCGAAACAGAATCTTTGACGACGTCAAGTTCGGAAGCACTAACATCAACTACTACTTTTACCTTATCATCTGCCATCACAACAATAATCATCGGCAGCACTACGAGCAGCTCTGCTCTGCCGACTACGCTTAGCACCGTAACACGCTCAGCAAATCCGGAAACCGTTCCAGCTACTATCACGTCAACCATAATCATCACTCCTTCCGTCTCTTCAACTACATTATCGGCACCTTCTGAGACCACTACCAACCCATCCGAAACTGAGCCAACCTCGACTCCTACGATCCCTGACAATGACGGCACCCCTACTGGAGTGGATATCATCCCAGTGACACCCTCCTTCCCCTTTGGTGGCCATGGGCATGGTAGTAATGACAACTTGGGAAAATTTGTAACCAGTGCCTCGCAATTGCAGTTTTTAAGCGTTGGTGGACCTGAGCCCGTTACAGTTACCTTAACCGTTACTGAAAAAGAACTCGTAACAACTACAACAACGGCGACCGATATCGTTCCCACTACTATTACCATAGTTGGTTGATCTAGCCGTTGGCTAAATGAGACCGAGGACAAACCATAGTGTCCTGGATCACGTGGGTTTTTGACCGGCTCTTAATTTTTCTGCATTCTTTCTTGCACATATTAGCGTTGGAGTTTCACGGCATTGTGTTGGTTTATATTGGTCTCCGGCCCTCATGTTAGAACTGTAGACTATAGTAACCCGCCCTTACAATACACTTTATTAATAATATTGAAGCCGGCAAATACCATTCTCAATCTATGACCTAAGCTCCACGTGATAAAAACTTGATCGTGAATACGGTTCAAGCTAGATAGCGCTCTAATCCAGTTCGACGCCGAGACCAGTCTAAACCGCAATCGCACAACGTGACAACGACAATCAGACGGACCTGGCCGATGATCTTCAAACCTCAGAATCATCTCATCATGCCATGCTCACCTTGGCGATGCTAAGCACCCCTAACCCATGCCAAGGTACCCGATAGCGTGATTGATTACTGTAAACAATCCCTCGACGCCGTTATCGCGCATATCTCACTAGATAGCCAAGCCATTTCAGGGGTAGCTTGTTCCAAAGTTGATATCCAGAGAGAAGTTAAAAGTGTAAGCAGTTACCAGCAGTATATAGAATGAACGTAAGAATGCTTCTCGAGTCATGTTCTTCTCGGTTGTACGCCAATCTCCGCGCGAAGCACCCCATTCCCACCGAATCCTATATATATCAATCAGCCGTACCAGTTCAAACATTGGAACTATTTCGCCATCAATTGTACAGTTACCGGCCGCGTCCTTCGCTGTTCCCAGCACAAGATGATCGCCAAGGAACTCGACGCTCTGGGCCTAGCCAAAGGGCTTGAAAGTCTCATTCAGGACCCTTCCTTCGATCCCGAGACGCTCGACTATTCAACCCGCCGGCGACTGAGCGAGGCGGCGCGGAAGCTCTCTCTCGCCACCGAAGCGCCGGGGGATACGGTCCATAGGATTGCTCACACGGTGCATTGCAAAACGAATTTCCTTGGTAGCGCTGTGTATCAAGTCTACGGCATGATACTGTCTACGAACCTGTCCTTGTTCTGACTTGTTCGTGCCTGTTTAGCCATTCCAGCTACCCCTTGCGCTGATAGGTGTTGAGACGGGGCTTTTCGACATCTTGAGCGCCTTAAAAGGCGGTGCGGCTACTAATGCCGAGCTCGCGGAGAAGACGGGCGTCGACCCTACCTTGTCGAGTATGACCCCCATTTCAGTCATTAAATATGGCATTTAAAAGTCGCTTGTGATGAGACTGACGCCGGTGGTGTAGGGAGGCTGCTGCGGTATTACCAGTCCTTCGGCATGGTCTCACAACCATGTGACGACCGGTTTAGCGCCAACAACATCACGCGAGCTTTAGTATCTCTCGGGGGGCGCTCTGCTCTCCCTTTTATGTGCGTAGGCATGACGCGGCCAATACCCCCCGTGTTGAAAAGATGATCCCCAAGTGCAAAAAAGCCTAACAGGCAATCATCAGCTCTTCAACAATAGCGCCGGCAATCAATGCCATGCCCCAATTCCTGCGCGAGAACGGGTACGCGAATATGACCGACCCGGCGCATCTCCCGTGGCATCAGGCCCAGGACACCCAAGATCCAATCTTCAAGTGGATCAGCGAACGTCCAGAAATCCTAGACAGCTTCATGGGCTGGATGGCCGGACAGCGAGATGGCTTACCTACATTCCTCGACGCCATTGATTTCGACGCGGAGTTCGCCAGGGGCGCAAACGAGTCTACCCCTGTCTTCGTCGATGTTGGTGGCTCGTTAGGCCATCAGTGCATCGCGGTGAGACGGAGACACCCCAATCTCGTGGGACGCATCGTCCTGCAGGATCTCCCGCAGACCATCGAGAAAGTGAAGGCGAGTCCGCTCCCAGGGTTCGCGGGGACTGAGGCGATGGCACATGATTTCTTCACGCCGCAGCCGGTTCGAGGTGCGTTCAATCCGGCTCCCTTTCATGCTTGTTTATTCTCGATACGGTAGGGGCAGAAATACTGAGCCCTTAACAGGAGCCCGCGCGTACTACTTCCGCAACGTCCTGCACGACTGGCCGGACGACAAGTGCGTTGAGATACTGCGGAATATCAGGCCGGCAATGACGGCCGACTCGCGCATTCTGATCGATGAGATGATCCTCTCCGAGAGAGATGCGCCGTGGAGGGCTACGCAGCAGGACTTCATCATGGGTGCGTGCGTCGCGGCGCAGGAGCGGTCCCAAGGCGAATGGCTTGTGCTGTTTGGTCGTGCTAGCTTGAGGGTTGAGCGCTTGTGCAAGTATACTGAGGAACTTTCTGATCACTTGATTGTTTTAGCGCCGACATAGATGTTTGACAAGTCGTGCTTAAGGAAGGATAACCGCTGTACGCGCCCCGGCGTCTAGTGTGTTCTCAGGGAACACGACTGATGAAGCGGCCCGGTCAAAATACCTTCCGTTCCGCAAGGCGCCCCGAATGTCATAAAACAAGAATCCAGATAATGTCGTTACCTGGAGTAGTAGTCGAAAACGATACCGAAATGACGCATATCTACAGCAAGTTCACTACCACGACTCAGTGGATAGCTGCAGCAACTTGCGGCAACTTGCAGTACCTCAGACATTAAGAAAAGGAAAGAAATCTCATTCCCGTATCAAAGCAGTATACATGTTGTTTCTAAAGCCAGTCATTCGGGAGTAGACGGTTTCAATACTACATGGTAGCCAAAGACTACTAGAATATCAGCAGCAAGTAGCGTACAAAGGTCGAAGAAATATCACACCTAAACTCATGGATGGCTTATGAACCGTTGGAACTAAATTGCGATTAGCTGACTTTAGGAAACATGGCGCGGAGCCTGTGTAGGAACGCGAAATAGATGCTTTCATAATGAAACTTCATCTACCCAGTTGTTCGTAGCCTATGGGGGATATAGCATACTATTAGTAGCCTCACGAAGAAACTACCGAGTTGGCAAGTGAAGATGTTATCATATTCGCTATCCGAAAAAAGCAACACAAGATGTCACTTTTAGTCACCGAGTCGGTGAGGGTCAACGGACCAATTAGAAGGCCAGGAACCTCTACCATTTTAGCTGCAATATATCAAATAGACTCCCAAGCCGCCTATAGACTGAGACATACACGATATGGCCTCGTGTCGAAGGGACTGGAAATATCTCTATAAGCGTGTATAAATAGGAAGCCTGAGGCCGCGATAGACACAGTCTGTTTTGAAGGCTACGCACCGTTGAGAGCCTAGAAAGATTATTATCTAATTCGGCCTTTGAGCTACGCTATAGAATCAAGTGTCATGAAGAAATACTCTAGAGTGAGGACCGGCCGCCGGTAGGACGCTGTAGATTAGCCATAGGGTAGGTAGTAGGTGTAGTGTAAGTCTTAATTGTATTAATTTCTAAACCCTCCCTTTTAAATGGGAGGTTCCTAGCCTTTATATATGTACAAATCGTTGATTTCTCCACCCGGCTAGGCAGCGGCTACACCCTAGCGCTGATTCCACCTGACAACTAGCCCTTGTTACACCTAATACTGGAACCCCCCAAGTCCCGGGTGGTGTCACAAGCTTCCAACCGTGGGGGAAAAACTCTTTACTTTCCATTTCCAATCATATATATTTTCCCTGTCTAGCCAAGAATCAAAATCAAGATGATGAGGTATATCCTCGCGCAAGCAGACGAAACGCTGCCATTGCAAGGGATCGTGTAAGCGCAACAGAACCCGCCCAGGATCAATCCTCGCATCACTAGCGAACTCCACGAAAGCAGGCAAATGCGCTAGCACGAAATCGAGAAGGGGCGGATATGTGTACTTTTCGAGCGCTCTAGTGGATGGTGTCTCAGAAACTTTGAGGTCGTGTGAGGCAACAACCGGAACGAAGTCCTGCCCAGCCTGTCCGGGAAATAGATAGCTTAGACGGTATTGCTGCATTTCTTCAGGAGTCGTTAGATCCTTCTCCGGAGAGAATGAATTGTCCTTCCAGGTCGAGGTTGCAGACTGGTCGAAGCCCTCTGCCGGGTTAGCTTCCATAGATCCCTCAGCATTCGAAGGGTTAGGGGGACCCCGAGTTACTGCTGTTCGACCTTGCCCTATTTTCCTTTGACCTAAACTGGAACCGCAGGATTCAATGCTACTTGCATACAAATGAGACGCAGCAGAACTAAAACTTCCAATATCGTTGTCCGAAGTATCGGCGGGAAGCTGACGAGCATAAGAGCGCTTGTCGGGAGGTTTAGTACTATCAATATGAGGCGTGTCGGCTCTTTTCTCTCGATCCCTTATCCTAGAGTCTTCTCTCCTGTGGGGTTTGATGTCACTTCTCTTAGGGTTCATTGATTGTTCCAAGCGAGCACCTGCTAACAAGTCGAACTCTTTGAAGGCAATGAAATCGAGACAGGTATGGATAATACCGAGATAAGCCACCCCTCGAGGATTCTCGCAGATCTTCAGGCCTAATAATGCAAAACCAGGGCCCGATATAAACCAATCTCGAACTGTGTCATGTATGACTTGCACCATTCTCGTTTCGCCAAGCTCGAGGTCCATAGACCCTGCGGCGCCTGTAGTTGAAAAGCCGTCGGTAAGGTCAAACTCATTTTGATTGATTTCGGGTGGTGTCACAACCTCAATCAACCCCATAGACAAGTGTCTAATCTGATTTTCAAGTTGAATTTCCGTTTCAGCCCAGTGCTTGGACTCTTGGCACCCCTGGAGCGAAGTCGGCGAACCTTCTAGCAAGGGTAGTAAATGCTGCCATTCGCGCAACCGTAGATCGCCGCCAAATATAGCCCACTGAAATAACCGGCGCTTTAAGTCATGATCAGTAGGAGAGCTTTTTAGCAGGTCTGTGTAGAGATCTTTTAGTGCCAACGGAACATCTGCGAGTCGCTCCTCTAGGACCTTCAAGTTGGTCCCTTCGTCTAGTTCCTTTAGCAGCATATCGACGACGAGACTAACCCAGAGGAAATTTCCAGAAGACCTTTTTGCAACAGTTGTTACCAACTTTTCAAGCCTCAAATTCTTCCCGGAACCGGTGCCCGAAAGGTAGGCATCAAACTTAAACTCCATGTATGATTTAATATCACAGAGGTTTTCTTTGTCGATTTCAATAGCCGGACAGTTCTTTACGGGAACAGCGGATCCTGTCCGGCTCGATAGACATACATGTAGCTCTTGGCCATTGTCATAAGCCATGTATGTCAACTCGCGAAAGAAATCGGCCAGCCTTCGGACTTTGTTATTGTCGCACTCGTCTAAAGCGTCAATCAGAATGATTTTGCGCGGTCCTTGGGACTCTCCTAGTAACTTCTGCAAAATGTCCTCATATAAATCTATGATGCCAAAATAATCATCTTCGGTATCGCCACTGTGGTGTACGCGCGACCCTAACCTCTCTAGAGCTGACTTGAGGATGATGGTGTTAGAAGGTAGTAGTTGATATAGAAGCGATCTGTAAAGCCCTCCAAGGCTTCGATGAAGTTGAGGGCCCTTTGCATTAAAGAAGAATACTGCAACATGATAACCATTTTCAGTTCCGAACAGCGTTAACTTTTTGAAGGCCTGACGCAAAGCCGTTGATTTCCCAGAGCCTGGATTCCCTTTAATCCACAAAAGACCTTGATGGGTGCCGATGTCACGACGATATTGCCAATCGAGAAATATTGGGTGTTCGAAAAGCCATTCACATGTTCCGCGTGTTGGCCGCTTGATTTGTTGCTCTCTTTGAAACATTCCGGGGAAGCTGAGAAACTGAAGGAACTCTAATAAGACTGTTAGTTTCATACCATCAGGTGACTAGAAATTATGATGTAATTACCTTGCTCGTCTGTAGTTAGATCATAACGCAGATCCCTAGCACAAACTTTTGCTTTCGAAGACTGAGCTCGTTCCGATGGAGTTGAATCTTGGGTGACCATGATGTCTTGGAATAAATATTTTATTGTATGAAGAACTTTGTGAGCTATAGGGCTCGTCTGGCTGGGGAATCTGCATATATCTTTATGATTGGCAGGTAAGGTTTCTGCCTCCTCTCGGCTATCACCAAGAGATGATGAGAAGTCCTCAACAACCTAAGATGATATTAGCCTTCACTCCTACACGCGCGAAATTGCGTTACCTTTTGATTTAAGTTTCCGAAACTGATTCCAAATAGACCTAGTCCTTCCTGAAATGTTTTGACGCGGAAGTTCTGCTGCGCCCAAATACTTGAAAAGGATTCTTGACACCTTGCTAAGTCTGAAGTCTTCATTGCAAGAGCATCAAGGATGGCTGGACTAGTGTCAAGACTTGTGATTTCCAAAAGCTTCCTTACCCTTTCTCCCAGCTTCGCCAACTCTACGCTCCCTCTATGTGGAGTGCCCAGGAAAACGATGGCTTTAGTAATCTTTGTAATTTTTCCGAGGCTAGAATTCTCAGAGGCAACCGAGACTTCGAGCATCTTTTATACGATTCGGATTCAGAATATACACCACACGGGTAAGTTGGGAGATTTACTTACTTGTTTTACAATGATTCCACCTAAGGAATGTGCTATAAAAATTAAAGGGCGATGCTCCGATAATGACCGGCCCAATTCATACAGAAGGTCTTTTCCATGGGAATAAATAGTATTTTTATGAGTTGGTTTTCCAAATCCTCTAACAATCCTTGTGTCGTAGCCCCAAACTAAGATACGAGCCTCCGGGCAGAATTCAGGTAAAGCATCCCTCGGCCAGTAGAAGTGCTTTTCTTCGTTGTGCCGTAATTGTGTTTTGTCAAAAGTTCCATCGTCAAGGGGTTCCAATACGCTCTGTGCTTTTGGCTTCGCGGATGGGGATCGTCCGTCTTTAGATGACACGTTTCTCAGCCGAAAAGACAATAACGTACCAAGTGTGGGCCTTCGTTTTGGCCTACCAGACAGTGATGGGGAAGAGTCAATCCGTCTTGGGCATGCCCAAGCCCGGTATGGATGGCCTTGCAAGCCATGGACCAGAACAATACTTCGAATAAAATGAAACGTCAATTATACGTGGAATGAATTGCGGGCGAGGCCGCGCAAATGGAGTTTAGCACTTACTCAACCAAGGCGGTTGATGTAGGCTCATGAACGACTGTTAGGCCGGTATCGGGTATTTGGTCCGAGTGAGTGAAAGTGCTGCGGGGGAGTGAAGCCGACATCAAGCAAAGCTAATGCTGACCTGTAGCCAGGTCATATATGTTTCGATGTTTAAACAAAGAACGCGTGTGCATCAGCGAGAAACATAATGCAGTAATTAAAACCCAGGTGAGCCCAGAAAGTGAGGAGGAAACTCTAACCTCGAGAAATGAGGCTATGTTCAAACTGGAATAAAAGGGCCAATAGACTGTCGGATATGCGGGGTAGGTTTAAATAGGCAGCAATACTGCGCCACATGGCATATAGCATCTAGTATCTACAGAGTTTAGAGATTCTTTATAGAAAACAAGATAGGAAAGAAAAAAAAAATATAATACTCAGTATCTTTATGGTGGACGGCCGACCCAATGGACGATGCGGTGTATGTCGCCGGGTGCTGGCTCGAAGCAACGCCCAGACCCTTTAACCCGTTTTAATCTAGATAGGGGGGTGTGCTAACGTGCCTTGGGCACGCCTTTTAACTTTTGCGTGATGAACTAGACCGTCCGCTTGTGAGAGATGGCAACAAGTTAACAGCAATCGGGCTTGGTTTGAGTTTCTGGTCGCTCTTTCCAGGAGACAGGAATACTAATCCAAATCCTCATTTACGAGCGTATTTCGGGAGTCGAGTTTCCGGATGCGCAGCAGATAGGGTAGGAACACTAGAGACTATATGTAGCATATCGTCCGTTTTTTTCAAGGTCTTCGTATATATAGCTAAATCGCCCCGTACGTGTTAATATAGGGTACTGCAAGCCTAAGGCATCGGTAGCCGCCCGATGGAGGTCTAGAAAGAAAGGAAGATGGAGGTCAATGAAGAGGGCTGGTATGATCTAAAGTCCCCGCTATAGCCGTCCCGGAGGGTTGTCGGTCGGGAGTAGCCTGAAACTATATAATTCCATCGCGGAAAATTGATTGGATTCCATCTGTGAAGCCGAATACATTGGGGGGCCCCGGAGTTCAGACTAAGTCGCCGGAATCGCTTCATTTCCTAGTCAGCGGCGTGTCTTCGGACGATACACGGGCCTTTAGTTGACCCACAGAGAGCAGAAGAATGGGAGTCTAGTGCGCGTCAAAACATGATAGGGTCCCTTTTTTTGCTGAAAACAGTCACGCTGCTACCCTTGAAGAATTTGACCATACACCTTCAAAGCTCGCGTCAGGAAGTATTAGCCCAAAATACGCGTAAAGCTTTCGCTTCTAGTGTTGTTTCGACAAGGGATTCTCCATTCTCAGCCGCAATTCACCCAGCTAGGAACATAATTGGTGTGCAAGAGTGTAAGAAGGGTGAAAGTTTATACCGCAATTCTGCCTAAGCTTCGTCGAGCAGGGTTATGACAGGGAAATGATGGACAGTGCACTTAGGAACCACACACGGTGACTGTACAGAGTATCAACGTCAAATACCACATCCGATTCCTACAATGGCACTCGAGCCAGCTTTTTAGCATGAGCATAGTACCTTAAGACGGCGGAAAGACTTTCCGCACGGTAGGCTGCACTGCCGGTTAGCGTGCCAAGATCATCGCAACGGAACTCTCTCGCCTCGCCTGGGTGCAGACTTGGTAGTCCATAGCAGTAGTAAGGTCCCGAAGTTAGCGTGCAACACAGCACACACTAACTAGGCTTCGGTGAGCGTACATGTCTCCCAATCATTCCCCTCCGATCGGCCTCTTCACGGCTGGCGTTTCGTTCCGTTGGAAGCAAAGGCGAGGTTTCTACTATGCACAATAGCACGGTCGCTGACACGCATCAATCAACAACACGGGCCCTGTTCAACGTGAAGTCTCAATAACTATCAACCTTCTAGCGCCGATGTTACACTATTCAGAGCTCAAACTCAATCATCACGCGGCGATAACGGGGACAAGAACGTCAACACCCTAAACAACCCTGGATAGTAGGTAGCTTGGTCTCCATCTAGTGTCTGGGATCTTGGCAGAATACGTAACCGCTCCCTCCAGCTGAACGGGAGAGATATCAAACGAAATGCCTCTTGTTGTCAGCCAGGCATAGGTACCTACACTAGGTGGGTGTAGGTATTTGTCAATGTCATTATGGGCGCGTGTAGTAGTCATCAAGCTTGCATTTCATGAAGGGTTCATATGAATATAAAACCATCTCAGTCCGACGTATGTTCAGACTTGCACCATACGCATCCTTCACCCGTTTTCCATCTTCATACTCAATAACAAGCTTGTGATCTCAACATTACTTAAGCTAGCAATCATGTACGCCACTAAGTCTCTCCTCGCTTTGGCCGTCCTTGCGGAAACGTCACTGGCCCAGACATATCTTCATGAAGACTGCTCCAGCTCCATAAACGACCTCAACGTGGCTGCTCCTACACTTCCGTCCGTGCTCCAGTCGGCTTATGGTGCTAAGCATTCGGCGGAACCAAATGCCGAAGTTCTCCTCAAGGACCCCCATGCCTACGTTCAGGACGTATGCAACTTCGTTCCCCAGCTGCCCGTTGATTTACTAGACGATTTCGCGGAGTACGGTGGATCACTCCTCAGCTTTGCTGGCGGCCATGTTGAAATATACGATGCCATCATTACGCATTGTATCACTACTGGAGCGGCCGCTGCTTCCATAACCAGCTATCTTCACTCTATTATTGCCTCGCCTGAAGCACTATGCCAACATAGCAGTACCCCCGTTGCAAACGGCACGGCCTCTATCACTCCTTATCCTACGCCTACGGGTAGCAACAGCACCCTCCCCACTACCGGCGTCCCCAGCACATCAGTTCCCACCGCCGCTGCCGGCAGACCTACCGGTGCCTTGGTTGGTGCTGCAGCCATCGGCGGTCTTTTGGGTGCCGTGGCCCTGCTATAAGCGTCGAGCTGTCAAATAGGCACACTACAGCATCTACAATTCTCTTCGACAATATCATCGTCCAGGTCGTGAGCCTTTTGGGTCGGCTTGGCTTTTTTACCAAGCCGCATCCAAGAAGGACACAAATAAAATACTGCCTAGCGATGACGCCGATGACGCCAACCACTCAAGCGGCACGGATGTTGCCGGGCCACACGATTTCCCCAAACGCCCCACTAAATGTATATACATCTAACTACTTAGAACATATTTAAAACAATTGTGGTTCAGGTTTGGTCCTTGCCTCTTGGATAAAAGGTGTGCATAGGCGCAGTTTTCTGGAGGGTTTCTAGTCAACAGCAGATGAAAATTAATATAATTGAAGGCATATTTTACTTATTTCGCTTTCTAGCGCTCTTTACTTATGTACTACGTACTAGCAGTAGTGTAAGGTATTTGGCATTCGGGAGCCTAGTGCCCGGGGCCACTCGCACTTTTTGTCATACGGGACCTACACTAGGCAGATACGCGTAGCCTTCTCACTAACTCACAAATTAGCCTCGTCAAGTTACGGTTGGTTTTTCGAACAACGTCAGTTAGTCCTGCTTCCGGATCTAGTGGCAGTACCTTACATGGGCTTTCCCGTACTGTGGGGTTCAGCTAGGTTAGAGCTGGCAACTGACCGCTGTATGTGCTGAAATGCGGAACTCGAACGTTTATCCTATCCGAGATCTAACAACCCTGTCAGTACCCAGTTACGGTATTCTTTACACGCTAACCTGCAGCGTACCGAGCGGGAGGTGTGGATAATTCGCCCGAGAATGAAAACTACCCCGGAAGCTGAACAACTAGCTCAAGCGCTGCCCTGTTCAAAGCCCTTGAGCGCCTATTTAGTGTAGACCCGCACAGAAGCCCGCAGTAGTGCACAATATTTCGCCGTTGCGCTGACGACCGCGGTCCTTTTCGCAAGCTATTCATGCAGCATTACTACAGGGGCGTTCCCAGGGTTGCGAGATGTACCTTTACGCAATGATCAACATTACCTATCATATCATCTTATCATTTTGCCCGGCTAGATCTTTCCAGGAATGGTGGGATTTACAATTTGCATTTGCAAGTATCAGCTCGGGGGGAGAATCGACTTGCCGCACCCCGCGCCCCAATCAGGGAACGAAGCTTTTTGTCAAAGAGTAAGACTGCCTCGTATCATGTAGTTGTACGCCTCCGCCATACAGAAAAATGCTTACTATGTATTGTTTTGATTCTTCTTAACGTTCCTGACATTCTGCATCCGATACGCGCCTTAACGATACTAGTTAGTGTATTGCTATTGGTATAGAGGCACCTACAGTACATAGTAGTTAACGAACAGAATGCTCCCTTCCAAATTCGTTAGACCAAACTCTAGCTTCGTGAGCTGCTAGATGCCTGTCAATCTCTATACGGTAGAAGCATTGATGGAAAAGTATAGCAGCCAATACCCATTCTTGCTCGTCCTTCTAGTATCTCCTAGGGTCGCCAATTGTGCGTTAGATATAGAGTGCCCTACCAAAATGGCGGTCAACTTTCGGACAGGGAATGCTGTCCCAAGAAACAGATCATGCAGATCCAGAACAGTTGCAAGCGACACTACTGTAGGTACACCATTCACAACACGTGTACTACACGTGTAATAAATGTCCTAGGGTAGCAATAGGATGGCCTACATGCGTGAGAGGGGTGCCAAGCATATGTTTGGCACGTCGATACCCTGCCCCCCGCATTACAAGGTACAGCATGCTGCCAACTTTGTCAAGCTCGCCCAGCGTCCTCATTCGAACTTAGAAGCCATTAACTACACTAGGCAACAAAAGCAATGTAATAGCCAGTGCAAAATGGAAAGTGATTGGGAGAGACATAATATTTAGAATATTTTGACACGGTAACGGATGAATTAGTATGTCGTAGTATGTCGTACGATCTTTGAATCTGGACAGTGAGTGCTGTACTCATCCCCCTGGCTCAATTCCCTCGATATCCCTACATCGCCAAGGCTCTCCCTGTTTCCATTCAATTATGCTAACATCTAGAAGATCTGTTATTATGTAGATCTCAAATCGTCACATTACCGAATTGTAACTTTTATGTATAGCATACACTGTCTCCTAATCACACAACATCGCCCGCCAGCGTATGGCCGGATTTTGTGCCTTCTATTCTGCCATTCTCATACGAATAGTCTATATCCGGTTGCGTGACGTATTTGCTTCCAATCGTACTTGAATCTCAACCTATGATAATCCTCAATACCGATATTAATTGGTGTCTTCGAGCGAAGTCTCATACTAGCGCTTTGTAATATTCAAGTATTCTCGGTCACGGCATGATAGTCGGCCACGCTGCCCTCGTTATTAACAAAATACAAGACAACTAAGGCAAGAGACCCAAGGCCGCCTAGGAAGAAAAATGGTAACCCAAACCAGAGTCCTCCTAATCGCATGCCAGAGGAAAATGCCCAAGCGAGGAATGGGCCTATTGGAAGGGATCCGACTCCTTCAACAATGCTAACGATAGTAAATATCTGTGAGGTTTGATGAGATTGGACAAGATTAGACGTAAGCGAGCGCAGCAAGGGACCGATCCCGCTGCTCAGAGCCAATATGCCTATACCAGAGGCTAGGAAGGCCGTACTCGGCCCTCCGAGGAGGAAATATCCAAGACCAGCAGAGGCAGCAGAAGCTCGTGCGAGAAGGAGATCTCTGCGGAATGCTGGGAGTGAGATATAAGAGGACGAGCTTAGATATTTAGACAATAGGGGTAAGAGCGCCCCGACGACGATAATAGTGAGCCCTCCCCGAATAGCAAGCATGTAGCCAGCATCTTCTATCGACTTGCCAAACCGCTTGCTATAGTATTGTAGAAACAGAGACCCTGTACCCGTAGTCAATGGTGCAGTAAGCGTAGATGCGACAAGAAGCAAGAGTACTGATCGCTTCTTAAGTACCGAACGTAAGTCTGAGTTGTAAAAGACACGAACGAATTGCGACGTAATGGCCTTTCGCCATCCTCGGTCTCTCACTTCGACCCAGTCATTGTCGGTCCCGGGTGATTGATTCGGCCTATGAGCGGTCTCCGGTATGATGAAAATGATAAAGCCCGCGAGGGTTGTCGCCACCAGACCCAACGACATCGGCGCCCATAAAGATAGAGACCAAACTTCTATCATTTTAGATGCCAAAGGCGGCCCAACAAACACAGCGAAATTGGCGGCCAGCGATGCAAAAAAATAGGTTATCGCCCTTTCTCAGTTAGCAGGCGATATCCTCTACGGAGCAGAGAAGGGGAAGTAAGATCTCACTTATCCTCAGGCGCATTCACATCAGATACAATCGCATATAGCACCACAATCGCCATTGTAAGCCCGCCTCCTATCAGCTCAAAGACCGGTCCCAAGAGTATCAACTCTACGGGAACCATCCTCCAAAAGCGCAGAATAAACAGTGACCACACGACATTAACGAACTGCCCCGTCGCGGCGAGCAGATACACGGGCTTACGGGCGCGATCAGCAAGGACGCCGTAGGGCATGACTACCACGAGGCCAATGATAGTGACGAGGGCCATAGACAACCCGAAGATCCAGGCCACCGACGACTGGATCTCGTCGGCTTTGCAGAGCTCCTCGTCAATGGGATCCTCGTCAAGCCGCCCGTAATGTCGGCGGCAAAAGATATCTTCTACTAGTCGCGTCGCTGGCACCATCACGACCATTCCCGATAGCACCCACAAGAATATGGCGATGCATATTACGGTTGAGATTGTGCGTGGCGTAGTCGCAATGTGCCAAGGCTTCACAGGCTCCCTAAACTGGTCGCTCACCCTTCTGTCTCTACCGAGAAGAAGCGCATCTGGATGCCCTTCGTCAATTGATATCCGGTCCTCGTCGTCCATAGCGCAGAGTACTCAAGTGCTTCGATTGGGTTCATGTGTAGGCGTCTACAGATAAATCAGTGATCAAGTTTTTTGAGCTGAGACTGAGGCTTGGACCAACGCACAAACTGATCGCGTAAGACGAGGTCGCCAAGACACAAGAACTAAGATCATCTAGACTAGACTAAGTGCGTAATCCGGCTAATTACAACCAAAGCTTCTATTCACCGTATCACCTTTTCGCGTCTCAATCGCTTTCCAATTAATCACTATTGATCACTAGAGTATGACGCAAACACCTCAATTGCTATGTAACGATGCTATAAGTGAATCTATCAACTGTTGCTTAACCAAGGGCCTACCTGTACTCAAAGGGAGTGTAGCGCGTCTAGGCCGAGGACTAATCTGAACCTCGCGGACGGTATAGAAGTCTGGGCTCATGGTGAGCACTCTGTCCGTGAACATAGGCACAGGCCAGATATCGACTTGTGATCCATGCCTCTGAATTTGCGTGATAGGTATGGCTTGAGCTGTTTTAATACCATCACGAACTAGACGTCTAGTTAGCCTCAACAATCCCCCTGGTGCTTTTTTTCTTCTTTTCGTTTCTGGTAAGGGTATTTTTGATCTTCTAGGTCCAATTCTTGGCCTAGGAAGGAGGCCAAGGTGAAAAATATTGTTTGAGAACTACTTACGATCCGATAGGTCGATGTCCTCAAATTCATCGCGAGCGTCAGCGTCAAGAGATAGAGAATCCCTAGGGCCAGGCGTTTGGGTAGGCTTTGAGTTGTTGTTAGCGCTTGTAGCGGCCGCGGGACTACCGGAAGTTTGATTTGGGTTTTCCTCACCCCGTTCAAGATCAGCTGACGAGCGCTTAGGCCTGCGCCTGCGACGTGAATCCGCTAGTAGCAAACCAATAGTGATGAGAAGTAAAATAATAATAGTAATAGAGAGTGCTATGAATATTATGCCTCCAGCGTAGAAGTCGATGTTTACCGAAGAGGGTTGGGGCAAGGGCTGGGGGGTCTCACCGCCACGAGCGTATAAAAAGCTGGATGCCATGGTGAATATAGTTTGCGGTTTACGAGTAATCTGGTCGCTCAGGGAATTTTTGGCAAAGCCTCAATCAGTAGCAGAGTTTTGAAGTGAGGCTCGACAACTATTTTCGTGCTCAGTGAGGTTTGAGACGAGCTTATATAGATTGGAGATCCGTGGCGAACAAAGAGATTGTATACGTTCCAAACACTAGTCCATTAACGAAACAATGCTATTGATTCCAAACTACGACCATAAAGACAGGGTGGCAAAGGGGAATAATGGCGTTGGTGACGTATTAACAATGCATTGTTACCTTCGCCCCGACCGACTACGTTCACTCGTCCCAAACTATTTAGATCTTATTTGTTTATGGATGGCACGGCTTTCCTGTGAAACACTATTAGTTTTTATCTCGTAGTACGAATAAAGAAGTTTTTTGTTGAGCCTCAATCCATCCGCTAGCATCAACTTAGTAATCAACCCGAAATAGTGCTCCCGGCCTACTGTTGCCATACAGGATAACAACACCCAAATTTATAGACAAGCATAACGACTACGATAAGAGAGACACCGAAAGCGATAGTTATTCCCGTAGTAATGCCGTTTATAGCCGCTTCGCTAAGATTGTCGGTTTCTGCCGTAGGAGTCAAGTAGAATGCGTCAAATACAGTCCGACTTGGGGGACGCGTTTTGCAAATTGTTTTCATCTTCAATGAGTTGGATGCATGTAGTTGCCCTCCCTAACTAACTACACTCCGAAGATAAGAGTTGAGATATTTCAAGGGGTGGTATGTTTAACTCTTTGAGAACAGCGATGTTTGAACCGTCACTTCGTAAGTGCAGGAGCTTTGGATAGCCATACATGTCATATGATACCTCGCTTGATCCATGGGACGAGAACCTTGATATACGGTACGAGTCTCTACTGTATGAACTTAGTGGAAGCCTCTAGAAGTAGATGTATTCATATGAGGGCTTGCGCAACTCTGGTTGGTAGTGGATGTTATCTATTATGTCAAAACCTAAGTTGTATTCCTTTCTAAATTCTGTACATACCCTTTAGTTTTGAAACAGCTTGGTACACTCAAAGGTTACAGGCCGTATACCGTTAGACCAGCACATTACCGGTTCTTCGAATAGAAACCCGCAGACGGCGGCTTGATTGCCATAATACACACCCACATCTGCCTATATCGTTCCTTGATGAGCCCTCATAGGAAGCCTACGGCGGCACGGCCCGATAGCAACTCCTTCTAACTCCCTAAGAAAGCGTGTGAGATAATTAAAACTTGCAATTAATATTAAGTTCTATGATATGCCAGCCTCGTGATGCCTCGCTACCTCTCAATAGGATCACTTTTTATGCTAGTCTCATCTCGTCTTTCGCAAGTTTATCCTACTTGGTAGGTACTTCATAAGATCTTCGCGAAAATCCATAGATTGACCTGCCCCACACAACCTCTAAGCAGAAGTAGATATGCGACCGTTTTAAGACTCTCGCTAATGCAACCACAATTGACTACAACATCGGCTTCAAATATCACCACTTCTCCGCTTCCCAAACTACGGACTGATGCCATGCGACAAGCTAGAATTAGCTCACAAGTATAGAAGAGCTAATAAAATTCATGTCCGCTCACGCCGAAGCTAAATCCTAGGCGTTCGATAACGCAGACCATATTCTCCTCGCTGTCAAAGAAATAACTCTTTCCCATAAAAATCCCAATTGTTACCGACACCAAGTCTAGAAGCAATGCAAAAACTATAACTGCAAAAGTAAATTGTTTCTGTTGCTGTAACGGCGAATCGAACGCCGGTCTCAAGCTTGGAAGGCTAGAATGATAACCACTACACTACTACAGCTTCTCGATGAAATTTTCGAGCTTGGTGCAATCTATATACGTGGTAAAGCCGTCATTAACGGACTAACGGACAGATCTCATCATCATCATCATCATGATGCACCTGCGCCTGTGCATGCCATAGCCACCCCAATATCAGGTCAGAGATGACTTCCACCCCGGAATTGCTGTATCAGTGTTAGAATAGAGGATATACGAGACTCCGACTGCGGTCCGCGGTTAAGACCCTCGCGCTATTCCTGGAAGCTACGAGACTTTCTATAATCTGACAAAGCTCATTCACCACTGTAACATCGGCCACAACATCCCATCGCAGGATCGCTACCTAGCCCCGATGACGCCAGCCGCCCATGCACACTGCTAGGATTGACATCAGCCATACAGACCTATACGTGTTTTAGTACCCCAGCCCACTCTATGCCGTCGAGCATAGAGCCACCTATAGCGATATCTTCGCACCGGTTATCTAGCGTTGCCAACGTTAGGCTTCCGAGGATATCGGGGACCCGGACGCGCTCGCGGATCGCGACTATTGCAAGTGCGGCAGCTAGGACGGTGAGGGATGCGGGTAGAAGGACGACTAGCTAACCTCCGTCGCAGCTGATTACCATTTGCTCCGTCCCAATCGCCGTTGGCACAGTGGTTATGTTCTGAGGGTACATCTCAAGGGTCTAGATGACGTTGTATTCACCCCCGACTGGCACTGTATCAGCGACAGTGTGAAACGTGGGGCCAATGGTGCAGTGTGCTAATGAGTTGACTGAGCCGCAGCTTAGAACACATTTGTATCAAACAGATTAGGGCTCCTACTGGACGCCTCGTCTAGGGACAGGATAATGGCACTATTGACACCAGGGGTCGGACGTGGCATACAAGAGAGACCTACTAATAAACTGAAAATATGAGGACAATCCGGTCGCCCCAGGTAGAACGGTGTCTGGAGGTCCAAAAACATGACTTCATTACTAGTCCGTAGGGCGATAGAGGCTGGGTAAACGGTGCGCAAAGCTTAGCCGTCTAGCGGGGAGGCCGACCGTATCAAAAGATCGTAGTTGTATGTGGCTCCCCCTCTTCTTTGTGTGAAACTGGTTGGGATTTGGGCTAGACCGACCGTAACGTGCACGAGAGACGTCCGGCTTAGGCTGATTGAAGCCCAGGTCGACGCAAAGACCGAATGAGGCTTGACAGGGTCCTCCTGCTATTCTCCTGATTCTAATGGTCTCATGCGTATGGATGACTCAGCAGGGCATGCCCCAAGCACGTCACGATATTCGGAGAGGATTCTCTTCATCTCCGGGTTAAGTGGGCTGAGGATCCGAAAACCAGTGCTCTCGTTCGTGTCTCTGCAGACGATAACGTTGTACCGGGAATATGCATCGCTAATAGCGAAGTCTCCGAAAGCAACAACCTGCAGCGACAGTGGCCCGTTGGGGCTAAATACCCACTTGAGGAACTGATGGAAAGGTCCCCGGAGTCCTCGCAAAGCTTTGGCTTGGCCCAATTCACCCTCTTCTGAATAACGGCCCAGGCCGTTCATCCGCCCCTCATCTAGAACGCTCTTCTTTAGACCCAAGGATCCATAGCGATACATGTCTATGCGGGACTGCCGGAGATGTAAGAGCTTCAACGACGTCTTTGACTTGAAAGGCTGTAGAGTTCTTTTCTATAATACGTGTTAGTTCCTAGCAATCGTATTCGGCGTATCAATGCCTACGAGTAGCTTGCCCGGGGCACACGATAAACCTAGACATTCAAGATCGAGTCTCACAAAGGGGTTGTGCTGGATGGAGTTATCCCTCAGAGCCCGAATCTGGAGTGGAAGAATAGCAAGGTCTTGCAAATCTTGAAACTCCTCGAAGTAGTCAGAATCCTCAAACAGGTTTAAAGCTTTTTGATGGTACACAAGCTTCTTCAGAGTCGCCTGATGATTAGCAGCACTGTCCCATAAGTCGATACTACATTCAGGTCCCTGCTCAACTACAAAGAGCTCCTCAAGGCCCGTAAATGCTAGAATGCATCGTCTTATGACAGACGAGTCACGGAGCTGCTCAATCCCCTCACTATGGAACTCTAGTCGCTTAAGACGTATCGTAGTCATTTGTTCGGCGACGTGATCAAGGAATCTCGCAGCGCCGGGACACAGACGAAGCGTAAGGGACTCAAGCGTGTTATAATTAATCGCCGGCATCAGCGAGGTCGTGATAGGCACCTGCGTGAGCGATAAAACGCGAATTCCGGCGAAGTAAGGCGCAGGGGAGCGTCCATTGATGCCAAGGATGGTCTTTAGAATGTATGGATCTCCCTTATCATCGGGATCTTCTTCGTAATCGATATCACTGCCGTCATCATCATCCACGTCCAGGCCATCTCTTAGGGATACCCAATCTACTAGATCCAAGTCGAGCTCTTGCAGATGCATAGAATTGGACCGGAGGGCTACTGATAGGTCCTTAAGGTTTCGGGCACTTGGAGCCTTCCAGCCTAGGCTTCGAAGCTGACGGAACGGCGAGAGGTGAATTTCAGCATCACTACCATCACCATCAAGACATACGGGATGAGTGATCAGATGGAGGGACCTTAGTCTGCTGCTCTGGCGGAGGGTGATTATGCCACTGCTACCAAGTATTTCCGAGGGTACGCAGGTGCCCAAGTCCCAGCTAATTCGCTGGCGTTAGAAGTTGATAGCGGTTGAAGGATGGGTGGGAGGGGGTTAGAACCTGAAGCTGCGCAGTTGGTCGTCTGCAAACCGACTGAGCACTAATCTAGCCCTCTGGGCTAGACGATCAAAATACGGATGATTCTCACTATTACTTGTGGGTTTATATGCATGGGGGCAGCGACAGTAAATGGCGAATTTAAAGTCAGACCGAAAGTGTAACTCAGTCGCGAGCTGGTAGCATTGCTGTGGCATGCATGCTGTGTCAATGCAGTGGATCTTGCTGTCGGATACTGGCCTGAGTACCGCAGATCGCCATAATGTCTTGGCGCTGAGAGCGCGTGCGTGGCGAGACACGGAAGAAAGCGATATGAGGTCAGGTTTGTTTAGCTGTCAGGGTTACAGTTTAGCACTTCGTGCAAGAGGAGAGGTGGAATGGGATGCTCCAGACCTGTTCAGTTATAATAATAAAGATTTCCGGTGGTAATGCGGTCAACATTCTAGGGATAGTGGTGGTGCGAACTTGCTGGTATGAACGTAGTCAAGATACTATAAAGATAAAGATACTACCTACTAGGTAGACTAAGTACGGAATATAGAATGAGGTTCGTTGAGGAAGGAGATTAGGGGAGGGGTCGCTAAGTCTTATTAGGAATTTTTGAGTCCCTATTTAGGGAACTTCAGTTACCGACATGCCTAAGACATTAGGCACTAGATTGGCTAGATACCTGGTGTACCGTTTTGAGTCCCAGAACCGGAGCCCACTATCTACGCCATGCCGGTACTGTACTACTCCGTAGCAATCACCAGTCGTTATGTCTTATGCGCACTGTATCTGTATGCAAGCCCAACAAGGGATACCAAAATAAACACAACAAAATACTCTGTAGTAAGACTTCAAGATGGGCTTCGGACTTCAAAATAATGACCAATAAGACACTGTTTTCCAAATATTACCAGATTGTTTCTTTTGTTCACATAACTGTCCATGCATAGCTATGCAATTGAGGTATGGCTGCAATGCATTGCAGATTATACTGAAGCTACCACTTGTTCCTCTCTAGCATCTTTATCGCCCCCAAACAAGCGCAAAGTCCTCGGGTCTATAAGCGGGAATCCGGCGTCCAACAGGGGGGGTCAGGACGGCGGGTCGTTCAAGGTGCAAGGTCCCAAAGCTATCCATGCTGTAGATCTGAATCCGAATGACGATGTGCCAACGCTAAGAACATCGCGCAGGAGGAGGACGAAGGCATCTAGTGAAGAGGCAGGTTTTCACCAGGAGTTGCCGCATCGCCCTGGGGCCGCTCGGACCGGCAGCCCTAGGAAACAGAAGGTCAATACGCCTCAGAATCAAGATGCGTCACTGGGAAGTAGTGATCCGAACACCAAACGCGATCTTGAATACGATGTCGATCACAATGCTAAATCCAAGCTTGCTGCCGCAATCTCAGCTCCGGTTCCCTATCAGCATCCGATTACCACTCCTCCCACGAGCTTTAGTCCGCCGTCAGTCCCCGAATCCTCGGCTCCGACAGCTAAGTCGGGCAGGTCTAAGAGCCCTGTCAAGACTTTGGCTGACCTTGCCGGGGCCTCGAAGCCTCCTATACTGTTGCCTCTGGAGGCGGGTACATTGCCCGAAGACGCACAAAATCTATACAAGAAATTATTGAGGATTAGCAAAGGTCGAAACCTAATCCCAGCTGCTATCAAGGTACGTCTACATACTATTGATCTTTTCCGAGCGGACGTTAATATAAGACTGTCACCTATAGGACCGGTTTGAGCTTGCCAGTGGTCCTCTAGAGCCCTGGGAGATTGACGTTACCACCTTGTCAAGCATCAACGAACTCGAACGCGAAATTGACTTAGCACAAAGGATATGCAAGAAAGCGCACACTCTTACCCGGGATGGCCATGCCGGACCGGGATGGAATTGTGACGTCCATTCTCCAATCCTAGATCTGGCGCTGGACCGTTTTAATCGAGTTGAACCCATCAACATGTAGGTCCCATCGCTTATTATTATGGTGCAGTTTTGTTAACTGTTTGGTTAGTACTACTGCTACTCTTTGCCCCGGCCTAGCACCGAAACTAGAAGTAAATAGCCAAACTTTGCAATCAAAGTTAGTTGACTACTCTATCAATCTTGTTCCTGACACGAACAGCCCGCTTGCATACGCAATCGACACATTTATCGCGTCCCAGTCGTTTGAAATGCGTACTATCACCCCAACTATGTATGACCCAGTTCGCCGGCGACCACAAGGCATCGCTATCGAAACGAAGGCCCCATCTTCGTCTTCCGAGCCTATGGTCCAATTAAGCGTATGGGCCAAGGCCACATTCACTCGGTTTCATCAACTGCTACAAAGCAACCCGCGGGCAAAGACACTACGTACCCCTACCCTGCCGTTTATAGCAGTGCGTGGCCACGAGTGGGACCTGTGGTTTGGTCACGACAAGAAAGATGCGTTTGAACTATACGGTCCGTTCTCTATTGGCTGCACAAAAAGCCTGGTGAAAACCTGGATGTTGATTACGTCTTTGAGAGCTTTGGGCGCGTGGGTTGATGAGGATTTTTGCATTTGGCTCGAAAGCGCCGTCGGGTTACAGAATCAACAGGAAAACTGCTGATAGCACCACGTCACATACTGCACCTACTAATAAGAGCGATCGACGGAATTAATAACTTAGGGGATGATGACCATCGTGATCCGCAGATGCTATATGCGTAGTAGACATTGAATGAGTGTATGACACCTCAGTCATTGTCCGAATCAAGAAATTATTAGACGGCGCTACGCCAACAACGTTTTGCCTGACCTTCTGTTGCCATGGTGGCTATAGCCGTACATTCGTCTTTTCGTCTTTAGCATGTCCCATACATGAAAACGAAGTAGCCGGGGTGAGTAAAAGGAGTTGGTCATGTCAGACTATCCTCGTACAACTCTCTACTACCTACACGGAAATGAAGAGGCTTTAGTTACGCCTGTCCTGTTGCCTAAGGCGATCCGATTGTAAATGGAGTAATCGGATAGCTGTTGTGCATATCTGAACTTACATAATCCATCGAGACCCCGTGTCCGTCTGTCCTCGGCTGATGTTCGTAAACTGAGCTTGTGACTCGCTTAATTCTGGCAAAAACATCCTGTAAACCATTTCCTGGTAAGCAAGTTACGCGTGGGTTGTTGACCTTCTCGCTGGCCAGGGTAGCTTCGCGGCACCATCTAGAATGGAACCGATGAGCTCTCGTAGTAGTGCTACTGCCTCTGATTGGGGCAGGCTACAGCCTGCTGCAACCTGCTACTTTACCTGTTCTAGAATTAGGATTCCCCGAGAACTTCTCTGCTACCGCAAAACGTGAATGCTATGGGATACTGTGGCTCGGAACCCCCCAAGAAATCATGTGCGAACGTCTGGGATGGTGACATCTATCTAATAGGCATCGGAAGCACGTTCTACTACTATTGCTTCTTGGTTTTACAGCACGTTACCCTTCCGGTAGCTCCGGGTAGGAGCTGCCACCATGTCCCTGCTATGACAGACAGACGTCTAGTATACCTAAGACAGAGGGTCGTAGAGCAGTGCTACACATTTCTTCACCAATAGATAGAGGAGCGCAGGCGAGTTTCATACGTTAACAAAACTATAACGCTTAATTCCCAACACGCGAAGAAGTTCTGGCAACCCACTAATACACGACCTCGTCGTAATCGACTCTTATAGTGTCCAGTATCTAACTTTATTGTGAGGAAATAGACGGAGGCCCCAACTCCTAACACCTATGAGCGAATGTGAGATTTTTATTGTTGATGACTAATGCTTCGATGAGAAAAGGGTTGCGAGTATGGTATGGTCTAAACATATCATGTTAGTAAAGACCGCAAGTGAGAAGAGGAGCATCTTGCGGTATGTTGTATATGATGCCCTAAAAGCGGCTCTTAACCTTCGATTCCACTTTCGGAGCATCCTAGATGCATGTCAGGGGATAGGTGGAAGAGATAGGTACCATCAAGATAGTTTATACTCCGCGAACGAGACATTTCGCCCTAGCGCTATTCGTCCCGCGTCGAATTCCATACAATTGGTACGGAAGTTGGGGCCAGAATTAGCCATCGACCTTGGCAAGCGCTTATAGTGCGAATAAAATCTCAAAAAATACTGTCCTGGCGGTTTAGCAGTTTGGCAGGCAGTATTTCGGGCTGTTAACGGACCGTGGGGTAGAGAGGACGGTAAATTCGGGCCGTTGGCGGTCTGGCACGCGTTGTAGTCCTTTAAATAGGCCATTCGATTGTAAGAAGACTAAATCGTTCAGGGGAGTTTCTGCACTGTGGGCTGATGCCAAGATCGATGCTTAATTCTGGCCCCAACCTCCGTATACCCCAGGCGTTTATTCTTCAGAATGTAGAAGCACTGGGTAATGTAATTTTTGGTTGTCTTACCTCTCGGCTTCTAGATGTGGTTCTTAGTAAGGTCATTCTTGAAGATGAAAAAGCTCAGCAACTCCGCCGGTTCAGGCAAACAATCATTGGAACAGGACTCTTGGGTATCTGATATTTAGTCCATGGCTAAGGATGTATGTACACGGTCGAATGACGAATATATCTCTCCACTTCCCTTAAGGATTCTTCGTGCCGGGTTTGGCTTGCCCAAGTTTGACACGATCGCTCGCTACTGCTCCCTTGTCCGCTCCATCATCGGCCAACCACGTTTCTTGTGCTGCAGATAATACAGTCAGTATTGTGAGTTTTGGCACGGCGGACAGTCGGGGTCAAAAGGCTTACCACTCCATAATTCCGAGTATAACCCTCCTCGATCGATGAGTTCTTTATGAGTGCCTTGCTCTGCAACATTACCTTCCTTCAACACGATGATGAGGTCAGCATCGTAGATAGTTCGCAAGCGATGTGCGATGAAGACGCTTGTTCTAGCTTTTTCGCGCAGGATACTATTGATATTCTGCATAAGGGTCTGCTCCGTATGTGTGTCTAGAGCACTCGTAGCTTCATCGAAGAAGAGGAGAGGAGGATCCTTGAGTAGGAGTCGGGAAACAGCCAGCCGTTGCTTCTCTCCGCCGCTAATCATCATTCCTCTTTCACCAACTTTGGTGTCGTATCCCTGAGGCCAAGCCGCGATAATATCGTGTATGCGAGCACGCTGTGCTGCTGCGACTACTTGTGAATCCGGTGCAGACAAGTTGCCATATCGGATATTATGTCCGACAGTATCGTTGAATAAAGGGGTGTCTTGGGGTACGACACCGATGGATTCCCGTAGTGAATCTATTTTGACATTACGGACATCTTGGTCGTCGATTAAAATCCGACCGGATTCTACGTCATAGTAACGGAACAGCAGGCGTAAAATCGTAGACTTTCCGCATCCACTCGGCCCAACAATGGCAACTTTCTTACCCGCTGGTATGGTCAGGCTCAAGTCTCGCAGAATCGGGCGTTCCTTGACGTATCCAAATGTGACATTTTCGAACTTGATCTGGCCACCATGCGAAAGAAGTAGAGGTTTCGCATCCGAGGATTCTTTGATAGAGACATTTACTTTCTGCAAGTTAAATAAAGTCTCCATATCTAATAGAGATTGCCTGAGCTCTCGATAGACTGTGCCGAGGAAATTAAGGGGAACAGACAGTTGGAACACTAGCTGATTAACCATGACCAAATCACCGACTGTTAAGGACCCGCTGGCGACCCCATTTGCCGCAAGATACATCATACCAGTCAAGGCGCTGGAAAAGATGATATTCTGCCCGCTATTTAGCAACGCTAGAGACGTAGCGACTTTAATCGAACTCTTTTCGTAGTCCCGAAGGGCCTTGTCGTATCTCGCAACTTCAAACTTCTCGTTGTTGAAGTACTTGACAGCTTCAAAATTGATCAAGGAGTCAACGGCCACAGTTGAGGCTTTGTTGTCAGCAGCATTAGCTTGGCGTCGAAATTTTGTCCGCCAGGCCGTCGTCCAAATGGTAAAAGCCGTGTATGCCGACATTGTGGCGAGCGTAATGGCGGCGAAACTAGCGCCATACTGCCAAGTCAAAATACCGCACACCATACCAATCTCTAGGGCGGTGGGAACGATATGGAACACCATACTAGTTAGCAGAAAGCTGATTCCCTTGGTGCCTCGATCGATGGCTCTCGTGAGGCCCCCCGTCTGCTTGGTCAGGTGGAAGTTTAGGTCGAGACGGAGCAGATGATCGAAGACGTCGCAGGCCACTTTGCGAATGGCTTTCTGGGCAACCGAGGCAAAGACAGCATTGCGGATCTCTTGGAACACGGTGGCGCCAATCCTCGTCGCGCCGTATGCCAGTATCATACTCCCAGCAATCATGGCAGCGTTGCCGCCGGTCGCGCCAATGTCGATGTTCATAGCATCGACAATACTCTTGAAATAGAACGGCACCTGCACGTTCAAGACCTTGGCGCCTATGAGCAGGGTGACGGCTATGGACACGCGGAGCTTCGTATCCAGGCTTCCCTTGCCCTTTGGCCACAGGTAATGCGCCATTTGTTTCATTATTGCCCAGTCGGCCTTGCGCTGTTCCTGGATGCTCTTGTCGTCGACGGCCAAGGGGTCTTTCTGGGCATTGGCGGGCTTCTTGTCTTCCTGCTTGTCCTTGGCGTAGGAGCCGAAGGCAGCGGCATTCTTCGAGACCAGGTTCAGCGTCGCGCGCTCATGGCGGTCGACTTGGGGCCGTCGCGAAAGGCATTGTGAACTCGCAAGCGTCCGTCGTATCGAACCTCGGATTGGCTGGGAAGGATGCGACGGATGTGGCGAAACGAGACTGAAAGCTGGTCGATTCAGTCCAAGACAGCCGGGGCACGGAGGTTGTATCCGCGTCAAGCTTCTCGAGATCATCTTCGCCCGGCGGTGGAAGTGATCATGGCGGCCTGTGGTCGAGGACGTGGTGGGTGTTGGGGGTTTGTAGGTCCGAGGTTCGGCGATTGGGTGGAAATAGGAATGCTAGACTACCTAAGTAGGAACCTAAGTAGGTACCTAAGTTCTCGGGGTCGTGAGCTAAACACTTGCTGCGCTTCGGAATAAACTGCGTTCACAAAAGCGCTCACGCGCACCTATGGTTGTCAGTGACTGCCAACAAATGTAAATGAGAACTTTAGAAGATAGCAAGGCATTACACCAAGCAAGCAAATACTTACCTAACCTCCCTAGAGGTATTTGGTGATACCGCGACAAAATGGCGTATTATTGGCTAACTCTGAATAGTGATTTAGCTATGCTGTATCTACAGCTCAGCTGCCCCGAGGGGTCCTTAAGCCAGGTACGTGAGTCTTACCAGGTACTGTATGCTGACTGCCGCCTTAGCCCGGTCTGTTTAGGCCTGTTTAGGCCTGTTCAGATCTGTCCGACACCTGCCGGGACCCCTACCGTCAACACCCTGGAGCACTAATTCAAGATCTCCATCGGAACCTGCGCCATCTAATACATGGTAGTGCACGGAATACTCGTGGCATTGGCATTTGATTACATTCAACTATTCTTAGTTCTGGTACAGCCAAAAGATTTCATACATCATAATACCTACACTGAGATGGTTAGGCAGGTAACCACTGCTACTGGTATACGGGATCACTCATAGTCTTTAGTTTCTTTCTCGACTTCCAGGAGGCACTCCGAAGCGCTGCAATCGCAATGCTTCCTATCCTCGTTCAGGCCTCATTTCCTACTCAAGTCTAGAGTGACCTCATTCACAAGGCTGACATGATATCACTGCTCTCTCCATTGGAACGGGATCGCTCAATCAAACGCTTTTCATGGAAGAGGGCGATGAGGATTGCACCTATCAATGCAATGAGTCTCCTCCCTCTTGTGCACGGTCTTGCTTCTCTTGGTTGTAAACAGACTCGGGGAACAACGCGTCGCTGTCACCACAATCTAATTATACTCGAATGGCGCGGACATCGATAAAATGCGAGTCGTCCACGTTGGAAATCGACAGTCGATCATTGTTGCTCCTCGTTCTGCGTTAAAAGCGGCTCGACTGTACAGTACTGATTGTGCTACGACGACGTGCACCCGTCCGACGTCGACCCCAGGAATGGGGCAGTGAATCCGCGACCACGGCCACTCTCCTTTTTATATATGAGCCAGCCGTTGCTTGTGTAACGAGACTGGCGGTCGAATCGGATGACTTTGCGTGCTAACAGTGCCGTATCCTGTTTTCCACTCGACGACGGAATGTGACATTGACATTGAGACAACAAGTAAGGAGATTGGACGTGGGGTGTCCAGGGGCTTCTAAGTACTCGTCCCAGAGTTGCTCGAGTTACTCATCCGGGTGCCAGACAGACAATACAATACTGTGTACTCTGTAATGTAGAGAGATCTGCTTACCCCTTATCGATCATTGATTGATTGAATTGGATCGAATTGATTGACCCTGCGTGGTGATATGACTACAGTACCTAGGTAGACTAGCTCTTCGCTTGCTTACGCCCGCCCCTGATCCGCTCCCCCAAACAAATGGCGGTGACAACGATGTGGTCGACTGCTGCTGGCCAACCCAACGGCCCAGGTCCACACGATCCGCCAATGCTTGCCTCACCGAGACCGTCCATTTGCCATTCTATTTGCCTGCAAGTTTACTAGGTTAGTCTTCTGGTTAGTCTCCCTGCTCGCGCATCTGCTCCCGTCAAGCCGTCAAGCCCGCCCTGGAACTGCATGGCCCGTCCACGGTGGAGTTTGCTGTTCTCTCGCGGCCATTGACATCGCAGCCGACGCATCTTGGTGGAGCCACGATGTTGGGCATCATCAACCAGCTGGCACTCAGACATGTCCCAACCCGCCCCTCAGAGTAAGAGCCCGGAGGAGCCCAGAGGGGTAGCGGTCCCAGAGATAGCCAGATGAATGTCAGGTAATGTCTCATGACTGGGGGACCGGGCTTCTCCTGCCCACAGTCTAGTCTAGTCGTCGTCGTCGTCTCTCTAAAGTCTCTCGAGCTTCTCGCATACACTCACTCGTTTTCTCTTTCTTCCATTCTCCTCTCATTCTCTGTCAAGACTTCCCGTCTCGTCAGAAATGGGACGACGTGATCGATCATCGCTCAGAAGTGATTCAGGTTTTGGGGATGAACCGCCCGAGCTGGCACCACACTGCCCGACCGACCACCCTCTGAGTGAGTCAACCCCTCTGCTCTTGTGCCGATGACCTTGCTGCTATGAATTATTATGCTGACATCATGCTTAGCTCTCAAGGGATATGAAATCGGGCCCGCGTCAAAACTCCACATAGGCGACGTGAGGGACAATCATCTAGATGGAGTCAATGCGATGCTAATGTCTATTCTCAGGTTTTCGAGTTCCTCTGGGCCGACGCGTCCGAGTTTCAATGGGAATGGAAATGCCTTGGATACACCCGGTTTATCGTCCTACGCCATACTGAGGGCTTCCCTCAACACTGTGTTTGCATGTAAGTGGGGTCACGACAACGACTTTGATGAATCTCACTGTTCTCGCCACCAAGATTGAACAATGCATCCAGATTTCGTTCACCTACTACGTACGGCTAAAAAAAAAAAAATTCCATTTGGCTAACTATATCGCCAAGACCAATCTCCACCGGGGGCCCGAGCAAGCACGAATTTGCGAAGCCGGGCATCGACGCCTTTCAGCAGGGTTACATCTTCGCCAATGGGGAGCCGAACCCCGGCTACGAGCAACCGAAGGGGGGTCCGAAGCTCCAGTACTCGCCGGTTGGGATCGAGATGCGCCTGCGACCGGGCAGGATACGTCTGAAGGAGGATTCTAGGGCCAACTACGCGGACATTATCCAGGTCGAGCATGACGCGCAGGTGCTGGTTGTCGGCGACGTGGTGAAGTACTTCGACCGGGTGCGCCGCAACGTGAACAAGGCGTTCATGCGGCAGATCCTTCGGCAGGCGCTGGAGAAGTACCAAGCCGAGAAAGCCGCAGGCAGCAACAGGCCGGCGAGCATCATGGAGTCCGTGGATGGTGACCATGGTGGTGCCGAGTGCAGATCACAACTCGTCATGGACCCCGACAGAGCGGACACGTACACCTTGAACGAGGTCCCGAGCGACGACGAAAGAGACGACCAGGTCATGGAAGAAGTCGTGGTGGTGAAGTCGACGCCCCCGGAGATACCAGAGAAACCAGAGAAGCACAGGCGATCATCTACGGGAAGGTCACCCTTGGTGCCGTCCGAGGCCTCAATACCCGAAGAACAACCACCGAAGGGAGACATGCTCGAGCCCCGACAGGAGGCCGACTAGTAAGCGATTTTCGGCGTCGTTTTCTTGCTGTCCTGGCAACTTCTAGCGCAGCATCGAGTTCCCAATCTGGGGCCAAGAATGGTGTCTAGCAGCTTCCAAACGGCCTCACACAAAATCAAAAAAACGTCTGAAACAAAAAATATTGGCGATAACTGACCCCCCGAGTTTCTCTAGTGACCTCAGATCGATGCACAAGGTCGCGATGGCCGGTCTGAAACAATGACTCTTAATCTCCATCCTGAGGAACCCACTGGGTCTTGGGATCATGCTGCATGAAATTGGGCGTAAGGCGAAGTGGCATCATCTTGGGAAGAATTGCATCTTGGAAGCGTACCTGCGTACGAAACCGCGTCCACCCAGAGCGCTATTAGATCGGGGAGCTAAGCAACGAACGGCATGAACGGTGTCTTTTGAAAATTGACGAATGACGAATTGGTTTTGTGTTTTTTTATTCGGCTCGGTTGGCTCTTTAGCTAGCAACTCCTAATCAACACCTCGTGGAGCAAGACATATATGATGCTCCTTGCCTTTTAGCGACTTGATGAAACTAAAACATGGTGCCGAGTATTATGTGTAGAGTGAGAATATCCGCCCAATCATTTGCTTTATTGATATACCGAGAAACGACGTGATCCGTCAACTTGCGCATCACGTATTCCACCCGTCCTGAGAGTGTTGACATCGGATAAGCCAGGTAGCGGAGCATGGTACTGTACGGCCCGGGAGAACGCGAGGTCAGGTGGCTTTTCCGGATCATCCATCACCAGTCCGAATCAGCAAAAATAAGCAAAACCATACAGTAGATAACAGAAGACAGCTCCGAGACAAACGATTCGATATTATGCTGCATTTGCTTGTGCGAGCTGTGCGGCTAGCATTGTCAGCTGCATGATGGATTACCCCCTGGCCGCCGATAGGGCCACCAACCAGCAGTCCATGCAACCCCTCATCCTCAATGTGACGTGAAGTCAATAAATTGTCTGGCCGCGGGAGCGATCATTGGTGCTACCCTGCCACGTACTTCCGAATTGCAGTGAAGAGCCCGACGATTGCGGATCCCGTGACGCCGTAATGAGCGTGTCTTTTTATTGACTTTGTAAGCCGATCCCGGACCGGAAGCTTTAGATTGAGTGAGCAATCCTTGTCTTCTATGTCATCAACTGCATGCTGCACAGTAACGAGGTGTGTATATTGTGCCCTCTGTATGGATACAATGAGTGCTCCTCTCCAAGCTGACTGATTGGTACGCCAATTTGTATGTCCTAAAAGGTTCTTCATTTACAGAGTCACACGAAATATAGTAAGTCTACCTCCGGCTACGTCCACGTAAGTCGCGGCTGATACTAGGAAATCGGATTACGGCTTTGATAACGAACTCACATGATCTGTGACCCGTCTGACACCGGATCGCCGAGTTGATAAGACCTTCACAACATTACACACCGAATTTGCTTGCAGCTAAATAACGGGCTCAGAATCAGCTAAATTTAGGTACCACATCAAAATGATTGCGCATTCAAGGTTTACACAGTCAACCCGTGATTAGGGAGTATATAATTCATCGATCGAGGCTGTGATGAGGCAAGTCAACGGTATCTAAAAACACCCCTTCGGTTCATTGCAAGCTTCGGAAACGGTCGATTTCACTGATCAAAAGGGCCGCCTCGCACTAAATATTATAGGCCGCATCAACGTTGTTATCTCGTTGAGGTGCAAACAGACAACGAGAAGCGCCCCGCGACAAACACTACACTACAGTTTTCGACATTTCCAACGCGATGTTTAGCACTATATCTTCTCCCTCTCGAGACTTTATTTTCATAATTTCCTCCATTTACGTATGTCGCCTCGCTTTAAATTTCCCTGTTATAAGTGCCTACGTCTTAAATCGCTCTTTCTACGTCTCTAAATCTGAGTTGCCCAGAAACAGTGATATGAGAAGTTAGTAGTCTCGTTTAGAGCAATCGTGAAGACAATATCATAGTAGAGCGGGTAATATAAACAATAGTCATAGCTAATATCTCTACACTTGTTCATGTATCAAACAGACTAGAAACCATGTGTAAGCTACTCTTATAGTAATAAATAGGTAGACGCGAGATCGTTCGAGATGAGCTGTCCTGTATCTAGTGAGCAGCACTTTGGAATAAGGCGCTTCATAGTAAAAGCACAGTGCTGTTAGAATATTGTAAGGGCCAGATTGGGCAGTGTATACAGTGTCATCAGAGATACAGACTGTGCAGCTAGATAACGTCGTGCCGCGGACAGCTGGCCCAAGCTCCATCAATGAAACACAGCAGTCTAGAAGTCGCAATTTCAACTCCATCAAGCCCATCGACAACATATACATACTCCATAACCATGGCCTTTTCCATGACCAGGGCCTTTAGCGCTCTCCGCCGAGTGCCCACATCCATCCCCCGCGCCCCGGGGGTGCGCCCGACATATGACCTCGTCAAAGTCGGCGACGGCATCCCCGACATCGAGCTGCATGAGGAGTCGCCCGCCAACAAGGTGAACCTGACCAAGGTCCTCGGCAACGGCGTCATCGTCGGCGTCCCGGCCGCCTTCTCCGGCTCCTGCTCGCAGAAGCATGTGCCCAGCTACATCAACCACCCCAAGCTCGCCGATGCCGGCCAGGTCTTCGTCGTGAGCGTCAACGATGCCTTTGTGTACGTCTCATGAAGGACAGCTATTTCCTCGGCGCGCGGAGGCCCCGTGGGGGTTAATCTCAATGTTTATGTGTACCTATCGATTCGCTAATTGGCCCGTAGCATGAAGGCTTGGGCCGATCAGCTCGACCCGACCAAGGCGTCTGGCGTAAGTCTGCGTGGATTCGTAAATCGGTGCATTAGAAATGCATGCTCACGCTGATTCAGATCCGGTTCCTGGCTGATCCCACGGGCGCCTTCACGAGGGCCCTGCATCTGGGCTTTCATGCTCTTCCTGTCTTCGGCCACATGCGCGCCAAGCGCTATGCCCTTGTCGTCGAGAACGGCAGGGTGAAGTCCGTACATATCGAGCCTGACAACACCGGAACTGATGGTCAGTTACCCCTCAGGGAACCTCCCAGTTACTGAACGTCATTGTGCTGATCTCGTTGTAGTTTCGATGGCCGACAAGGTCTTGGATTAGATATCTCTCGGCGCATGTTCCTAGCCCCCGAACTTGTTGATGGGATATGGACCGTATTGTGCGACTAGCAAGTTGATGGAAGGAGCCAATTTCATAGCTGGCCACCCGTGTTCTGAATATGTTGTGCATTAGATCGAACATGTGTATTATCACGATGTTTCGAAATATACTATTCCGCGGCCGCGCCGCAAACTGTTGTACATATCCTTTCACGTTGTCATCCCCCCCATTTCCAAGACCACGCCACGTGGACAGTCTAGGCTTGCCCAGATTTCCCTTAACTAGAACTAGCAATGCCCAGGTTAATATTACACTTCCTTCTACAGCCTGCTTCTCAGCTGAGCCCCGACATCGTCTAAACAGGCTTATGCATGCTTCGATGTAACGCAGTACCTGAGACTCCAGGGGTTTCCCAAGCGTTCGCCTTATCATTAATGCGTGTATGCAACTTTATTTCGTCCAGCATATTCCATAGCAACTTCCCTGATCCCAACCCGCGTGCATGGCTCTAGAGAAACTATACTACAAGCGCCCATCTACTTCCTACGAACAAGGCGTCAATTACAACATTACCTAACAGACTATTGGTATGGCGGGTAAACGAAGCGCAAAAGAAGAAGTCGAGAGAGCGAAATAGCAATGAGATATACATCCAACCCAGTCCCCCGATTGCTGGAACTTTATTACAATTCTAGGAACCTTGACACTTTGTCCTCATATGAACACCTACGCCTAGGCACAGCCAAACTTACGTGCGTCATTCGTTAAACCCAATGCTATGAATGAAGTCTAGGTATAAATAGGACCACCCACCCGCCTGCCCCCTCTTTCTCTCACCGATTTCCAAATTCTCCCAACACCAACATACTAGGTAGGTACACCACTAACAGGACAACATAGCGAGCATAGCGAACAACTCAAAACACACCATCGGATCTCCTTGTCAGGTATTTATGTCAGTCAGTATTCGGATGTCTTTTATTCTCGGATTGGCTCGTCTTGCGAGCAGCAATAATTCTTCTATATTATGTTAAGCAATATCAGCGTGCTCGACAACAACACGACAACGACTAACTTTCAATTTCTTAGTATATTGTCGATTGTCGTGGAAAAAAATTGCATCACGCATACCCCCGGACCCCGGGATGATGCAACTATGGGCAGCCTACCAAGAAGCCTCCCATGTAAAAAAGGAGCCTCACATACGCTCTGTAGAAGATATGGCTGCGAAAAGAAAAAAAACAGGCGACTTAGATGCTCAAATTCATTCATACCCTTACTCCGGCCATGATATCCCCTGTCTACTTAGTATCTACTTGAATTTTCATTACAGTGCGACTGTGACCTTAACGACGGCTACCTGTAGCGCTCTTTAGGTCTACATTAAAGGACCAGCGACCTAGACCTTGCACTTTAGTACTGATCGGCGGGAAGCAAGGGGTGGTGTATTAACCTACCATTGGCTAGATTGTCGGCTGTGTCGTCGAGCAGAATTACCCGACGTTTGTTGCAGTAGGCAGTCTTGTCCATTATGTCCACTTTCAGTTTTGAGTCGGCAAGTTCTGCTATCGGTTTTTCAAACATTTCAGAAAGAGCCTCGACGGCCAGCTCGAGATCCTTTTGGTTATCTTCGAAGATTTCTGTGAGGTTGTTCCGAGCAAGATAAAAAGCAAAAGCATACGTCCACTTAAGGGTTTGTCGACACGTTTGCAGAGCCTGAGAGGCCGTGTTCAAATATTGAACTTCTATCCAGGACATGCCAGACGCTGTCTGTAATTGCACCATCTTCTTTTCTGTCTTTTGATAGATATCCTTGTCCAGGCGAGCGGATTGTTCGTGATTCGCGTACCTGTTATAATAATGAAGGTATCGCTCCAAAGAAACCCGCGATTTGGCTTGGGCATCCCTAGCGTCTGTACCGCTTTTCTCCTCGAATCGGTTGCAATTGTACCAACTCGTACCGTGCTCCGACCATAGACCCATACACATCCAACAAAACTCATGCTTGCACTTCCTACAGGTCATATGATTGCAGCCGCCGTTCTTCTCGATTGTTGAGTTGCATTTTGGGCATTCCTTGGTGTTCGCAGATATCCAATTTGCAGTCTCGCTGTCATCGGCGCATTTTTTCAGCCATCTTTTGACTAGCTCGCACGGGGCTGGCTGGTGATCGCTGAGAATGCAGCCGAAGCAGAAGCGATAGCCACACCCGCATGCTACAGTGGGGACGACCTTGTCGAGGTCTTTCCTCTTAACAGCGCATTCGATAGCGTTCGTGCAATCAGGTGCTGGGCACCATTTCAGTGTGTCCTTATCCTCCACAAAGGTGCGGTTGAGTAGCTCCTGGTAACGGTCCCTTAGGTTAGCAGTAACCAAATAATCTAATGAGCGTGAATCAATGATCCTGTGACACCCATCTGCCGGGCACTGAATGCGCGCCGCTTCGCCCTCTTCACGTATCTTCTGTGCTAGGTATTGGCGATAACAGTCGACACAATATCGGTGATCACACTTCATGGCGAAGGTTAGAAGACCTGCTTCATCTTCACAACAGATGTCACACATGAACCCAGGCACCGCCTCTAATTTAGGCGGTTCTGAGGCGCTTGGTCCCAGACCCGCGGCCTCCAAAACCTTGGATGGAGTGTCCATGTAGTCATCGATTAGCCGTTCCTTGTTCCACCGAAAATAACGAAGCATTATAGCAGCATCCTCCTTCCTCATTTCTAAGATCATGTTAACCTCGTCAATCATATCGTCCTGTTGTTGCCGAATAGCATTGGGATCGTAGACACTGTAGCTAACGTCGAAAGCCACACCCTTCTTCTTTTCGGATTTGTACGAGGTAACATTGGGGTCGTCGTCAGGCTGGTCATCGAAGACATCGAAGTCTGAAGATGAATATGTTAGCTTAACCGTAGTGTCGAGGGAGTTCGCGGAATGTATGGGAACGAAGATACATCTGGCCCCGGATGAAGAGAATACATGTATGGATGGTGGAAAGGAGGGATGGAGGCAGGGACGAAATATACATAAGACAGGATATGCTAACCCTCGTCGCCGGCGGACAATTCATTGTCGGTATCGTCCTGCATGATGTCGTCGTCACTCGACATGTTGGACACAAAGTCTTCGTCAGAGTCCATGCCCGTAACCGGGGTCGGCGGGGCCGCTGAGGCTGAGGCTGAAGCTGCTGAGGCGAGGACTCTCTTGTTGGGCAGAGCGTCTGGAGTGGAGGAGGAGGATACCGTCGCCTCAGCGGCTTTTCGCTTTCTCGTTATGGGAGGAATGGTGTCGTCTGGGGAGGGAGACGTCGATGAAGCGCGCCGGTTTCGAGCCGAGGGAGGCTCTATGACTGCAAACGGGCCTGCGTACCCGAAGCCCTTGGCTAAGTAAAGCGTTACAGCTGACGGAGGCGGGGATGAGGCAGCGGTGGGATCTATTGCCCAAGTGGGATGGCTACTCGAACAGTTGCAGGAGACGGCAACAAGCAGTCGTCTATTGCGGATGAGACACGGCCGTCGCTCGAAGGGACGCGAGGGCGGACGCTTATGCAAGTACTGTAGGTACTTGGGGGGTTTACGCTACGTGTAGAACCGCCGAGGTTTCCGAAGTGATCATGCCTTGAATAATACGATTCGATTTTACGAGGAAACGTCGATGGGAACTGAGACTGCGAAGATGCGGAAGGAAAGGAGGGCCGGAAAATGCTGACGACGGGTATGCGTAAGGCGTGAAGCAGATTTGGGGGGGGTGTGGATGAGCGGGTGAGTGGAGGAGTGGAGGATCTATCTATAACTCGAGTGTAAGTCAGGAACGCTGCCGCTGCCGCTGTCGTTGCTGGCGCTACGTTGGATGTGCCACGCGGGCAGAGATCGAAAACGACTGGAGAAGCCAAGAAAACAAATACCAGGTATCTAGTAGTAGCAGCACAGAGGCCTTTTTTTTTGTTTTGTTTTTTGTTACAGCGGCACTTGCAGCTAACACGACGCTGAGGCGGTGGTGTTGGATATCTAAAACACAACACGAGTATGAGTACGAGTACGGAGTATGGAGGGTGACTGACTGGTGACGGTGACGAGGATTGGGACTAGGACTGGGGACTGGGACTGACTGACTGGCGATAAGGATTGCGATGGAGATTAGGTACGTAAGTACTTTGGGGACGGGTGGCATGGCATGGCATGACCTGCTGGCAGCCTGAATTGAATTGGCAGCCAGGGCCAGCCAGCGACCGGCCAGGTACAACCCAGCGCCTTCGCAGGCCCCCCCACTTAAACAGGTTCCCAAACAGGTAACCACTTCCTCTTACACTCGGGCACTTGCCTTAAGGTTTTCTACCTCAGTACCTTGAGTACTTCAATAGGCAGATTGATAAGTGTAGCGTACCTGCCGAGGTACTTTTCACATGGGATATTTGTAAGTACCTAGTGTCGGTACCTTAGCGTGAGACACTCTTCAACAGCCCACCACTCATCACTCGCCAGCCGACGACCAACGGACAGATGACCGACTGCGACGGCGAACAAGGCGGTGGCACGCGGACACACCAGATGGCGAAATATGCGATGTCAGGCGGGCGATATAGTCTAGTGTACCTACTACTTCTGCCTGGATAGTTCATGTCAGAGTCATCCGATAGGAGTGTCCCTCTCGTGGGGACTGGCGTGTACATGCAGCCACTTACAAGTTGAGTGTAGTCTGCGGTACTTAGTGCAGTACCTACATACCCAGATCGAGGTTTCCCCCCCCTCAGCCCCATAATAGTGACGCAACGGCTCCGTTGGCATAAAAGATTTGCCCGGCAGCCCCGAATCGTTCCGTAACCGCAAAATCATTATCTAGACTAGACTAGACTACAGTTTTGACTGCAGTAGGTAGACTGTACGTATCTGGGGGCGAAATTCAAGGAACGGAATGGTGAATACGGGGATTCCGTAGATAGAATTCACGTATTTCGAACCAAGGCGGTCGGTCCACTTACTTGTTCAGTCAAGTTGGAAACAGTACCCAAGTTAGTGTAAGTAAGCATGTATACTAATCCGTCCACTTACATTACTTACTCCTTACTCATTGACGTAGTACTCATGCACCGTCAAGCAAAGTTCGGCCCAGGATGTGAATCACAATAATACGTAGGTACCTAAGCCAACATGTGTTATCATGGTCCGCGCGACCAAGGAAGTTCCTGTCTTCTACAGTAGGTTAATGTAGGCCTGTATGGAACTTGAAACTACTCCACAACATGGAGCTGGTAAGTATTAAACTAATTACATGTACTGATTCGTTGAACTGCAGTGAGCTGCATTAGATGCTTCAAGGAATGCTTCGAATCTGAAGAAATTGATCTCTATAATGATACCATCCCAGTGCCGCTCAGCGGTTCGGTGATTTCTATACGTATAGGTTGACACTGACCAAACGCCACCGCTATGCACCTCCCGGTCATACACAAACAAATACTTGCGCCGTTTGTACCTAAGAATAACACCCCATACGCTCCATACGCCTATACACCATATTTCATCTTGAAGCAAACATATAATGTGACAAATTCATTTCCCTACGCCTCGTCTTGCCTGCTGGGTTGATGTTCTTCAACTCAGGTGCTGCCTCTAACTCTTCCGTCTCACTCTCAGGAACCAGGAGATCCTCGCTGCCAATAGGCCCGTTCAGATCCTCCAATTCCGCCACGTCGACTGGCGGGAGAGGCACAAACGCCGGATTAACCGGAATCGAGTCCAGGCTCATTCGACTGAGACTAGACCGCTTAGGTGCTCGAGGAACCGCAAATTTCGACGTTGGTGAATCCTTACCTCGGCCCAGAGCCTTCTTCTCAAGCTGTTGCAGTGGTGTAAGCCGTGGGGTTGTTGCCGGCGTCGTTCTGGCCGTAGAGGCCTGGCTTGAGCAGGAAGAGGCTGGTGTCAAGGCAGTCAACGAGCTCCTTGTCGACATTGAGCTTTGTCGCCGTGCCAGAGTGCTACGCTGCGAGCCGCTAGGGGGCGCGTTGCCAACATAGGCATAACGACCAATGGTGGATTTTGGAGGCGTGTTAGGAATCGTCGTCTCTGGTCGCTCGTGTGCTAGATCCGATACCCTGCTCAACTCGGATTCTTCACCCTCCACAGAAGTCTCTCGCTTGGCCCCTTGCAAACGATCGCCCTCGAAGACTGCAATCGTCTTTCGACGGTCCGGTCGCTTAGACCACCCTTCCATGTCAGGGAGCTCCTTCAACGCTTCTTCTATCGAATCATCTGACATAAGATAGCCCTCTCCTTTAGTCGCCCTTCGAGGTTTTGAACTGCTTGATGGAAAGAATTTGCTTTTCCCCTTCCCGGGGCTCATGCCCAACGCAGCGCCATCATCATCACAGAGGCGTGCCTTCTTAGGTGGCCGAGGGTTAATGCCAACCGCAGCATTATCAGGGTACTGAGAAGACCTTACTTCAGATCCAGTGGTTGTTCGTCGAGAGCTTGATGTTAAAGCACGTCCATCATCGCTCAGTAAACTAGACACAGGTTCAGTTCGTCGGCGTAGCGTTCGTGGTGAACGCCCAGTTCTTTGAATATAGGGACGCGACGGCCCCCTCGCCGCCTGATCATCGGTACCGATATATGGTCTTGGAAGTGGAAAGACAATGGGCTGGGTGCCTTCTTCGGTCACCCTGTCGGGATTAACATGAAAGCAATTTGCATCCATTTCAGCAAGGGGTATGCGGCGGTGGTTTTTGAAATATGCATCGATTGGTTTTTTGGGCGTATCTCGGATGTTTTGTGGCATGGTGGTGCTGGTACGGTGGGCGGCAGATGCAGTGCGTTTTCTTGGAGAGGGAAGCATGGGAAGAACAATCTCTTCCTTTGTGATGGGGTTGATTTCTCCCAGAGCAATGCGTTCAGCAAGCTGGCTCTCTACAAAAGATCCGATGAAAGGAAGCTGATCTAGGCTGAGGTCGGACGGGAGTGAAGTAAGATTAACAAGCTGCTTAGATGTTGGACAGAAAGCCCACTGGTAAAGGAAGGTCTGCTCCGCTTGCTGGAATAGCTTAAGGTAGTCCGGTGGAATACGATGCTTGCCCTCGAACTGGAGTGTCTGAATAATCCGCTCGACCTTTTTATGCTTTCGAAGTAATCGATGCGCCGTCTTCAACCCCAAGCTAGGGATGCTATCCAGGTAATCACACCCACTCAAAATCGCCATTTGTCTGAACAGCTTATCATCCCAGCCAACAAATGAGACTTCGCGGCAGGCATTGAAATCTCGACGATTGATCTCGACACATTGACCATACTGATCTAGCTTTGTGATGAGTCGTTTAGCACCGAATACCAGCATATCCGAATCCTCCGAAATGATCCCACTGATTAGTCCCTGCCGTTCGAGGTAAACGAGCTGAGCGTCGGCTTCGTATGGCGCCACGACGTAAGAAACATCGGCCTTCTTCAAAGCTTCGATGAGATGACGAGCCATTTCGGGGGTAACATCAACAGCCTTTTGTAGCTCCTGGTGGGCTTGTGAAGGCTTCCCTGCCTTCAGGAACTCCAACCCTAGCTTTCTACCCTCTTCCCTGCGTTTCGAGCGTGAAGCCTCTGTGGCAGCTTTACTGGGTAGGAAATCGCCATCAAATACCAGATAGGGGGTGACACCGAAGTGCCTCAGCATCCGTACACGATTCATTGCATAGTCGACATATCTAGAACAAAAGATGAGAAATGTTGGTTCACGAACGCTATTTTCATTGATGGTTCAGTGCGCTTACTTTTGAGTTGGCTTGCCCTGGGCAAGTTCGATGGCACATGCGATTGCGCCTCGATGTAACCAGCCATAGACGTCAACCCCAAAAGTTTCACCCGAGAATTTTTTCAATTCTGTCGGTCGGTGTATCGACTTCAGCAGGGGCAATAACCCTGAGGTTGGTTAGCAGAATGGCGAGCTAGAAGCCGCAGCAACGGCGTACCTTGAATGCCCATCTCGTAAGGAAACTAAGGTAGCGTGAATAGTGGCCGAGTAGCCCGATAGCCGACGTTCAAGCAGTTCCCATCAGAAAGCTAATTAATTACGTATCAAGCAAGCAACCAAGGAGCCCGAATTGGATTTGAAGCAGCTATTGAATTTGCGTAGAGGATTGCAAGGGCAGTGCTTCCAAAAACGCGACGCAACAGGATGCGGTGAAGCAGCGGTCCGGGTTGTGGCCGAAGTAAACACGCTAAGATCAACACCGAAAGTACACGAGACTTGAACACATGTATGTAAGTGGGCAGGCAGTGAATTGAGGCGGAGGCGTATGATTTGGAAAGGCTGGAAGGCAAACAAAAAACAGAGATACAACAATGAGAGACAATAGTCGAGAAGTTCTAGTCAAAATGCCCACCACGTCGAAGGTCAGGAGGAGAGGGAAGCAGCACGCGGCGAGGGAGCCAGATGTGCCCTGCAATCGATAAGACTCGACCCAAATGAGAGAGCGCGTCGTAGACCGCGACGGGACTTAAGGTACCTACCCCCGGTCTGATTTCCAGAGCAACGTGGGGTTATTCATATTACCTAAGCCATAATCGAAAAGGATCCAACCCGATGCCCGTCCCGCCGTCCCGCCTGCAGGTGCCCATCGACTCTTTCTGGTTAGATACATAAGAGGATATTTCAAAGTCAATATACTCTATAAAAGGATCGCGTGTTAGGTCTCTATGCGGAGCATCCAATCCCGGGGCCCCTAGGATCCACTCTGAGTATTCGATTTAGCGGCACCTGTCCTTTATGCACTTCGCGGGATAATTACTAAATGGGCCTAACCCCCACAGTGCCGATACTGTCGGGTGGGCGCTATTGCAATTTTCACCCCACCAAACCTTCACCATCACCCTCACACATTTATCTACCTCTAGGTAGTTACCAAGGTAGGTATAGATAGACTATATCCAGTATACTCACACTGGGAAAGCAGTGCCATTGGATTTTCTTATTTTTTCCATTGGCGTCTCACATCTGTCTTTCTCTCACCTTACGATGCCGAAAACCCTAGAACGCACGCGCAAGGCTATCGCGAAGAAAAAGGGCCCCATCGACTCCCTGCACCAGTTTTCTCGTGATTCCAAGAGGCTTCACCGTGCCCAAGTAAGGGATGAGAAGCTAGAGAAGATTGCCGCTGCCAGGAGGAAGAAGGACCAGCCGTTCAGTAAGTCGGCCTCCCACGGGAGTATGGAAGCGTATGAGTAACCCTAGGACCCAACTATAGTCGAACGGGCAGCCTTTTTCCAGGAGGCCTTAAGGCAGAACGGCGGTGAACCGCTCCGCATCGATGTTATCCAAGAACTCACCAAGACGTAAGTATATTCAATGTCTAGATCCCTCGGGGCCATTGCTAATATCCCGCCAGCTATGTCCACCAGTATGATGAGGAACTTGATGAAGTCAAGAAGGCACGGAGACCGGGCCAACCCGCCAAGGCCAAAGAGGACCTTTTGAAGATCAAGATCGCTCATCTACAAAAAGAATACCAGAACGGCTTCCGTCAGTGTTGCCTCGTGTCTTGACCAATACAGTTCACTAACAATTCGATCAGTTCTCCCGGCTCTCGACACACCAGAGAATGCCAACCTTATTCAGAAATGGGAAGGCTCCTGGTCGTATCTTACCACCTTCAAGTGGGTGAGGATACAACCTGATGGGACAACCAAACCTGCTATCTTCCCGCCCAAAGGTGACCATTAGGTCACTGGGCGGGTGGAAGCATTTGGCCCCGCAGTTTGGCACCGAACGGGCATGTGCTACAGCCGTACGCATATTCGAGTTCGGCTAATCTTGCTATTTGTATCAACACCTGCAAGCATGCCGCTCACCGGCGCAGGGAACCGACAATGCGGGGCGTGCATGATCTTCGATTGCTCAGTCATGCAGTCGCGGACTTGGAATGCCCACGCTGTGGCATGTATCAGCTACAGTTCGTTATTTCGCGCCAGTCACATCAGTGGACGCTCTCGGGTCGTCAGGCTATTCGACCTGAGTATACCTTAGCGCCGCAAGCCATGAGTTTCATTATTGCGCCTAGAATCAGCATCCTCGTTTGCCGATTCGCCTGGAGCACGGGGCCTCGTCTACTCTGCAGTTGGAGTACACGCCCGGAACTTGCACGGATCTCGGCAACATCCGCCAGCCGACGCTCCTCTCTAGGAACCGGATCCCGCTCCTAGCGACAACTGCTCTGGTCGGAAGCACTCAAATTCACTGGTCACACCACTCCTCGGACCAGTATATACGACCGCGAGAGAATACCGAGCCTGCGGTTTGTTGTCCTTGCAGGGTAAGTGCGAAGCCGGCGGTATACAGCATTCAGATCCGTCCGCTCTTACGGATCTTGATGTGGGTTCACACGACTTTTGGCCCAATTACCAGAGAATTACAGACTCAATTTACTTTTAAACCCGACTGCCATGCCTACAATTCGATTCATGTGACTCCTGCCTCTCTTCTCTCTTTTACTTGAATCACACAAGAGACGCATACCCGTGTCAAGCATCCGATGAACTTGCACCCTCACGTGTTTGTATCTATCTATTTGGTGATAACCACTCCCGTGGTTGGGTACACATCACATCTTGGCCGCAGCCCCTCCGAATGAAGCAACCAATATGTGAGTACCTTCATCCCCTATTGGCTCCCAGGGTATGGCGACGTCAACTCGGTAGTGGCAACAAGATTGCATGGCAAGGGAACCCTATACACATACTCCATGGAAACAAGAAGCTGGTAGGAACCTGGTTCAAATATAAATATATCAGAATAGACCAGACAAGTGCGTTGACCCGGACCCTACACGACAACTCCGTTCACCGCATGCTGCCTCTATCCCCGGCAAGACGTTTTACAATACATACATATCATATGCAACATAGGTCGAGGTGCGTATCCTCTCGAAAATTTGATCTAGTATCCTAATACGACCAAGACATGTGCACCTATATTACACACCTGAGAAGGTGCTGTTTATGCGCCGCCGAGGAGACAATCCTGATTTCGGAGAAACCATGCTCAGCCGCGAAGAAGAGCATCTTCGGCTCCTGTGGGAGGGGCGTTAATAGCAGCAACAAGAGCAACAAGTCGCCGTATCAATGTTGGAGGTGCAGGGACCAGGTCGACAAAGTCATATATATATGAGGTCCCTAATAATGAATCCCATCAAGGAACTCTTCTGTGTTTGGCGGAAATTTAAATTTCGGGTTTCAGCTAGTGGTATTTTATCAGTTTAATTAGAACTTTGTCAATCCTTCATGAGATGGGCAGGGGGGATTCCGCGCCACTTCACTACAAATCATAAGGGACATGATGACTGATGGGCTAAATGAAGTGCCGAGTTTAAGACTCGACCGATTATTGTATAGCAAACTAGAGGCTCGAATACTCACTACCCCCTTCTTATGTATTGTATTAGGCAGGTTTATGATAAGTGTGTGCAGGAAGTTCAGCACCTCTGCTTACATACTGTATTGGTTCTGCAGGAAGCGTTGCAGGGGCAAAGCAAGTGGGGTACAGCAATCGCAGCACTTTACCTAGTGTAAGTAGATAGGTACCTAGGTACTTACCTAGCCCACGGTCAATCATGTACACTAAAGTCCCGACCGGTTTTATTTCGAGCGGTAATAGGTTTGTTACAAAAGCTACAATACCTAGTATACAACCAACGTTCAAGAAGGGAAACGATCAATAATTATTTTATTAAAAAGCAGCGAGTTGTAATTTTCATAGTTCTTTTGTATATTTATTAACTCTTCAAATTTGTTATCTTACGTTGAATTGATAGGTAGACTACAGTACTGTAGACGGTTCTATTTAGGCCACTGCAGACTCCTGCGCGGCGCGCTACAGCACACACTACCTAGGTAGACTAGCCGGCTTGGCTGGCGGGACCCTGGCCGGCCATTGGTCCACGCTGAAGGAAAATCTCATTGCGACGTCAAGTAACAATTTTTGTTTTGCCCATTGCAAACAAGATACCAGTTCCCGCATTCACCTCTTCTCCTATCTCCATCGTCATCGCCCTCACTATCCCACTCCATCCCGTCTCACCTGTTTGTGCTCTTTGCGTCTTCGCAACGACCATATCGAGCAATATGATGTCCCTTCGAGCTGTCGCGCGCTCGGCGCCTCGCACCCTGACTCGCTTGAGCTCGACCGCCCTCCGACAAACCAGAGTAGCTCAACCAAGCTCCCTGTTGAGAACAGCCTGGGCGCCTCTGCGCACACCACAGCTCACCGCCGCCTTCTCGTCGACGCCGCTGAGACAAGCGCCAGAGAATGAGGCCGACCAGGAATTGCTAGCGAAGCTCGAGAGCGAGCTGCAGTTCGAACATGAGATGAAGAAGCAAAACGAGAAGCTCCCAGCGAGCATCCAGGACTTCATTGAGAACAGCCCCTACAAGCTCATCGACGAGCCCGGCAAGGAAGACGTCTACCTAGTCCGAAAATTCGGCGATGAAACGTGAGTAGCATGTCTCAGTGGAGACAGAGAACGAGTTCTTAGCTGACTTGACCCCTCTGCAGCATCACCGTCTCCTTCTCCATCTCGGACCTCGCCAATTACGAGCCCGACATGGTCAATGAGGACAACGCCTTGACCGACGAGGAGCTGGAGACACCCGAGGGTAAGCAACTTGCCGAGACCGAGGCGGAGGAGGGTCTCGAGGACGAGGAAGGCCAGCCTCCCGTCCCCTGCCGTCTGAACATCGTCGTGGAGAAGCCCAACAAGGGCGCCCTGAACATCGAGGCCGTCGCCCAGGACGGCACCATCCTCGTCGAGAACTTCTACTACTACAAGGACCCCAAGATGGCCCACAGCTCGTCCCCCGAGGCCGTCCACGGCGCCGAGGACGTCTACCCCGGCCCGCCCTTCGGCACCCTCGACGAAGATCTCCAGGTGATGATGGAGCGCTACCTCGAGGAGCGCGGCATCACGTCGGCTATGGCCCTCTTCGTCCCCGACTACATGGACGTCAAGGAGCAGCGGGAGTACCAGACCTGGTTGCAGAACGTCAAGGACTTCGTCGAGGCTTAGGTTTAGGCTTAGAGGGGTTTGTGGCTTGGTAACGTGCAAGGAGAAGGCGATTAATGATTTAGACGCCTCGCAACTTATGTATCATCAGGAGGGGCTTGGTTTCCCCGTGTAAAATTTTCCACTCATATGACGACCTAAATGTAGTATGACGAGCAACCGATCCATTGCTCTTGGGCTGTAGGGGTATGACGGGCCCTTTCGTGGTCGTGATATGGCACACTCTAGTATATGTATAATGTTGACAATCTCTACGTGTGACGCTGCGCCGTTCTACGCAGTGGCCGCTACCTTACATGGGTATTGGCTATTGTTGTTGCTGACGTGAAGGTTCTTTGATATACATTCCCCATTTCCCTTCTCGGTTCCGACGCGTGTTTCCTCTTTCAATTGTTAGCTTTCGTTAGTCATCAAGCATGTTCATGAATCTTTTGTTTGATCCACGTCGCAGGCGCGACAAGACAAAAGTCACGCTGCTTCCAGACCTATTCCCCCGCCAGTTCGATAAGCTGCGTTAGGTACCAGGTACCTACCTCTACATTACGAACACCTCTATTTGAATAATCGTATATTTTGCATATTCTTCTTTCGCTTTATGACATTTCGCAGCTCCCGCCACAACCCAACGGGACGTCACACACCATGTCGGTAATTTGTGAGCAAACACAGTGTAAATGCTTCAACTCGTAGTTACTTCTCATACGCTATATACGCATCCTCCACGATCCACGAGAAATGGACACAAGTCCCCGTTCCACGCATCACCGTCTGGCTGCCAACACAAGCATACCGGGCGAAACCCCCGCCCCTCATCGCCTGGTTTCAGGCCGGACGGGATGGGGCCACTCAGGCCGACTGCTGGACCTCGATCTTGGCCGAACCGCTGCTGTGGTACCCCTCAGTAGCGACGATCTGGTAATCGTGGCTACCGAGCTTCAGGCCCGCGCCCGTCCAGGCGTTGAAGTGGTTCTGAATGGTGACTGGCGGGAACTAGTTAGCAGATATCTACGAAGTTAAACGGCATGCAGTAGAGAGAGGGCTGCTCACCGGTGCCACCGACCCGCTTCTGCTGGCGGACGGACCAAAATTGGTAGAAGGTGGACTGCGATACAAGACGGTTAGTGCTGGCCTACACGCCGTTGGAGACGGGGGCTGGCTCACAGTGCCTTCGATCGAGGGCTGGTTGACGCGCTGCGTCTGGTAGATGTCGTAGGTGCCGCCGTCAGACTGGATCGTGCCGCGCTTGGTGGCGCCCGAGGACGGGTTGTACGAGCCGTAGGACTCGACGACGTAGTACTCGATCAGCGGGTTGCGGGTCCAGCCGTAGATGGACAGGTACTGCAACGCGTCAGTGTCAGGAACCCATCTCGCGCGGCGGGGGATCCCGAGCCGCTTGCTTGTTCAGGGGGTGCATGGCTCACGCTGTTCACGTTGGCGCCGTTCCACGTGCCGTTGTAGGTGATGACGCGCGCCGAACCCGGCTTCCAGCCCTTGCCTCCGACGAAGTTGCCGACGTTGTTCCACGACACGTCGTACGACCCGCCGGGGCCGTTGTTGTAGTTCACGGAGCCCTGGCCGTCGGTCCAGAACGAGTAGAAGAACTATCCGCGAGAGAGAGAAGTTAGCCGGGTGTGGTTTAGTGGTCTCAACATCTCATACCCCATTGTGTGTGCCCGTGCCCGGCGAGGTACGGGTCACGAGCTCCAGGGGGGAGGCAAGGGCGCTGGCGGCTGCCGCGAGGGTGACGAGGAGAGTCGAACCGAGCATTCTGACTGTTTGATGGTCGTCTTGGCTGTCGTTGATCGGTGGAGTGTCGAGAGGCTGAAGGTAGTTCAGCTAAGCTTCTCGAGCAGTTAACTCCCTATGCTATATACGTGAGCTGATCTGCGTGCCAATAAGCCGGATAGGGGCGGGTGGAATATCCAGGCTCCCGAATTTCGCAATATTAGACCATATAACCGCCCATCTTATTGAGGCTCAATATTGCCGGGCTGCAAGGGCATCAATGGTCCGGGGAAAGGCATGTTGAGATGCCCATTTTGCCGGCGGCTAATACGCAACACCATGCATCGACCCCGATGACGCATCATATTAAGCAATTCAAGATTGCGTCTGTGCTAAATATCGAGCCTTGGCCCACATTCCGGGTACTGCGAGTGAATGTATATGAATATCTTTTGTCTGCTCCTTGGGACCCGTAAGCGCTGGAGAGCTCGCTGGTGAGTCGTTGGTTTGATATTGAGGGCTCCGTGATGGGCGCTGATCGACGCTCATGATCTCCAATAGATATTACCAGAGAACGTGTAGCTTATGTACCACGGATATTAAAGTCGGGGTTGGATCGGATCATGGTCTAACCAGGGGACACGCAATAGCACATATGAAACTTCGGTGCATGCGTCACAGCCGCGGAAATCTTCTTTTTGAAATAAACGCATATTATTATTATTGTAATTATGGGGAAAGACACAGTTTTATTCGTCGGTCTAAGAAACAAGGGAACTATTATTTCACTGCTTTATATTTATCTTAACAACAGATGCTTCTCATAACCGCGTTTCGCAGGGTGGACACCAGGAGGCTGTCATCTATTGTAATAGGCATTTTCAACCCCTCCCCTCCCTGGTCTCTGGGGCCCTAAGGTGACATTCATACCGAGGAAGTGCTGGATCTCATAAAGGGGGATATCTATGTGCAGTGTCTGCTACCTGAAAACGTCAATAGCATATTCACTCTGTTTCGACTTGAAGCAAAGCAGAACATCAATAGGGGTGTCTCTATTGCGTTACCGTGGATTTATGACAGCGCTATGAGCTTTACGATCTTTTATCGCATTTGCATATCGCATGCTCGAGGACTGAATGATAGGAAACGGCTTAAAAACGGGAATAGATGATTCAAGTTTAGGGGTGGCGGCAGGCCTCTGAAAACAGGTTTCGGTAAGTCGCACGACAGCGCCGCCAAGGATACGATGCGTCGGGGCAACCAGTTCGCATATTTGCCCATCGAGGAGACTTTCAGGACGTTGGCTGCTGACTCTTTTGCTGAGTCGCGGATGATAATGTCAAGTGCGCCTGGGGGATGTGTGCGGAGGAAGTATCATCTTCAACCACCAGGGTTGCAACCGTATTTCAGGTATTGTTTTATATATATCTATATATGAGCTTACTCCGTCTTCTATCCTCCGAGAGCTCTGGAAGCAGGTGTTCGACGCTCCCCAACAACGCTACATTCAGGAGCAGCAGCAACAACAGTCATCCTCGCAATCTCCTCCGCGGTTCATCTGCTGGTTCTGCCTGGCCATCATCTGCCAGTCCTGCTCGTCACGCACCGGTCGCATTTGTGGATGCGACCTGTAACCTGGCTGATGATGATGGTGGACCGACCGATATTGAGGCTGCCTCTGAGGGTATTGGGGTCTGTGTTGCTGGCGGCGATATTGCCCGGCAATATGTGCCTGTTGCGGTCTAGCAATAACAAGCCCGACGCGCTGCTCTTTTGCCATGTGTGCGTGTTGGTGTCTCCCGTGATGGTCATTCGAGAATCGGTCCACAAGACGCTCTGTTGTAATCACTGGTAGCGGGAACACTTTAGTATTTATCACGATTGCCAGGACGTCTAGTCACCAAGAAATCTCGTGCTTACCCCTCGTTCTGGAGACTGTTAATTGATGCATGCTAGAGTAGAATCTATGACTCGCTTGTGAGCTATGCGGAGTTGGTTTGTCGTGTTGCTGGGGCCTTTAAAAGACAAAAGATAATTTTCGTAGTCTAGCGGAAAATAGACCTTGGGGGGGATGGAGGGGACTGGATGGGGAGCTGACATGAATGAGCAGAACAGGTCATATTATAATAACATCCATTTCCGCGCAGGCAAAACAAGTTTAAAACTAAGATCCCTTTACCCCTATTACCTCTTACGGCTACCGTAGAACCTTTTGTCCTTCACCTCTCTCACGATGCTTTTATCGTTGGGGGCAATATGTTTCATGATAAATAAGGGAGGCCAGCCATATGATTCTTAGATTGCTACCTGGCGTACTAGTATTTACCACTATTCGATGCAATTGGCCTATCCTGTATGCACGCCGTTCGAACTCTAGCGGCTTAGAGCCACTTACAAAAGGCATCTACGCGCCTGTTGCGGCCTACGTGAGCTGGCCGTAAGATATAGTGGCGGGGTTAAAGTCATACTAATCCTCAGGCCTGTAGCCCCTCGCCGAAACGTCAGCTCGCCGTGAAGGCTGAGTTCGGAAGATCACAAGGGATGGAGCGTGTACAAGCGTCTACATCTCATATGAGTTAGGCCACAGATGTGTGTATATGAGATTACCATATGATCATCATAGTGCATAGTAGTTAGCCGCTCTACTACAAGCTGAGGACAGCTTTGAACTGCTATGTTGAGGCCAATCTGTAAACGTGTCGAGTAAGCCTGCAGCTGAAGAGGGCTTCTGTCTTGCCTTAGTATATAGCCTTACGATAAGCGCCACCTGCAACGTCATGCCGGCCCTCCTGTTCGAAGCTCACCGCGTTTCGGTATTTCCCATACCCAGCCGGAATTGAGAGATCCGTTTCCTCGGTCCCTTACCAAACTGCTTGACAGATTGAACGAGATACCGCCGGTTGGCCTCGGCAAACATGCATACTTACAGCAACCGCACCACACCAACCGACCCCAAATCTACCTGTTCATCTGTCGTGTTACGGCTTGCACATATCTCTCGTGTCTTTATTCGAAAAAAAATGGCTAATAATTAGTATTAAATTTAAACTTTTGTTTTAATTATATACTCTTAATAAATAATTGAATTTAATTTAACTACAAAAAAGTCTTCGAAAACTACTCAAGGATATAGTTGGTTATAGCTTTAGAAACTTTTTGTGCCCCTAAAATATAGCTAGTCGAATCTTCCATCACCTATTGGTGGACCAATCCAGTCACACCACTTCAGTATATGCTCGCAATCAGTCATTTCTCGAATCTGCTCCTTCGGCTGTACATCAAACAGTATGACATACTACCTACCCAACGTACCTGCCTCCCAGACAAGGTGGCCTGGTCACCTGATGTATTGCTCGCTAGCGTTGCAAAGACTGGAAGACCTGGACGAGTGATGCGTCGACGCTACGTCCCAAGAGATGCACTGCCTAGAGCCTGCCCTCTTGTCCCTCCTTGGCGAAGGATTCGTTATTGACAATCAGGACGGTAGACCGCTAAAGAGTTCCAATATGCAAGATGGGTCATCTACTGGAAATGGTAGCTTCTCGAGTTTTTTGTTCTTCTTGAGCTTTTGAAAGCCCTATCTTAGTTGAGGCATGTTTGATAACCCTGTGGCCCATTTCCACCCAGATTTCGTCATCACTAAAAAGGTGGCTTCTGATTACTGTCTCAGAATTCCATACGTTAGATTTATAGTTATTTTGCTGACTAAGGTCTATTTCTGCTACTATATGTGCTCCGATTAATGCCTAATTTGTTGACCTGTCAACCTACCTGTTCGTTGGTAGGGAATGGTCTTGTTGTGTAGCTTTTTCACCTCTTTGCAGCGCGAAAATTTTCGGAATGCTTTGTTGTTGTTGTTAATGTTGATGAAAGTAGTATTGTTGGTATTTGGAGACCGCAAGCTCTCACTAAGGAGGCATAACCAGTTTATACACTTCCTGTAGTGGCTATATTCGTAGAACTCACTAGGGGTCAATTTATCACAAGCATCATCGTTTACTCCAATGAAAACTTGGGGATGGCGTGCGTAAGTTAGATACGTGACTGTGTGGTTCGTAACCCTTCGCACTATTGGTTGGTCTTGCCCCTGACCCTATCACCCTACTTCACTGGGTAACCTTCGATTTTGGCCTTCGGAGTTTTGGATAAGGAATTAATCTTGACTTATACCAACACACAGTAGGAATCCTTTATCACGACTTGTTATTATCGTGACCTTGTGGGGGAATGGCTATACGTGATAGGTTACGTACGCACCGGAGATATGCTTGTCAGATTAACCTCTTGGCATATCGGAAGGAAGATATACGACGATTTATTCGGTCTTATTCTAAGGTATCGCGAAATCCGAGATTCATCGGATCTTACCTAAGATACCATACCCAATCATGTAACTATGATTAACCAGCCACGGACCCAGACTATTATGAGGCGACAACTATATAATAGTATAGTGTACTAATCCTACGCTTCTTCTATCTTTTCAACTTTGCTATAAGGGCTAACAATATGGTTACCGCCCTGATAACGCAACCTAACGCCACAGAGTACATAAAGTCCATATGGAACCCCATTCCCGAGGCTAAAATTTTACAGAACGCTGCCGCCAACTGGGTCATTCGACGGCGTAAAAGGATAATATTGGATGGGGCTCAGGCCACTTGCCTTGCTCGCCAGTCTTACCGCCGTATCGGCGGTGTCGAACGTGTCTAACTATGAATATGTTGTTGTAGGATCTGGGCCGGGCGGCGGCACTCTGGCGTGAGTTTTAAATCGTGTTTCCAAAAAAGGACGAAAGACTACTAACAAAACACAAGTGCCAATCTTGCCCGCAGTGGGCATTCGGTCTTTTTGATCGAGGCTGACGGGGACCATGGCAATGATATTCTCCAGACAGTTCCGGTAATGTGGGTCTATGCTGGAATTGTCCAACCCATGGATTCGGAAGAGGAACTGATCAAGTCTATAGGGGTGCGCACGCCACCGAACATCCAGAGATGTTCTGGGCCCTTTTTGCCAGCCATTACTAGAACCAGACTCAGGCTCGCAGAGACAATAAATTTACCTACTTGCTACCCAATAGAACCTATTACGTTGGACTTGACCCCCCAGAGGAGGCAGAGCCGTGAGGACAGCTCAATGAACTTACATTTTAAAAATTAAAAAATGACGTCCCCGGAGGGTTAGCATTCTTTATCCTAGAGAAGCTTCACTAGGTGGCAGTTCACAGGTGAATGCCGCGGTCTTCTCGCTGCCGGCCGAGGAACACCGGGACGCCGTCGCAGATTTGACTGGAGATCAGTCCTGGAGAGGGACAAAGATGCACGACGTCTTTTTGGAATTGGAAAACTGCACTTACCTCCCTCCTAATTCCCCTGGCTACGGGTTAGATGGGCTCATCTCAGTAGGCTTCTCCTTCAACCAGAATATGAGTGGTCTGCTTACTAAGCAATATAGAGCGGCCGAAATAACCTCAGCTACGTCTCAGAAAGTGCCGGCCAGGTCGAAATACTGTCAAACACGTACCGTGAGCTGGAAGGTATCGAAATCGAGAGCATAGAGCAGTTCGAAGAGCTCATGAGAGGAGATCCGAACCGGGTTGACGCCGACAGTTACAAACCTAGTCTAAGCCAAATGGTCAATTCAAAGGATGACATGGGGCGCAGAAGTGCAGCCAGAAACTATATCGTAGAAACTTTGAACGCTAGACATCCGGACGGCTCTCAAAAGTATCCGCTCACGGTCAGCCTACACTCGCTTGCTACCCGAGTTCTTGTCAAAACAAACGGTCCAGGATCGAAGCCAAAGGCGGCCGGAGCCGAGTATCTGACCGGAGAGGGGTTATACGGCGCCGATAAAAGATATGATCCCTCTCAGAAAGGGGTACTAGAGACCGTGAAAGCCACAAGAGAGGTGATTGTTATTAGGGATGTTAAACGTGTTTTTCAAAGTACCTAGGTAGGCAGGTGTAGTCCATGTTAAGCCAACCTTGTCTAACAGTCACTTCTTTCTTCTATTTCTGATCGGTCGTTGTTAACCCCTCCATACGCATACAATATATACGTCTTACCAGGCTTTGGTAGGGGTTAGGGGCGCTAGCTCCTAGTAGTGATTTTGTCCAGCTTCCGTACCGCGGGGGCGCAGGTGGTATGGCGAATTTTACTTTTAGTTCTCGATGTTTCCGGGACTGGAGGCTTCCATACCAATTCCTCATTCATATTTACATGCACTATGTAATGCATCAAAGAACTACATATCCTTATAAATATTGACTCCTTCTAATTGGAATTAGTGTCAAGGCACAGTTTCTTTTGCCATAGGTTCTAAAGTTAACCTATTATGTCATCTTGAAGTGTATAATTAGTTGAAACTCTGACTAAGTTCGTACCAATAGGGCGATGTACATTAAGCTATCTTCGCTCTTATCTCATGCATCGATTGCGACACAGTTTTGTGACCAGATTAGTCCCATTGCTAGCCCATGTTCAAAAACCACACGAGGTTTGTTTATGTATTAATTAGGGCCATAGCAGCGGCGACTTTCGATTATAGAGCCAAGTAAGTCATAATAATTGACTTTCATTACTGTCTCTTCTGCTTCTATTAAGGGTATCGAGAATATGGTGGTTACGGACAACTAATCGAGATCTCCACATCGTTCTGAGATGACACACGATGACGTTGCACTTCTCCAACAGCGATCAAATGGCACCATAAGCCTATAGAACGAGTTACTAAAGCAACTGAATTTGCTCTGTTAGATACTGAGTAGCCGTTGCTTTAGCCTCCTCACGAAGATCTTAGCAGTGAAAGTATTTCCTTCAACACCGTCTCGCCTTTGTAGTCTAGCTTTATAATGGTTTCACTTTTTTATAGGAGGGCTTACTCAAGCCTACGCGCACTCGAATCGAGAGCGACGTCAATGTTGTAACCCAGCCAAAGAATGTCAAAATCCCAGAGATACTTGTTTATAAATTGCATACCATGGCGTTCTTAAGAGTTCCTGAAAATAATCGCTTGAACGCCTCCATAATGTAGTGCAGTGTTTAAAGTATAAGTCTGTCTTGATGGCTTGTTGATCCGTAGAAAATCCTACAGTGCCGTTAATGCCTATTATTACGAGCATAGATGACGCCCAAGTCCACATGGGTGGCTAGGGATAAGATGGGATGTATTATATGAAAGCAGAGGATTTGTTCAGATAATTCTATAACAGATGGAGTTTAGAGATTGACCGCGTAACTAACCCAGCCCTTGGCATAATAGTGCCTACCCGGCGAGAATTCGAAGGCTAGGTAGCTCCTATTCAAACAGCCCCCTTCACAAGTGATACTCTGCTTTTCGAGTAGTCTTACTGGGAGCCAAAAGAGGAAAGCCGGAGTCCTAGGTTGGATACGTGACACTAACTGATCAATACCTGCAAGCCACTTCCTTGAGGATGTGACATACGTTTCCTAAGTTACGTTTTCTCCAAATGGTCAGTTCCTAGGGGGTGCAAATAACCGTTGGAGATACGCTATTGTCCGTAACTAGGTAGCATTTAGTTTCCGTATTAGATCTGTAGCCGGGAACTTCTGACAAATATTTGTAATTCAGACTCAACGGTCTAAAGATAGCTCTCATAACGGTCTGCATCTTTCAGCTTCACAATACCTTGCCTTATCAGTGAGCCATGGTTTGCTGCGCGAGGCTGCGCCCTACCTCTACTAGACAGTAAGCTGTTTCTAAGCCCGTTTTAGCAGCACGTACATTAGCACGGTAACCTGAACTTGTATTCTAAGTATAACACACCCCCAATCGCAACGTATGACCATATTAGGGAATTTCTCAAGCGGATTACGCGCTCGCCTCATGCTCCATCAGTGATCAGCGGTTCCATGCATCGTTGAATCATGACCTCTCAGCACGGGGCCGGAACCCAGGGTTCTCTCCGCGGTCATGATGTTTCCCCAGGATTGGGGAGATGCTGGGTCTTAATTGCCAGGGGGCCGGCTACTAGGTATATCGAAGCAACTATCGAAGGGGCAAGCTATTCGACTGGCGGTTGGTAGACTAATTAGCACGATCGGCAATTGTTGCGGGGAAGCAATCTAGGGAAGGCTGGGAGACGTTAGCAGATGAAACCGAATTTGGCGTGGTGCCATATACACACTACTGATACCACGTGTGACTGTGGCTGCACCTCACACGAGCTAGGCTGCAACGGTACGCTCCAGTAATGATCTAGTGTCCTGTCGGCCAATGATCTAAGTGTTCGAAATGTAACGTTCTGTGAACTGTCTTTATCAAATCCTTCGGTCTGGGATGGCCACTGCAGCTACAAACGGCACGTGGCCCTGACGAGTGGCCAGACTAGGTAGATCGTTGCCTAGCCCACCTGGAGACTCTGACGAAGACCTTTACTTATGCATACCGTTGAAAGACTGTTTTTCTGAGGCATTTCGCGGGGTTGCACTCTCTGCCCTAGCACCTATTTCTGGGCACGGGTGCGCGGTCTTCCTTGACAACAACTTAGACGCTTTCGGAAGCTGGCCACGCCCTCCCTGTCTTCAAAATCCCCGGCTCCCCGCCTCGGTTGGGATCTAGTAAGGGTTTCCCCGCCGGCCACGAGAGAATCGTATGCTGTAGGTAATCGGAAGTTCAAACTGCCGTTTGAAGGGTGAGGATAAACAAAACCACCCTGGCGCCGACTGGCCTAGAAGGATAGATTTGTCAGTCTCGGGAATGGGTTGATACAATTGTTGCAAGACTATAATCCACTTATCGTCTATTTTAATAAGCAGAGCCGTATGCTACGGGTAAATTCTGGCTGTATGGCAGTGGTTTCTCCTTAGGAACTAACTCAGCGGCTCGGCCCGACGGATGGATGCCGCGAGGTAGCCAAGACACCGTGCGTCAGCCGCTCCATGCCCGCGAAGATACGCAATGTGTTACGTAGTTTGCGTCTATTGAGTGCCACATGATCGGACATTTCATCTAGCCTTATCTCGATATTTCGCTCCCGTTCCACGGTAACTTGGACATGAATATATGCGATCAATCAATAGTCGCGGACCTGTAGTTAACGAGAACACGCAAGGACACTGTCGTGTAAATGACATATCAGAAACTGCGATAATCAACGGAATGGTGCAACACTATTTACGATAGGCATACACCGTCCTCTACGGCCCGAGCCACTACCCACGTGTCTCTAAGGGAGGTTGGGAAGTGATAAATACGAGCTTTGCTGTATCAATAACCCAGCCTAAAAGAGGTCCCTGTGACGATCAGATACCTTGGTACTTAGTATGGTATTTACTCGGTGACATAGGTACACCGCCGCAAGTATATGCGTCTATCTAACGGGAAGGATAAAAGTATCAACGCTGTTGATTGTGATACATCAACACCACAATTGCCGAATTGAACATGGCCCCCTCTGACTACAACATTAGTCATATAGACAATAATATCACTCACTAACCTAAGCAAACTGCCTTGTCCAATTCTTGAGATTCGGCTCCGCGCTATGCGCAAAGGTCAGTGACACATGATCTGCTTACTTAGTTGAATCGTCACTACATATCTTGCCTTTTTAATACTGTACATTAATTTTCCATCTACAGATCAGCCAATTCGATTCATTTGAGTACAAAATTGTGTGAGTGCGCATTTTTCAGCTCTGACTTTATGTCGTTAGTCTTAGACTATTTCAAAGCCCTCTGCAATTGTATGTGGTTTCAAAGTAGGTCTTAGTAGAATGGAACTTAGTCTCTCATCTCGTACTTATGATTGTCTCATTCCTCGTTATTTCCTTACTTGGCTAGTCATTAGATAGTCGGGGTATTTACGTGTAAGCTAGAGTAACGCAATTTCTAGCAGGGAGGGCCAGTTGTGACAGCGGCTGATAGCGTGATAAGCCTAAATCGGGCTTCGAGAACATGGAAACGTGGACTGAAAACGCCCCCTGAAGCTTATTGAACGGCCTCTTTACCTAAATAGTACTGCTAATACTAAATAAATATCCCAGGGTTGTTATGCGGGCGGAGTTTAGGTCTTGGCAGGCGGATACTTCTTGGCATCGCCTTCTGGGATCTGCCCTGTTGTTCCTCAGGTCCTATGCATGTTTAGCTCTGATGCAAGGGATCGTACATATTATAGTGGTGTGCGCAGTAGCAAAGCATGCATATGCATGTTTTCTTCTGGCCCAACGGATAGTTCGAAAGATCCAAGGACACCGCCGGATGAGACACAGCTGATACCCGGTGCTGACCATGCCCACTTTTCTCGCCCTTCTTTGGAGCGCGGATAGCCGGATCCACGCATCCGGTAATTAGAGTTCTTGATTTCTGATCGAGCTATTGGGCGGACACTTTGAAATTTTCCGAATGACGAGGGGTGTAATCAGAATCGGGATTTTTATAAGCACGGTACACGCACCAGACTACATTCTTTACCCCATCACAGAAGAGTTTGTTCGCTAGGCTCTGCCAGCTGGCCTTGAATTGTACCAAGTTCAAGTAGTTACGGGCTTGGCAGGTTGCCTAAACACTTCTCTGTTTTCCAGGGGTCTAACATAGTGTACTTACTGTCGTATGGGCTCATGCGACGTAGTATCCTGCTGGGTCGCGCTTGTACACGTAGTGTCGTGTATAGCAGGTATATGCGAGCCACTCCGTTTTGCTAGTAACACTAACCTGTACCCCGTATGCTGTACATACTGCAGTTCTTAGCAAGGGCACATATGTGAATAACTAAGGCGGGCCGCTAGTGGTGAAACCCCGACTGTAGTGTACACTATCTAGCGGAGCGTTCCCGTGTGTATACCTCACTAGATAGCGGAATGCGGGACGGTGAATCCCGTACATAGATGAAACATAAATAGGTCTCTGATATTTGACTAAGGAGTCTACATTCCTTCTTAAATCTGGGTTCGAGCGCCGGACAACGGAGGCATATATTGCTCCCATCTATACCGATGTGACTGAGCGCCTGAAATAAACGAAGGGAAGGGGGGGAAATAGTGATGGGGTGGTTCAGCTACAACTCCGGAGAAATGCGACAAGCGCACGTGAGACCCGGCTGATATTACCCCGTTTAGTTCACGGTGCTAGCCACCATTTAGGGAATTGTGAAGAGGGGCATCTCATCTCATGTAAATCACGTACAAATCGGATTGTGCGGCCTCCACGACAAACACTTGGCGGGACGAGCTTGCTTGTAGGAAACCAGTAGTGCATGCATCAATTCAGGGGGTATAGTTATCTTTCCAATGCGCCGTTCGTAAGTATCCATGCATAATCCTCTCTATCAACCAATGATTCTGTCAACCCATTTCATCCACCTTTGGTCCTGGCAAAGCGCCTCCATGGCGTCAACTGACAAGCTCACAAACAGCTCTTGCTTGTTGGAATCGCCCCTGGCCGGTAGGATGAGCGCGGTCCCCAGTCCAAATGCGCCCGTCGCTCTCCTGATGGCGTCTGGTTTGGTGACCGGCACCCCGGGGATGTCCCACTGAGCGTCGGCACCAAAGTGGCGCCAAGTGTTGAACGCAAGCACCTCGGGGGAACGAGGATCGTAGTTGACACCCACCATACGCGGGTCGGGCGCTGCCGCCATCATTGACATGCGCTCCCTGACGTAGTCTTCATCTACCTCGTTGATCGACTCCTTAATTAACGGCACCAGATGTGCCAGATGCCCGTCGTCGTCACAAGCGGCGTTAACCTGCTCTCGAGGAATCTTCGTTACCGCCGGTAGAACAGCGTTGCCGAAATAATTACTAGTGGCGCCATCGAAGGCTCGTTTACGCCAATTAACCGAGTTCCATAGCGCCGCGTGGTGGCCCGGTTCGATTCCGCTTAGACGTGGTTCAGTGCTGATGCGGGCTCTGGTGATGTGAGCGATGGCTAGGGCAGCGAGGCTTGTATACGCTGTGGGCCTTTCATTTGATCTGTTCTTAGCCCTAACGGTTTCTCGGAGTTTCCGAAGTGAATCGGTAGTGAAAACGAATATCTTGCCTATTTTGTTCAGGCTTGATATGGGCTGACCACCAGGCAGCATCCGTGGTTGTGTCGGGCCACTGAAATCGAGGAGAATTTCATATTCGGGACATTTCTTTACTAATCGTCTGAATGTGGACGTTTCTGAAAGTTTGCGGCTGCTCAAAATGGGACGTGGGATCCTAAGTTTCTGATCTGAGGGTAGGGATTCTAGAATATTCCGAGTCTGGTTACCAAAAGATTTGAGGAAAATTTCCAATGAACCTCCATCCGTGATGGCATGTTGAAGAAATATCGAAAGCAGTAGCCCGCCACGGGCGAAGGTGATGTCTACCATTGACACTGGGAAAAGACCGCAATCGTGATCTGCAAGATCTGGGAAGAGTCGGCAATCGTATTCCGTAAGACCCGGAAAGAGTCGGCAATTGGGGACTGTAAGACCTGGGATGCCATAACGAGGGCGAATGAACGTATCTGGAGGGAACTCTCTGCGCTTTAGTTCTTCATAGTCGAGCTCTTGTCCATCTTCATTGGGTATAACCCTGAATGGGATGTCGTAAAACTTGGACTGCCGTAAGACGACTCTACCTTCAGAAGTGGTATATAGTCGACCAGCGAAGAGTGGGCGGTCTTCCGCGAGCCGCGCCAGTGACTGTTTGATATGATGGGTTGCATCTGTCCGTCGGCTATCATTACAAGGGAAACAAAGCACAACGCAAATATATCCACGAGGCGAGCATTGATTGAACACTGATAGATCCTCTTCCGTGCTACCATCGCGTGGCGGCATTGTGAAGTCTGGTAGTTCAAGATGACAAGATGGCGGTGTTTCAAGTCCGTTGTCCAGCTTTGAGACAGGTGGTGCTTGATGACGGTGGCGACGTTTCCGTACTGTATAGCCGAAAATATATGGTAGGTCTATATGCATCTTCCTGGAGAGATGACGGATAGAGAGTCTCTTAACTAGTCGGATACTTCGTCGCTCAATTGGCAGTCATTGGACATGTGAACAAGACGAGTGGCGGATGGGCAAACGAAAGGCTGTTTGCGTTCTTGTTTGCAGAAATAGGGCTGGGAGCCAAGACGAAACAGAGAATGATAGACTAATAGATGTACTCCGAGGAGATGCTTGCTGATTGGGGAGAAGTCAAGCCGCAGGTAGCGCTGAAAGAGAACGAAGATCACTTGTAGGTTGAGAACCCTCCAAAAGCTGAGCGTACGTAAGGTTTATCTATCTGGAAGGATTAATTGTCAAGGACCAACGTACCCATGTACTTTTGTCCATCAGTCAACGACGTAAAGGGCTGGGCTTAGCCTGGAGTAGTGGTCCCAATGCGGTAGACTGCAGCACACCGCGCCACTCCACGTTCAGGATCACGGAGATTTATAGAAAGATGTCTCCACGGTGTATAAAGACGTTGTCTAGTTTCACCTGCAATCTTTCTCTATGATATAGATATACAAATCCAAACAGACTAATCGACTCAGCGCGCGCCCGTGTTTTTCTTTGTTCCTTCGTTAGCGGCTGGGAGGTACCGTAAAGCCAACCTCGGATCTCCTCCCCCCCTGTGGTCTCCGGATGATTGTAGGTACTCCGTACCTCCTCCAAACATACACATCAGCGTCCCCACACATAGTAGACTCAAAATGCATGTTTGGTCACCTGGTCTGGATGTTGGGGTAACTTTGGCCCACCATTCCGGATGAGAAGCATACTTAGGTACATCATATACTAGCAAGGTTTCTTACAGCTTGCCAGGGTAGGTTACCAGGAGTATGGTTCCCGACCCTCCACCTCGTTTGCGGGATATCCTGGGAGGGTAGGAAGTTGTACTGAGTGCTAATAATCCCTGTCAATAGTATGTATATACATGTTGATGTAGTGTAACCCGTCGCCCAAGCATGGGAATCCATGGACGGCGTCGAAACACAGGCCTGACGTATGAGAAGGAATATACATGACATTGCTGTCAGTATCCTAGGACAAGAGCTCTTAATCCTCTCGCTAGCCACATATCACCCAGAATAAAAAGATACAGCCAGTCACTTTCTGCGCTAGCACATGGGTACCATGCATCTCCTTGATTCTACTGTACACTATACTATACATAAGGGAGGAGTCGATCCTCTACACTAAAATGGTATATCTCAGCATTAAGGCGAACTGAGCTAAGCTGGGTTGGCGGGATACGGATGCAGCCCGCCCTAGCGCTCAACGTCAGCAATGCGATAAGTATAATCGATATGGGAATTGTCAGAAACTTAATTCCCCCTACCTATAGAGTAAGGGGGATAAGATGCTGTGCCTCATTCTGCAATGCCGATTATGAAGTGAGCCTGCTTGCCTGCCGGCTAGCGGTCAACCTCCACCCACCGATATGTACGTTACGTCGATCATGGAACCGAAAGTAAGGCAGGGGATCTAAGGCGATTTCTGGCTCCGATGATACCAAGCAATGCTCATACGGGGAGACCAACCGAAAATTAACAAGATCCTTTGAAGCTCGAGCACACCACATATTTCCGCCCAGTTGGAACGTACTTCATTGCGCTATGCTGGCCGCCTCTAGCTCAATGGGGCATAAACTGGCCGTGGCAATTACCCAGCCCTTACCCGGGTCGCAGGAGATTAGCACCTCTCACCTTTTCCTTTTCCGGACGATAAGGCCCTTTTCGGCTATTGGTGCTTATGGGATACGGTAATTTCGAACTGACCCCGTACGGCGACATATACACGTTAAGTACGGTCATGGATTTGCTGTTTTGTGACAGGTCACAGACAGGACATGACAAGTCTTAAAGTTTTACGAATGCGGCTGTCTGACCATGCGTCGGCGTATGGTTCGGCTTTCAAATCCTGCGTGATGCTGGCCGAGAATCAGGCCACGCGTGTAGCATTGCCACCACAGTCGCCGTGCAATAGTTGGCGGCTGGTAACAAAGAGTAGCGCATCTAGTGTATAGCCATATTGGGGTCGGAGGAGTAAGAAACTAATCTACGGGGTATGTGAGTATACTCCAAAACCCAACACTGTGGATGCCACGCGTAAGAGTCCCGCTTGGGATATGCGTTTTGTATACTGCTGCCCGAGCAGCCCGAGAGATATGAGCCCTAGATAGAGGTGTTTCAAGAGCATACTTACACGGGGTACGCTACGGCCCGGGCAGTGCCCGGGAAGACGGTGCACTATCATCGTCTTTACGGCTTGGCACAAAGGTTCCAAGCCCATGGTGCCCGCGCACCCAGAGGCCCCTATCATCATACACAATAGCGCACGGTGTGGCGCGGCCCGACAATACTTAGAGACAAGCACCGGTATGCTGGACGCAAAGAGAGCCATGTTCGTTCAGTACTTGGGTTACATCCTGCGCTGAAGTCTGACCACGCCAAGCACCAGCCCTACTGCGGCCAGGGGTGTAGTGTAACGTGCTTGCAGCTCAAAACGTAAGAGCTGCATGCGTCGGTGAGAAGAAGGCCTCGATGATCGACATCACGATCCTCTCCTTTCCCTCCCGCCTCGTCGAGTTGTGGATGCCTAGGTGTGGTCAGAAAGTAGTCTAGTACAGTAAAATGAGTAAGACGCGGCTTGAATGTAGTATAGAAGGTTTGCAATACCTCTGCAACAGAAACCAGCATGTGCTTTTCATACCAGGTTGCGCTCAGCAGTATGGAATGTATAAGTAGTGTAGATACGCAAGCACCTGGACTAATAGAGTATACCGGCGATAATAAGTACTGTCGCTATTCCGGACCCCAAGCTAGGCAACAGAGCGGCACAGCTGCAGTAGTCTAGGTTAGACAGCCTGCGAATTATGGGTATGGCGGATATTAAACAATCGGGGATGGCTTTTTCCCGAAGTACCACAGATCCATTCTCCCGGTTCTCTCTAAAAAGCCTCCCCAAAAAAAACCCCTCAAGGTGAGTAGGTAAGTACACGATACTAGTATATCGAACCAGACTTGGCGGGCTCATCTCGAATCTGTTCCAATCTGAATGAATGCTCAAGTTCTCAACAGTACTTGGTCTATTCTTGGCCCACCCTTGGCCCCTTAGTGTGGGTTGACTGGACCATCTTACTAATAACAAGGTAATATGCTATACATACATATAGCAGTACTAGCCCACCTTACGCTCTCGCTTACATAGATGTATACAGCTTGGGGTCAAGAGGGCTGTCATGCCAAAATTATATTTAAAGAGTAACACGGTAGGTCCCACTGCTGCCTTGTACAGTATACGTATGGACACTTCAGGCACTCATGGAAACTTCCGATTGAATGCATGGTGCGTCTGATCGCATCATGGAAGAAGTATCAGTGACCGATGGCCCGTACTTAATCTTTGATGGCATGCACATCGACGACAGTATCTGTAGGGGATCCAGATCCAGCCAGAAGCATGACATATTGTAGATTCATGATTAAGGGTTGGAAAGTCAATCCGACGTTGACCACACTCCTTAGCCCCTTGTGGCCGTTTCCCCCGTATCGCATTCGCATCAGCCCCGGGACCTTTTCATGTTCAGCCTGCATTATTGACCAACTTGGAATGGGCGCGGTACTCGGACTACTATGTATGGCGAATACCGCATTAAATCGGAGCTCACGGAAGTCGTGAAGCGGTCTTCATGTTTTGCATAAGTAAGCATGCACGAGATAGCGGGATTGTTGGATCCTCAGGGGTCCGTGTAGGTACGTCCCTGTTGACCCTAGTCGGTCCTGACTATCGGAAACCAATTAGGTGATGGAGCTGAAAACCGGTTTTCTTGTTCCTTTCCGAGGCACCAACTCGCCTAGGAATGCCAGTAACCCAAGAAATGAGGCATTCTGAAACGCTTGTGGCCCTACTGGACCACTAATTGCTCAGGACAGCTAATCATATGTATCAGCCAAAGAACGTCATACTAGCATTTCCAGCAGCGATCGTACGATCACCTAAATATATATATACTAGCTGTTGAACTAGCAAGCTCTCTTATACATTCATGTGTATAATCGAACGACAAACTTTTATGGGGATTGGATCACGATAGTTGCCAATGTAGGTTTAGTGTTGTCTCCCAACAGTCAACTAAGGCGGCTTACCTCAGATCGTTAAAACACCAAAAGCTTGGCCCGAATTTTTAGGAATGAAGCTACGCTCTAGAGGTGTGATGCCAAACCTATTCGGGAGTTCCATCCTCAAGTGCTACACTACGGAAGCAGTACATACATAATATAGAAACAAACTGAGGTGGCCGATATCTCTCAACATCTACTAAAGACACACCCGACCTGTTTGGTTTATTTTTTTTTAACGATTCTCGTTCTTGCAGTATGCAAGAAAGTCCTAAATCTCTCTAATAGTGCAAGCATTTTTCGACTACGACTTACGTGCAGTAGCGCCAACATGCACGAAGTTGCCACAGCATGGAACATCCTACTGCAGGACTCAGAATGCAGGAGTCTTTGTATCAAATACATTGTTCTAGTGTAACGTAGTATAATTTCGAACTTAGGCCCTAAGGTCAAGATGTGTATCTTGGAGTCTGTCGTACTTCAAGAACCAACCAGGTCATGATTGACACTCCCCGTCGATGCAGACGTTCTCGTAACTGCCCATACTTCGATTTTCGTGGCTAAAGGAGCGAAATCACACATCCGTGCCGTGGGACTAGGAATTCACCTAAAGCCAACACCGCCGTGTTAGCGACGATCCCCTAACTAGCGACGGTTCACTATGCATACGTCCGATATCGAAGCTAGGCATTGAATCAGAATTTCAACTGCTTACTTTGCTAAGTTTCTCCCTCTACTGTAGTATTGTGATATTGCCACCTAATGAATTAGGTTGTAAGAGCATGAAGGGTTAATTGCGGGACATACCTCGACTAAATCCGACAGGTCAAGCAACACTCAACGCAACCATGTCTCTGTCACATTTACCGGCAATACACACAAACGGCATTTACGCAGCAGCCAATAGGCTAAGATTTATTGATTGCAGAATGCCAGTATTCGTCTGACAGGTTTAAAATAGTACCCGTTGACCTCCCGAACGATGTGGTTATCATCGGTTCGGGTTTCTCCCCTGATAGGCAGAACGGTCCAGATGCGTAAGCGCAACCGACACCTCCGGTCGGGAAGGATTCAATGCTGGGGACGGGTGGGATTCGAAACAATCATACGCAGGATCACATGCGGCCCGTCAGCCTATCCTGCCCTCAACGTCGAGCATCGGGACCGATCGCATGAACAGCATTAGATACCAAGTCGGATGTAGGACTACGGCATATTTAGCGTAGCCTCGTTATCTGAGCATGAGATACTCGACGTGACACTGGCAAGAAGGCCGTGTCAGGCAGCTCTAACCTATATGCTTCTTCTCTTTCTAATTCGCTACCCGTCGGGATCGACCTATGACCGGTGAGATGTGGCTTGGGGGCGACAATTGCCGACAGGTCCGGAGAATCGAGACAGATGCACCTGATACACGTAATTCGTTTCTACCCCAACAACCGGCTAGACCTCATGCAACGGTATGCCATGCTTGTGATGGTTGCCATTCTGCGTAGTGTAGACTGGTGGCAGACTTGTGGAACATTTCGGTAGGCCGGCGGTTCACCACCGTTTCCCGGTTGCTTTTGGCTATGCAAGTCTTGCACCCCAACGCCGTCGAGCTCGACACATCGACGGTTAGCAGCCGTGGTCGATAAGTAGCCCGGGTTTGCCAGCTTAGGCCGGGAACCCGCGCAGGATGGCGCCATACAGACACAGGGGGTCAGTGAGCAGACAACTCAGTCTGCAGCGGTTTCGGCTCGGCAATAAACAACCTCGGGATGCCAGCACACACGCGAGCATTCCGAAAGGCGTAGACTCCTATAAAACCGGCTTCGGGTGCAGGACGGTTTGGTCCGGCTTCCAGAATCGATGAAGAATGTCTCACGTGCTGAGACGCAGCGTGGCGTCATTGAGACATCCAGAACAGACACGCACTTACATAGTACAGTACATAAACAAGTACATAAACTACCTAAGTAGTTTAAGGTAGACTTACATAAACCACCCGCTTGCAAACGTAGACGCCCACGCCCACGCCCCGCCCCCCACAGCAGCTTGGAGGCCCATGGCGCCCCTCAGGCGGGCTCCTGGCTCCCCCGAAAGCGTCATTCTGGGGGGCGTATGCCCACCGAGGCATCGCGCGACAGTCCCTATAGGCGAGCTTCAGGGCTCTGTGATTACCTAAACCAACCAACCGTTCCCCGCATTATACCGCTTTTGATCACTCCGACCAATCATGTGTAGATCAGCTATAGCACGATGACATCAACGAAACATCATCATCATAGACAGAAAGGCGGATTGTCATTACTCTACTGTCTGCTTTCCTATAATATTTAACCCCGGATTGACTCTATTCAATCAATTGTTCTCTATTCGTTGCATCCAATTACCAACACTACACAAGCCATCCATCTCTAAACGCATTGCCAATCTGCCACCACCATCCCCGGTATCCCTAGTCCACTTCTAAACGTTATACATACAACATAATGTCGTATCTATCACAAACAACCGTCCGCCGTGTGGCTCTCGCCTCTAGAGCTGCCTCAATGCAGGCTCCTCGTCAATTCAGCACCAGCGTCGCAGCCCGCAAGACATTAACAGAGAGCGCCAAGGACACATTAAAAAGCGTCGATCGCAAAGTCTCGGACAAGCTTGTCGACGGCATCAACGCAGGCTGTAAGTCACTCGAACCGGTATAACAGGAGACATGGCCCTGTTACCTATCTAGCCGATCTTTGACACAATCTTGGCCTTTTCACTAACAAGATTCTCCTTGCAGCAAGAGCCGCCGAGACGGTGACGGGTAAGGCCACCGAGGCCAACTACAAAGCTGCTGGGACCGCAGAAGAGATTCGGCGAAAGGCAAAGGCCGAGTCTGAAGAGCTTGCAGGCAAGGCAAAGGGCGCTGCCAAGCATGCTGAAGGGTCAATTAAAGGTGCCGCAAAAGAAGCCGAGGGAAAGGTCAAGAGTGCCTTGTAGGGCAACGGCGATATCAAGGTTTTAATAAAGGGGAGGTGGATGCCCAGGCCTGTTGACCTAATTTGCAGCAGGATCTTCGTTATCCAGTGCCTCCACAGACTGCTTTCAACGCCTAAGGCTATGACGCAATCCCACCTGTACGATAATATCCGATAGAGAAGAAAAGTTATCAAGTTCAATGTACGATTACCTAGGCAGTCTTAGTTAATCTTCTGTAACCCGAGGGTTAACACGCTGCGCAGTCCTTATAAGCCCTCGTCGGTTTTCACCAATTATTGCCTGATAGCTCTCGCTGACGAGACGTACTAACACATCATCCACATCACACAAGCTCGATGTCCCTATCGTATTTACAGAGACAAGTTATAACATGTTAACTCTCGATAATTCGTATGTACGTCCGGTTTAGCCACAACTAAGCCAACGCCATGTAGCCGAGGCACCATAGACATAGTAGAATGTTCGAAGTACTTCCTCAGATAGTATGCAACACCCAGCAAATGAATCGTAGAATCTCACTCGCAACATCCCCAGCAACTCGGGATCAGAACTCCAACTATAGGTTATTGATGCCCTAGCGAAGCCATTGGGCACTTCTTTAATGACCACCAAACATAGATCTTTTCGTCGCCATTGCTATCGTTTTCATTTGCGTAGGCGTCGTTGTCAGAATCATTGCCGTCTCATTTTCCTCGGTGCCCGTCATCGGGGCGTGTCCTGTCATCCGTAGCTGTTATTGCCATGACTCTAAACTGGACGTCTCTGCCAGTGGAAGAAGCAGTAATCGCAAGCTGGTTTTAACTTCGATCTATCCCAAATGAAGTAAAACTTTAGACTCAACTTCTAGAGGGCATTGATCAAGCATCCATGGTCATTGGCTCGGAATCATTACTACCAAAGATCTCGTTCATTATTATGCTGAAGTCCGTCAACAGTTGCTGCCGGCAAGTCTCGCCGTATCCACCATTCCGAGTCTTTTCATAAGCCCAACAACGTTGTTTGGCCTCTTCTGACCAAAGGGTTGATACCTGGCCCGGATACCTGTAGTCTCATAACTGGCATACGTAATTGGCATATTATAGAAGGGTCATCCAAATGTTTGTAAAGGTTTATTCAACATTTTATCTAGCGTTTATGAAAGCGCCTACCTAGTTAGATCAACTAGGAATATCATATTAACTTTAGGTATTGTGTCTTTCTAAGTGTCCCCACCAACAAGTAGGAAAACGGTAAGAACGTTGCCAAGGTCGGCATCGTCAACGTCTTTAAACGGCGGCAATGAGTATCATCACACTTCTATGTTTAACCCAACTCCTTGAAATTGGTTATCTAGGAGATAGTGCGCGGCGTTACCGAGGTGGCTGCTCACAGTACATAAAAGGCAATTCATCCGCATAAGTACCTGCTGCATATGCTGAATGCCCGAATCGGGCAATCAAGAATGACCTATCAATAATTTGACCGCTCCGGGTCACGCAACCTAGCTATGAGATTGGTCTCGACTCACGCAATCAGCCAGCCACTTTGCTACTCAGCCGGTCAGCCAGCCAGTCAGCTAGTTGTCCAGCCTAGAACAATACCCGACTTGATAGTAATTTTCCACAGGGACGAACTCCCGGCCCTTCATAGACTGTGTGAAAAGACTGAAGCACAAAGAATGCTCGGTCGAAGGCGGCCATCCCGGCTCTCATTGAGCCTCTTCATCTTACTCCTAGACGAGGACTACATTGTGAGAAAAGGTATTCGAATAGCCAAGTGCGAGACCTGCGCATCAAAGCTAACTGGTTGAGGAGCAAAATCATATAAGACGTCACATTCTCTAACGAATTTTTTAGTCTGCCATCTTAACTCCATCAGCAAGAAGCACCAGCAATCAAATCATCAAACTCTATAAATTGGCAAGCTCTTTTTACCAGAGACAATTCCCCTCCTTCATCGCTTTGCCCCAAAAATTACCATGAAACTATCAATACTTGTCAATCTAGCCCTTGCAGGAGGTCTTGCGGTTGCCGGTGTCCCCTCTGGGCGGACCGATACCGCTCGCGGCTCTGACTTAAAGACTCGACAATCCACCTGCCATGCTGGCGAGCTACTGCTTTTCAAGAATGGTAATCAGTTCCTGTGCCTTGGGAGGAATCTGGTTTGGTCCGGTTTAGCCCTCAATGCTGTTTCTGTGAAAACTTCCAGCGCAGCCGCGAGACAATTCGCGAACTGGGTTATGGGTAAGACTGTGGGCGAACCCTCTGCAACCGTGAGCAAACGAGACGTCTCCGAGAAGCCAGCCGAGAAATGGTTTGAGGATGAGGAGACAGTAACATATGGGTGGAAGCCGTCGACTCTTGCCGTCCGGGACGAAGCTAGCCTACACATCTACAACATGACAGCCATCTACGATAAGAGCACTCGCTTCATGGCCCAGGCTGATATCACCTTTGACGGAGAGCAAGACTCCACCAGTGACAGCAGTCTCATCACGCGTGAGCGACGCACGGCAATCACTATCACGTACTACGCTGTCCTCGGTCACGAGGGAACCATACTCCAGTACAACGACATATTCAACCTCTTCCACCAAATCTTCATTTCCTCCCCAGACGAGGTTGGCTCCGAATGTGGTTGGGCTTCCAATTCTGGTGCTTGGCATGGCGCTTTCAAGGCGACAGTTTTCGGCGCCCCAGACGCAGGTGGCTGTTATGCGGAGAGGGAAGTCTAAGCCGGCCTCAACGACCCAACCGAAAGCTGTTTTGACTGCGGCGTATAATTGCTATGCTGTATGGCCTACAGGATGAGGGCCCTATTTTTCTGTACCGCTTTTCATATCCTGCTTCGTTTTTACTTTACCCTCCCAGAAACTGGTATATGTAGATATTTATGTTCGCGAACACTAGACATGTAGGCAGAACGGTACAACTATGTTCTACAGTTTTCCGAGAACTTTGAAGACTGGAATCGTTTTCCCCTCAGCTATATGTTTGTTTTGGCAGGAGAAAACGACGCCGTTATTGTGTCGCTAGCAAAACGATATATGCACACACTAGTGGTCAGTCACAAACCGTTAAAACGCTACATTAATGCCAATAATAGGCCTTTTTTAACCTATGAAATCCAACGGTCTACCGGACCCCTTACATATCCGTATCAAGTACTTGGCACCGAAACGAAGACCACTGACGTCAGTAGAGAGTCTCCCAGTGCACACTCGTATATCTCCTAGCCATCCGCTCTCTGTTCCTTGTACATGTCGTGCTCGGCGTGTGGGACAAAGGGGCCATGGTTGACAGGGGCCATTTGCAAGGGTTAAATGGGTGGCTGTGAGGCTGCCGGCACTATTCTTGACCACGAGATTCTACCGCAGGAGTTGCTTTCATGGTTCGGGTGGCGTTTTGCATACTGCAAGGGTGTAAATAGAATGATAAATTAGCATCGTGAATAGAATCTTAGCACGGTTAGAACGGATAGCTAGATAGTTACTCTCAAAACGGTGCTCTTGCAAAGGGATTTGGTTAGAACTAAACGGCTCGAGCTAGGTAAATGTCACTCGATTCAAGTATATCGGGCGATAGATATCGCGGCTGAGAATGACTTCGTTGTCCACCGGAAGCAGATAAACACCATCTATAAACATTGTATGTATGACGAATTTAGGTACGCTGCACTGTACAAACGGTTGCGTGACAAAGAAAGCCCTAGCACGCCACTTGAGTCAGCTTTTCGAGACATCGTACCGTGCAAGACTCGCAGCAAAACAACTACATGATGTGATGCTTTCCTTGGCAATTCGTTGCTTTCCGACCCCGACTAGGCTACTCGCAAAGATTACTATATACACCCCTTGCCGGCGCGTGTAGACCACTTGTTCAGTCAGTCAACTAGTCAACTAAACCTCTCACGCCGAGCGGAAAGCTACTAGAATTTCAAGTCATAGCCTAATACATACCTACACCTAGTTCATATCCCCCCGAGCGATTCACTTGCACCATTTGCTCGCTCCGGGAATAGTTTTCATTATTGCGGTCAGTGACGCGCGGACTATTCAACCTATAGCGAGCCTCTCGAAGAGAATAGGGGCGTGTCAGACTGGGTCTGTCCTGCACGTTCATAGTCCGGTCCACCTCTTCTCACTCCTTTCCATTTCAATGAAACATATCCAATACTCTCATTTGACGAGTTCTGCCTTGTTGTGTCTAGAAACAGCCACTAATCAAGCTTGTGCTGATACGCCAGTTGAGGACCGTCCACCGTTCTATAGAAATACAAAAGTGTGTAGAAAACCCAGGTTGGGCGGTTTTAGGGACCAAACACTCAGTCCTTCCTCAGTAGCGGTCAGGGAAGGTATAGAGCTGCTATATCAGACCTTGCATCGAACTTCAAAGTCCGGTTCAGTTAAGTTACATTCTAGTTTCGGCGACTTTGTAGTTACGTTGTAGCTATTGCGTGGCCTCGGCCACTCACATATTTCAATATCGGAATGTGGGTGAGACCGGTGAGCTTACGCGGCTCCTCCTGCTGCCCCTTTCCCCTCAGCATCTCCTCGAACCATCGATTCATCGCGTATGTTGTCTATTATTTGGAGCAAGCCAATTTAGGATTTTCTGCTATTTGTTTTCTTCGTTCAATTCTCCGGGTTTTCTTCTGCGGTTACTTTCTGAGCTTAATTAGCATCCATTCGATCCCGGTAGAAGAGAATATGTCTAAGCCCGAGATTCTTCGTCCTTCGACACCTGTAAATAAAGTCGTAATATTGAATTGGGATGGGGAACCAGAATCAGGAAGCGATTTCCAAACCTAAAGTGCCTCATCCTTCAACTAGGGCGTGGTGGGACGGCGAGGAAAGGCGGACAATGTCCGACTCCGGGATGCCCCGTAGCCTAACACCTACTAGCACGAGACCGTCAGACTAGAGCGGCGGTCAATTTAGACGATTGGCGGTGATTTAGTGTATATAAACTAGACAGTGGATCTGGCATGAGTGATGAGCAGAAACCAGGAAATGAGGCTTGGCTCCGAGATCCTTTGTCCTCCGACACCCGCAGTAAAACGTCGGTTGGCTTGTGGTGGTGTGCAGAATTAGTATGTAGAAAATAAGCAGAACAACGAATTAATGCCCAAGTCCAGCAGGCCGGCCCCTCTCTATACCGCCTAGCAGTGATATCCTGCTGAAACTAACCTAGTTAGCCATGAGAATAAGAAAATAGCGCCTAGTCCCGTGCGGGTGCACGTCGTAGTCACCGATGGGCCCGAACGTGGTGTGTGATCTCCGCGACGGGCCCCTAACCTATAGATATGGTCGAGGTAGCATGTAGTCGTGCGTAAAGATTTCAATAAGAAGTTCTTCCCGAAGAACTTAAATACATGGGGCGAAGAGCGCGGGGCAAGGGCCCGTGATAAGGAGAGTGAGTGACTGGCGTGTGCCAATAGAATTGATATCCTTTATTTCTAGGGATACCGACGAGAGGCGGGATAGCTATCACCCGTGGAGTATAGACTAGGTACTAGCTGTGATCCAAGTTGGTCTGGTGATTGATTATCTTTAGGTTACTTGGCTGGTTGCTTGTAGGTGCAAATATCCAGGGCGATCCCACGAATAGGGGACCAATCACTGTCCCGTAGGCTGAGTAGAGTTCCTTCGAAGCCTTCGTAGTCTGGCTAGAGAGTATACGACCCGACGGAGACAAAGGTGTATTCTGCATGATATCCCAGAATTCTGGCTCAGTCTAGTTACCCAAGGAGCTGTTTCAAAGAGGCATTGGAACCCTGGGACATGAGATTGGTACATGCTCACAGAGTGAGTAGATGTGGAAAATTTTGTTAAAACCCCTCAATGTGCGACATTTCCCAAACAGAGATTTGCCGTCTCTCCCATATTCGTGTAATGGTATATACTTCAACAAGAAATAGGACAAGTATCGTTCCCAGTTGGCGTCATGCGGTACCCGCTGTGTGGTAAGATTAGGGGCCTGGAATTAGGAGACGTGCAAATAGTTTTCCTCCTGACAATTCTACTATAGATAAATTCTATTGTGTCACATTGGGCCTAAGTACGTGAGCTACCTATTGCCCTACAAGCAACTGTGTGCGCCTGCGAGGAAATACAAACCCGGGGTCTTCCTCTGCTCGTAGCGTGATATTGTTGAACCCGAGCAACGCGGATGGAACTCAATATGAGAGACGATAGATGTATAACTCACTGATACCAATCCTGTCGGTGTTCAGTCTCGATATTTCCCAACCTCTTATGGGACCCTCCGGGCCGAAAATATCTTTAATAGGCATGGCTTCTCCACGGCCGAGGCTCTCCAAAATGAAAATTTGAGATTACGCAAATATAACCCCACGAGGTCCTAGCTATACCCCAAAGATTGAGGAGTTGATTCGTCGTCAGCTTCTTGTTTGCTTGACTCGAGTGAAGAGTACAAGGGACGTACGTCTTAACTTGGAGCTCTTGTAGATCTGTGTTTCGACTAATTTGTGGATACAAAGTACAAGAAGTAATAACTTTTATGTTTTGAGTTATTGTTTCTCTCCTGGTCTCACTTATCATTGACCTGGCTTGTGGCTGACAGTCGAATGTGTTTATTCTAGCATAGACGTGGGGGAAGCCGCCCCCGTAGGTCTTAATTTAGCCTCAACATGTTTTATATCTCATTGCTTGCTAAACAAGTGTGCTTCACCTATATTAACCCCTGGTGTAAACTAGAATCAAGGTGATATGGCTAGGTTGATGAGGTGATCTTTGCGAGTCATTGAAGAACTTCAAACACCATATCCAGCATCCGAGCTGCGACAAAACCTTTGTTCATACGTAAACAGCTTCAAGAAGTGGTCAAGCCCCTTGGATTACTTGTCCATTAAAATACGTCATTTCATATCCTATATGCTATATCAGAGTTTAACAAGTATATCAAAATCAAGCTGGGGCGGCGCACGGTCTCCTATCCGGGCAACTTGGCCGATATTCTTGGCAAAATATAAGCACGCTGGGTCATAATACTGATACCACACCTACTATATATATACATAGCACCACCAATTCGCTTGCGTTTCGCCAGCATGATCGTTTCGCTTCGCATCCCCTGAGGCTGAATAGCTGAAGTGGATCGCCTTGGCAGAAGTCTCACGCTGGCCCGGCCTGTTGGATAGCAAAAAGAAAAAGACATGCAAAGCCGTTTGAAATGCATTGGAATTCCGGGGTCATCTTGCGTCTGTCGAAGATTTTTGCTTAAAATCGCCGATGGGCATGTAACTCACCAGACGCGCGTAGTGCCCTCGCCTTTAAACGGAAATAAGGAGGAACTACTGTACGTAGTAGATAAAGTGGAACGGGGGGGTTTCTTAACATGTGTTATTGGCTAACTAACTGCCAGACCAGCTGCCTAGGTAGGGCCTAGTCTCGATAGACTAGGGTCTAGGAGGGTTGGGCTACTAGGAGGTTTAGCTGGCAAATAGCTTAGCCGATGGATAATGTGGTTAACCGTTAGGCTAGCGAGCGGACTATCTACTAATTTAGCAGCAAGTCGAAACTAATAAACCAGGCAACTATGGGAATGATTGTGTGGCTAGTGATATTGAGCGATATTTCGAGCTGGACATGAAACAGATACACCACAATCCGCGGATAAAGTAGTGGGGGAAACACTCTTCCTCGGAAAGGCCCGCCAAGAATACGATTAGCCTGGTCTATAACTATCTGTATTATAGGTGTGTTTTCAAGTGCTAGTCTGCAGAGTTTTCCTGTACCATCAGTCCGAAGTCATCCTTAGGGCTCTCCTAGTGCTGCTACACGTGTATTGCACCTGCTATAAAAGGCTCCATTTATTTGAGTCTAATCTACACCATACATAGTATTTAAAGCTGATGTAAGATTATTTGGGGCGCGAGCTATCCAAGCAAATTGCGTTTTGATCTGCTTACTTACTACTGATATAGGTAGGTAAGTAAGTATCTGCCGAGGAACAGGAGTACTAGCAGGTAACCTACTCTATACTGTAAAGTCCTGAACGCGTACTTACTGTAGGTAGTTAGTTGCCTGGGTAGTGTTTGGGTAAGACTCGTCTAAATCTTTCTTACACCGAAGAGCGAAGCCAAGATAATAAATGTAGTATCATCTATGCTAGAGGACCCGGTGATCTGACATATCGTCTATACATAGGATAAGGTGAAGGGGACATAGTGACATGCAGGGCACGTGAGAACTATCTGTCGTATTCAGAACACAATGTGTGGTCACCTCGCCACTTCGTTTATTAGATGTTCTGCTTTGAATCCCGCCGATCAAGTATCATGATGATCATTGCGTATTTCAAACGGCAGGGAGGACCCGATGTTACCCTTCGGCCTCAAAAACGCCACAAGAGTATGCGGCGAAAAAAATATTGTCGATAGGCATGCGCCTTGTCGTGGCTACTATCCCAATCACGAAGAAGGACGTGTTAAGGCTTGCCGTTTTCATATGCTGTCGAAGCTTGATAATGTGACTGGACTCATTTCGATTCCCAACTGGAGACGATTCCGATGGTTGCATTGCCAAGAAGAAAACGAATTATATATGTGTGCTATGTATATACTATGTATTATGCTTGGCTACATATCGTGTCGGGGATCCTGTTTCGACCCCATTAGAATCCTAGATTAGGTACATACATAGTAACACAACATCCCATGAGCAGTTTGAGAAGTGCCCCGAGCTTGTTGTTTCTGTGTTCCATGTGAGGTGATGATTTACTAATAAACACACGCACCGCCACTCCTAGGTAAATGAAGTGGGATTATTAGGTACGCACACCATATTGGCCCGTTGTCGTGTGATTAACACCTCGCGTAGTGTGTAATGGCATACTAAGTAGCAGTCCATATAACCGAGGAGAATACCTATGCTCACCATCCCATCGTATCGCTGACACGATATTTACACATCGTTCCTTTTCTTCAAGTTTCTTTTTGAACTGGGCGATAGTGTACAAAAGATTTTAATGATGTACACTGACGTGATCCTGCATTACCAATACCGACGCCAAGGCAGTACCAAGGGTTTGTTATGATTGCCCTTGAATGGCTCTCAGCATCCCCACGTCCCATGTCCCACGTCGCACGTCGAGGGTTGAAGGCTTGAGGATGTGGCAAAGTACGTACTGTAGTAGGTATAACTGCTACCTGCCGATAGAGGAGGGTCGCGTGGAGGCGTAGTCGCGTTGTTTCGTTCCAGTACGAAGCTAAACGAACGGAATGTGGGCGAAGGATCCGTGGGCTGGGCATACTGTACCAGTATAACCTAGCAGTCCCTAGGCTACCGTGGGCTCATTTTCATGTAAGGAAGGGGGAAATAGGGGGGCTCTGACACTGCTGTGATAAGGCCTTTCGGGTTTGTCTGGGTTCTGTCTGGGGCTGACTTGCTACGGTCCCCGCCAAGTCCACGAAGCCAAGACGGCCAAGATGCCAAGATTCCCATGAGATGCCCAGAGAATCTTGGCGAAATGGCCGCAATAACCGAATCAAAGAAACTGTTGGGAAACACTGCTTGTTTGCTGTAGCCGTTCTACCCGGATGCGATTACTTGGACGGAATTCGGCTTGTTGATGTACAGTAGCTTTATTGTATTTTTATTAAGTGCTGGGCGAAAGCTCACGGAGTGAGATTTGAGATGATCACGGCTGAGTTGCAAGAGAAGAGGAAGAAGAAAGTGAGCATCTACGTATGAAATGAAAGACAGTGATGTAATGAAGAAGCTATACACTACTTTGATATTAGTGGCGGGGGAGGATTGATGACCCGGTCATTGCCCGAGTCTGGTCACAGTTGCGACGGGGCGCTGATTGGACAGGGGCGCTGGTGTTTCCCGAGCCAGGTCAAAGTTGACTTGTCACATTGCGCTACGCGGTATGGGATAGATAGTTAATTACAGTACCTACAAGTATTAGCATACCGCTAGGTCAGGTCTATATTACCGCGGTGCAGTAGTGTAGTAGAACCAGCCGAGAACCAGGAGTGCTTCCGGGTTGCATTTCGTTTTCCGTTGATTGCTGATTGCAGGAACGTGAAAGTGTCGTGGCGCTGTGATTGCTCGGCAGACCGCAGTGTTAGCGACGGTGTGCTGTACCTACCTACCTAGGTAGGTAGTGTCTACGGCCGTGCTTACAGTGGCTATAGTGTACTTATAGCTTACCTAGGTACCTAGGTAAGTATAGACTAGACCACAAGAATGCCTCGTCACCATGCCCCAACAACTCCGATTATACCAGTGTGTTATACTTATCAAGTAGGCGCTTTAAGTAGTTAGCCAAGTAGTTACCTAGGTAGTTAGATAGTGTCCCTAGATTAGAAACTGAAGGGTTCAGCACCATCGCTCATCAACTATTACACTTTAGGGCTACGCTACAAACCACCTACTGTGTCCTCTCTGTCTCCCACTATAAGTAGGTTACTTGCTCTAGCCCGTTTCGGACCAGTTCATTACCTGCGGCCGGGGTGCCTCGTTACCTGGGCAGATCTGGGCAGACCTTGGAGCGGCATTGGTATTAGCTGATTGGCCCTTCCGGGCTCCCACATCCCGCCAAGCCCCTGTACAGTAGGGACCTTGTTCTGGAAATGGTCGTCGATGCACCCCGTGCCCCGCCTACCAACCATTCCATTGTGCCTCGCCATGCTCTGCTCGCCTGTACTGTACTGTACAATAAGTAGTGAAAATAACTGACCTGTGCCGTCGCATTCTCGGCAGGTACAGACCACACTTACTACTTACTGAGTACAGTACTGTATTTACTACACTGCAGATAGATACTTACACATACCTATAGGTATACTTAAAGCGTGGCCCGCCGTCGACGATACTTAGCGCCAGTGACTAGCGCCAGACCTACACTAGTGTACTGCAATATACACAGTACCTACCTACTTACTCCCGCTCCAGGAAATCATCCCAACTCCTCCTTTCCCTCCCGTCACCGCATCGACTTGGCCCCCCCCCGGTACGTACTTCTCAACCATCCAAGCATCCTAGAATCCCGGACCTGCCTCGACCACCATTCGTCCTTTGCCCTTTCGCCCATTTGCCTTTTAGGGATTGCCTCTCGCTCGCGAGATCGACCATTCTTCTCTCTGCTCTGCCCTGCCCTGCTCTGCCTTGCCCTACTCCTTCCCATCGGAGCCGTCTGTTCCGACCTAACCGTTGGCCGTTTGACCCGTGACGATCGCTCTATTTCATCGTTGCCTGGGACCACCTGCATTGCATGCCAGTCCCGGTTTTTTGCATTTCTATCTACGATTCAATTATACTTTGTCTGTAATTCTCGTACTCAGGCGCTTTCTTTTTTGCCCTTGGTCCGCCCGAGTCTGTCTGTCGCTCCCTCAGCATTACGATCGCAACAATTGAATACCCCGTTCCTCACGACAACCTATAATATACCTACCAACCAACCAACCGGCTTGCCGACCTCGTCGACTTACCCAACTGCCGCCGCCTACGTACGCCACGCACCGATATCAACCAGCTTGTCTCGGCCTACCTTTGCCGGGTCTCACACCTCACACCTCACGCCTCACGCGCCTCACTTACGTGTACTGTGCCGGTACAACCAACCCCTCGCCTCCCTCTCCAATACGAAACGCCCACTCGTTGTTTCACAAGCCGTCGTCCGCAATCTTTCTTTAGCCGGATTTGATCACAATCCTGTTGTTATCTGCTACGCCCCGCGAGCGTCGTCGCTAGCTGTTGACCGACCCGACCTTCGACCGTGTCTGCAACGAGACAGACCCCCCATACCTATCTCTCTCCGTTGGTCAGGTATGATATAGCATCCGGCACGAGTACTTTGGAGGCATTTGTGACGAGTTCCTCAAGATGCCTATAGGCAAAGAGGGGAATGTAAAATGGGTCGATGTAAGTGGATATTGTTTTCCGTCTGCTGGCTCGGCGGGTTTTCCTTGAGACCAGGTAGCAGCCATGCCGCCGGCTGCGGGATATTCTCGATTGACTTTCGCGACGATGCGCTGCCGCTTCCCGAGTGCTTCTTTTATGGGCCTTGTTGCTGCACTGTCGGGGGGTCTGGTTGCGAGAGTTTGGCCGTGCTGCGCTTGTGCAGGCTTGAAATACGAGCCCAAGCCAAAAACAAGAATCGCCAACCTGACCGACGTATCTTCCATTCCTGGCGCCAGTGCGATCAATAGCCAGGTCAATTGCTCGTTTGATGTGCTTGGTAGCTAACCAGTCACTCGTTGATTTAGGGCCTTAGAGGTCTCGCCTCATCGCTAGTCGTTCTCACTCACATTGCACGAGCTTTCGATGGCGAGCTCTTCCTTCCAGCGTCTGCGGCCGATGCGGCGCCTCGTGTTCTCCAGCTGCCTTTTCTGCGAATCCTCGTCCAAGGTCGTATCGGTGTGGCGATTTTCTCTTTCGTCACTGGTTATGTGTGCGCCCTCAAGCCCATCAAACTCTACCGCCAAAACAACCAGGATGCCGCCTTCAACGCTGTCGCCAAGTCTGCTCTCCGTCGTGTTCCCCGATTGATCATCCCCTGCTCGTTGGCCACCGTCATCATATGGGTTATGGCGCAGTTGGGCATGTTCCTAGTGGGCAAGTCGAGTGATTGCTGGTGGTGTGGTAAGACCGCACCAGACCGGATGGGCAACATTTTCTCTTCCATCAACCACTTGATCTTCAACATCATTAATACCTGGACACACGGTGCCAATGCATACGACGGGAATCAATGGACGCTTTTGCCCTTGTTGAGGGGAAGTATGCAAGTGTATACGTTCATTGTCGCAACAGCCTATCTGCAGCCTCGCTATCGGATGATTGCCAGCTTGCTCGTTTACTTCTATTTTTATCTCGGGGGCGATTGTAGGTTACATCTTTCCGACTTGTCCTTTAGGGCCGATCCGAGCGCCGGATTTACTGACCGTATTCAGCTGCTTTTGGAATGCAATTCTTCTGGGGCGTCTTCCTATGCGATGTACAGAATTCACCTGCGGCAAACGACTTCCTCATCAAGCGACCGAGAATCTCGCGTGTTCTGGCTATCATCTTCTTGACCCTTGGCCTTTATATTGCGTCGTATCCCGAAGGGCATCCTGAATGGACTACCTGGTCTCGCTGGCAGTTTCAGGTCTTGCGCCATATCGTTCCAAAGGGCGGCGAAATCCCTCGGTTTGGATCGGGTATTGGATTGCAGCTTGTAACTCTTGGATTGCATTTCATGCCTGGTTTGCGGGATTTCCTGTCATCCAGATGGCTCCTGTGGCTTGGCAAGCAGTCGTTTGCCGTCTATCTACTTCATGGTCCTCTGCTCCGCAGCGTTTTGTGCTGGATGGTCTACGGAATCTACGTGCCGCCTGATATCACGAACGAGAATGGCGAGGTCTTACACGGCAAGCTCGTGTTCCCTGGAGCGATGAGGTTATTGATCGCCTTGCCATTTTGGATTCCTCTTAACTATGGCGCCGCCATGCTCTGGACTGGCTATGTGGATCCTTGGTGCGCGAACCTTACCGAAAAGATCGTTGGTTACATTATGCTAGCACGTGACGAGAAAGGAGTGCTTCTGCCACAGTAAGAACAAAGTGCCAGGTGCACTGATGGTGGAACTGCGGAACTGCGGATGAGCAATCGGCATCATCTCTATCGATGAATCGTGCTTGATAATCAGATGTCAAAGGCATCTGTTTCCTTTTCGGATTCAAGCACTGCCGCATAGTTGGAATCGCCGCGTTTAGATGAGAGGATTGTACAAAAAGGCGGATGTCAATTGACGCTAACCTAAACGCGTCGGCCGTCCGATTGGTGTCGATACCATTACTTGAACTTCGCGCGAAGCGGGCGTTTTCTGGGTTGGATTACATAACGACCTGATTTCAGGGGTAATCGCATTGGGGAAACAGCATGATACGGTAATGCATTGAACGGCCTAAGAAGAACTGCTCTCCCATCAGTTCCGACGAACAGGGTGGGCTAGTAAAGTGAGGTTTACAAGGGAACAAGGACGGAGAGCCTATGCACCCATACTTAACTACGCGCAGAACGCGAAGAGTTGAATCCACAGGGAACAAGACTAGAAGATAGAAGTCGGCGATAACACATTTTATGCATAGGTGAGAGTGAATCAAATAATGCACACTCTTATTCAATTCAATATTGTCCATATTTCCAGTTTGCCATGCACATACACAACCTGAACCTTCTAAACAACAATATTGTCCCTTTAGGCCTAGGACGTGCTGCGTGTAGCTCTGGTATTGGGACACGATTCCATTCTCCGGTGTATTCTCCTCTTTGAGGCCGTGACGTCGTATTTGTACGCCTTAGATCGACACGGCCTTGTGTACCCGTAAGAGATCTGGCGGGGTGTCTTTCGTGCCATCGGAGCCCTACCTACGCGAGAGGCGTCAGGATTGCGGCGCGGCGCGGCCAACACCTTACGCCACGCCGATCGGGTAATTCGGCAATGCAGGCAGGAGAGAAAGGGCAGTTGGAATGCGACACGCCCGCTTATTTTAGAAAATACGCTGTGCCCCTCAGCCACCTGGATTCCTGTCGGTGACATCATGGGCCCCCCGCTGGCGCAGAGATGAGTAGAGCGGAGTGGAGCGGAGCAGAGTTCAGCCTTGCCGTGGTTACCACGCTTGCCTGGAATGTGATCGACGCTGATTGGCGGCTTTCGTTGCTCTGATGGTACTGCTTGGACGGTACTCGGACTTGGACTGGAGTGTTAGCCCTCGTTTGCTCCTTCGTCGCGATGGATGTGTTTCGGATGATCGATGGATGCGTCTGTTGTGCTAGACACGCTGGTGATGGGGAGGCTATAGGTTGTGTTATAGGTAGGCTTTGAGCCCTCGCAAAGACAACACCGCGCGGATCGTCGTGGATAGGATCTCGGGGTGGTTGTGAGGAAGACGTTCGTCGATGAGAGGGCAGGTATTCAGCTCCTGTGAGGTTTCCTGACGTCAATGGTTTCAATGAGCGAGCGAGTGAGTGTCTTCTGGTTATCTCGACAGAGATCGTTCTCATGGCGGACATAAATATTCGCGTGCTTGGCTTCATTTGGGGGGAATGTTGGTGAGAACCAGACTTATCTAGTTGTGAAAGCAATTGCGAAGCGCCTCTCAGACCGTTCAAAATATCCTTAACTTTCTACCATCTGACTTGACCAAAAATGAAGTTCTCAGCCCAGGTCCTGCTAGCGTTCTGTCTATCGGGCGCCCTAGCTGACCTTCCTTACCGGGATTTCGAAGGTGAGTGCACTTCTTCTCGTGCTCGGAGTCGAATCGAAACTAACTGAGTCCCGACAGGTCGAGGTGTGCATATTGATGCTCCAGTGCCGCCTCAGAGTACTATTTTCCAAGCCACCCAGCCTCAGTATCCAACCGGCACAGGCAGCGGAGGGTATAGTCCAACAGACACGCGAACACAAACCCTAGACAGCAAGTTTAAGTTTCGATATATATCGTATAACAGCACTCGCCCGACTGCGCATCCTACGGGTGGACATCCATATCCCGGCCGTCCTCATGGCCCTAATGTCCTCCTGGAGACACCGCCTTATCCGACCAGTACCCGGCTGCTCTCAAGGGGCGGCGAAAATGCGGTGTACACGATGAGGACTGTGACGAGGACCCGTGGCCCAAGCGAAGGATTCCCTCATGGGACTGGCAGTCCTTATCCCCACGGGATGGGCAGTCACTAGGAAGTAGGTTGCGGTGCATGCTGCCGGTTGCCGCCAGGGGACGTTGACTGTATGCGGGGTCCGAATGTGATATATTAGGCCGAGAGGGGAGGCGAGAGTTGGCGAGGCCGTCCTTTGTTATGTACTTTTACAGAATATGGAGCAGAAGTTTCTCGGGTGATATGAGTGAAAAGTCTTGTTTGAAAAGAGGGAACTTCTATACCTTGGTCTGTTGTATTTCTCGACGACGGCGAATGCCTGATATGAAGGCTATCGAAATAAAGAAGCAATATTGAGTTCAATCTCCTTTATCGTATACTATGATACAGTAATAGAGTGTGCGAGAGTTGTCTGGATCGAGACGATACAGCCCGATTATTGTTGTACGCGGGTGCTTCCGCCGCGGGCTACATGACGACACCTCTCATATCGGGCAACGATTCCTATTGGCATTTTGTTCTGCAGATTTACGGATACGGTGCAGAGCTCAGCTACGTGGGAAGAGGCGAAAACTGATAAGAAGATTACCTTGATACTATTAATGAACAGATACGCGCTTCATCAATAGCACTACATGAGGCAGTGGCATCGTCAATAAGCGCGCCCACTCCTTGAGTACCGCTTTATCGCACGTTGGAGCCAAGCGCTTCCTTGTGGCGGGCGTATTGCCGAGCCCATTTGACAATCGCGGCGAACGCCCCAAGTATTGATCTCATTGGTACGGCTCATTTCACACATACAATGCACATCCCGGTATATAACCCTTTTAACCCCTCGCCATTCTCGAGACTCCTTTTCACGCTTACAAGAAATATAAATTAGATAGTTACGGGTTAATGTAACCGGCACTTCATTAACGACCACACCGGTGAACCGAGAGGGGGGCTGGAGAGGTCAAGGTTGGCGGCGGTTCGGTCGAGGCAGCGAATAAACGATAGCCTAGACCTTTGATAGTACCACCGTGGATATGCGCCCTACCTCATTACCCAAGAACCGATATTTCTCGCTGCAATCAGTGCATGTGGGCATAGGGTAAAGGTGCTGGTAAACATAAAGATCCCTCAGCCCGCTAACGTCTCTCCTCCCGTCTCTTTCAACTTGGGTTGGTTTGTCGTGAAACCAGTCGTTGTAATCGTCTTTTATACGAATTATAGATTATTTTAGAAGGACTGAGATTGCGAATATCAAGATGTATTGGAAATCAATGACGGCGCTCGCCTTGGCGACGCGGACAGCTGCCCTCCTCCGATTCTCGTGCACTCAGCTGACCATTGATCGAGTTGATCCCCGTGAGTAGCTCCGACGTCCATCCTCGATCTCGTCTGCCTTGTCTCACCATGTTTCGTGGTATACCATGTTGCTTTGATACTCCTGCTGTGTCTTAAAAGATATTAGTAACAGGTGCTAAGTAGACGTCTAGTGGTCAACCCAGGTCTCTCGCCGAGCCCCCATCTTCATCAAATCATCGGCGGTGTAGGTTGAATACGGCTTCCTATGGGACTCGATGAGCTCACGCTTGACAGAACTCTTTCAATATAACGATGGACCCGGCCAAGGATATGCCCGCCGAGTCGGCCTGCACGACCTGCCAGTTCGTAGAAGACTCGTCGAACTACTGGTGAGCGCTTCTCGGGATTATTTCCGGACCAAGGCCGCGTCTAAAGGCTACCGAAGCCCTCACGAATTATACTCGAAATGGCGATGACTGACCCCGAGTATTCTAGGACCGCCGTGCTCTTCTTCCGAGCTAGGAATGGCACATATAAGCGCGTGCCAATCGTCCCGAACGTTGGCTTCCCGGGGGCCGAGGGCGGCATGACTGTCTACTACATGCAGAACGGCCTCGCAGACTACCAACAGAACTCAAAGGTCACGGCCTTCAAGCCCGGCTTCCGAATGATCATCGGTGATCCCCTCACCCATACGGCGGCGGATGCGAATCGCTTCAGACAAGTCACATACACTTGCTTGCAAGATCCGGGTACTCGTTTCCCCGAGACGAAGAACCTTCCAAACAAACCATGTCCTTCTGGAAGTGAGTTTTTACAGAGCTGGTTTCTTGTTATAGAGGCTTTTGAACCGAAATGTGCCCTTTTGGGTCATAAGGATGCCCCTGAAGCGCGCATAGTTAGAGATCATGATCGAAGGGCGATGGCTGACTCCAAATGTTCTAGTCATGGCCAACATCCGATTCCCAACGTGGGTTTAACCGAGGAACTAGTGATAGAATTATTAGTAAACTGACTGATTTAGGTGCTGGGACGGCAAGAATCTCGATACTCATAACCACATGGACCATATGGCCTACCCAGCCAACGGCACATTCGACTCCAGGGGACCGTGCCCGGAATCACATCCAGTTCCCGTGCCACAACTCATGTACGAAGTAGTCTGGGACACACGCCAGTTCAACCACCCCGAGGACTGGCCCGAGGACGGCTCGCAGCCATTTGTATGGAGCTTCGGCGATAAAACAGGTATTTTATCCGCACCCACCCACCCGTCTTGCTATGAGGGACAAAACACCATCCTCAAAATTATTAACTGTGCGTAACTAACCCGCTTTGTAGGATACGGAAGCCAGTGAGTAACTCCCGGAGTCATTTTCTTCCCCTCGTAGTAATTTGAGGGCTCCCGCCATGCATGTCTCGGGGGTAGAACTCAGCGCGAGCAATAAAACTACCAAAAAGAGGAATTACTGACTCCAGCGGTTACAGTGGAGACTACCTATTCGGCTGGAAAGGCGATTCATTGCAAAGGACGATGGACACGCCTTGCTACGTCAACTGCCCGACGCTCACGACCCAGAGCGTGGCGGACCAGAACAAGTGCAGGCTCCCGCCGTCTTTCAAGGAGGACATCGATGGCTGTAAGTACTTACACTCACACGTCAATGCTCTGAAGTCTTGGCACCCCCTCCGTGATCGTACTCGTACTCGCCGTCGGGTCTGAGTTGTTGTGTTTGCCGTGCGCCTGTTACACCCGCTAACAACAGCCACCTCTGCCACAGGGCTCACCGAGCTTCCAGGCGCTCCGCCGGTGTCTAGATAACGGGTTGGGTAGACAGTGGCTGGCGTCCTACGCACTCGTCTGGTGTGTAGCCCGGGGTCTCCGTATCACAGCGTGAAGTACAGCACGTGACTGTTGCGGACGGCGGTTCTCCGGCAGGTTGTGAGTGACGTGGCAGACTGAAATGCGTAGGGCAGTACAGACATGATGAATACACTTCTCTACCTCTATTCTTTGTTGTGTTGAGCATACGCGTTGGTGGTGGTGTCGATGTGAGGACAACTAGCGCCACGCTTCCCAGCCGTAGACTATAACGTAGCAGACGGAAATCCGCTTGTCCCTAACTGGTTGCAGAATTTACCCACTAATCAGTAGACGCTTGAAACTCGGTTACAGTTGCAGGGGCGGTTCGGCAAATTGGAATTCTCCCCAAGGATATGATAAGGCGGGTGGTCATTGTTGGTCAGATCTCATTTTTTATTTTTATTTTTAAAAAAAGAAAAAAGTTTCTCTCATAACACCGGGCTCTATTCTGCAAGATGGGCGTAATCGGGACGGGCGCAGTGCTCATTCGCGCCGTCGGAGCTATTGTAGTGTTTTTCGTCGCCCGATTCTTGTACCGGGGTTATGTTCAACGGTCCAGGGTGAGGGCGCTGAAAGCGCAGGGGATTGTGAGTGAGCGCATGAGACAACAAGATAAGGTCGCCAGATTAACCATCATCACAGCCCATTCTGCCTCACTCACTGTTGTTCGGGCACTTGTCTGTCCTCGGGGACTGGAGAGCTGATAACCCCTCAGACGCCAACTTCTACACATTTCACACATGGCTTATCAAGAATTGCAGGAGGTATTTTCCGGACCTCGACTTCCCGCCACCCGTGGTATACTTGGATATCTGGCCCATCGATGTTTCGTTTGCAATCGTGTTCGATCCCATTACTGCATCCCAGTTCGCGCAGGCGCCGAGTCTACCCAAGATGAGTCTTGTGAGAGAGTTTCTCGACCCCTTCACCGCTGGCCGTGACATGGTGTCTAGTGAGGGCAAAGAGTGGAAGACTTGGCGATCTAGGTTTAGTCACGGCTTCAGTCAGCGGAACTTACTAGCAATGCTCCCGGAGCTCATCGAGGAGGTCTCTATTTTCGTCTCGCAGCTCGGGGAATTGGCTGGGAGCGGGGGAGAATGGGGACCTGTTTTCCAACTCGAGGAGAAGACTACAAATCTCACATTCGATATCATCTGCCGAGCGACGCTGTAAGCTTTGGCAAAACTACTAACTCCTGTAAATCATTTCTGACTATTTACAGTGGTATGCGGCTTAATGAACAACTGCGCGACGAGTCCAGTCCACTCAAATTCGCTCTGTTGGACCAGATTCGGGTGATGAACCACGGCACTAATGCTGCTAGAGCTTTGCCGCTAGGCCGTATGCCCTGGCACAAAGCGGCTGCACGACGGAACAATAACATGCTGCGAGACTTTATGATGCCCCAAATACAGAGCAAGCTCAAGTCGACCTCGAATGATTCGCAAGTCAAGACGATCCTGGACCTGGCTATTCGCTATATCGACAAAGACGACCCGAACGGTTCAAGGGAGACTCCCAACGCGGAATACATCGAGACGCTTATCGCTAACCTGAAGATTTTCGGTATGTAAAAAAACCCGGCGTGCTTGATTCCTAAGCCTTCATTCCTAGAATAATCTAATTGTCATCTTGATCCGCTAACCTCTATTGTAGTAAGTAACCGCCTGTATTGGCTCAAAGGCGTTAACAGCTAGTAATTTTGAAACTGACGCGACGTGTTTTCTATCTCACAGCTCTTTGCAGGTCATGACACAACGGCGTCGACCGTGTGCTTCATGTTGAAGAGGATGCAGGACCACCCCGATTGCCTGGCCAAGGTTCGCGCAGAGCACGATGCCGTACTTGGGCCGGATCCAGACAAGGTAGTAGACGTTCTCGCGCAGTCGCCGCACCTCTTATACTCGCTCCCGTACACCCTCAGCGTCATCAAAGAGACGCTGCGGCTCCATCCACTCGCGGCCACGCTACGCGAGTCGACGCCGGGATTTTCGTTGACCGCGCCGGGCTCATCGACGCGTTATCCCACAGACGGCTGGGGCTTGTGGCTGTCAGCGCCCGGCGTCTCGCGGCACCCCGACTACTGGCCGCGGCCCGACGAGTTCATCCCCGAGCGATGGACGGCGCCCGAGGGCGACATCATGCACCCGGTGAACAACAACGCGTGGGCGCCGTTCTCCATCGGCCCAAGGAACTGCATTGGCATGGAGCTAGCGCTGATTGAGCTGCGGATCATCTCGGTTCTCGTCGCTCGACGGTTCGACATCGAGGAGGCATGGGACAAGTGGGACGCGCTACAGTGAGTCATGTCGAATACCTCGCCACTGTCGACAAGATTGCCCCCGGTGGCTCTCAGTTGATTGCATGCTAATGATTGTTACACATCTGTAGAGGCTCCAAGGTTAATCCCAATGACAAAATCAATGGAGAGCGGTTGTATGCAGCCGGTAATGGAATTGTTCATCCCAAGGATGGCATGCCGGTGCACGTAAGGTGGCGAGAACATACGCCGGCTGTATGAGCTCTTTAGAAGGCCTCGACTAGCATTAGGTAGTCCTTGCGGGTTTCATTGAGATTGCTAGACGGGATAGATTGTACGGTTGCATAGACATAGAAGCATTACCTTGGTGTAATCAGCATCAACGTGGGATGGCGGTAGGTCGTCCTCGCATAGCCTATAGAAAGAAAATTAAATCCTCAAGAACCAACGTGGGAATGAATAAGACGGGCGAATGGATGTACGCTCGCCGAGGCCCCCGCTGTGTCGTGACGGGAATCAAACCCAATACCATAGACAAGGTGACACGATTGATTGTCTTGAGAAGAAAAGAACGAGCCAGGTCTCACACCGCTGGGCTGGGCTGGATGGCGGCACAGACAAGGGACCCCCCTTATTCCGGCGCCCTTATTCCTCCCAAAGACCCAAGGACGTGCGTGACAAGTAATGGCTGCGACGCGGCTAGCTTGCTCTCGTCTGCCTCTCCCACGTGTTATTACGCCTCTCTGCTAGAGGTCGGAGCCCCTACTTATTACCACCAACACGGACACGTTTAATTTCCAGGAAGGCTGACAACTACGCTGACCTCCCGCTGAGCTTTTTCTCACCAGTAGCACGCTTCTGCGCGCCTCGTGTCTATCGTCCAGCTTCTACCTCGCTTGTCTTTCCCTCCGGGTCCCACGCAAACGAAGCACCCATGTCGAATGTAGCAAAGTCAAATCCTCATCCAAGCGGCCCGTACGCTATTGTAGGCAGTCGTGCTCAGTAGTGTCGGTCGCGAGGTCCGCTCCCCACGATACAATTGTCGGCTGATTTCCCCAAAAAGGTCGGTTTCGAGTGAATAACGTGACAGCCTCCCGCTGCACGACAGCGACTGTCGCACTCTGCGCTACTGCAGGCGATGAGGCGGTAAGCAGCTCTCAAGCCAAGCACCCGTGGCCCCAGACAAGGGAAGTACAGTAGTGTAAATAGTGTAGGCAGTGCTTAAGAAGGGAGGTAAAGTGCTAGACCAGGAAGCCGTGTCAAATAGGCATCACGCGTGCACGATTCCCCAGCTAATTTCGAGACATGTCCACCCGGGCAGCATGCCGGCTCCCCTTTGTGGACCTGGCCCGTCTGTTGTGCCCCCTCGCCAAGCATCGTGAACGCGGAGTCTGGAGTAGTAATGTAAGGGTAGATTGATTAATTGATTACACAAAAATGGGGGTTCCCCCCCCTTGTGTTAACGCCGAAGACGTAGACATACGACCGATCGGGGCCAATGTGAGAGGGAATGTGCGTGTGCAAACCAACTTACTACTTACTACTTACTACTTACTATGTCCCATAACCAAATTGGAAGCTTGCTTGCTCGCTTGCTTGCTTGCCTTGCCTACTAAGGTTATAGCTGTTGTTGCCTGCTTTACCTGATTACAACACAACTCTCATGACATGGAGCTTGTTCGGTTTGTGTTCTCTGCGCCACGCAACCAGTAACTCGGATAAACTTCCGAGTTTTCAGCAAGCGAGTCGCCTTTGCTGCTGTCAGCGCAGGGATTTTCATGGATACCGATGATAAGATCAGGTACGGACTTATTTATATGGAGAATACGACTCATGCGGCACTGCCGACTGGTACCCTTTGCGACTCGTCAGCTTGCAGCTCGCCAGCTCGCGCCTCATAATTAGTACATAGAATAGTGTTACTACTAATGGGGGATCAATGTTACCACATTTGGACCCAATTTAAGGAGCTTTTTGGTGGGTGGAGTTTTGTTTCGGTCTCGTCTTGCCTCGGCGCGGGATGCCGCTAATTCTGTGGTCGCGAAATACTGTAGTAATATATTTTATTTTCGACTTATACATTTCCCAACAGATACACCACACAAATATTTATCTAGTGTACCTCCTGACTTGTACCTTAGGCGCATACCTATACGCATAAGTACAGAGTGCGTGCAATCCGTCAAACCCCTCATTCGTCCCACTACGAATTCAAATCAAAAGGCTGGGACAGTTTATCTACAGTATAAGCTATCTGTTTCGAGTAGGTGAGGCTTATCTTTGCCGCGAGATAAAAATAAAAGAGATGCAATGCAGCTGTGCTCACCCTGACTCACCTGCACATATGCAGAGCATAAGATAAGATAAAAAAAAAACAAAGGAAAGCAATGCGGTGAGCTCTGATCGCCTCGGCTCTGCAGCACTAGACAAGACTATGGGCAGCACTATGAGTAGCACTATGAGTAGCACTATGGCGGTGTACCTAGTGTAGGTATTGATGGGCCTCGGCCTTCTGGATCCAGCTTGCTCTCGCTCTCGCCTTTTACAAGTTTTGCTGAGGCTCGGTCGGGGATTTTCATGCACACCCCCCACCACGCGCCCACCGCGACCGAGAGCTGTTACCAAAACGGCAGAGCCGGCCAAGCCTATCATTTCCATGCAAACAAGCAATCTCGCAGCCGCGTGGCCACACTAGCCACCGCGGTGGAAACGCCGTGCAGTAGCCGGTGGGAACGCTGGGTCTGGCGCTGGGTCCGCGCTGGGTCCGTTCTGGATCCGCTGGGCTTGGCGGATTAGACCATTGTGGACGCTGATGGGGACAAGTTACAACTGACGGGGGACAACTGATGAGAAAACTCGCACCGGGACGGAGATGGCGGGCTTTAGTGACTTTGGACCCCTAAACAGAACCTAAATTTGTCCAGTCCACTCTTATGCCTCAGCGCAGATTCTTCATCGCCGTGTGACCTGAGCCCCCCTTGTCAGCCCTGTCTCAGCAAGCCTCTCCCCTACACCTCCCCCTCCAGTACACGACATGTACCCAAGTACCTACAGTACTACATTACAGACGGTATCCAGGTATGCGGGTCCGATTCCACCGCTCGGTGAACAAAACAACCACCAAACCCAAACCCAAACTCGTCAGGGGTGTCAATATTGAGATCTAGATCGCTAATCATGGAAACCCTCTTTAAACCCAACCCTGCCCCTCTCCTTCACACTCTCGTTGATATGCCGTAGATACACTTATAGACATAGACGTTGTTTTCATTGACCGTTTCCTAACGCTTCGGATATCGTATCGGTTTCGGTTTCCTGGACACTCGTTCTCCTTTTTTTCCAATATTTCCATCAAGTGTCACTTTCTAACTTGGTGAACCTAAACCGGATACCCCAAAAAGGCATATAATATGCGCGGCGCGGCGATTCCGCAATCGTTGACCGCGCTTCAGCCCCTAAACACACTCACCAGAACTGGCCTGTCGAATTCTAGACAGGTGCTCAACGGAGTCATCCAAGGCGGTGGTGCTCGCCACGCTAGCACCGTCGAGCACTCGCCTGTGCTCCCTGCAGCATTAATCGAACCCGGCGTGATATTGAGGGGATACTCGGGGAAAGAATACACGATCCAGAATGTGCTACAGGATAGACAGAACCGCCAGGTCTATCTGGCCAGGTGAGTCAACACATCGATATCACCATCACCCACAACGCGACTGATCAGATATACTAGGGCGGATAAAAAGATGTTTGTGCTGAAGAGTCTCTTCGAGAAGGATTACAACTACTCGTTGCCTCTGCAGCTGAGGTTCAACCAATCTCCGTACCTGAGAGCGTTGAGGGACACCGTCCCTGAGCAAAACATGTTCGTCAACGAATATTTGACAGACCACCTCCTCAACTTCGCCTTCAAGGACGTTCCTCTGGCGACGCACAAGCGGATTCTTCGAGACACTCTGCGAGGTCTGGCTACCTTGCATTCTCAGAACATCGCCCACCTTGGTAAGCTTTCAGCTTTCAACAGCCTTATGTGCAAGACCATGCGGCTAACATCAACTCTGCAGACGTCAAGGCTAATAATATCATGATCGACTACCGGGAGACGCCAGAGGGCATCGTCGTGGACCGAGTGCAACTGTCAGACCTGGAAGACTCTACCCACATTCCTCCAGGACAGGCGCTCAGCGGCCTCCAGGTCGGCAACCAGCTGTGGCGGAGTCCCGAGGCACACGTTCAGGGAGCAGTAGGCAAGCCATCGGACATCTTCTCCCTGGCGATAGTCGTAGGTCTTCCCTGCGCATTACCTCGTACCGCGATCTAGAATTATACAGCTAACGCACAACACAGTTCATTTTCCTCCGCCTGCGCAGCGTAATATTCCTCGCCGACGGCGACCGCAAGATCGACCCGACGATCGACATCCTGACCCGCCAGGTCTCCTACTTCGCCAACTGGGACGACTTCGACGGCTTCCTCAGGTACCTCGGTCGCCGACACCCCTGGGCGTCCGACTTCCGCCGGATAGCGGACTCGTTCGGCGAGACGAACCCGCGACGGCCCTTCGCTCTCTGGAAGAGCGATCTCCTAGACGCCGATTTCAAGGACCTCATTGGCAAGATGACGAACTTCGATCCGCGGAAGAGGATCACGGCCCAGGAAGCGCTGGAGCACCCGTGGTTCACCGACGCTGCGGATGAGTAAACGGGCTTCTTAAGGGCAGTTCCAACGAATCGAAACGCAGTCGATCGGTTCGTCTTGCCTTGTTTTTCTTTTACTGTGTGGGGTTTGCTTTACTTTGTTATTTTAAAAGAGCGGGCGTTTAATACGGTCGGGAACTATTAGATCTGGGTGAATCGGCGAGATTCTTAGACAAAAGAAAGACATAGAGTCTGGTAGACCTGGTTAGACAGAACCGGACTGGACCGGATCGGATTAGGATTGATAGACATGGGCATACAGGCATAGATACATGCCATGCATGTTTTAATTCTAATCGACACAAGACGCCAATGGCGCATCTACTTCCCGATTTTTCAGTTGATTTTCTACTGCTAGAGCGATGATAACCGTCCCCTCGTCTTTGTGGATATGTAATATGAACCGAACTGTCGAACGTATTTCCTCAGGTGTTGGATTCTCAAACCGCCAGACTCTGGGTGCGAATTATCAATACCCTTATTAACGAGATGTATAGGGTGTAAGGGCCTCAGGCGTACTGAAAAGGAGAACAAGGGGACTGACTTTGATAAAAGCACCCGGCTACTTCGCCGAGTCGCTGATCCCGTGAACGAGTTAAAGCTCTGCAAAGAACAGTTAGCAATACCCATTCCCGAAGGATTCGAAACAGGGGGGGATTGAGAAGCTTCTCTCGTTCTGCTAGTTCTCCCTCGGTAGATCGAGACGATCATCGAGGATCTCGTCAGCTTCGATGGCCAAGACCAGCCCCTATCTCCGAAGGAAGTCTTGGGCCGGCATTTCACATGGGGTTCGACATCCCGGACCAACTGCACGTCAGGATAATTTACAGTACGCTCGGCATATAGGGCACATTAGCAGGGGAGGGCTATTTATCTAGGAAATTTCTTCGTCGGATATGGTTGTGGTCAAAAGTATGGACTGTCTGGAGCGGTTCGCTTGACAATTGAACGGCGTATAGCCAGCTCGTGCATACTGCTCGCCGGTCGTCTGTGGGGGATTAGAAGCAAGACACAGAGCCTCGTTTGCCGTCTGCATGGACCACGCCGAGCCGGGTGCAGCCCCAGCTGGCTCGTACCATGAACACGTACGATGGCATCTTTTCGAGCAAACGTATAGAGGTTACGCTCTTTAGTGGAGGAGGCGTAAAGCGAGCCGAAGTTCAGATAAGAAGGGTGCAGGGCTTTGACTAAACACGAAATGCTTTGTATATAAGCGGAGGCTAGTCCTTGTATAGCCATCAAAGCTGCAGTAGTGTAGTGGTTATCATTCTAGCCTTCCAAGCTTGAGACCGGCGTTCGATTCGCCGTTGCAGCATACATTAAGATTTCTTTTTTTCGCCTCGTCAAGCGATACAAATACTTTTTTTTCTAACTCCTAATATAGAAAAAAAATCTCGGGATCGTATCAACTATAGCTAGACCCTTTTGCGTGGTAACAGCAGTTACCATCTGCCCTACCTATTGCTGGCGCCTGACACTTGGCAATGACGGCGGTCGTGAGACGTACTTTGGCGGCTTCGTAACCAATTAAAAGTAGGGAATTATGGGAAATCCAGGCCTCTGCAGAGTGGCAGTAAACTCCCTACTAGTCGGGACTTTGATCCTAGGAGCAGTGTTCGTCAGCGTAGTTAGTGACACGAACAGTTTTGTATCATGCCATAGCCCTCTAACAGTGTTCTACTCATCACCAACAACTCGAACTGCAAGTTAAAAGAATACCCGAATCACAGAAAATTCCGTACAGCATACGTATATCTATAGGAGGCTCATATTTAATTAAAACGCCTAAAGAACCCATATCTAAATCATGGGTATCATTTCGCTATGCTTCTTAAACCAAACTATTAGTTAACCCTACCCGTTTGATACACCCTTGGAGAAGGAAAAAAGTAATAGGACGCTATGTCTTCTGACTAAAAGACTAAAAAGGCATGAAACTAAATCAGTCGCTAGGGAACCTCCCACGAATCAACGCCGAAAAAGAGGCATCCAGAACGTGTCCTCAAACCGCGCGTCATCTAAATACCTTAGTCGGCTTGCTCATCCTGGGGTGCGTGTACGGTAGTGTCTTGGCTTGTGCTTACGAGTGCGCCTGACATTTGTAGAGACTGGGTTTTGATAGCCGGTCCCGGGGTTAGGTTTGGGGTTTGGCCTGGGTGGTTCTCCGCTGGTAGAGGAACCTCGTCGGCTGGGGGGGTTACAATCGTATAGACCTGCGCGTCGCTGAGGGGCACCGCGTCGGGGGCCTCATCGCCCAGAATGTCGCTTTGGCTTGGGCATGGGCTTTGGAAAGGGCTAAAGGTTATAAGCGTGCTCCTTGGATCTGGACTTGCGCCGAAATTAAAGATGGCCCTGAGTGCCCGGACTCCTCTTCGAGCCCTAGCTAAAGCTTCACCTTTTTTTACTGCAGCTTTACCCCTGGCTTTGTCCTTAGCTTTGTTGGCTTTTTCAAGTATAGCTTGGAGTTTGGCTTTCGCATCGGCTCTGCGGTCGCCTCCAGCGAAGTCTTCAAGCCGGGCCATGGCTGCCTCTCGGTTTTCAGCAACTGCTCGGCTTGCCGTGGCTTCGTCTGTACCGTCTTCTTCGGCCTGCTGTTCTTCCGTGTCCCTCCGAACGTATTCGGCGAGCCGGTCCCAGACATCTGTCTCGTTCCAAAGCTCCTCAAGTAGGGGCTTGTTGATACGGAGTCTCTCTTCCTGGGTGGGCAGGCGTAACCTGGGGCCACCAACTTGCTCGAAAGCGAAGCTAGCTGCCACCATACCATACAAGCAAGCAGATCTCAAATCAATTGTCTGGAGAAAGCCGACCGCGTAACCTCCGAGAAAAGCAGCTCTAGTGCCGGTGTAGTCACCACGGACGAGTCGATCAACATAAAATGGGGTCACCCATCCCTTCTCGTTCCTGTTCATGTAAAGGGTGCCCTGACTACCACAGTTAACTAGTACCACACCAAGTCCGTCAATCCCGATGCCAGAATCGACAAATGTTCGAGCATACTGCTCGACAAGTTCACGTGAAAACGGGGTGGCATCATGTTTGTCAGAAAAGAAGCCGAGTAATTTATCGTAGTGCAACGCAAAAACACCAACGCACACCAGGAGTCTCGTGTGATCAGACAATCGTTCTGGGTTGCACATCCCCTCATCAGGCTCCTAGATGAGGAGAGGTATGTCGCGACGGCTAAATCCGACCTTCTCTCGGAGGCTGATGAGATTGGTCACATCCCGGAAATAATCTGTAGGGGTTCCCACGAAATGAAACGCTTGGGTTCCGATGAGGACGTTATGCTTTAAAAATGAGGGGTGCGTGCTAAACGCCTTTGAGGTATACTCGAAATTTTTCACTATTTCGTTAGACTTAGATAAATCAATGATGCCATGAAGTACGTACGACTAGAGTCCCTATGTGTATAATCCAGGCGAGCCTTGGCGCTCGCAAATTTTCTGTTCCGAACGACAACGGTATTTACACCCCATGATCTCATCATACGCCGCAATCCGGAAGGAAAGTCACGTCCAATGACGAGGATATAGCCGACTTCAAACGACCTCGCTCCTTGATGGAAAAGTCGGGCACCAAGAGTGGCTAGTTAGATAGTTAGCTACCTGGATGTCCGAAGCCCAGTCGTGATGGCAGGGCGCGTTCATACCCCAGTATCCCGGCCCTCCAGGATAGAGTCTCCGTTCTCTGGGAGCGAGGCCTCCGAGCATCGGAGATGGGTAAGTGATGTCGTCGAGAACCATCATGCCAAAAGAGACAAAACAGGGCGGGGGCGGTGGTTCATCGGCCATAGCCCTCTGTAAGGCAGCGCGACGTTCTTTTACGACGGCACGAAACCGTTCCAAAAGCTCGCGAGAGTGGCCCAAGACCTGATGGGGCCTTCCCGAAACAACACTGAGGTCAGCACCCATGATGATGAATTAAGATGGCGTTTTTCCACGAATCAATATAAGTAGAGATAAGGGACCGTATGGATAGGCTGGACTGGAGATTCTGAGGTCTTTGGATGGGGATAGAGTCCGAAGAAGCACGCGTACGAAGGCCTGGAGAAATCCTATGCTGGACACACGGAGACCCCCCGAGAAGCCACGCACCATAGTACGCAGCTGCACCCCGAAAAGACAGCGAGCGCGACCTAGGTCTCCGTAAACCGTCAGCCAACAACTTGCAAGACCTTCCCAGCACACGGGATACAACGCGCCGACCCAGGAAGGAACAGCTCGTGGCCATGTAATGGACAGTAGATTCAGTGTTTACTGCCTGGACAATGAATGTTAAAACTGCAGGCGTCATCTCAGCAGTTGAATGTTGAAGCATTTTGTCGACCGCTTTTCAGGAGTTTGCCAAGCCCATCAAGCCCTGGCACGGCATTGGGATATGGTGTAGCGCGTGTGGCCGTGCTGAAAGGTGAGCAACTTGGTACTTCACTGAAGGCTAGGAAGCGGCAGGAAATGCGTGATAGCATTCGAAACTTGGAAGCTTCTAGTCCATTTAAAATGCACTGCTGAAAACCGTCGTGAGATAGCTTCCTAGCCTCCTAGGGGAGGGGAGGAACACTCTGTAGAGTAGCAGGAGTCGCCCCAGTTGAGAATTAGTTTTCGCGCAACAGCAAGTATTCGTGCCATTTGTAAATACCATCTTAATGCTCATGCATCGGTTCCCCTATTGGCGAATGGGGGAGTCCATCGCAAAATTTTGCTAGAATCGGAACCGAGGATCTAGCACCATATGCTTTGCAATGAAAGTTCAACGATGATGCATAGGTAACATCAAGTTTCGGGGAGGCGAGTGACAGCAATTAATCATGCATATCTATGATATCGATGCTTCATATATTCATTACTTATTATTTAGCGTGAGGGATCACTTTCGCCGACGGAATCGGCTGCCAAACCCAGGTCCGCCCTTGGATCCTGTATTTCGTAGCTTCAGGCGCTTGAAGTTGGCATGTGCCAACTCGTTGACCTTCCTGGCAGCTTTCTTCATTTTACCCTCCTTCTTCTCTGGGTTGGCCTTCTTGTTCGGCTCCTTGCGTTCCGGCGCATCGTCCTCTGCATCTGAAGCATTGAAGTCTGAATCTGGATCCGAATCGACTTCTGGCAGGTCTTCTATAGGCTTATTCGGATCGAATTGTGTTTCGGGGACGACCTCTCCGTCCTCATCACATTCTCCGACCTCGCTCCCGGCGGTATCGTCCACCGGGCCCTGTGGCCGTTTGGCTCTCGTGGGTCTCATATTGACTCGCCGGGTTGTTCTCTTTTGACCCTTCTTCTTGTATATTCTTAATGGTTGACCGCCGCGTCCTTTCACTTCCTCTGTTGGGCTGTCATAGAGAGTCTCATCGTCGAACCCTCCGAGAAGTTGAGGTGCCTGGCTATCTGGCTCTAATACTTCCGGCAGTGCACTGGACACCTGCACCGAGGGTCTCGCGACAGCGGATGCATTTTCTTCATTCTCCATCTCGTTTAAGGCTGCCAAGTCATCGTCTAGCCTTTCCTCTTCTAGTTTCCTTAGGCCTGCAACCACACTGCTGAGACTGCGACCAAGGGGTTTCCGGGGAAGTCGCAGCGGCGCCGGAGGCGACATATATTGCCCATCCTCGTTGACGGTCGGCATCGGTGCCCTCCTCAAGAAGGAAGGCGTGGCTAGATGGAGCTTCGAGACGGAACTAGGTGTCCTCGCCCCCAGAGGGTTGTCCTCCTTTCGTTTGCTTGGTGTCATAAACGCGTTAAGCATGTTGCGTTTCGACGATGACATGGGTGTTCTTCCGAGTTTAGACTCTTCCATCGCACCAGCCGGCCTCTTGCTAGGAGTGGCTTGTATCTTGGAATCGATTCCCGCTACATCCTTGTTCGGCGGTTCGTTCTCGGTGTTGTCCTCTAGAAGATCAAACATGCCCAAGATACGCCCGTTTTTCTGCGGTGTCGGCCCAATCGACGTGGGCATCGAAGGACTGAACAGTGTCCGAGCGGACGGGGTCTGAAAGATGCCGTCTTCGATGTTGGACACGTGGGCTTTCGATGGTGTCCGCGTGGATTTAGAACGTTTCGAGGGAGTTTGCGACGAATCATCCTCAGATGTGCGCTTGCGAGGCCGAGGCGGGGTTCCTGGTAGTTTCCCAGCGAGGACGTCTCGGACATGATTGTATTTCTTATATTTCGAGGCTAGGGCTGTTAGTTTCCAAGATGGCTAATACGATGGGCATGTATGGCTGGCTGTAGCTACCTATACTGGGGTTCTGCTTGATATCTTGACGGCCGGGTTTCTTGCCCCCGTTGCGACTTGCCCAGTCCGCTTCGAACTGCTTCAGCTCAATGCGCAACTGCGATGCTTTCGCCTCGTATCTCTGCCGTGAGCTATCGTCCATAGGTATCTCCATGCTGTGTATATATGGAATGAACAGAAGTAAATAAAGAAAATATTTAGGCTGTACAGGTTATGCTGTAACGGTTACCAACGATGTTAATGTGATCGCTCACCTGGACAAAGCAACTTCGTGGGGGGTCGCATGCATAGGACGCGCTTTATTACTGTACGCGGTCACGTCTAAATTGGTGCGGCGCGTCGTGACGTGAGTGGTGGGGAATGGAATGCATGAATTAACATGTGGGGTACATTACCTAGGTACCCAGCCATTCAGCTACCGACTAATAAGGGGCCATACCTCGGTGTCTCTAAGTACCTACCTAGGTAGGTAGGTACGTAGCTGAGGTACTGTACGACTACTAACGCTTACCAGCTGCCATATTTTCTGTCATCTGGCAACTGCTGGCACCTGCGCGAAGCACCCCATGTTCCCTACCATTCTTTCTCTTTGCCGCTCTCCTGCATTTTACACGTCGACAACTGCGATATCGTTGTTATCAGTACCGAGAATCCCGGCTTTGTCGCTCTATGGATGCTGAGCCCGTCTCAGACGATCTACAATCAAAGGTCCTTCAGAACACACTTGCAGAAGTTGCAGCAGCCAGGAGCAAATTAGCCAACGAAGGACAACCGGGCGAACCATGCTGCGTTATCTGTCTCGATAGCATCACAGAGGCTTGCGAGGCGAGACCCTGCAAGCACCGGAACTTTGACTATATCTGTCTTTTGAGTTGGCTTGAACGTTCGTCTAAGTGCCCTTTATGCAAGAGCAACATACATGAGGTAGTACACGACTTTGGTCATGATGGGCCTACAACAAGTCGTGTGTACCTGGTACCCCAGGTGACGGATGACGCTCCTCGGAATGAACCACCGCAGTCCCAGCCGCATAGACCACGGCCAACAAGTGAGCTGCCGGACACGCGTCGATATGAGCGCATTCGGCGTCAGCCAGTGATCCAGGACCACGCCATTGCTCGCCGCCAGCAGATTTATCGAGATCGTCTCTACTCCCTACACATAGGGTCCAACTCCAGGTCACGATACAGAGACATAACACCGGCTTTATTCGAATCAGAACCGGAACTAGTCTCACGTGCACGAGCTTGGTTAAGACGAGAATTACAAGTTTTCGAATTTCTTCGGACTCCAAGCAGCTCCCAAGGCAATCAAGATATTATGATGAGGCGGCGTGCGAACAACGCCGAGTTTCTACTGGAATATATCATCGCAATTTTGAAAACAGTAGATATCCAGGGTAGCCAGGGCGCAGCAGAAGATATGCTCTCCGAATTCCTAGGCCGTGAAAACACGAAATTGCTTCTGCACGAGCTGCGAAGTTTCCTACGAAGTCCCTGGTCAATAGAGGCATGGGACCGTGAGGTTCAATATCCAACTTCAAATGTGGCACGAGTCAAAGGTGAAGATGGAGACGCTCGACACCGAGGTGGTCCTTCAGGGCGTGGGCCTATCCGCAGTCATAGCCGACTTGGCCAAGGGCGATCGAGGGGTGACTCCTACCGCCCGACATACTCCGGAACTCCGTATAACCGCCCCAACGTGCCTCATCACAGAAGCCCGAGCTGAACAGGATACATTGTCTTGAACCTGTGAAAACCGATAGTTTACGATCTGCACGGCTTAATGTCTCCACACATGCCAAATCCCGGACGCCCAAGTGAGGCCCCAGGGGAAGTGGACTCCCACGCGATCTGGTGCAAGACTAATACGTCAATGATGCGCATGATGTCCACTTGTTATATAGTGCCTTGCATCATGCCCGACGACTATGCCTAAACGTCGAGTCTTATGAAAACTATCAACTCTTTGGAGAGAAAGCGAACCAAGTCGGGCCGACAAATGCGATGAATGCCGACGATACAACTTTAATAACACTCCCAGACTCTCAGTCGCTATTAATTGGAAGCAGTAGAATATATATAGACACCTAATGGAGGCGGAAGTGTTATTGGCAACAATCAAGCAGTATTATACATACATGCCTTGGCCCTAGGTATGGATAGTCGCGACAACGTGACCTGAATTTCTACCGGCAACGGTATCAACCAGACAAGCCAGGTCAAGCAATGTGCCTATACCACACTGTCGAGACATTCAGTACGCTACTAACTGGTATTGGCCTTTAAAATAAACAAATGCTCATTGTACCAATCAGCTCTTTAAACATGCCCGTTGCCACGCTCAATCCTATCAGACCAGGGTGCTGCGGTACGTCTCGCGTAGATACGTCCAGGTTACTCGAAGTCTCAGAGCGTCTACATCTCTCTCCCGCACCCAATAGGAGGATTCTCCCCAAGTCAAGTTCATGGTATAGGATACCGGTGCCAGGACATAAGATTCCCTTTCGTGGTACTACCACTAGGTACTACCACTAGGCTCGCGCCAACACCGTGAACCCCTTGGCTTACTTAACCTCGACTTTTTCTTCTCGCTCGCCAGGGTACCTCCGCCAGGGCTAGCTTACTTCCCACGACAGAAGTGCAACCCAACTACATTCATCTTTTCCAGCACGTGATAGGGCAATCCATTGGTCCGGCAAGGTTCAGCCGGGTCGTATACTTTTCCCGAGGAGGCCCAATCTGGATAAATACACGAATGTTTCCACACTCCATGTCTACACTTCTGGCTATTGGGTCTTGCGATCTGCGCGCCTAGTCTTCGACTATCCAGCTCAATCATGAGGCCAGCGAGACAGCCATGGCATAGCCGTCCATGCTACGTCGGCAGTTGTCGCCTACGGCTTGGCAAGCAAACTGTCGTGTGAGATAAAGGTACCATGCATACTCGCGATGTGATGAGCAAGCAGTCTCCCTTGTGTTGCACCCAGAGTTTGCGTTTTCTCGCCTCAAGTTCAGGTGTCCCTTCGCTTAACTGCTCAGCAATATTAACAGAATCAAACTGAGCCACAATGTACTGGCGCGCTCTCCTCGCGGCTGCGGCCGTTGCACCTGCCGTGGACGCTGCCGCGACGCTTCGTTTCTCGTGCTCGCAGCTCGTGGTTGATCGACTTGATCCGTAGGTCAAGTCACACCCCCTATGACAAGGCTTCGCAAGTCTAAAATATTATCAACAGTCTCGTCAATCCTGGCGCGCTACCATCGCCACATCTCCACCAAATTGTCGGAGGGAATGCCTTCAATGCCACGATGGACCCTACGGCCCACGATCTACCGTCGACGGCAACGTGCACCTCGTGCACACCGGTGGAAGATTTCAGCAATTATTGGACCGCTACGCTGTACGTAATTTTCGGGGACATTTTCTTGCTATTTTTATAACTCCTAGGGCACCAATTTTCGTTTTGGGGCGAGATCGTGTCTAGGAGTTTCCGAAACCCTCATAGCTCACGGTCAAATAGCGATAACTAACTCCGAGTTTCTAGGTTCTTCCGGTATGAAACGTTCATCTATTGAAATTTATATATAGGCTCTGACCGACTTGTTTGATTAGCGCTCGAAACGGGACATTGCACCGCGTGAACACATTTGGCAATGAGCTTGGCTATACCGGTGCTAGTGGTGGCCAAACTGTCTACTACCTCTCACAAGGTTAGTGAGCCATGTCAATGCCAAAACTTCCCTACAGCGTGCGGTGCCACTAACCCCTAATCCTCTGAGTAGGTAAGGTCACAGCTTTCAAGCCCGGCTTCAGGATGACCGTGGGAGATCCAAACATCCGAACCGCGGCTGCGTTGCAAGCGAAGTACAAGTATCTGGACTTCACGTGTCTGCAATCGTCCATGACAAGAGGTGGTCAGACCCTGAATTTCCCCAACAAGCCTTGCCCGGCCGGTATCATGATCAGCGTACGCTTCCCGACGTGCTGGGATGGCAAGAACACGGATAGCCCAGACCACCAGAGCCACGTCGCCTATCCGAACGGCAATGCTTGCCCCGCCAGCCACCCGGTCACCGTCCCTCAAGTCTTCTACGAGACGTGAGTATCTCGATGCTTGAAGTCTAGAGATGATTACTAACTTCGTATCTAAAAGTTATTGGGATACCCGCCCATTTAACAACAAGGCTGAGTGGCCAGCTGACGGCTCCCAACCATTTGTATGGTCATTCGGTGATAAGACAGGTTATGGTATCCATGCAGGTCAGTCGCCGGAATTCTTGGTCCCCTTTTAGCGGGGTTCGGGGTGCAAATTGCCCGAACGGGCATTTTCTGCTCCTGCAGCTCCCGAAACTCTAAAGAAACATGACCCTAAATCGAAAGTACTAACTCCAACATGATAAATACAGACTACGTTTTCGGATGGAAGGGCGACGCTCTACAGCGCGCCATGGATCAGAACTGTAATAGTGATCTATTCCAAAACAAGATCAACTGCAACACACTTAAAACGCAGTCCCTCGCCGATGCCAACAAGTGCACGATCTCTAGGAAGGTCAGCGAGAACTTGGACGGCTGGCTCACCTCCCTTCCAGGCAACATGCCTATCATGTAAATATCGGGGTTTGGGCGGCGGATTTGTTTCGTAGAGCCATCTTCGAAGATATTCCACATATTCTCTGACTTTCGTTTGTGTCAAAAGACACCGCCCGGACGGATGTCCGGATTGATCTAGTAACGCCATATATGCCAACAGTTTGTGTTTGTATTTAGATTTCACTGAACCACTGTATTTGACGCTCGGGCCAGTCACCCGCGTATTGTACCAGTGCGTTGCTGTGGAACTCGCCGAGAAACCACCGGGTCGTGACGACGTTTCTAGCAAACCAACCCTCGGCGCCTAAATGTTTGTTACACAGAATCCGAGCACGGTGCCCTACATATCGCCAACTTTACAACACGTCATTGGACGACATTAGCTCATGTGCTTCGATCCGTTTGATGCTATCTATTTGAATGACATGTCTCCTATGTATTGGCCAATCCGGTCATGGTCAAATCTATAGGCTACGCCCATTATGAGATGCACTGCAGTATTTTCCCCTTAGAAGTTACACCGCTGGAAAACGCTGGGTAATAGTTTAAGCCCGACCTGCACAGTCGGATTCATAGCTAATTCCTGGGAATGAATAGATCGGGGCTTCTGGTTGGTCTAGACTAACCGCACGGTGGACGATGGGCGGGCCGATCTGTTGTGTTACCCTTTGAATTAAACTCTCGAGCGTTGAGCTTAAATCAAACCTATCGGATTCAAGGATCGCCAGGATCAGTATCATTAAATGTAAAATACCTCCGGACCGTGCGATTAACTGACGAAACCCAGAATAAACAAACAGAATCCATAACACGCATACCTCCCCACCCCCCTTTTCTATATAAAGCCCTCCTCCCCCCCTTCCTTCTATCCCTCTTCTCTCTCTCTCATCCACCTTTGCTTGCTGCTCCATCACTGCTACCCAACTTTTCTGCTTTGCTTTGCTTCACGCTTACTTACCTATTCTTCTTCCATCTTTTTACCCAACTTCACTCACTGAAGGCAGCATCCCAATCTACACCAGAAAGAAAGAAAGAAAGAAAGAAAAAGAGAAAAAATGGGAAAGAAATAGAAAGAAAAGAAAGAAAAGAAAAGAGAAAAGAAAAAGAAAAAGCCAAAGCCAAAGCTAAAACCAAAACCAAAACCACAACCAAAATCAAAACCAAAACCAAAAATCAAAATCAAAATCAAAAACCAAAAACCAAATCAAAATCAAAATCAAAAACCAAAAACCAAATCAAAATCAAAAACCAAAAACCAAAATCAAAAAAAGAAAAGAAAGAAAAAAAAGAAACACCGAGCTCATTCAAGTCTTAGGCCTCGCAACCAAGACTGAGGGCCAACTCCTTGCGAAGGACAGGTTGACGATTCACTGTTCTGCTTTAGTTTTCCTTCCCTTTTCTTATGGGATTGAAACTAATCAAGCAATGGAAGAATAAAGCAAATGGATCACTGGCTGAACTACTGCGGTACTTCGAAGATAGAAGCGCCTTGCGCAAGTTCTATGCTTCGACCTGCCTGGTCAATCCATACATTACAATCCAGACTAGATGTTCAGACATCGTGTTCTCTCCAATTTTTTCTATGGGGTTGGACCTTGTTTTGAACCATATAGGTAGACTAGGGTAGATACTAGATCGTAGCATGTCTACGAAACACTCTAATATACTATCATCATCCATCCAGTTCCAGTCGAAGCCAATGTGAGACTCTAGACCACATAATTATATGTTGTATTACTCTCTCTCCCTTCCCATTCCTTTTCTTTCCCTCTTCCCTCTTCCCTTATAACTTGCACTTCACATCAATGCAACACTGAGGTGTTGCCAACTTTTCCTAGCTTAAAAATGAACGTGATATGTATAAACAGCTTGCGGTTTACGCCCTCTAACTTCGCCGCTTCGCTCGTAGTGTCTCCTAGACTGCCAGAGGTAACATGGGAAAATTTGGTACTTTCGGAAAAGGCTTCTGTCTATATGTGTAAACATACAGCTCGCTGGCATCTGAAACCATCACTCGTTTCTTCTGTATCATCAGCCCATTCACGGTACTGCAGTGTAGCCGTAGACTTACACGGAGAACAACTTAGAACACGACGATTCCCAACCATCTTCCCCCCCCCCCCGTCCCCACGAAGCTGATATCGTAGACAGGCGACGCCGACCCAACAGTTAAACCTCGCGGCGAACAGACCGAGCCCCCCCGTTATTCAGAGTATCGAAGCACTGACGAACATGCGCAGCGCCCCAACAAGGCAAATCTGATATTCGTATCCCCAGCAACCGCGGCATCGCAGACCACACACCTATACATCCAAGGCTACACGTCGACGACGCAAGGCGAACATCACGCGGAATACCTACTGCGGCTAATTCGAATACACAGGGCCAAGCCTCCTCCCGCCTCCCGCTCCCGCTCCAGCCCCATCATCACGCGCCATCCCCGGCAGTTGCCCACTTACTGCACACCCGCGCGATCGAAAACGCGAGGGCGCCACGAAGGCGCAAGAATTCCCAGCGGAGGCCGTTCCCGAAATTACCCCGTCGCGTCGCCCGGGGCGTGATTTGACGTCTCGCGCACGTCCGTCAAGCAAGCAAGCAACAAGGACATGGGTTCGCAGGCGGACGCGCAAGGACGTGTTCGTTTCGGAGTGGTGGAGAAGGAGGATCCAGCTACATACAGCGGCAGAAGTCAGCCAGACACGGAGCCACGGCTCGCTGTGGAAGGTGGCATTTGTAAGCTATTTTTAGACGCGCGTGCGCGCCGGACGGCCGGGCTATCGGCCGACTGCCGGGAGGTTGGGGCGAAATGCAACGTAGCAGCGAGCGAGCGCGCCGAAGCTCGTGTCGACGAGACATCATGAAGTTGGAATACGAGGTTCGTTGCTGGGGTGGCGGGGAGGGGAACTTGGCCCTCGAGTGGGAGGCCCGCGGCCAACGCCAAGCGCGGAAGATCAGCGGAATGAAATGACGGCAAACTGGCACTACCGGGAAAAAAAAAAAACAAATTGGCTAAGGTGGTATACAAGTATATATATAATAGATCTATATGCTGCGGTATTCAATATGTACTTGCGAAAGTGAGTATAATAAAGCATACCCGACGCGCTATCTATGTAATGGCTTTCTAGCATAAACTGACATTCTATCGTAGCGCGGGATCCGTTAGCCAAGGTTCCCACTAGTATAAATAAACCATCATCCTCGTATAATAAGTTGAGAGGGCAAGGGGGACAACTCACATAGGGTAATAAAAGTGAATATTCCTATCCATCAAGTCCTTGCGCACATCCACGAGCAGCGCCTCGACGGCCTGAGGGCTCATGCCGAGGAACTTGGTAAAGAGGCTGATGCTGATACCGTAGAGGCCCTCGAGGATATTCTCCATCTGCAGGGCGCCGAGCTGCTTCTGTTCCTCGCCCTTGGCCCACGGGTTCCCGGGCACGGCGAAGACCTCCTCCCGGATGTCCTCGAACCCGGCCTCGCGCAGCCAGCGCTTGTACTTAACCGCGTTAAGGCCGCTGCGGCCCAGGAAAGACAGCGCGTGGTTCAGCATGTCGTTCCAGCGCTGCAGCGTCGTGCCGTCGAGGGTGCCGTCGATGGACTGCAGCTTCACGTAGTAGTCTTGCATCTCCACCCAGCCGCCCGGCGTCAGGTTTGCGTAGATGGCGGCGAAGAGCTTGGGGAAATCCGTTATCGAGCCGACCATGTGGCGTCCGTGGATGTAGTCGAATTTCGCCGAGAACATCCACTCATCATCTACATCGTCGATTTCGAATCGGCAGTTCGGTGGCACGCTGTAATTGGTCGTTAGTTTTAGGCCTCCCGTTCTGGGTCGCGTCTGTTTTGCGCCCGCTGAATAGAAGCGAACTCACTATTCCGGCTGTATAGGGCTGAGATCCGTGCCCAGAACATCGGATTCTGGATGTTGGATGGCTAGCACCGGTGAATTAATATGGTTCTATGAATAAGTTACGGGGCAGTAGGTAGCGTACCGAACTCTATCGCCCATGTCCCAGTTCCTGTGCCGAAGTCTAATACCCTAGCGGGCTCGTGGATAGGCGCGAGAGCTAGTCGGTTGCCAAATACTTTAAGACATATCAAATGTTGTAAATCTGCCATACCGCGTCAACGAGATACTCCTTTACCCGCAAAGGTCGACGATGGTTTTGTATAGGGGAGCGGGGAGGAAGGGGGGTGTTTCATACCTAGTCGTTCTTGTTCTCTCTATAGTGTATGATGAGCATTAAGTCGTCCGATATGATTTCTTAGCAGGCCACTCACTTCATCATTAGGCATCCAATATTCTGAGCACCAATGAATGTGAGCCAAGACGCGAACGGACGTCGTATTTGAGATTACGAAAACTCACTCCCTTCTTTATACCGATGATAAGTCCGTCCATGTTCCGTAACGAAATCGTACACACTAGGTGACACAGACATACTTGACTGCCTACATAGCGAAGGTCAGCCTTACGGACGTGTGCAGACATCTGACAGTCATCAAAAGGTAACATTGACTCACGCCTGATTGACGTCAAAGATAGCCGAGTCATCATCATTATCATCGACCTGAGATTTGGCCAGGTCAGCTCGGCGCGTAGAAGGCGAAGGAGGGGAAGGGGGCGATCCAACAGAGACACGCGTACACTTAACCCTGTAGAAAAGTCGCCAAACGACTGCGACGAACTCGGTGTGTCGCTGTGCGTTACGCTTGGGATCTGGCGAAGACTCGGGAGGCGGTCCTGGGACGAGGCCGGGTCGGAGCCGGAAGGCTCGCGATTGGAGTCGGACATACGGCGATTGTCCGGCAGCGTCGGAAGCGTATGTTGATCCTGTATCGGGCGATCTTCCTCGATACCCAGGCCGAACCACCGGGACGGACACACACGCGGCACGGTTGCGCGGACCTTTGGTCGCGGCGGAGTCAGTACCAGTGGATTGTTTTCTTTGGCGGAGAGCGAATGCGAAATTGCGCCTCAACCCTGTCCGTGACCCTGTCCGTAGCCCTGTCCGTAGCCCTGTCGGCGGCCCTGGTCTCCCCGCAAGGAGATGGACGATTAAGTAGGTGTAGACAGCACGTGCACCTATCGCTAAAATGACGCGCGCAAATTGAAATAGTAATGCGACCGAACCTGTATATGTAGCAGTCTGCCCCCAAAAAGGTCCAATATATAGGGTCTACACGGAGAGCGATGGACGGGGTGGACAACTCAAGCTCCCGCAACGCAAACACATTAAAAAAAGAATGGATTCGGACTGGGGATGGACAGCACACGCCGCCAGTGGGTGTGTCAAACTCACGTCGGAAAATTCTCATTTAGTGCAGGTAGTAGAGCATGTTGTAGCGTGGTAACCCGCACACCGATAGACAGGTACGGTAGGGTAGGTGAAGGTCCTGGGCCCACGACACCCTCGACGCCCACGAGGTGCTGACGAGTATCCATCTGCAGTGCTGTGCAGGTGTCGGTGTCGGTGCCAGGGCGCTGGGTTTAGCTGGGTTGGGGGAACCTACCAGGGACCTACAGGTACCTAAGTATTTAATCCAGCCCTTTCCCCCCCTGTTTGTTGAGCTCTCACTTGAGGGTGTGGAGGCGGAAGGGCAAGTGGCAGCAATTGATAAGGTATTGTCTAAGTACACTACCTACCTACTGTACTATTAGCCTGGACCCTCTTCCATTGGAGCCCCTCTGGGCTTATTGGGAGGGAGGGGGGAATTCAAATTGACTCTTTTCTACGCAGCACATAGTAGACATAGAAAATAAATTCTAGAACTGGGTCCGATATTCTGAGGCCAATTGACGGAATTATAGGACTATCGCGCTGAAGGAATAACTCCTATGGGTAGATAGGCACATGGGGAGGAGAGTAGGCGTGATGCTATCGTTCACATCTAAGTATTAGTGTGTTTCTATCGCACACATGCTTCATACTAGGTACAAGTGCCTGATTTCCTCTCAGCTGTCGCCATGCATTCTCAGTCAGCTTACCTGGTTCTATAGATGAGACACAATACCTACCTACCTTAGGTACTTGTAGGTAGTGACCCTCCTACAAATTTATCAGCGTCCAACTAGTCCGGCAACAAAACCCGGTGGCATATCTCACCTTCAAGTCACTTTCAGAATAATACATGTACCTATGAACATGGACGAGCAGTAAATGACTACATCTCAGGCTCCGATGAATAAGTAGGCAACTTACTAAAATCACATCCCATCTAGAGAATCCGCGAATCTCTAGACTAGTCGAGCTCCTGCACATCTTATACATTTTAGATAGGCTTGGTAGATAGTCCCCTGTCACGGGGAAGGCCGACAGCGCTTTCATCTGTTTTCAGGGGGGAGGGGGGAAGAGATGAAAAGAAGAAGGAATCAGGAGACGGGATTGTAGGGCCATTCCATCATCACACAGTGATTGATCGATCCCCGGGTCATAAGCGGCGTGGAGAAGGCTGCTGGACGCCACCGAGGGGAAAGCTTACCTAAAGTTTATCGCCCCTCGCCGGCTCGTATCTCAGCCATACAAAAAGCAGCTCGAACAATCAATCGTCCGGGACTTCCGCTTCAAAGGTCATCCAAGGTCATCCAAGGTCATCAGCAGAAGCTATCTGATCTGATATCTGTCGCAACACTTTCGCCCAAAATGACCATCTACCACATTGTCATGTTCAAGTTCAAGGCACTCCTCCCGCAGGAGGAGGTACAAGACGTGAGCAGTCTACACTAATGGCGTCAGTAGTAGCTAGCCGGGGGGCATTCGGCTAATGGTAGAATGTATCGGTAGGCCTGCGAAGCCATGCTCGCGCTTGGCGAGAAGTGTCTGCACCCCACCACTAACGCGCCGTACATGAAGACGTTGGGTGGCGGGAAGGACAACAGCCCAGAAGGTCTACAGGTGCGTCCTCGACCCGGCGTTGAGCAGGAGGCTCGATGTTGATGGACAGCGAATGACAGAACGGAATCACGCATTGCTTTGTCTCCAAGTTTGAGAGCGAGGAGGACAGAAAGTACTACATCGAGACCGACCCTGCTCATCGCGAGTTTGCGACCATGATCAAGGACAAGCTCGACGAGCTCCAGGTTGTGGACTTTACGCGAGGGGAGTTCTAGAGAGGGAGAAAGTGGCCTGTTTCGTCGCCAGCAGTGGCAATGCCCATCGAATAGGAGTGTCGCAAAAGGGATGACGAAGAAGTGGTGGATAGATGCCAAGCTTAGGGGGTGGGCAGAGTCGCAGACCATCCAGATGCGAGATGAAGGATGGAATTGTGCAAACCAGATGTTTTCGAAAGAGCCAGACCAGGGTCAATGACTACCTACACATATTCATAGTATCGTGGCCGACAACAAACCCACACACCACAGAACTATTGTTCAAGGGGCACTTTATATATATATATATATATATATATATGCTGTTGTTACCTATTGTGTTGCTCTTTTTGGATTTTCAGTTTTATCTTGTACAGTATTTGAGTTCGGAGTGAGTTCGTCTCCGAACTCTATGCTAACGAGAAATTGGAAGAAATGGTACGAGGAACCCACAGAACCCCGCACGCCGCCCGCACTAGAGCACCTAATTAGGCACAGAGGCGCGCTGAAACTCCACCAAGAACACGCCTATACTTCCAGGTCGGTTTAGGTGGGTATGTTGAGATACGTCATTCTCCGCTTGACTCGCCGTAGTGTACTGTACCTATCTACAGTAAAGTATTGGGAAGTGGGAAGTGCGCGGGCTGCTGTCACTGGAAGCTCGTGACGATTTGAGCTCGTTTGATTGGAACCCATCCAACAGCTTTCCCTCCTCTAGCACAGCTATAGCTAGGTAGGTAGGTACTGTACAGCACAAGGCACCCTATGGGCATAGATGTACCTAGGTAGGTACGTGTAGGTAAGTAGGTATTAGGCTACAGTAGGTGGGCTATGGCCCTTCTGGCACAGCACTTAGGTACATGCTTGCAGCCTGAAGTTGGGCAAACACAGAGGGCTATTACAGCCTCCATGCATGTGATACCTCGTACCTGGAGCTGGTAGCCAACAGCGGCGCATGCGCTGCCCTCATCCCCAAACTTTTTGCCTACTTCATATCTTGAATGTCTGGCCGAGGAGATCCCAATCATCGATCTACTACACAAACACAAACATATACACAACACGCATCTACACACGCACGCACACGCACACACACGTACACACACACATGCTCGAGAACCGAGTCAACACCCGCACAGTCAAAAGCTTGTCGCAGGTTCTACGGCACAGTCAGAACCCTGGCCACACCCATTGGCAGCACCCGCACACAGGTACCCCGTCTTGGACCTCGCCTCTTTGCGACCATCAGACGCCTTTTGTTCCCTCCCTGTCTTGCTTTGTCCCGATACCCTCTCGGGTGCTCGATGCTAGATTGAGTGCTCAAAGCTGGCAACGGCCTCAACCACACTACGCTACTCCCGCCCACCCGATTCATCAACACGAGATCTGATTTACCCTGTATCGCCATCACCCACCACCAACAATGTCGCAGCCACAGACTGGGCCCATGCTCATCAGCATCCCTCCGTCGCCCTCCAACCCGGAGACGCCTAGCGACATGCCGTATGTGCTTCCTTATCATCTTGCGTCCTGGCGCGCTTACGGGGAAGCTAACTACTACTCCTACGTACCGCAGTGGCACACCAACCAGCACCACCACGTCGCTCTCCGCGCTCTCCACCACTGCCATCAAAGACGGCCACCGCGGCCATGCCCATCTAGCTCTCGGCGGCCCCAAGGGCCATGGCCATCACCCGTCGACAAACAGCCTGGAAGCTGAACGTGCCGACCGAATCAGCCGCCTGGCCGGCCTCGAGCGTGTGTCGACCGTCCGCGCGCCGAACCAACACCACGCCGCCAACGCCGGCTCCCCGCAGACAACCCCGACGTCGACGGGCTTTGCCCCGGCCATGAACGCTGCGACGGCCCCGGCGTACTTCGACGCGAATGGCCAGCCCACGGCCGCCACCAAGATGAGCACCGTCGGCACGGCCTCGGCGACGGGCAGCGTCGGCGCACGGACCACGACGGAGTCCGGCGAGCGCTTCGAGGCGGACCTGACCGAGGTCGACGAGGACGGCCTGAGCACCGACACAAACTACCGCCCCATGGACATAGACTCCACGTCGGGCGCCATCGACCCGATCGACGAGGACCTGGCCAACCGCTCGGTCGGCGGCTTCGAGGACCGCATGAGCGACGACGGGACCGCGAGCCTCGTCGGCTTCGGCGAGGGCGCCAACAGCACCGTCAGCGGGCCCATCTACATCCGCAAATCGCACCCCGGCGCCGGCGCCGGCGGCGGGGTCTGGGGCCTGGAGAGGAGCAGCTCGGGCCTGAGCCAGGAGGCCATGTTCCGCCACCGCGAGACGCGCGAAACCGCGCCCGGCGCCGACACCCCCGTGAGCTCGGCGGCGGTCGCCGAGAGACGCGAGGCGCGGTACGTCGACGGCGTCACGATGGACGGCGGCGGACACGTGGGCGCCGCCGACGACGACATGTTCGTCGACACCACCACCCGCGGCCCCGTCCCCATCCAGATCCAGCCCGGCCAGCACCAGACCAGCGCCCTGCGCGAGGGCGTCGGCGGGCCCGCGAGCCGCGAGGCCGCCGAGCGCATCGTCCGTGAACGCCTCGAGCTAGGGGGGGCCGAGGGACACGGCCCGGTGCTGGGCAGCACGCAGGGTGGCGAAAAGCTTGGCAAGTTCTACTTCGAGGACAAGAAATGAGGCGCTGGGGGTTTTCTTTTGTTGTCTTGTCGTCTCTTTTTTGTTTTGATTTTTTCAACCTTGCCTGCCTGGCAGTCGAGTGCAACTCTGTCTTAGGGCGGTCGTTTTTTTATCTCTTTTGTTTTTTGGAGTTTGAGGGGATCGGGAAAGGGATGTGGGACTGATTATCGATTGGCACAGTACTTACAGTAGAGAAACGTTCGCTACGATGAACAATTCGGAGCACGGAGTTGGGTTGCCTTGGGGGCTGGACTGGGCCGGGTTTACGATTGATTGATTGATTGATGGAGGGATCAATGGATGGATGGATGGATGGGTTCAATTTGGCCGTGATTGAACTCCGTGCTACGCTTTTACAATTGCTAACCTTAGTCTTGCTTGTATTGTATACATACGACACAGCTCTGGTGGATATGTCTCGTAAAAACACGCGCTGTGAGACTCGTGGTGCCTGAACCGCATGTCTTAGACATTGATTGACTGGGGTTAAATATAGCTGACCTGACGACTCCAACGCAGATGGAGCTTGGCGCTCTGGCAGCTTTAGAGATTACTGCTGCATGTACCCTGCTGAATGGCCAGCTGTTGCTTGCGGGAATAGAAGGTAACTCACAGGCAGACAGTAAAATGTGTGTGTATATATCGATCGCTTCCGTTTTGCGTGTGTTCATGTGTCTTGAGCTGCAGCTGCACCCCGTATGTTTGAGAATCTAGACCTGTCTCGGAAGAGGAAATCCATATAGTCCATCTAGAAACAAACGGGAACTAGAATGTCTCAGCAGACAACATTCGTACACGCAACATGCTAGACTAGACCACTCTCTAGAACGAAAGGACAGACAGATAGATAGCTTGCGTAGCACGCAATGTATCTCGGGATCAAAGGGTATCACAAAGATCTATTTTCAGGGTCCAGCCAGAGTTGGGGGCCTTTTTCTCTCCGCTGAGCGTGCTCCAACGTCACAATCTAATTGGCAAGGCTGGATGGGGGAAACTATATCTTGTATATCTGTAACGTGGCGGATCTGTGGACAGAGACCATCGCCAATGTCTCTACGCCGGTCAGACATGTGTCTCGGGTAGGAAACGCGACGACGTGGTACGCATCCCGTCCCGTGCTTATTTTTTGTCTACTCACTCTAGACGAAACGCCCCCGGGGAACTTACACAACATGGCGCGTATTGTGCTCGTCGAAATGTCTGGCAAGGCCATTTGCTTAAATGTCAATAGCGTATCAATAGTGGCATCCGGATTCGCTGCACGGTTGATCGGACACATAGACGGCAGTGGCAGTGGTAGGAAATCCCATCGTGGACGATCACAATTTACCTCTTCGCAGATTCGTCGTTCACGTATCTGCGTTTCTGCATTCCTTAATTCCTCTGCAAGTGAATCAGACCACGCGTGCAGATGACTTTTTCTCCATCGCTGGTTTCAAAAATATCGATATTGATGGCGAAGAGGGAATCTTGGTTGGGCAATTGCCGTCGACATTCACAGACGCATTACAACTCGTCCAGTAGATCTCCCTTGGGCCCAAGATTTGGCGAGCGGGGTCCGAATCGCAACACAAATAGGTTACCACAGATGAATCGAGTACCTGACTGGGGTGGGTTTGCGTCGTGTCGTGTCAGGATAATGACGATGCCATGGTACAACATAGCCATCGCCGTGGTTCCAGCATAGTAACGTGGTGTTGCTATTCATGTTAGGCCCCACGGTTATGGTTATTGGCGCCGCCCGTCCACTTCTGTTCACTTGCTTGAATCAAGATTCAAATGCCTCGGCTTGACGTTATCTCCGTCATACTGACAATGTGAGCATGATAACCTTCTTGGTAACGCAGCAAAGAACAACCAAGTGTAGTCTGTTGCCTGAGGAGCCATCTTCGTTTCACTCGTCTGAGAGTGTCTCTTAGAAACACGTAAGTAGTTGACTAAGTTAGTTGCCTGTGTCGCACATCGTTTCCAGACAGGGAAAGATCTCGTCACCGATTGCGCGTTTCAGCTCTGGTCCAACTTGGGTTATATTTTGCAATTGTTCGTGTAGAGCGATTCAGATTCGATGTGTCAAGCTGTTAGATAAGTGCACTAAGTAGGCACAGTCCCATCTTGGTTCGGTGTTCGAAGGCTAGTAATGCGTTTCTGAATGATATCATACACCGCATCTTGTGGAAATCATCGGAGATTGCCCTGGATTGACCAAAAGAAAAAGATACGACGGGTGAGACGCACTATCATTAGTATGTATTGACCCGCGAAATGGCGTAGGCGAGCTTTTTGATGGGTGAGGCTGTACTGTAGGATAATAGTTGGGTCTACGGGTTACAGTTAGGTAACTAAGCAGAAACGGGTGATAAGATGCGACACTGATGACTCGAGCAAGGGGAGTCGGGGCAAGACCAGGGGACCAGCGCAAGAGCGAGCGGTTCGCCAGCGGGTAAATAGGAGAGGGGCCAATCAGTGGGTGTTCGCCTGTAGTGTATATGACGATCATGCGAGGAAATTGCAACAGCTGTGCCCATAATATGCCAGCGGTGTGGCGCTGAGCCGCAATATGTTGCATAGTGAGGGTCCTCGTACTCCTAAATTGAAGGTCAGATCCCACCCTGTCCGGCCCTGTCGAGACGATTTCCACAAATTTCGCAAAAATCCCCATGTCGATCGTGATTGCATTGGTGAGATCCAAAGCCCTGGTCGTCCGCCCCGGTAGCCCATTTTTCTGCCCATTGTTATCGAGTAAAGATTTCCCTATATGGTCAGTGTCCAATTTTATGCTTCGAAACACCAGAATTTTTTTCCGGGGCAGTCAGTAATCAGGGGCAGAGGCCTTCCAGAAATGGTAGATGGATTTCGGAGTCATGAATCATCAGCAAGATTACTGGTAAGAACGCTGACAAGGGGGGAACAGTCGAGACAAGTGGACGTGAACATGGACGCGTCAAGTCTCTGTAGACGTTTAAGTATACGCGCAATTAAAGCATCTCAAGCAATCGGAAGACGCTTTTCAAATTCTCACACAATCCTTCGCCATCGCTATTTGAATTTGCCCATCAAGGCGTCAGAGGAGGGCATTTTGCCTCCCGTTTTTCCCATTTCCCGGCTTGGGTGTTGATGATTTGACATGCAAAATCCCAAAACAAATGGGACCGAGAAGGAGGCCGAGAAGAGCCTAGAGGCTTGCGTGAGAAACAGAAAGGAGGATTAAGCGTTCAGGATCAGTAGGGGATCTGCATTGGTTCGCTGGAACCAAGCGCCGCAAGTGGCTCTCGATTTAAGATTGGCTGTCTTGGCTCGTCTCCGCCCTTTGCGCCAGCTTGGAAGGTCGTGCAGAAAGATGCTCCGTACCTTGCAGTAGCATGGCAATGGTTCACGAAAAGTGCCACAGGAGTAAGAACGCAGGGCCCGTACGTGTACAGCTGGTGTATACATAGCACATGCTGGAGCGAGTAAGTAAGGTCGGCCCAGAATAGTGCACAACATACTGTATGCCGATACACCACATACAGGACTCAGTGAAAGTAGAAGGGAACACAGCATGTATGCACTTAGTCAGACATACATATAGCGTCGTGTAAGTAAATACTTACCTACTGTACAGTAGTAAGTACTGTAGTAGCAGACGAGGTTACATGACGGGCTACAGGTTTAGCCGGTCGGGGCTGGCTGGCTTGATCTCGGTTGGCAACCAAGCGACACCGACCAACGCCACAGACCGACATGCCAGAAGAAAAGGCGGTAGTTGGCGTAGGCCTGCCCCGGCACTACTGTAGGAACTACTAAGTAAGACCAGATTCTGACCAGATTCTGACCAGATTGCTGGCAGATGACGGGGGGGTTCGTACGGGGAGGACTGTGACGGGCGTTCGCTGGCGGCTGCGAAATGTGGGCGGCACCAAACACTGGACATCACCGGTGCAGACAGCGGACAGCCCAATCAGGGCCGATCGGAGTTGCTAGTGTGCCCATAGCATAGCGGGCTGATGGGCATTGCAATGAAAAAATACGATATCTGGGAGACCGTATCTAGCGCACGCTCGCTATGACCGACGACGCTACAGCAGAAAGCGGTAGTTTGAATCGGTGACGGGCTCTCTCGAAGCGTCTGGAATTTCTAGTTTGGGCCAAGCTCACGCCGGCTAATGATAGGGGGGCACTGACGCCACCGCTGGCGCAAACTTGGAAGTTCGGCTGTTGACTGGCTGTTGGAAAGAAAGTGGAGAGTCAGTGGAGCACTGCACTATAGTGCGGTGGACAGGAGTGGACAAAAGCCCACAGGCAGCACATTAAGTACCAGTAGGACTGCGAGCGCTATAGCGAATAGCGAGGCGGCGCGATAGAGGTTTCTGATGGAGGTTCTAGTGGAGGGGAGGACGGATGGATGGGATGACTCTGGGCTAGCGCGGGTATAGCAGGCACCGCTAACGGACAGGGTGGGTTGGACGGGACTTCTGAATGGGGGAAGAGGGGACAGAGGGGTTGCAGCCCTGTGTGCTGGATTTCTCGTGTTGTGCAAGGCATGATCGGGTTTCCGGCCAGGTCGCTGGTTGGGTCGCTGGTCACAGACATTTGACACTGACACGGCGGAGAGTGGTAATATCGGGAGCATCCAATGGGGGAGGTAAGGTGTCTCCACTACGGCCCAATGACAGACCCGACCTATACTGCACTGCACGGTAGCGTAACTTGTACCTAGGTATACCTTAGCACAAAGCACACGACACAAGACACAAGACACTCGACAGAACAGATCCGGCGCAGACACACACGACGGCAGTGGAGTGCCCTACTGTGCTACACTACCTACTGTAGGCACAGCACACCACAGGCCCAAGACAGCACATCATTCACTCTCTAATTGGCCATCACCCACAAACGGCCCCGCCCGACCATTCCCAGCTCGGCTTTCGCGCCCACGCCTTGTCGCTCCTTGTGGCTCCTTGTCCCTCTTTGGCCCTCCTTTGTTCCCCCCCCTGGCACCGCCTAGCACCGCCCAGCGCTGCCAAGGCTCGGGTCCGCCGCTTGGTGCGCGCTGGTGGGTTCCGTGGCGCCTCTCCACCACACGCCCCCTTTTGTCCCTCGCCCGTGCAGAACCTGTGCCCACGATGCCCGCAACAAAGACACAACCGCTCCACGACGTTGCATTGGCCAGCATGGGCTAAGCCATCTAATCTCGCCAATGTTGCATGGACCCAGTTCGACCCAGCCAGCCCAGGCTCTGCCATGGGTGGCACCCCGGGGGAAATGAAAGAGGGCGACGCTAAGATATATAAGCAGATGATCACCTCCTCCATCTGAATCTCCCTTCTCTTCCTCCTCACCCACCCACCACTGTAAATACAGTCCAGTCGCTCGCTCGGTATACACTTGTCGTTTCTCACTCACGTCTTTCGCTTCAGACAAATTAATACCCGTCACCTCGACACATCTCAAGTAATATCTAATACTTCAACCGCCAAAAAACCACCATCAAAATGCGTACTGCTGCTGTTGCCCTTGCCCTGGCCGGCCTTGCCGCTGCCACCTACGACGCGTACCCCGTCAACCCGGGCTACCCCGTCGAGTCCAGCACTCCCGCCTACCCGGTTGAGACTCCCTCTTCGACTCCCAGCTACCCCGTTGAGACCAGCTCTACGTCTCTCCCGGCCACGTCTTCGACCGTTGAGACCCCTGGCTACCCGGTCGAGACTCCCAGCTACCCTGCTGTGACCCCCTCGTACCCGGCTGAGACGCCCAGCTATCCCGCTCAGACTCCTTCGTACCCGGTCCAGTCTCCCCCCAGCTATCCTACTCAGAGCTACCCGGTCGGCACTCCCAGCTACCCTACCAAGCCTGTCTCGTCTTCCAGCTCTTCCGTCAAGTCCAGCTCTATTGTCAAGACTCCCACTTACCCTGTTGAGACTCCTGTCTACCCCACCAAGAGCCACCCCGTCGTCACTCTGACCACCTCGGTTGGCACCGTCTCGGTCCCCAGCTACCCCACTGGAACCAGCACCCCCATCCCCACTGCCGGTGCTGGCCGTGTCGCCGCCTCCTTCGGTGTTGTCGGCGCCGCTATCGCTGCTATGCTTCTGTAAGCGATTTCCCTTCCGGGAATATCGTGCTATGGGACATGACGGCGCTCCGGCGTGATGGAGTTACTCCGAATAAAGGTCTACAGACCGCTCTTTCAGGCGGTAGGGGTTGAGATATATATAGTTGGTTTGGATGTATTCTAATTCTTGAGTCGTCGATCATGAGCTCATGATGATGATGGATAGACCTTTAAATAATGATATTTTGAGATGTGTCAAACTTAAAAACTACTTTGCCTTATAACTGTCCTCCATTGTGATTCTGATCTCTAAGTGTTTTACTAGTAGTTTAATTTTGTGCGAATAGGGGTTTGTTATCAATAATTCAAATATGATGGTAAGATGTCATTTATTTCAATGTGTGAACGCAATCTTATAAACTTGTTCGATTTGCTGAAAGTTCTGAGTTGTTATTAGGCTATCATTGGGAGGATTCGCCAAGGGAATTGGCTCCATATACCCTGCCGACGGTTATATATTAAATACTATGTCGTTGTAGCATTTCGCAGTGATCGATTCTAGTCTCGCAGTCGTTAATTTTCAGAGGTCATGCCATTTCCACTTTCCCAAGCGATGTTTAACTCCCGGCGTCTTGTATGTAATGCAGCGTGGCGTGGTTGGATGCAGGTACCCGAATCGGCACTTGCCTAAGTGCTGACTGTGTCGGACACCGAAGCCGGCTTACGTACAACCATTTTGTATAGCCCGAAGCCTCAACGCGATCGCCTCGTAAGCATGTGTACACTTCTATACAATACGGACATGTTTGTGTAACGAGTGTCGTCGAATTTGGGTTCGCGGGACGTCCGATTAGCCGGGTCGCTGGAATGCAAGCAAACAGGTTTGCAGATCGGAATTCCGGTTGGGCACGGCTTACCCTGTAGATAGCGCATATCTTAAGGAATGTCGAGATGTTTCACCTCATCGGACGGTTAAAAGTCTCAGCCAGATAAGAAAATATTTTAAGCTACCCTCTGGTTATTAGGTAGTTTATGTGAATTGAAATGCCGACTCACTTTGCAAGAAAATCCCTACTATCTGTTGGTTGGTACGAAACATTATGTGTTGAATCGGGATAATATCATCTTTAGCTCCCCACCAACAACCGTCTACCACAACCTTTATACATCATGCCAATCCTCGGTTGTATTTCGATATCGCTCCTACTATAGTTGAAATTTGAAACCCAAAATTATACGGATATAGTTATTGTAATGGCAAGTTTATTGTTGTGTGTTTGGGTCTCCACAAGGCTGAAGAGATAAATCGTTCGCATGTGCATCTTCATGGCATAGCCACTCCCATCCGTTCGCGAAACCGCTACAATTGATACTTATCTCTCAGCCTCATAAACAATGTTGATACGACGTTTTGAATAAAAGAACAGAATAAGTCTCTATCATTTCCCATATATGTAGGCTGTTGTTAGCCTATTAGGTAATTTGTTGACTAAAGCAAAGAAAATTTTGGTAGTTACATTGTCTACAAGTGAAGTTGAATGTCGCTAGAGAATCGGTTGGAGCGCTACCACTTCCTTAGCTTGGTAGCGTAAGCATAAGAAACCGGCTTAATATCGAAACCAGAACTTTAAGTCGAGGATACGTGAAATGATTACAGCTGTAATTTAGGTCCAACCTTGAGATCCTACCCCGATCAAGTGACAAATAAAGCACACCTGTGCGCGGAATGAAAGTTGTTTTTTTAATTTCAAATGGTGAGCGGATTACTATCATGACCCATCTCAGTTGCCTATATGATTTATTAAACCTACGCTTGGCGTTAGGTGACTCCTAAGCTGCACAGTTAGGGGCTGGCATTCTATAGCATTCATCGTGATTCCCAAAATTCCAATGGAGAGCCCAAAGTTTTCCTAATATTACATCTGGGTAAAGGCTTAAGGGGTCTCTGGGTCAGGCTAAGTCGCAAAGAGCAATTCTTCGCAGCTTATGAAGTCCAGAGCTGCCCATATTTCTGGGGTTCCCCTATGTCGTGGCCATATCCATGTGTGATCTCAAAAGACTTGGTCTCACCACGTAACGCAATACTAATCCGGCCATCCTCCCGACGTCACGATCGTGTGACACGACTAAGGTCCTTCACCCATAACTGGCGGGCACAGGTAGGGCTGAGCAATGCGCAACTCGGTCAAGCACCAGTAAGCGACGCGATTTTTAAATACATATGCTGGCGTTCGCCAACTTTTGCTTGAGGATATTCGTTATTGGGTATTGCGTGTGTCTGGCAATAGGCGCCCTTGGTATAAGAGAGGCTGCGCGCCGCATCCGGAAGCGCTTAAGATTGGCGAGTCGGGAGAGTGCGTGTATGGCAACATGGCCCTTAAAACCTCCTGCCGAGATGATGAACGTTACGAATTCCGAGGCGTGGCATGCTCATACTTGAGGATTGCCAAAATTTAGCAATAGGGCTAATCGTTTCTTGCAGTTTAGCATATAGCAAGAATGTATGTATGGTGTTTGTAAGGGATGGGTGAGCTTGTACGGCGATAATCTGGTTTAGCTAGGGGGGCACGGAGTCCTACAGACTGAGGGACGAAACGAGTGATCAATATTAGAGTTTTAAAATTAGTACGTATAATGCTTATTACAAAGTAGTATGTGACATGAAGACACCTTCTCTGCCTCCCCCGTGACGTTTCATCGTCATCTTTTGTCCCTTCCAGAACGCAATAGGACGACTATGACTTCCAATCTTGTAGCCACTTGGTATTATTTTTTTACTTCAAGCTTCGCATGAATGACGAGAATTAAGCGTGGATAGCGTTCTGCACCTGTGGGTAAACACGCACCATTGCGTCGTACAACTCTGGGTGATTCTGCACCATCCTCGCGGGCTCCCAAGCAGCGGCTACGAAGATAGTGTCTGCTCCACTGCTCAAAGGTGTAGTGAAAACGTTGCAGATCTGCAGGCCAATGAGGAAAGCGAATGCGTCGACCACTACGTAAAAGAATGATTAGTATATAGATGACATTTAATCTTATGGTCTTCTTACCGGGAGTATAAGCACCAGTGCTGTTGTATGCTGGGGCTGTGAATTCCTAAAAGTACGAGATGGTAAGTTTTGCGTTGCCTGAAGTACCATGAAGAAAGAGAGCTATGCGGGACCTACCAGATACAAGTGTGCCAATAGGGCACAAGCAAAGCCGACGAACGTCGCCCCCATCGAGAAGACTGGACCGAGAAGGCATTCGTTGATCAGAGCATCAATACCGCGTTGTTTTATCATGTTCCAGGTGTCCTTGGCCGCTGCAATATAAGCTTTACCGTACAGAGCGATATACGAGAATGCGTAACGGTTGAGGAACTGCACAGCCCAATCAAGAAGGGCAATGAAGCAACCGAGAACGAGGAACAGGATCGAGGCGAGGATGTTGCCTTGAGCCATTTCGTTCTGGCGGGCGATGGAACATAACTGGCGTAGCAAGTTGATGATGGCTACTACTAACGATCCTAGTGAAATAGATCCAAAGGAGTAGGTGAGAGATCGTTTTAACGCTCCCCGGGTGACGCCTCTTGGTCGCTCCGAAGGGTGAAAGAAATACCAGGATCCAAAGACGCCCGAAATAGTGGTGTGCGTCACATTTTTGAGGACCTCCGAAATCCACTGAAAGAATCCAGGTCAGCGATGAATAATCTTGAGGAGGGCGCGATTCATAAGAACGCATCATGCCTTGGCCCGCAGCGCTACCTTGACATGTACGACCTGACTTTCGGCGCGGCTGCATCTCTGGAGTAAGGGGAGTCACTCACATAAGAAGCGAATGTGATGAAGACTAAAAGTCCGATGACTTTACTGTTGCTACAACCACCCCCTCCAACGGAACACGCGGGGTTGCCGCCGTTAGGGCTGTACTTGGTGTAAACGGCCACGAATGTCACGGAGAAATACGCTGCAAAGGCGGCCCCGAGTATTCCTGCCAAGAAGCTCACTAAGAATACACTAGTACGCTTGAAGTCAGTTATAGCCACCTTTGATTGTGTTTTGTGAGGGTTTCGAAAGCCTCCGACCAAGATATTGGCCTCACAAGAGTAGCCGAAACGCTACAAGTTGCCAAGGTGAGAAGAAATTCACATTGAGAACCACTCACTGGCCGTAGCTCTTAGACACATCAACAGTTGTCTGCAACATAAGAGCGCTGAAAGGAATACGAGGAATCCATGTCTATATTATGTAAGCTGAGGTACTATTAGATATAGGAGGCAAACGGACGATGAACGCGATGACCCAGAAGACTGTGAAGATAAGGAACACAATGCCTCCTGACCAATAGTGCCGGTAAAGCATATAAATAGCCGTAACGAGGCCGAAAATTATATTAAGAATCCCTACCAGTTACTTAGCAAAGCTTCGACAGTTTTGACTTAGGCGTATGTTACCTGTAACCCATATGAAGGTGCGAGGGAAAGTTCTGGCGAGGAGGACATAACTATAGCTGAGGACTACGGCGACCGCCAAGATAAAGGCGAATAGAATAATAGTGTTGGTGTTCAAGCCAACGCGGGAATTTGAGTCGTAAATTCCGTTGCCATATGTGCCCTTCTGGGAAGCTGTAATAGCGTTAGCACGCCCAAACAGTGGTATCGACCTTCGATGTTTGGACTAGGCAGTCAAGTCCCGATCATGAAGAGTCCAGCTGGGTGAGATATGGACAGTATTGGGCATACCATAACCATGAATCGCAAGCCCAGAGACAGCGACGAAGCCGGCGCAAACAAGAAGGAACTGGACGTAGTAAGTCAGCCTGCACCTGTCACAGGGTTGAATGATTCATACGAGAATACCAGCCCAGAGGTCGTTGTATTTAGGCCTTTCTAATTTGAATGCCTGCTCAAACATAGGCTTTTCTGAGTACTGGGGCGGTGGCGGCGGCGCGCCGTACTGTTGCTGCTGCTGCTGCCCGTAAGGGTTTGCGGGCTCCTGGGCATTGTTGTAGTAACCCGCCGCTTCGCCATAAGGCTGTTGACTAGCCATGATGAGAATAATTCAACGATGCGAAGAATATGACTGGGAAGCCGTAGCTGGGTTCTCGAGAGATCGCCAACCACCGCCGGGGGGAGTCCGATGGGTGTTTTGATGTAGCGATGATGTTTTGGATTGATGAAGAGTGGAATGCCGGTCGGTGTTATGATGTGGCGCTCCAGTTGCCGCCCGATGGTACCTGCTGAGTACCTGGGGGCGGCTGCGCTGGATGGTGCGCTCAGAGGTACCTTAACGGAACCTGGTGGGAAGTTGGCCTGCAGCTTTCCCTGATGAGCCCAAACGTTAATGGATGGCACGCCTGCTATTGGCCGCTTTTGCTAGCTTTTGCATTATAACGTCACTGATCCGTGGTTGTCCCAAGTCCACCGGAAATCGGCAAGTACGGTAGTGTAAAGGAAAAGGGAAATTAACTGGCGACGCTATGCCGCCTTGGCGCTGGTGAAATGTCACCGTTCAAAGCGTGAATCCTCTTTGGCTGTCTGTACTGTGTCTTGATGGACCATTTGGACCATTTTGGGACAGCTGGATTCACCTAACCTTACTGTACTTGTACTAATACAGTACTATGAGTAGAACATGTCTTGATGCTAGCCTAACCTAGTGTACTCTGATGTTCCAAAAGACACACCATGCAGCCAGGTAGATGAGCGATGATGCAATGTACGGGCTCCCGTAGAAAGAGAGCTGGATGCCATAATACCACAATGTTGCCATTAAAGGTGCTCCAATAAGCGACCCGAGGGTTTTCACCATCATGACAATGGAAAGAATGCCGCTCTGCGGGTCACTCGCGTTGGATCCACGACGGCTTGCGTGCGCCCACATGGCCGGCGAGTTTGCAAGCGACAGCGTGAAGACGGAAAGCGGCACGCCAAGCGCATAAATCAGGAGACTGGGGATTAGTTCCCATATGACACTCGAAACACCGATAGCGAAAGCACCCAAGACGGATGAGACCAGACAAAACCTGGCATAACGGATATTGGCGTTGTCGGAGAGAGACTGAGATGAACCCCGGGTGGCGAGGAAGAACGGAACCACGAATGTCAGTAGAAAGAAGTTGACTACGGCCTTTGCCGAGAGCAGATACCCTGCTGACGCAAATGTCCAGTGGTATCTTTTCGATATGTATTGGGCGAGGAGTTTCGTGTCTGCGCTTGCTAGACTGGTGAGGAGCATTGATAAGAGTAGCAACGCGAGTTGAAAATTTCCTACAGCAGATACTAGAGAACGTACGCGGTCGATAACAGACGCAACTAGTGACGCGCGAGAAGCCTGGGCCTTTAGGGTGGGTGAGGAGATCAGTGGACGTCGCACTTCGGTGGTACTGTCGAGGACATCACCACCATCAACCGGCAATAGGAATAATATAATCGGAAACGCTATCACGAGGAAGACCAGTCCCAACCAGAAGGGGAGAGACAACTTTATAGTCATGGCGGCTGCCGCGATTGCTGGGCTGAGAAAGCCGACAACAGAGGTCAGAGCCGTCATTCTACTGAAGTAGACTGCACTGAGAAGCGGAAGACATTAGTTGCGAACGCGGGGGCAGAGTCAAAGTCACAAACCGAGTGGTGCCATCTTCCGTGATTCTGGCTGCGAGCCCGTAGATGAGAGAGTTGAATACGGTATCGCCACCAAGGACGGAAAGGGAAGCCCCCGCGATTGCAGCCCGTGGCGGAAGATAATCTTCGAAATAGGCGATGCCAAGGGTCCAGAGCAACATGAAAAACCGGGGGACGAGGTTCAGCAATAGGACCCTCTTTCGGCCGTATCTCTCGGATAGAAAGGTGAGCGGTATCGTTGTCGTGAAGTCTTTTTAGCGCATGAGCAGCGACCCCGTTAGAAGCGATGTGTGCTTGTTGTACTCACCACCAACGATCCAAAGTGTCTCAAAGCCGCCCATGATCCAGGCCAGGTCCTGCTGTACGCTGTCTACTTTGCAAAGCGTCTCATCAACATCGTGGTCCGACTCATAATATATTCGGCAGAGACGTCGCTCGAGGAGCCGGCTCAGTGGGATATTGGAGATGCCATTTGTGAGGTTGATGAGGAGCAAGAGGAAGAGGATCGGCCAGATTGCATAACGTGAAGATTGAATAAGAGTCTGTTGGCGCGTCCTGTTTATACTGTCATGGGCATCCGAAGTCGCGCTTTGCATTCTATTATCTTCATCCATTTCTGATACGTAGGGTGCAACTCGCACCTTCAAAGAGTCGAATCAAGGTGTGGTCAACACCTACTTAGTCCCTTATCACGAGCAGCAAGGGAGGGTCGGAGGTGCCCAAGTGATGACTGCAGGTGGAACCTATCGCAAGAACCCCGGTTTGTGAGAAATCCTGTAATTACATAGGTATATAAACATAATATGAAGTTTGCGAGTTAGTCCACTTAAATGTGAGATATCGAGTCTAGGGATAGAGAGATATACCTAGGTATCATAGGGATGTATCACATTGATGATTGCGTGTAACTCAAAGCCTCGCCCGGTCTATTAAATACCTAGGAATTGCCCATGTGTCTTCTGTTTATAGTTCTATACCGACGCCATGAATCCTTCGACTCGTAAATTTCCTTCGTCCGAGTCGACAATGCCGAAGATAATCGATGTTTGCGAAGATGAGGAACTGATGGCGCTGGAAGACGAGACAGAGCCTCTGACCCCTCATTCGAAGCAAGCAAGGCATGCTCACGGGGAGGGGGTGGAGGGGGCTAAGGAATCACAGGGTGGCCTTCGGAATTTTCTAGGCGAATTGCCCTATGAATTATTTATAGAGGTCTTGACCTTTCTCAGACCCAGTGACCTCTTCCGACTCCAACGGACGAGCAGAAAGAACCATGCATTCGTCAAACAGGAAGAGAGTCGGATTTCCCAGGCGGTGTTGAATTTGCGTTACTCCTTTTTGAAGGAATGCTTTCTACTACCAGTGCTTTTCATAACACTCGATTCCTCCATCCGTGATGTCTTGCTATCACCAGAGCGTTATGAATACACGAGAACCGACAAGCAAATACATCAACACGTGAAGCGCCCAGATCCTACCGAAACGTGTACGTGCCTTACTTGCGTGCATAGATGGTATGCGCTCAGCATTCTCGTTGACTTCGCCCACTGGCAGGAGCATCTTGATAGGCCCTATATCGGGATTCCTTGGGTCCCAGGAAGAGGGTTTCGCACATGGAACGAGGACATGCTTGATTACCACGCTGCTGTTGTACGGAAGGCATTATATAGCCCTCTATGGTATGCTTGCCTGATGGAAACTCATCTTACTTCGACTACGAGATCAATACGTCGCCAAGCTGCAAAAAAGGGAAATGGACGGAGGGAGTTTGAAATGACCGAGGATGATGTTAATTCAGGAACGGATGACTTCCTAAACCGGGCTGGGCCATCTTCACTCAATTTGCCGGCTGGTCGAGAATTTTATGTATGCCATCCCCCGCTTAGCCTCTATCCCTTCGTCCCTCTGGCGGTATAGCGAGCTGTGATTCTTGAATCTGCGCTTCTTATGTTTCGCCCACTTTGAGAGCATAAGAGCTACCGAGAAGCGTTCGATACTTATATATTACTCATAAATTGGCTGTAACTGACCCTGAGTTTTACAGTATGAACTTGCGTGCTTCCTTCCGGCTCGTTACTGGGGCTGGAGGGCCTCCCGTTGGCTTTACATCCCCGCCACGCAGCATGACCAGGACATTGGCCTGATACTTAGGGAGGCGGCACTTCGAAGGAAAGATCAGTTGGCGCAACAAGCTAAGGATGAAGCAAGCGAACAGGCTTAGGGGCGAGCTGAAACTTTCTCATGTCGAACACCGTTCTAATTGGTACTGGAATATACCAAGCGTGGAACATGGGTGCTTTCATATCTTACCGCCGTCGTGGCTTCCTTTCTTCCCTACTATCTTGGACTTGCAATCCTCTGGATGCGAGCGAATTGTTTCTCATTTGTTGTCTTGTGCGGGCTTGGGACTTGCAGCGGAACGCTGACCTTGCAGAGTCACATACGAGACCTGACACAGTCATAGCATGAGGCACGAGCCAGTCGCTTCTGGCATTTCCAGACCACTCTGCTATCCTATCTTGCCGTCACCTATTTCGTCGAACAGACTTTTCCGGCGTCGCGATGTTTTCACACCCTAACTTAGAGCTCGACGTGGTGGCACGTGCCACATCGATCGGAGAACGCGATAGTAATAACAAGGGGAAAGCAAGTGATGTCCTGTCGTGAAGCTGAAGAGTTACGATTCTGTTAGTAGCGCTATTACGGAACTGTCAGCATGTCATGTCTGGGTATACTCGAAGTCTTTTCGCTGTCTGCTGTGCTGGTTGAGGTTAAGCTCAAACCTACCTAAGGTCGGACTCGGTTAGAGTTTGGGGGCGTTGGACCCGTAGCTAACAATTGCCGGCATACGCTAGGCGCTTTCGTGCATAGGTGCTGGGGCTCGTCTTTTGTAGAAGATCGAATTTCTCTGAGAAACCTGTGACAGAGGGTGCTGCATTTACTGTTGTTGCTATAGCCGCCAGAATGGTGCCAGGGGCCATAGGCCAAACCATTGCTACGTTATTGGAGTTGGGCTATTGGAGCCGAGGAAGTATTGGGGGTGACAGTTTTGTCTGAGAGATATCATAACACGCCAGTTGTCGCGCATCTTCTTTTGTCATAGAGTATTCAGGGTTTCCATTCGCTGCGATGACGACGCGCTGCCTTATCGTAGCTGGAACATATAGATACTGGTCAGATTGGCCGTGAAAATTATCATTTAGGTGGCGATAAGTTGCGTAAGGCTTGAATTGACAATAATGCGAGTGAGTGAAGTCTGTGGTAGGTATGAGCTATACGTAAGATGGGCAGAAGTACGCAGAAAAAAGACATAAATTTATGATTATTAGGGCATTTATGTTGCCACCTATTATACATCACTACCGGCTAATAGTGACTTGACCTAAACGGGCTGGAGAAGCTGCTGTCTGCTTACTGTACCTAAGTATCTAATCCAACACACAGTTGGCGAAGTCCGGAGTATCTGACAGGGGGACCTCAGTCCGGTCAGATCCAGCGATATGGAACTGTTCTCATGTATTATGCCATCATACCTAGGCAGTTTTGTCCCGAGATAGTGGTTTTTATCGGGTTGACCAAAAGCTTGAATTACCAGCACTGAAGTGGTTTCTTTGATGTATCTTGGCCACGGCTTCTCCTCTTCGAACAGTCTTATGTTCACGGATATAAAAACCTCAGGGAATGATCACCCTAGACTCGATCCGTAAGCCCGCGCTACATTGCCCCTCACTCGCTCTCCGGCCAGAACTCCAGTCACTTCAACATCGGGCCCAACACCCCGACGCCGCAGTTTGAGCACGCTCTTTAGCATTCCCATCTCTAACATACCCCCGCTCGTCCCATCACCGTAAGCGTCACGCTAGGCAACCCAAGTCAGACCAAAGCCATGGCGGGCAAGGACGCAACCCTGCACCACCCGCGCATCCTCTGCCTCCACGGCGGCGGCACCAACGCGCGCATCTTCCGCGCGCAGTGCCGGGTGATCTCGCGCCTGCTGGAGCCGCACTTCCGGCTCGTCTACGCCGAGGCGCCGTACCCGTCGGTGCCGGGGCCCGACGTCGTGGCCGTGTACGCGGGCGACGGCCCGTTCAAGCGCTGGCTGCGCTGGCTGCCGGCGCACCCGGAGCTGACGGACGAGGAGGCCGTGCGCGACATCGACAGCGCCATCACGCGCGCCATGGACGAGGACGACGCCGACGGCGCCCACGGGCCCTGGGTCGGCCTGCTGGGCTTCAGCCAGGGCGCCAAGTTGGCCGCGAGCCTGCTCTTCCGCCAGCAGCAGCGCGCGCTGCGCCGCGCCACGGCGGAGACGGGCCACGGTGGCTGGGGCGACGACGGCATCTACGATGGCTGGAAGTTCGCCGTCGTGCTCGCGGGCCGCGCGCCCCTCGTCAATCTCGAGCCCGGCGTCTTCAAGTCCTCGCTGCTCACCGAGGCCGGGGCTATTGAGATCACGGGCACCCCCGACCTCATGGAGCTGGCGAGCGAGAGACATATCTTGCGTCTGCCCTCGATCCACGTCCATGGGCTGGCGGATCCGAGCTTGCATATCCACCAGGAGCTGGTTGAGCAGTATACCGACCCGGCGTGCACGAGGCTCCTGCAGTGGGACGGTGGTCATCGGGTTGTGCTCAAGGCCACGGACGTCCAGCCTGTGGTGGATGCTATCATGGAAGTGGCGAAGGAGACGGGGGCGCTTTAATTGGTCAGAGATGGAGGAAAGAAATTGTTGCTTGGTGTATTCATGGTAATACAAATTAGACGGGACATGGAGTTCTGCTAGACACTGAATAGAGTTGGTATGATCGTTTCCTTATCTTATTCTTCGATGCATTTACTGGCTGCTTCCACGGCTCCCTCCCTATCACGTCCCCCCCTCCTTCTACCGGACTATATTGGCCATAGATATTGCCCGAATGTAGGTTGTGATGTTGACGATGCCCCTAACGTGTCTTAAATTTATGGCACTAAAATCGGTGTGGCATACTATATGTAATATTTGGGACGTTTTTTGCCCGTTGGTATAAATCAGACACGCCGATAATTTGTCACAAGGTCGTTCCAATGCAACCGATCACCCCTGGTGCTGCTCTACTGAGGACGGTATTTGCTCTTCTCCAACAGGGCGCTGTTAGTATCTAACCACGTCTTCAGGTGGACGTTTCCGAGACGAGCCCCTCATAGTACGAGACGCAATAGGAACCGGTATACGTATCGAGGTTGGTATCGGAGTCGGCGATGCGTCCTGTAATTATTTCTTGATTACACGCTGAGGCGTCTTGACTGTGTCCGATCTCTGGGTTAGTCTCGATACACTCTCGAAGTCGTTATACTTACCCGTGTCCGAGGTCGAATACCGCGTGAAGGCAGAGCAAAGCCTCCGGCGACGAGATGAATTGTTGCGAAGGGTCTGCCGGAAGCCACCTAGCTCTACTCGTAAACAATGTGGGGGTGGTTGGTGAAGATTAAATATGTGATCGTGAAAGCAAGAAACATACTCATTTCCATAAACAGAAGAGTATATAATGATCGAGATCGAAAGAAACTGCTTATTTGACGACGGCTGTATAGATTCAATCTAACCCATTGATTGGAGCTCCTAGATATGCTCAGCCTGGTTTAAGCTTATGTGTAGTGTGGCTCTCGATGGATGTGTGATGCCTTTGGCTTATTCTACGCCAATAACTTCTTACCTCTGGGAATTACTGATGAATGGTTGATCGTCCTGCCGCGTGCCTCCTTCGTATTATTAGCATGCATCATCTCGGTTGACATACCCCTAAAGCCCGCCTTGAAGGGGCCGCCACTTTTAGGATTGCACCGTGCTTTATGACTCTTCGAGTTAGGAGATAGTAATACATTTCTTCTTCCTTAATGGCAAGTTAAATAAGTTAACGTCTGGGAATGGGAATCCTTAGTAGTATCTATACCTACTGGGTAGTATATGCTATCGTCAGTCTATCCGTTATTTCTAGGGGTAGCCCGATTACTTTTACGCGTATTGCGAATTATCACGATTTGGTACGTACTGTGAAGCACACGTATCTACCTGGAATAGCTCCTGCGCGAGATCGGAGAATTTAAATCACTAATATAAAGTCTAACATTAGCTACTTATGTGTCAGCTGGGCGGCTAAATTGAAGCGACTACCTACTCATGGGCCTTGAACGCGGACCGGGAAGTAGCTCACGCAAACGGAATACTATATATCCCGTAATGATCCTGAAAGAGACTAGTAACTCTAAGAATCTAGAGCTGAACCATCACATCCTTGAGTGCTTCCAGACGACGTCACCCTCTAGGTACATCTTGCCCCTGAGAAGACTTCCTGCTCACCAGCTAGGTCGCAGTGGGCTTTGAGCTCCTTAACTAGGATTTAGGTCGATAGAGCTCGAGACTAGCTATGGACTCTAGGCTGGCATGCGTCATTTATCCTATCCCAATGGTCCATATCGAATACGAACCTCGGAGCCTGGAACGGAGACAAAGGCAGACATGTAGCTTCTAACAACTTACCGCGAGCCAATGTGACATATTTGCCACCTCGCCGAGGGCCCTCTGGTGAAATCAGGTTGCCTGATGACCTGAACCCGGAAGACAACCCCTACCACCCCATATCAGCTGAGAGAACCTACCCAGCAATTTAGAACACGGGGGGATATTCGAGGGAATAGCCGCGATGAAGAACGCACATACGCATAGGTGATATGGGCTTGTGTCGTTGCCTCGAGACGAGAAGTATTCCTTGTCTAGGGGCCGGAGGTCTTTGAGAATCCTGAGAATGTAACATTTGCACCGTTAAGGTCAGGATAGTCCGTTAAGATGATAACTGTATTGGGAAAGGGGATAGAATTCATGGGAAGAGAAGTACTGATGACTCGCTGGGATGTGATGGCCGAAGCAATGGATCAGGTAAGCCACCAACTACAATGCCTTCCTGCATCATCCCGTCAACAAACACTCTTGGGTCAGCCCTAGCGTACTCGGGAGCGCCCGTGACTCGGTCCCGTACTAGCGTTTGTATCTGGTTTTGTCATGTCTGTTCTCTTACTACCTCTTTAATACCTTTCCGTAGCTGGAACTTTTAGTAGTGGTCCTGTGTTTGAGTTGAGTCCATAGGACCGCGTATTCTAGGCTAAATTTGATTGGTTGCACGCTACCTACATCTTTTTCATATTGATTCTTAATTTCTTACAGTAATAGGTTGCCTAGGCGATCCAAACGCCAAATTGCACCCAGCCTGCCTGGGCACCTGGTATATCATTATAGGCTACCATATGTCGGTACGTCATATGATGCTAAGAGATGCTTGCAGCAAGGCTTCATTGTCCTACTTTAGATTAACATCACGTATGAGTACCCAAGGTAAGTGCATGATATGTAGATTAAAAGTATCTAGGTATCCTGAGAGATACGTGGGGTGTCTCCCCTTTTGTTGCCGGTCGGGGGTTGATGGTGTTGTGTTTACCGAATGGTTGGCTGGCGCCGGGCAACGTTGGACCTCAAACGGAGTGCCGGGTATCTGCGTTACATGCACTTGCTGAATATGCCCGGTCTCTCTAGACACCTCGCACTTTCCGTTTCTTTCGTTTGCCCTCGACTACCTGTAGGTACCTAGGTAGGTACCAACAAAGGTAACTCTTGGTACCCATTTTACTTATGTAGGTAGGTAGGTGGGTAGGTACCTTGGATACCTACTTAGGTACATACATTCCCACGTTTGGCGCCCATCCTCTACTGCTTCCCAACATGTTCTGTTCGCCTCTCTTCTCAACAGCTATCTTGCATACCACTTCTTGACTTCTTGACTTATGTGTTGTTCTTGAGTGAAAAGATAGTCATCATCCTCCTCATCCGAGAGAAGAAAGAACTTCTCACATACACCCATTCATCACCCCCCTTTGCCCATCGCCTCGTGCCTCCCTCGTCATCCGCATCTCCGCACATGTAAGTTGCGACATACGCATCGAACGCAGTACCTACCCAAGGTCGCCACTACCATCGTTGACCGACAAGCACTCCATCCGGCATCAGGTGGAAGCCACTCCGGGGGTTCGCAATGCAGCCGTGTCGTCTGCACCTGGCGACGGGTGGTTGCCGCTACGGCAAATCATGCAGATTCTCTCATGCCGATCCCGCGGATCAAGCGAACACACAGCTCAGCACTAGGAATGCGCAGCCAAGTCAACATAGCGGCGGGGCGGCGGACGGTAAGCCCTCGGGCCAGCCTAGCTCATACAACGAGCCCAACCAACATTTCTATCAGTGGCGTCGACTCATCCCACGACAGCCTGCTGACCCTAGCGCATGTTTTGGCCAGAGGCTTGCAAAGTTCTTCCAGCTAGGCCTCACCCTGGTGGAGGGAGATCTCGGCGTGCTACAGGAGACAGTCACGTTGCTGGCAAGCGAAGGAGGATTGCTCTCTATCCGTGAGCTGGTCGAAAGGCATATCCCGCTTTGCCACTCCGACGCGAATCGGCTCGAACTCTGGAGAACATCTGTTCGTCCACTGTTCGCCATACTTGCTGAGCCGAGAGTAAGCCGCTCTACTTTATTGGAAGTTCACACTGGCACTATTCACAACGCCATTCTTGGTTACAATGCATCTCGTCTTCAGCCACTGTTCTGCTTCCTTCTCTCTGTTTCCGATCACTGGGGGATGCCGATCGTCAGCAGCCAGGATGGCCGGAAGAGTGAATTTTTGGAGCTCTGCACATCGACACTTGCCCGGATTGTTGATTGTAACACTCAAACCCTGGTGAATGACGCGATTCCTCCGATTGTTGTTCGTCTTAAAGCAGCACTCGAAAGCCTGAAAACCGACGGATCGGACTTCTGGATCTTACAGTCAGAGAAGAATCTTGAGTACATTCAAAAACGCCTCTCTATCGTGCAGGGAGTAGCGCAGCCGCACCCAGTAGCTGTACATTCGCTCTCTCGTGCTACCTTTGTGCTCCGTCGAGATCTTCCAGGCGAGTTGTCGGCCGAAGGTCCACGACATGACAACGACCATGCTGATTGTACAAAGATCAGGATCTTGCCAACAATGTCAGAAATAATGTCGACACGCCAAGACTACCGCCCGTTCTATGATCCGTCCCAACTGCACTTGCCCGGTGTACAAGGTCTTATCGACCGACATTTTCGCCTTCTCCGCGAAGATACGGTCGGTCAGCTCAAGGATGCTGTTAGTTGCGAGTTTGACCGACTTAATAATCCCCAAAACCAATCACAGCAGAAGCGTGGCGTCCGAACGCACTCGTACGAAATTAGTGATATCGTTAATATCACTTGCAACAGGCGTTTTGGGCTGGAAATACACATGGAAATCGAACAGCCATTTCGCCCGAACCCACGATCGAAGGTGAACTGCGAGGAGTTTTGGGGAGTTACTCGGCGACTTGAACCGGGCGCGCTTGTATGTGTTTTGCAACAAGCGACTGCCATATTCTGTGTCGTCTCCGAGTCGACGATACGTCCCGATTCGAATCGACCGAAAACTCGGGAAAAGGACGAGGGAAGTCAAACCAGCACAAAACGTGATCTATATAGTCATCCAAAATTCAGTTATGTGAATCTTTGCCTTGCAGAACCCCAGGCAGCAGATGTCGAAGCAATAATTCGAGCATTTAAGTCAGGACTGTCCAGCTACCGAGTCTTGGTAGAATTTCCGGGTATCCTCTTACCATCATTCCAGTCAACCTTGGTCGCCCTCCAGCAGATTTACAAAACTGCGGACCTACCATTTAGTGAGATTTTGACACCGGCTGAGGATAGTCCTGACCATTTGACGATACCGGCACCACTGTACTCAAAAAAGCCGGGGTTTGCTTTCAACCTGAAGTCAATTACGAAGAAGGGAGACGACCTCCTGTACTCAACGGAAGCGCCCCCGGATCCTGCGTTACTTACTAGTAAATCACAGCTTGACCACGGACAAGCTGTTGCGTGTCTTAATGCGCTCCGGCGCGCTTTCCAAGTCATCCAAGGACCACCTGGGACAGGTAAAAGCTGGACGGGAGAGGTAAGAAAATTCGATTCTGTAGTGGTTCGGGCTTTAGACTAATGAAAATTTGGACAGGCAATTCTCAAAGTGCTTCTTGACAACAGAAGTCGAGCGCATATTGGCCCAGTACTCTGTGTATGCTACACAAACCATGCCCTAGACCAACTATTGGAACATCTTTGGCATCGTGGGATCACACAGATTATTCGCATTGGTAGCCGGTCGAAGTCGACGTTGCTTGAAGATGTGAATTTGAAGAAGGTTGCTAAAAAAATGGAACGTACTAAGGCAGAAAAACAAGAAGTTTACAAACATGCAACCAAACTCACCAGCGTCGGAAAGGAGATAACCGCCTGCTTAGACAAAATGAAAACCGCAGCTTCAGTGAGTTCTATCAAGGAATACTTAGCTCAATGCGACGACCCTACCTTCTACAGTGCTATCTTTGGTATCGAGGCGGAGGAGGGATGGACGAGGGTCACTTATAAGGATGACAGCGAGACTTTAAATGCGTGGGTCCAAGCTGGCGCAGTCGTCGCGGATCTACCACGCCCTATCAACGTATTGAAACGACAACAACCTGATGGGCTAAGCCAACTGGAGCGACAAGAACTCTGTTGTGCTTGGATTCAAGAGCTGATGGAAGAGCATATTGAGGAATTCGTGTCCCTGGAAGCAGATCATCGCCAGGCAAAAAGCGACCTCGAAACCGTGCATCGAGAAATCAATTTGCGCGTTCTTTCGGAATGCCAAATCATCGGCGTGACCACCACGGGTCTTGCGAAGAACCTTGAGTTGCTTCGGAAGGTAGACTCGAAGGTTTTGCTTTGTGAGGAAGCAGGCGAAGTGTTAGAAAGTCATATCCTCACGGCCTTGCTGCCATCGTTGGAGCACGTTATTTTGATCGGCGACCATCTCCAACTCCGCCCGCAAGTTGCAAATTATGGACTCTCTGTAAACAACCCCTTAGGAGAGCAATATTCCTTGGATGTATCGCTTTTTGAGCGACTTGTCCAGCCGGTTCATCTCTCGCAACCAAAGCTACCATTTGACACCCTTAGCGTACAACGAAGGATGCATCCGTCTATATCAAGGCTCATTCGGGAAACAATCTATCCCAATCTTGAAGATGCTGCCCATTTATCGGATTACCCAGAAGTTGTTGGCATGCGAAAGCGACTGTTTTGGTTTGACCATAACAACCCTGAGAGCGGAGAAGACCCTACGCAGCCTCTGGGCACATCTCACACAAACAACTTCGAAGTAGAGATGGTAGCGGCCACGGTTTCGCATCTTGTCCGACAAGGTGTCTACGCCCATGACCAAATAGCAGTAATAACGCCATACCTTGGGCAATTGCATGAGTTGCGAAAGAGGCTGCGTAACTCCTTTGAGATTGTTCTGGGTGACCGGGATACCGATGAGCTGGACAAACAAGGCCTTGGCCTTGATGTTGGAAACACATCTGACATCCAGAAGAAGTCTCTTGGGAATTGTCTGACCTTGGCTACAGTCGACAATTTCCAGGGAGAAGAAGCCCAGGTCGTTGTCATTTCGCTTGTGCGTAGCAATCCAGAAGGTCGATGTGGGTTCTTGAAGACTTCAAATCGCATTAATGTGTTACTGTCTCGTGCAAAACACGGAATGTTTATTTTCGGGAACTCAAAAACCTATGCCCAAGTTCGAATGTGGTCAGATGTCATTGGCATGCTAAAAGCTGACGGTAACTTTGGTACTAAACTGCCCCTTCAATGTCCCCGTCATAAAGATAAGATTATTGAAGCTGGAAGCCTCGATGATTTCGGCAGACTCTCGCCCGAAGCAGGCTGCAACGCTCAATGCCTTCAGCGACTTTCTTGTGGCCACACTTGTCATAGTCCATGTCATTCAACAGTTTTGCACAAGGCGGTGAGATGTCTCGAATCTTGCCCGCGATCACGTCCTCACTGCGATCATCCGTGCCCAAACGTCTGCGGCGACCCGTGCGAGAAAAAATGTTCTACCATTCTTAGAGGACAGAAGTTGGGATTACCTTGCGGCCATTTTTTGACATCTCCTCTGTGTTGGCAAGCCCATGATCCCGGTTCTGTCACATGTACCATACTTGTTGAAAAGGCCGTACCTGGTTGTGGTCATAAGGTCAAAGCGCATTGCCACGAAGATGTCAGCAAAAATATGTTCAAATGTATGGCCCGGTGCGACTACCTACTGCCTTGTGGACATTCGTGCTCGCAACCCTGTGATATATGTAGGACACGGGTAGATGGGAAAGTGACGGTTGAACTCCACCAACCCTGCACCACCCCTTGTGGTCGACATTACAGCACCTGTGCACACTCATGCACGAGGCGATGCCATCCAGGCGAGGATTGTTTGGAATGCGACAAGCCGTGCGAGATCCAATGTGATCATAGTCGCTGCGGTAAAAAGTGCTCAGAGCCTTGTACACCTTGCGCTGTAGAGACGTGCTTCTCTACTTGTCCTCACAGCCGATGCACAATGCCGTAAGTAATACTTTATGAATGGAGTCCGAAGGAACATTATCGCTAACGGTGCTGAAGTTGTGCTGCCCCCTGCAATTGGACTCCCTGTTCTATGCGTTGCACGCAACAGTTGGCTTGCGGCCATCAATGTATGTCTCCCATAATTATTTCTGCTATTCCAGCTGACAGTCATAGGCCCATCGCTTTGCGGCGAGATTTGCCCTGAACCTGAATACTGCCAAGTCTGCGCCCCTGAGGAAATTCAAACCTTGGTAGTTGACATGCTAGAGATGAGAGAATACCGCGAGATTGATCTTAATATTGAACCATGCATATTTCCCGACTGTATGCATGTCCTTACGGTCACTAGCATGGATGGCCAACTAGGAATGTCTGACCATTACGATATCGCAGATGATGGCCGCATTAACGGTATCAAAGAGTCGGGAGATCCCACGCAGCTAAAGTCATGTCCAACTTGTCGTGGAAGTCTGCGCAACCTTGCACGATATGGCCGACTCGTCCGAGAAGCTCTTCTTGAAGACTCCACAAAGAAGTTTATCACCTGGTCACACAATAAGTCAATGGACTTTGAAAAGCGTCTCCTCGACGAGCAAGAACGCCTGGATCACCCAGCTCCGGGGAAAGAAATATTGGCGACAATCGGACGCCAAGGCTCGCTACTTATTATCGGGCCTCGTCTTCAGCAATTGTTAGCTATTTCTGAGTGGGTCGGTCATGGTCGTTATGATCACGTTATTAAACTGTATCGTGAAATTGCCGGATATGTTCACCATGTCGCGGTTGAGGAACAGCCGTATCAGCGAGTCTATGACCTTGTTCAGCATGCTCGCCGCCGTGGAGCTGGCACGGGCCAATTCCTGCTAAATACATCAAAGCTTGAGACCAGGGGGCTTCTCTTAGCAGGGTGCCTTCTGCTCCGTTGTGATCTCTTGATCTTAAGGGATTTCGTAACTCTTTATCGTCAAGCAGATGAGAAACTGACAACTATCGTGATTGATCTCGCGACTACACTCAGAGACTGTAATGAAGTTATCCGAATAGCTAGGGAGAAGAGATACGTTCGGCACGAAGCGGAGGGCCACATTTACTTCGTCCAATTCATAGCCTTGGCTCGACTGCTCTATCTCGGGAACCAATTGTTAACGTCGGAAGAATCAGAGTCAATGGATAGGCTTAAGACACAAGCCGAAGAGCATGTAAACGAAGCTCGCACGCTTCTGGATCTCTACAAAGGTTCAACATCGCATTTGGTCCAAGAGTTTGAGACAGCCGAGTTGATGTTGAACGACTTCGTCCGATACACACCAGTCAGTGCAGAGGAGAAGCGTGCCATTTGGCTAGCTATGTCCCGAGAATTTCAAGGAACAGGCCACTGGTACAGGTGCCAGAATGGACATCCCTTTACCGTAGGCGAATGCGGCATGCCGATGGAACAAACGAGATGCCCCGAATGTGGCGCAGCTGTTGGGGGGATTAGCCACGAGGCTGCCGAAGGCGTTCAGTATGACGCTGACATGGACGCTATTGGCACCGCTGCTGGGAATTTGAATCTCGGAGACGCTTGGTAAAATGATCCTGTTTGGAGAGTTTGTAATTCCTATTGCTACTATCTTGCTATAGACTTGAGAGTTCAGAAGATAATAAACTCCCGGATTTTGACCATAAAAGGTAGCCCTGACACATCTACCTGTTTCTGTTGTGACCTACGAGCAAACAACGGTGGTAAGCAGATCCAATAGCCGCGAATCGACGATTATGACCGTTATCAACTTGGTAAGAGAAAGAAGAAGAAAAACCAGATCGACAGAGTCTCTGCAGGCCGGGGGTAATAACAGTCTACCCTAAACCCTACACCCGTTACCGGACCTTACAGATGACTAGGTACGTATATATATGTACCCCATATGTCTGGGAAGGGAGTATGCCCTGCAGCTGTAGGTAAGCGATTGTACATGCACAATATCACGAAAGGAAAGGCGTAGGTAACCACAAAGCTGACACCTGCTCAGCGAATGCCTCCAGTTATTTTTCATCCTAGACGTCTTGGAAAAGGCGGTAGCGGCACCAAACATTACGTTTCCGCTCTTCTCCCGCTTCCCCCCGAACTGCGCGACCAAATATGGCAGAGCACCCTGCCGGACAGCCTGAGCCCGGGGGTCTACTTCCACAAGGACGGATCTTGTCTATCGCGCAAAGGGTACTATAGGGTATATAGCATTGTTGTTTTTTTCAGTCAGCAGGGATAATCCAGTAGCCTCGGCAGTCCTAAAAGACCCAGTGCCCTGTAAGTGGAAGGTTGTAGGGCGAGCCAGTGATCTAGTCCTATCCCTTGACGCTTATCGCTCAAAACTTCTGGGACTAGTACTATTCTAAGTGAACTCGCACGTATTGGTAAAATCGATGGGTATCAACTAACGCATTGATCGCATTGTCATGTTTATATTGGGCGGGAGAATGACTCCGTTCGATTCCATAGCGTCCTCGCAGCATCGTTCGAGAAGATTCCGACCCAGGGGAGTTTCTGGAGGGTGCGCGACACCTGCTCCCAAGTAGCGAGACCGAGCTGGGAAGCGATCTGGGATATTTGGGGAACCAGCCAAGTGTCTTCCTCCGTGTCTCTGAGGACCGACGCCTTTCCTGTGAACAGAACCCAAAGCAAGAGTTCTTGGCCTTCAGTATCCTCGCAAAATTGGTATAGAGTAGCGGAGACGATATAGTGCTTGAGCAGAAGCACTTCAAGAGGTTTCACTCCTAGCGTGAGGAAGAACATGCTCATGAGAGCCGCTAGACCTAGATGAAGCAACACCTCGAGCTTCCCATCTGAATCAACAGGGGCGTTGAACGGCCGCACGGCCAATAAGCGATAACCAACGCAAAGGAGGGCGTTGTGGAAGTCATAGTCATCGACCCTGACGCCATGTACGGCGCGATCATTAACGAGCCACGCAAGGGCAGAGACGTCCTCGAAGACCCTTCGAAGGCCAACGTCAGCGGAAACAACGAAAGCCGGCGTTTCGAGAGAACATGCTGGGCTATCGCTATATTTCTCCCGCAGTCGGTCCAGCGTGGCCTGGCCGGGCACGCACTCAGCGCTGAACCGCGTGGGCGAGCCGAGCTGCAGCGCGAAGTCGAAATCGGCCCGGAGCGCTTTCTGCGCGACGCCCGGACACTCCGAGACGAGGGCCGAGATGCCGCCTCTTAGCGCGACGATCCTCTGCAGCCCGTCGAAGTGGACGAGGGCGGAGCGGTGGTTTCCGACAAGCCGCTCGTGCTGCGTCATGGCGATGACGACGGCGAGCGTCGAGTCTGACAGCGCCACGTCCCCGGCGGCTCCCAGACGCTGATTGACGAGCCTTAGACTGCGCGAGAGGTGGTGGAAGGCCTCGACTGTCTCTTGGCGCGTCGCGGGGAGATATACTGGGGCTGCGACTGATGTTGCGACCAGGCAGTGGAAAACTGGGCGGTGTTAGTTTATAGGGCAGATGGATGCTAGGCATGGTGTTGACGCGTACAGGCTTCGTCGACGAAGGCATATCGCAAGAACAGCCGAGGGCCGTTGATATTGATAATAGTCTTCCTCAACTCAAGCGGATAGGGGGCCACGGTTATGAAAGTGACGACTTTAGTGTTGTCAGCAGTCAGCATGCAACACGCCTATCCTAGTAGAACGAACATTGATAAAAAAGACGCCGGCATGCCCGGCTCACATCAAAAGGGAGACACGTTGATATGTCGTCCTGGAATTTCCTCTGAATAGATAGTGATAACTCCAGATCTTGGCTCTTATGGGCCTCGGGCCGTTTGTGGGAGGGCGGTTCCGGGGAGGGGATGGCAGAGGTTCCGACTTGGCGTTTTCTAGGGTGCCGAGACGGCCGATGAAGGGTCCGCCCCAGATTCTTGCCCTTCGCTACATGGCTGCGGATTAGAGTGCGTGTTTTCTTGTCGATTGAGTTGTTGTCAATAAATTGAATAGGCATAGTGAGTTGACTGTGAAGTTGATGAGCTCTGTCATCTTGGTAGTTGGATGATCAAAGCTATGTCAGCGACTCCAAGGCTCCAATACCGGCGGAGTTAGCCAGTGCCTGGTCTCATTATCTCCGTCAACATTTCTTTCGCTGTTCCTGGGCATATTGCTTGTCTTTGCACTCGATATTTATTTCTGAAGCTCTTCAAGATTTAGCAGTACGAGTGGTCACCTGGATGCAGTCACGGAATACTACGAACTGACTATTGCGCTGCACAAATTCTGTATACTGTCTGGAATCATGTGTTTCCTCTTTCTCTTTCAATATTTGCTTTGTTACTTAGAGGCTTGTACTAAAATTAGTAAGTACAGCGTTACCACTTCAGGCAAGGGCCCATGTGGCAACGCACCAAGGGGCAAATGTTTCCTGCATAAATGCATAGAAATCCGACCAATGGCTTAGGTGAGGTCGTTGCGCAGGGACATTACCCCGTTAAGAAAAGCGGCACAGAAAGCCGTATTAGTAGTATTCCAAATACCCCGGTCAGATCTGTGCGCAGGGATTGCTCGTACTCGTACAGGCGAAAACGAAGGTCAGGTTGGGGCTGGAATACTGTTCGTTGTCTCAGATGAGAGAGAACTGGTGTGTTGGCGTGGGAATTACGTCGCGACCGAGCATCGTAGAATCATCATCCTTGCCACCACCATCAACTTAGACGCACCCGGCCCTCCGTATCATAGACCCAGTAGTGCGGGCACGCCTACCACTCCTCATTCCAACGCCAGAGGTGTATCGACGGTGGAAGAAATCGACCCTCCATCATGTTCGATGGCACTGGTTGGGTTTACCAGGCCTTTGCGATCGCCAGCTTGGTGATCCTGGCTTACCTCGTCCGCGTGAATTGGCAGTTGAGCGGGACGCCTGATGAGGTGACCCGGCTGGTCGGACCCCGATGGACTCCCGAACTTCTCAAGAAGACGTATGAGAAGCTTGAGCGGCAACCGATCGATTACACGCATCAACTGCCGCCAAAGCTGGATCGTCGGTACATTATCACTGGAGGCTCTGGTGAGTTATGTTTCTACCGCTTTGTCGGGTTTCACAAGCGGATCATCAGGGGCTTCCAGGTATTGCTCAGATACATGTGCACTCACATAGATCCTTGTTACCGCCTCATGATGAGTCGCGGTGAACCTTATGACAAAGGACAGCCTGCCCCTTAGCGTTTTGCTCAGGCAATACACCGCCGCCACTGAGATGAACATGTTGGTGAAGGCTAACAGCGCCCCAGGTCTTGTTGGCGGTTACATCGTGCTACAACTGCTGGCGCGCGGTACACCGCCGACGCATATCCGTATCCTGGATATCCGGAGGACGGAGCGCAGTGATATGCAGTCCGGGCCCGCTACGGCCGTGGACTTCGCACAGACGGATATTACGTCTCGCGCATCCGTGGATGCGGCATTCGCGCGTCCCTGGCCGGCATCGGCTGCCAAACTTCCACTCACCGTGTTCCACACGGCAGCCGTAATTCTCGCGTCGGATCGCTCAGCTCACTCGTACGCGTTTCCCGAGGCGGTGAATGTGAAGGGCACCGCCAACCTCGTAGCGGCCGCCAAAGCAGCGGGTGCGTCGGTCTTTAGCTCGACGTCTTCGGCAAGCATAGTGATTCAGCCGGTGGGTACGTGGGTTGCGCCGTGGGCGAGAGAGCCGAGAGGCTTCTTCCAGTTACTCGATACGCGGGACTTTGGCTTGCCGCTGAGAAAGCGCGAGGACTACTTCGGGAATTATCCGGCCACTAAAGCGGTTGCTGAACGCATCGTCTGCGATGCGGACCAGGACGGTTTCCGGACGGGGGCTATTCGACCTGCAAATGGTGTATACGGAAACCCGACGGACAACACGGTCGGAGGCCCGTTGAGTAGAGCTGTCATGCCCACGTGAGTTTCCCCTCATCCCTCCTTCTGATGCCCGATTGGTTGGCAGCTCGTTGTGCTACCTGCCTTGTGCTTCATGCGTCCCCCACAGAAGGCTGTAGATTTATAAGTGCCCATACGGGACGTGTACAACGCTCCGTATTAGCTAACGCTTTATCGTCCTCTTAGTTGGGTCCCTCATATCGTACAAAGCTTCGTGCATGGCGCCAATGTTGCAATAGCACATCTGCACCATGAAGCTGCGCTTATACGACCCTCGGCATCCAGGCACTCGGGTCGACCGTTCGTGGTGACGGACCCAAACCCTCCAATCTCGTACGGGGACTTATACTCGGCGATCAAGGTGTTGTCTCACCATTCGTTCTCCATACTATATTTGCCACCGGTTTTCATGCTTCTCCTGTCCCACATCGTCGAGATATACTCGGGACTCCCATTTCTCCCATTTCCGCTGTCGATCCTCGGTAAGCTGTTGCCCCCTTTGCAGGGTGACGTGCGTCACTTGGGACCCGGGCTCTTCTCCATCACTACGCATTTAATCGCGTCCAATGCCGATGTAAGCAAGCCGCTAAGCGAGGGCGGCTTGGGATATAAGGGTGTTATGACTACGCTTGAAGGTATTGTCCTCGAGGTCCTTGAGTGGAATCGCGAACACGAGCATTTAGGTGAGGGCGAGGGGAAGATCAGGAAGGCGTATACGACGTCTGTTTCCCTTGCCGAGAAAATCCAGAAGCTCGGCGCCGTTGGGCATCAAGTCGCGACTACGACCTGAATTAGGCGTGGCGGGAACACGGGATGACGAGGGAGCTACCGTAATGAGACGAATGTGCGATCCGTGGGAAACGGACCTCTTAGGTAGTCATGCTGATTGGGTGCTGGGGTCGCAGTGATCGGCTGAGGCTGTTGCTGTGTGTCTTTCACCAAATGATGTATGCTTAGATGATAGATGAGTGTAAATTGTAAATGAATAAATAAATAAATAGGGGCACTGTTGATCCATTTCCCGTTTCGCATGTGTACCGTTTCCGTTACACGCAGCCACCGAAACCGGTGAGCGCGATCCTGTAGAGTTAGTGCCTAAGTGACGTTGAGACGTGTTAATATTTCACCGGTCTCCGGAAGGTAGAACCTAGAAGTGCAACTGCTTGGTATAGGCTAGTATCAACGACCACTATGCCGTGTAACGGCGCAAGTCGCTGTCTCATTACGTGCTCGTGTTCGCTTAGTGCAAGTGTAAGTAGCGTAGTGTAAAATCACCGACACATCTGTGACATGGCTTTCACACCACCAATTTAATTTCCAAACTTGTCAAGTTACAGGATCACACACACCAGCCGTCATTTGGCGCGTCGTCCGGCCGATCACGGGGACTTGCGAAACGAGGCTGGCATTAAGAGGGCAAGTAATTCATTCAGAGCACCATCATGGTCCATTGTGGCCCTGCTGTTGATTGAAGAAGCTACTAAGTATTAAATTGGTTGGATTTTGATCGAAGATCATCTTAACTATACCCATAGTGTACGATATAGCCTTGTAGTCACCACGTGGATGATTACATACACTACGCTAGACTACTGAATGTCGATCGATTTCTCACGTTATTACACTGTGCCTTGGGTACTACCTAGGTAGGTAGGCCTGGCGAGTTGAATAGACCTATCGTATACTAAGTACACTATACTAGATAGACCGCACGCTATGTTGAGGCGATACTATATACTAACGTCGAGTTATCGAGGCTCTATCTATAGGCAAGAAGACCGCGAGCTTCTCGGTGTGAAATAATCTACTAATACGGAATAATCCCTACTGCAAACTATTCTGCATCGCGTGTGACGACGGGCATCGATTCCTTCTGCAACAGTAAGAACTTTTGCATCGTCAGGGATGAGGGAGAAAACGTGGTTGGTATACTAGTATCAATATGTCCAGTGGAGAAGTCCGGCCGAAGCCAATTGGCCTTGGGACTCCCGCCACCTGCCTATCTCTCCTCTCTAGCAGCACTGTTCTCGCATATGGGCCAGCTTGGCAGGTATATTCGCTCAATATCGCGATGTTGGGGACGACCCCAGTGGTGCACTAGCCCTGCCGCGGTAAGGTTCAGGGCTCTAAGAGCGCCACGGGTTAGTGGAAGTGATAAGTGATAAGTGATAGGTGGAATACCCAGCAGCAGCCCAGCACCTCTCAACGCCCCAGCCAGGAACGCCCCGCCCCTGTGCAGTGCACCACATGGTTTCCCAGCCACGTCCAGATTAGTATAGATTAGGTTGTTAGATTTACCACTGCGCCAAAAGATTGGCGTGACCGGTCAATTAATGGTCATTTCTTAATACGGCTTAAATCCGACATAGGTACACTCAGGTGGTATAGTCATCACAGTGGTACCTGCAGTATGCCTACACTACACTACTGTACCTGTGCACTTACTGCAGTGCATATGCATCCACTAACACACGGACCGCCTAAATTCCGTGCAAATTAGGACATACATAGACTCTCGCTCCCAGAAGGGGAGAGAGAGAAACGCACTGGCCTCGCATCTACCTATTCAGTGTATATAGGTGCAGTTCTATAGTTGTGAGCATGCAGCGCTCAGATTCGGGGCTTGTATAGTTTGCATTAGAGCACACTCGTCTAACTATAGTGTATATGTGCAGTGGCGTGCGTGGGGCAAGGTTCCGTGAATTTTGGACTAGTTCAGGCTTGGTCTAGGGCTGGCGGGGACCGGCGGGTACTGCTCCACATAGACCTGGCAGACTTAGTGTAGCGTAGCGCTGGCTCAGGTGGTTCTAGTTCTTGGCTCTGGTGCCGTGTTCTGTGTTCCGGTGGCCTCTGGCTCTGGCTCTGGCTCTTCCCGAATCCCCATTATCTTGCCCTGGCGAACGAGAGACGGGCGAAACCGAACCTAAACCTCCTCTCCTTTCCGTTCCCTCCTCGAGCCTGGGCTGCTTGCTTTCCCTTCTTTGCTTTGTTCACACCCGCAGCCACTGTCTCTCAATTCGAAATCCTGCGCCAGGCTGGTAGACCTTCGCATCCGATCACGACTCTCTAAACTCACACTCATTTTGTGCCAACTGTTTCCCTGTTTCAAACTTCAGACAACCTAACAGGCACGTACCCGTCGCTTGTACACGCTCGCTTCCATACTCGCGCATACAGTACAGTCCTCTCGACAGCTTCGCAATAAGCTAGATCGCTGGCCGGTGACACCATCAAACTGAGTCGTGTGGGGAGTTCTTCTGCGACATCTCGACGTAATTGTCCAAGTGCATACACAGACGTGGCTGTAACCCGTGAACGTTATCCTCCTATTCCACCGCTGCATTCCACCGTCTGTGGAATTTTATCATAAAGTCGGCGCGTGCTCAATCAACAAAGCACCCAAATCAAGGCTCTATATACGTGATACGCACCGCTCTGCGCCAGCCTTTGAAACACGCACTTTACTTCTTCCGCGTTCGCATTCCCATCCCTATAGACTCCCTGCTTGACCAACCGACATCATGGGCTTCTTCGAAAAGATCCAATCCAAGCTGGAGCTGTACCGCCTCGAGAAGCGATACACCCGCAATCGCCAGCGGCGCTCGACCTTCATCAGCAATGCCATGTACGTAGACGGCGAATACGTATACCAGACACCCAATTCGACCGGCTCCTCGACCAACAGCTCGACTGTCTCAACACCTACCAGCGCCAAGACAAATGCGCGTCGCAGTCTCGAGATGCCTACCGTCCCTGAAAACTCGGAGCAAACCGAGACGTCGGCTCAGCGCAAGCGATTAAATAGATTCTCCTCGATGCCAGGGTTTGGCTCCAACTCCCGCCGTGATTGGTAGGGACGTACTGCGATATTAACGATTATGAGGTCATGACGTTTTTTCGTTTTTGGAAAACAAAAAAAAAGAGACGATTACCTGCTTACACAGATGGCTTGCGCCTGGTGTTTTGCATATATCACTAGAACGGGGCATGAATCCCCTACAACATATACTACATAACCCTTGCTTTTATCCCGGAATCCTTCCCATCACTCAACCCGAAGCCATTACTATACTTGATATGCGACGTTGTATAGTTGTATCTATACTGCAAGCGTTGAACGCCCCTCACGTTTTCGGCGCGAGGATCAAGCCGAACGGATAGCTCCGGGTGACATAATATGGGCTGGGCGACTCTTCCCTGTACATATTATCTATACCGCCAATACTACAAATTTGTTAAACAATGAAACTAACCATGCTTCTGGCTCTTTACACATGAAACTTTGAAGTCAATTCACCCGTGTTTATTACGGCATCATTCTTTTAAGAAATTCGAGACAAGATAGAAAGATGCAACACCGCGGAATCCCAGCCGGTGGCTTACAACACGGTAGGTTTCGAAGGATGGACACCTAACCCACCAAGATTGACCTGCATTGCAGATCAACCCGTTCGTCGTCCTAGTTCATTTAGGGCGCGTAAGCATGTCGATCAATGTGTTTCAGATACGTTATGCGTTCATGTAGGTTACCGGTTAAACTAGACTCAGTGAATTCGCTTTAGGTACTCTTGCCGATTCCACCTGATAATCTGATGCAAGTCGACCGATAAGCCATCTTGCGTTGATATAGTCCAACGTCAAGTCCATGTCGGCCTCAAGTCATACCGCAATATCTACGCGATGAACTGCAGCCCTCCGGTCCGCAGTCAACTATTGACTATCGCCGTTACTAGATGGCCAGTACGGTAGCCGTGTCGTTTGCGTGTTATCCCACTACGAACGTTTCCCATGTCTGGGAAATTCACGGAATGTTGCCGACGGTATACCTTGATGTACTGTGTGCTATGGCGCATGGCGGGAACACATCTGTACACCCCTCACACCCTAGCTACCCGTGATCTAAGACATGCCGCTGTGAGACACAGCCTCTATCGATTCCTAGCACATGATACACACCGAACCGCCTGGTGTCGCAGTCGAAGACATACGTCAGCTAGAGCTCTCTGATTGGTGGAGGTGTAGAACGTATATCCTGAAGGGACACAAGCGATTCATATCTTAGAAGAACTGTATAGTGAGCTAATTGGTCATTTCTACACCATCGCATTTCTTAGGACTTATGAGCGCTCGCATAGGTGCCTATGCGTACGTGTTCATTAACCCAGTACAAACTGGCGTTACAAGAGACGTAGCTTGAATATTGTGTACCTAAGTACCTAGTTAGGTCACTATTCTTGCTCGTCGCTTCTCATCTCACGCCCTATACCGGAGGTGCGGGCAATGGTATTTCCACTGCAGGGTCTATTCCTCTTCAGTCCAATTTTCGCTATAATGTGTCACAAAGTTTCAGTATCGATTGATTATATGTCGTAAAAAAGACTTTAAGAATGGCCGGCCTGATGCTGAGGGCGCTGCCACGAAGTATACAGCCACAATGGAGTTTCGGATTCAGGCGACACCTGCCCCTTTCTTTCCTTGATTTTTACGAGCTCGTGTACTGGTTGCAGGCAGAGTCCTGGCATACGAGCTCAACGCCTGCACATGCTCGCTCTCGGGAATGCTCGTGCTCAAACTTAGTCTCGATAGTGCGAAAGGAGCTGTCGAGAGCAGTCTGCTCGTCGCGACGGTCTAACACTGTTCGCTGAGTTAAATCAACATCCCGGCTACACACGTCGTGTCATATCGTGTCCGTTCTAAGATAATGAATAACTCTCGAATGACTGCAATATCTCATCGGCTGTGACAGCATGTTCTGGTGTTTTTTTGAGATAACACTCGGGGACGAAGACGTCGATCGGCGTCAGAATGGTAGAATGGCAACAGGAATCCTGCAGCAGCATTGCCCCCTTGCTATGGGCTAACCAGACAAATGTTTCAAACCACAGTCGTGATCGTCATGCAAAGCAATAGTACCCAAGAGCGTGGCGCTGATCAAGGCTATCTGTAAACCGAATAGACGAGTCTCGGGCGATGATGTGGACAGGCCGTCAATCGCGACCAGATAGATGGTCAACGATCTTAACACCAATTACGCCTCAACACTTCGTCGGTTAATACCGACACCTCGAAAGGACATGGGTTCTTGGACTCCTCGATCTTGATCCCATCTAATACCGCCCGGCAATGCTGTTCGAGTTCTACGTCCACTTGGCTAGCGTCTCTGCTATGCCGTTCGTACCATCGAAGCGCCGTCTCAAGGGTATAGATAGTGACAAGTGAGCCGAAGTTTTGGTGTACGCTATCACACACACTGGCGCAGTTTAAAGCGATATTGCTTGCTAGTTTTCGGCATTCCTCAGATACCAGGGAGACAGGCTCTCGCTCTGCGTTTGGACGCCCTATTTTTAGCTCTGTTGTCAGAAGCCCTTGAAATTCGTCGGAATTGTTGAGTAGTGGGCTTAGAGCTGAGTTGTCGACTATCGTCATGTAAAGCTCAAGACACAACGTCCAGTAATTGTAAATCATCCTTTGCTGAGAGAGTGCGTCGGAAGTCCAACTCCTGTCGGACGGGAACTTCGTTGAATACCCGCGTGCCCTGGAACGATCAAGCCGGTGATGAATAGCTGAATCATTGCTAGGGAATCTCCAAGGACCGTTAAATCCGACGATGTTGGAGTCCTGCATCCATTTCTTGACTCTGGATATCAGGTCAATAATTTTGCGGAGTACTTGTGCCGGCTGCTTTGCCTCGGCATCGTTGGCTAGAGTCCCGTCGTTAGGCTTCTCCAAAGCGTCAACGAACCCTAACAATTCGCATGCTTCTGCCGATAGATCGTAAAACTGATCGTAAGCGCTCTTTGTATGATTTCGGAACGGACCATGTTTCCACATTTGCGATCCGGCACAGACTGACCGTCGACGGTTGAGCCCTTGCATGATCTTCCATAATGCTATTAGATACACTGTCTGCATCTCGAAACCGTCTTAAAGGCTACTTACGAATACCACGCGACAGAAGGAGAAAATCTTCAAATACGGATCAACGGAGACTTTTTCAGGGCCAAGCGCTTGTAAGAAGGCCGCAATCCCTTTCATATGGGTGAGCCATCCCGGATTGCCCTTGCTCCCAAATTGACAAAGCTCGAATGCGACGAATACGGTCGTGACTATGAGCGACTGCAGCGGCGAGCAGGTAGTCATATCGGTTCGCAGCTGCCGAATAGCAGCGTTATAAAGCTGCAGCCCCGTGCCGGCAAGTCGCGGTTGACTGTTGACCTGTCCAGCCCAGCCAAGGGCGAGCGCAGACATGGCCAGCGGCAATGCATCGATGTCTTGCCCAATTTCCTGAATTTCTCCTAGCCAGGCCAATGGCGCCTCTTGGGTTTCCGAAACCGGAACGCATACTTCTAGGAACTGGCCGGTGATGTTCTGCACAGCCCAGACCAGGGAACTAGGCGCGCGAGGGAGAGGCGCCGTCCCGGCAAGCTGGGCCCGGGCGCGCTTCTGTCTCGCGGTTGCATAGGGGTGCGCTCTATTACCGGGCTCGCCTTGTCGCTTCGTCTTTTGCTTGTCACTTCGCACAACTTGGCCGCTTATCCACGTGACATTCCTTATAGATGAGCTTTTGAAATGGGTGGTTTCTAGGCATTGAGAGCGGGAAGTATCAACGAAGTCAGCAGCGGAAGAATGGCGAAAGATGGTGGGCTGGTCGTATCCTTCGCACTCTCTCACGCCCCTTCGACATTGTCCGCAGCCCGGCTTCTGCTCGTCGCACTACAAGAGGAGACGGAGCTTGTGAGCTGGAGGTAGGTCAATTGGGTCATCGCCGCAAAGACGATGCGGTGCCTTACCTTGATCTTCTTCCTCCTACATGTCTTGCAGCCTTTAGACCGTGGGATACCAACCATCTTTATCCCTTCAAATATCCCGTCACCGATAGTCGTTTTGGAGATCGCTTGGCTTAGAATTGCTAGTTGCCAACACCGCCTATTTACCTACACCAACTCTTGGTTGCGGTACACTTTCTGGGGGGTCATTCTTATCGGTCAGAGGACCCTACCCATGGAAACCACCAATTAGGTACCGGCCCGTGTCGATCTCTTTTACGTACACGCCTGGAAAGCGCCGCACAAGTCTTGGCTACCAAGTAACTCAGCCGTGAATGGTCCTACTACTACGTATGGGGTCAGCCCTTGAGGAGGCTAAAAATGCAGTGAAGCGTAGGGCTGATTCACCCCGCTGTCATGACGGGAGTACGAAAGGCTCTGAGTGGCTAAAATGCAGTGAAGTGGTGAGTTGACATGCCTAGGTACCCACCGTATGCAGTAAATCAGTGTATATGCATATGCGGTGAAGCAGTGCATTGGCACTATAGGTTTAGTGCTAGGTCATCCTACACAGCCATCAAACCCCTGTCATCAGTACGAAAGGCCCTGGAGGTGGCTAAAAATGCAGTGAACTCGTGATATGGTTTTTAAGACGGCGAAGTTTGTGCGTTTGTACAACGCCATCGGGCAGCTCTGCAAGTAGACACCTACTTAGGTAGGCAGATACTATTTACATTCCTAATTGGCTATACATGCCTAGCCCGGAAACCCATGTCGTATCTAAAGTATTGTATGGTAGATTCTCTAGCATCACCCTAAATCTTATAGCCACTCGTTCTAAGACTCTAGTTTATCGAGCTTATCTGCCGCTGCCGCAATCTTCATAGTTATATCTTCAATCTGCGAAAGTTTTAGCAGTGTGCTTCTAGCGCGATGGGTTCTGTCTATAGCCACCAATAAGGCACAACTCACGTATTTTTCCTCAAATATATTAAAGTGATGACCACCGAGGTCCACAACCCCCTTGATCCAACACGCACCGTGATACAGATCCCAGCCGAGCAAGCGGAGCTCACGCGAATGGTCAACGAAAGAGCGCCGCCCGTCCTTGTCAACCAGTTCTGTCGCGCGCATCAGGATGGTCGGCGGTATTTCGGCTTCGCGTCCTTCCCAATCGGGCAAATCCCAGCGCGCGATCATCAACCGGGCGTGCGTCATGTTTAAATCAACCTTCTCCCGCAATTTCATTGCTTTAAGCTCCTCGGGCGATTTTGTGATGGGCTGTGCCGTCGGGTCGGGCATGTCCCGTAACACGCCTAACCACCTCGTATACACGCTGTCGATGAAGATCATGCCGAGGACGGTGAACTTCGGACGACTTGAGTTAGGCGGCCGGTTTGCTAATTGCCACGCCACCTCAAGAGACAACAGTCCACCCATAGACCACCCTTCATGCGACGTCAGTTAGAGCTGAGCTTGAAGGTTACAGCGATTCCAGAACCTCTCATACGAATGAGCTGTGACAGGTGGCATTCGAGAAGTAAACCCCCCTCCCTGAAGTAGAATGGGTCAACTCACCCCCTAATAAGATCTCTCCTCCCTCGGGCAGCACTTTCTCGATGAGCTCGATATAGTGACTGGCCATTCCCGAGACACCGCTTTCCCAATACCCGCCATCGTCAAGTCGCGCATTGTGGATGCCGTAGATAGTGCGACCGATGGGATACAAGCAGTGATAGCTAAAGGTGGTGCCCCCGCCATCGTGCAATAAGATCAACGGCGTAGGCTGCTTGTCGAGCCAGGGACAGTTAGGGCCCTCATATATGAGGGACGGGTTTTCTAACATCTTCGACGTGAGCGCAGACGACCTCGGGACAGAAAATTTAGAGGCGTAGAAATCGTGGGTTCTAGGCGAGCATGACGTGTCTACGGCCCCAGCGAGTTATCGTTTAAGCCACGCCGCTTTTGTCGTGAGTGCGGCGATGCATGCACCAGTACGGAATTACGCAGTCGTTTTTGTCGTTGAAGATGCATCAGGATACAGTACTCTTGAATCCTATTTTGAGTGAGATTTCGAATCGGAAAAGGAGCTAGACGGCTGACAGTCATCCACCCGAGCGACTTAGGTCATCCTGTTTTTCAATTGCCTTATTGTTGTTCACCCCGTAGTAAGCGTGACACCGTTCAACTACACTGGGTTAGTGAGGATCCCTCGCTTGGCTACGGCCTCAGGACCTAATATTCTCCACCTCACTAAGAGCCTATAACTCCGATATTGTCATAAGATCTTGTATATGCATAATAACAGTCGTCCCGTGTCGAGAATGTCAACCCCTATATGTATTTATCAAAACACTATTTATCCTAGGTACTTATAAGGTACCTAAACTTAAGCTCATGTTTCTAAGAGGTGGATAGACCACAGGGCAACATACACTAAAGTATAAGACATCGTTAATCGAAGATCTAGATCGGATGCGTTATGGATATTAGATGTCCAAAGATATTTCGGAGACTTCTAATACGGGTAAGGGCCTAAAGGACCCTTTTGATTAGAAGGTGTTAGATTTGGCGCTATCCTAAAAAGGAGCTTTTGGGACGTAGATGGAAAAATCGAATGATTGGCTGCACCCCCCTCGAGGAATTACAGCTACTCTAACTATTAGCGGAGTCCTGGGAACTCCTTTCCGGCCGCGTGCGGGCAAAGCTAGACGATCGAGAGGTCACGAGATTCGTTGGCGCATTGCGAGTATACGCTACTAAAGATAGGGTGAACGAATATAACCGCTATCACCTCGAGCGCCTCGGCCAGCCAATCATCCAGGCCAAGGCCAAGAACGTCGGCCCAAGCACGGCTACTACCCCCGATAACAAGGCGGGAAACCTTGCGAAGCAGATTCCCTTAGGCATTTGTGCCCGTCTAATGCTCACGTCTAACATTTGGTAGCCAGTTGGCCTCGGCGATGGCGCTCGCGGTACGGTTTACGACATCGGCCGGGCGCCCGGGGCGAACCCAAACCACGATCATCCTTACGTCATCACGATGGAGTTTGATAAGTACAGCGGACCGGTGTTCCTGACTGCTCCTGAAGGCAGGAAGATTGTTCCGATTCTCCCGGTCGAAAGGGACTTCCTCGTCGGACCTACCCCCTGCAGCCGGACCAAGTTTCCCCTAATCGTTTGCTATGCCATTACTGTCCATAAGTCACAAAGCATCACAGAAGATCTAATCGTTACAAACCTCTCTTGCTGGGGTTTTCAGACTGGTTTAATTCAGCATTAGTACAAGCAATAACCATACTTAGCATGGCGTAAACTGCTCTATCCCTCATCACCATACTCTCTACTGCCCACATGCTTAAGCCCCTCAGACCCAAGCCATATCAATCATAGGTTATGTCGCTCTTCTCCAGCAAGCCGTTGTTGTTGAAGAGGGCAAGAACAGCTACCGGATAACCATCCCACGTCGCTAATCCATCAGTGAGCTTCCCTTAGTCCACCCTCTTCACCCTATATTTCCCCATCCACTCCGGCTTCACGAACAACACCCAGGTCCTAAACCCCAACAGGACCCCCATCGGCAGCGCAAAGCCCCAAATCAGCTTATTGGGATTAAGCCCACTACCCTCCTCCCCCGCGACCCACGCCTGCCAAAACGTGATCGGGAGCGCCAAAGCCTCAAACGCGCCTATCATCTGGTATGAGGTCCGCCTCAGCTCTATCGCCCCAGGTTTATTTGGGAGCGCGAGCACCATCGCGACCGTCATGGCGACGATGTTGAGGCCGAACAGTTGGAAGATAGAGGCAGCGTGAGGCGCCGCGGACTTGCCATCGGATAAGTACAGTCCTTCAAAGGCCCCTTTCGCGTTGAATATCATAGGAGCGGCCAGGAAGAGGTTCATGACCGATTCAGTGGCCAATTCGATTCGGACAATTGTGCCAGGCGCCGATGGATCAATCTCCACCAACGCTTTCGAGCTGGTTTCCGTTCGTTTGTTAATGTTCGACATTGCTTGGCGTTGGGAGGATGATTGCTTGTCTTTCTTGAGGAAGGCGAATATGCTCTGGAGGTGTAGACCATAGGACCTGAGATTAGGTTATTATATGAATGTTTTCATGATCAAGGATAGAGACAAGCCATCACGTCGCCCTCAAGCCCCAATCGCAGACCCGCCGCTAATAGCCCGGACGTCCGAGTGTTCCGACTGGTTCGGGAAGTTGGGGTAGCTAACATAACGTTATGCTTAACGTTATGCTTAACGTTATGGTAGTCTTTCTAGTATAGATCTGATAAAGCGTGAAGCCTAACATTATGTTAGCTATCCGAGCCTCCCGAACCACTCGGAACATTCGGATATCCAGGCTTTAGTAACATACAGGATAAGTGAGCTGCAAGGGCAAATGAGTCGTACGAAGGCCATGTCTCCTGGTATGCTGATGGCGAATTCACGCTCAGCCTTCGAGCTATATCCAGGTTCGTTGACTCACACGGCGTATGGATTCACTGCCACGTCTGGATGCCTTCTTCCATGCGGGTTGATCCTGGTCTCCTTTAGTCACTCCGGAAAAGATGCCGTGAAGGAAACCAACCGGCCCCTAGACCGGCCATATATGTGAGGCCTTGCTTTACTAACTACTCAAGCGTTTCGCTCTAGGCATTATTTATGTGTGTTGAACGTCAGACGGTGTCCTTCACATCCCCCAAATCAGGCTTCCCCCGCGCCATGGTTTCATCGTTCCTGTGCCGTGGTAAATGCTCAGCCAATACCTTTCCGCCATCCCTCACTATTCCCCCCCTACCCTCCCCTTCACCGAAATCTGACACCAATTCATGCCCTATATTAGACTGGCACTTCTACAACGCGGCGTATCTTGTTAGTTAAAGAGCAAATCATTCCAGTGTTTGCGAGCTTGCATAGTGGCAATATTGGCGACCATCAGTCTAGGCCCGGGCCAAGCAACTATACGACTCCGTTTCCCCTATCCTTGTGCCCTCTCCCTCATAAACTTGGGCTCATAAGTCTCGGCTGCCAAAGTCATAATAGCCCGCACCGTTCTGCCTTGCTAACGTTACAGCGCACTGTTGATCTATTGGGGGAGGTAAGCTAGGCGATCGTATAGCATTGGCATAGAAATGCTAACTGTCTGCCTGTTCCGTGATTTCGTCTGTCCATTACTCTTCACAAGCCTTCTTCGGAGCTCCATTGCTTCCGTCTAAGCAGCTGTTCTAGTCTCTCCTGCGAGTGATAAAGCTTCTCTCACGAAAGAAATTGACGCAGCGCGTGCGTTTCCTTTGGAAGTCATAATGCTGGGACTAAATAAATCAGCCAATCTGTCGTAGATGTTAGTACTCCTAAGCATGCAGAAAATTCCACCACGGTTAGTTTGGTTAACTGCCCCGGTTGGCGCTGAAATCTAAATATCCGGGGGGGAAACTAGGGGGTTGCACAGCGTCGAACAAGATCTCGAGATTTGTATCCTCCGCTCGTCTCGATTGACTGACCAGTGAAGAGAGAATACCCTCAATACACCTCGTTGGGCCGAAATCGACATCGCAGGGCAATAGAATGCTCCGTTAATTTAAGTGCTAGGGACATGGTTTCATTATTTACTAGTTAGGTAATGAGCTGCGAAGCCTTCGTTGCCTGAGACTGCCTCCTCGGGCTACGTCGACCCCCAAATCCGTCGTCTAAAGGACCCCACTACGTGTTTTAATTGCCGGAGAGATATGGGCTTCCTCAAGGGATCCCCCCGGTTTCACAAGCCGCGTCACTATGTTGTTGGCTCGGGACTGATGGATGAACGTGTCTGCCCCCGGGGGGTTTCGGCTACTACCCAGGTTCTAATCCGATGGGTTGCTCTGGACGTTGTAACTCACTGATTACCCGATTGTGTTTTTGCTTCTGATATAGCATGGCTCAAAACAACATTTTCTGCTCAGCTCTTTTGAGCAATAACCGTTTAGAAATGGCGAATGTCTCAGTCAATGACCAAACTCGGGGCGGACGGTTTGCTAATGACTTCTGGCTTTGCACAACGCTAATGTTCCTCGTTGAATTCGGATGTGCAGTCTTAGGGGCCCCGTCGCCTAGGCTGTTAGAGATAGCCATTTGTCAAGACTATTACCAGAAGCATGGTGACAGCTCGACTGAGGAAGACTGCAAGATTCAAGAAATACAGGCGCAGCTTGGTTTTATGCTGACAATACTTTCGACATGCTCGATTCTTGCTGGTGGGTCTTCGATCACTCAGGAGAAGTAGTCTTAGTGCGATTGCTGAGACACTTCTAGCAACTCTCATACACATTCCAATGGGTTTCATTGCTGACAAACGGGGGAGGAGGTTAGCCCTGGTTCTCAATATCACTAGCACATTACTGTACTGGGGCTGGATGCCATTCATTGGTATGTACTTCATCGTACCAAGGGGCTAGATGGCTAAGATGCTTCAGCTATCTTCAGCCAACTTCCAATATGGCTCTTCTACGTTGCCCCGATATTTGTCTTGATAGGTTGTGGCCCTTGGGCATCCGGCGCTCTTGTTTTTGTCGCGATTAATAGAAAGATAACAGCTAGCCAGAGGCTCATGAAAATTTCCCAAAAGGCGATTTCGTCGACCGGTTACGTGTCTCACAGGACCCTCGCGTTTTCTATAATGGAAGCTCTATCTGGAATTGCGGGCCTCGTAGGCCCGGCGCTGGGGGCACTGACCATGGAGGGCCATATCTGGCTACCATTTTTGCTTGCTATTTTCAGTTTTGCACTCATGCTGGTACCAACCTGGCTGCTAGAAGATGAAACGCCCTTGCCGACAGAATTAAATAATACTTGTTCTAGAATTGAAGTCTCTCGGCTTACCGATAGTGAAGGACAATCGTTACTATCCGGCGTCGGCAATGGTACCTACGGCCGCGGTTCTGGCAGAACTTTCGTAAACTCTACGGCTACTATATACAGTATCGCTTTCGGCTCTTTTTTCTCGTCTCTTTGGCCCGGGACTCGAACAACTTCTTGATACCTTGGATATCTTGGCGATTCAACGAGTCGATGGCTCAAGTATATACAATTTTGAATCTTGCGATAACTTGCTAAGTAGATGTCCTAGGCTGGCCTCATATTTTCTCTCAGGGCTATCGTATCGTCTATAGTCTTCTTTGTCCTCCTGCCACTGGCAAGCTCGTTCCTTTCTAGCATCAGAGGCTTTGGACCATTTACTCGGGACTTGTTAATTTCCGCCTCTAGCACTATGCTTCTTTGCGCTGGGTCGATCATAATAGCGACATCACCGAGTCTTTCAATACTGATACTCGGTTTTTGTAGTATGACCTTGGGGTCTGGTGTTACTGTTAGCCTTCGCGCTTTCCTTGCGTCGAGGATCGATAGATCCCTGTCTAGCCGTCTTTTTACAGCAATATCTACCACGTCAACGATAAGGGGTCTAGTGGGAATGCCATTGATGGGAACGCCTTACTCGCTTAACATGTCAAACAAGGCGAATACTCTTTCTTGGCCATTCATGATAGCTGCAGTAAGTTCTCCTAAATGCGCCTAAAAGCCAAACCTTGACTATTGTACAGATGCCATATTTCGTTGCTTCATGTGTTATTGGGTCGCTGCAGCTTAATATGTAGCTCGACAGCTGTGGAGAGGCTCGAGGGCGACGAAGCATTTCATATCGTTTGCTTTCTGTAGGGACTTCCTGGGGCTGCAACAAATATAATAAAATATGAGTTGTTGTCACATATTACACAGTCGTTTTCTTTTCGAGGCCTTTTTCTTGCTTAAACATCTCTACGTATACCTTGGCGTTTAACTACCCAAAATTGCATGCGCATTTACGGAATAATGGGGGCGTCGATGAATTCGTAAGCAAGATAATCTGATCTCTGATGAGACAGCACACTACAAGACGGTCCGTTCATTTGGTGTACAAGAGGGATTAGAAGCGTAATTTAGCAGCTCTAGAGCGTTGGACCTCGCTAGTGATGGTAACATCGTTAACCAGTGCATATCCAATTATCTCAGACTTTGCAATCATAACCTCTAAATCCTCGCTCAAAAATCGCCGGCGCTATCTCTTCCTAAAGTCAAAACTGGTTTCAAAACCATTCGATGTATGTTGGGCTATCCGTAGAAGTGCGCCAAAGCCGAGAGGCAGCTTTACTTGGCTGTGGAGATGTCCCAATGCGCTAATTAAGCCTCTAGGAAAGATGAAAGTGCTCATGGCTCTTATATTTTGGAGTAGGTTTGCCGCTCGCTCGCGAGACTGTGCTATAATTAGAATTCGGAGGCATCCTACTTTCGCGTCACATCGTGAACAACTTGTCTAAGTTTTCTGTCCCTAGTAGCGGCTTTTGTGCGTTGCTGCGTCTCGTACGATAGCATTGCGATATTAAAAAAAAAAGAAAATGAATCAAAGTAGAAAATAGTGTTGGTAACCAAAATTGACAGACGTGAGTAAATGAAGAGCTAGAAAAGACGCCTTTATGGTGTTTAATCATACTCCTTAAGTTCGCAGACTAGATTTCTTTAGGTCAAGTGATATGACTATGCTTGATTGAATACACAGGGTATAGTGATGAGGTTAACAAAACTACAATGGATTCAATTGTGAGGCACAGGCCGCGTGTATTCAAGGAGCCCCGGAGTTTGTGAAAGTCGTGGTATGGCCTTAGCCTTTCTAATATTAACCATATGCGCTTTTAAGATGAAGACACTTTGATGCTACTAACAATTGTGCAGTCTATAGTTTAATATTAATCTACATATACGATTTATATTATTTACGGCTCCCGTGTCAATATGAGGCTAGCCGGGGCCGGTGGGAGGGGGATTTCCAAGAGGCATTCACGCTGGAACGTTCAAGAAGAAGAAGCTTGCGCGATAGACTATATCAATGATTTTATTGCAATCCACAGGTTGAAGGCGTCGCGGGGTATTATTCTGTCAAAGAAAATGAGATACCTACTCAAAGGTAAAAGGTGTGTATTCAGGATTATTAAAGGTAAAAGATCAAGTAGATGATCTTGGGGATCTAATAGTATATGTATAGGAAGACTGGGGAGTGGAGTGGAGTACCCAGCCCCCCATTTCAACATATTCTATCTCTCGAGCGCGTACTCTGCTGCCTACTTTCCCAGTCTCAACAAAACGTTCAACTTGGGCTTTGGCGTCCGTACTCTGTCTCCCTTATTGCGTATCGCAGCTAATTACCAAGCAAAAGCTACCCTCAACTATTAGACTCATTCCACCCAGCAAGCCAAACGCCTACTCAAAATCTTCAGCAGAGAATAATCGATTGTCGAGGATCTGGCCCATGTGAGTCTTGTCGATAGTCTCGCAGTTTCGTCGAATCTTCGTAAATAAGAACTTAAAGAATTCAACGGGGCTAGCTTGAAACCCGGACTCGCCTCCCACCCGACCGGCGTGATCTTTGTAGATGAACCCGTCGGCACCGATAATCTCGCCATCCTTAGCGGGCTCCCAGGCGAGGCCAAGGAATTTGCAGATCTCGACATACTCATGATACGAGCTGATGTATAGCTGTCCGGCGAAAAGATTCAACTCTGTGATGAGTCGGCGAGGAACCTCTCGGTCTTTCAGAGCCTCGGGGACTGTGTATAGATCCAGTTTATCCAGAGACCGGTATCCCAGGTTGGGGCGAGGGGCATACACGTGTAGCGCTACGCGAGCTGATTCCTTAATATAGGGAAGCAGTTTATTTGCTTCGTAGGCACTGATGACCATCATCCATTCGACGGCGCCGCGCGGAATCCGAGAGGCCGTGAGGACCCATTGCACTGAGCGCTGGTACCCGTCTAACTTCTCTGCTGAGTTCATGGTTTTGACTGTTCGCGCGAAATCGGCCGAGACGAGTAAACCGCAGCTGAATTCGGAGATATTAAATAGAGATGCCGCCCTTGTTCCCCATAGCGACCAAAAGGCATTCATGTATCCACCGGCCCCCGGGACTATCGTTCCGGTTCTGATGAACATCCAAACGTCTTTGTTGAGGCTATGCTGCTCAGGCTCGGCCAATGCTGGTCTCTCATTCTGCCGTTCCTCTTCAATCTCAGGTGCAAGTTCTCTCTCTTGCTCTTCTTGTAAGACAGAAGTTATGTATTTGAGATTATTGAACTGTCGGCAGCGGCGGGCAATGGCATCGTCAAATTGGGTGCCATCATGGTTCTGTAGTGGCCGATATCGTTCTTCTAATGACCTGGCTTCGTCCTCGAGGAACTCCATCGCGAGTTTTTCTGTTAAAACATTCCCTGATGCGTGACACTGAGCCCAGAGTTTCTCATGTCTTTCACGTCTGCGGCCTTGGGATGCCCAGAGCAGAATGTTGCGCTGGGCATCGTTCCAAGTCTCGGTTATCGCCCATGTAAGAACATCAGAGACTGAAATACCCAACTCAATCTTTGATGGAATACCAGGTAGCTGTCTCTTAATCTTGAGACATATCTCCTGTGGAACGCAGAAAATAACTGATTGGCCATGTCCTAGAAGTCTCATTCGCATGCATGCTGTTACCAAGTTAGCCGCTTCTTTGCAACCGAAATCCTTTCTAGACCTTACCTTGCACCAAGCGATCCTTCGTTAGGTTGGCTCCTAAAGTGACAGCAGCACGGTAATTTTGGGGTAGCTTCAACTCTGTGCCCCGTGTGTGCGCTTCATCTAGGAACACGAGGCAGAGGTCCAGTTGGTTGATGTATGGCGATACCTGAAGTAGTTCGACGCACCCTCTACGATCGAGTACAGACAACTCATCGTTAGCATTGAAGAATACTACCGCCTCCGTTTCTTCGTGATCTTGAGTACTAGAAAGCCACTCCCGTGCAACGTCGAGATTGTCAAGCTCCAAAATTTGCGCACCAACGTCAAGAATTACTCTCACTTGGGGATCCATTCCGATAACCATATCGAGAAGCATTTTCGCGTCCGATACTTCTTGCCCTATATGAGACGGCATCAATGCTACTGAGTTTTCTGGCTGCAGTAGGTATTCCAGCACTAGGGCGTTCGTGTGCGTTTGTTCTGTGAGATCGAGCTGGTTGACACTAAGAGGTAAAACAGCACGTGAGTCGTTTGTGCCGCTGAAGCCCGTAGTCGGGTGTGCCTTGATCTTGCCGATGTCCCACCCTGACGCCGATAGTTTGGAGGGAAATTCCTTCATTTCCTTCGGGAAAACAATTTTAGAGAGGAAGTAGTTGATTGCGCCTTGTGAGAAGCAGAAATGCGGGAAAATTTCTTCCTCACATGTTGATCGGTCCTCAAGGTTAATCCCAGTAAGCTGTTTGAACTCGTTAGATAGTGCTGTAACCCCCTGAATCCAGGCTTGAAACTCTACATCAGCTTGATCCGATTTCAAAAGATGTCTGAATGTTAAATCCAGTTCCTGGTGGGTGAGGCCGCCATAATAATAGCTCAACTGCGTTAAAATAATGACTACATCAGGATGACTAAACTCAGAACGAGGCGTCGGGCTGTCTTTGGCTCGGAAGGGCAATGCAAGCTTTGTCTCAGGCTTTCTGCTCGGATCGAGGCCGTAGTCAACTCTCCATCGTTTCTGCCCAAAGCAGAAGCTTATAACACCTCCAACTAGAAGGCCTCGTAACAAAAGCAGTGCGCTTCGGGATCCGGCCCAAAATCCCGTCGGGTTGTTATCCTCTACAGTGCTGACAACGGCAGGGGGCGGCTGAGGTAGTGTAATGTAACTGAAAACGCAGTTACGAAACTCTTTAGGCTGTCGTACGATCGGAAAACCTCTCAATCCTTTGCTACATACTTCCTCTGCAACTCGTAACATAATGCGATCTTGTGCATCTGGGCGAAGAACACGAGTGCGTGGGAAGCCCCCGTTCGGTTGAGGGTGAATCTCTATCGCCAAGGGATCGTCCTGTCGTACTTCAGCCGCAATCTTTCTAAATATTTCGAGAACGTGCTGTATGCAGACCCAGCGTTCTGGGCTGAATTGAATAGGACGCTGGAGCCCCATCGTGTATAGCAGTTCGAACTTGACGCTAAAGTTCTCGTCACTTTCATCAACAATGTCGCGAGAATAATTATCTAGAAAGTGGAGTATTCGAGTCAACGTCCGACTAGTTTCGGCCTTCCCGGAGATGCGGGACTCAATACCCATAAGCATGAAGGATAAAATATTCTCGGGCTGCGTCAGTAGAATTCCACCAGAATTCATACACTCTTTCAGTAACTTTTCAATAGTGAGTAAGCCGTCGTAATCGAGCTTGATAGCACGAGAGAACGGTACGTGGTAGATTTGCCTGTTTAATAGGCCGCCCAGTTTGGCAACAAGCATCTGGAGCATTTGCTTTGACTGTGGCTTGGCCACAATTACCCTCACTAGCTGAGTAGTGTCAGCCAGAGAAGCAGCAACAATTGGAACAATAACAGAGGATTTGCCTTCACCCATGTTGAGTTGCATGACTGCATTGCTGTTAGAGGGTGGGCTTTTCATTTGCGTGGCGATTTGTTCTTGGACATTTCGTATTAAGATTCCACTTTCGATTTCTAGGAGAAGAGACTCCGGAGACTCGCAAGGGTCCCAGTTCTCGTGTCCTAGGTTTCCAAGTTCTTTCACCAAGGAAGAGGGAGTCTCAATCATATGAAGAAGTCGGTTAGCCCGCTGGAGTTGAGTAAGCGCCAGGCCGTAATCAACGAGACACCTCTTCCACTCATCTGACAATTTGCTCCATTTATTTCGAGAGAGACGCTCCAAGAGGAACATTGTAGATGGATGTGGGAAGTGCTGTAGAGGCAAGTATAGGGCCGCCAAATCGTTATGACCGTATAGCCTCTTACGCATCGGGCTCGTAACCGCATCTCTTATAGCAGAGTATCTCTTTTCTACAATTTTCTCCCATGCAGTTCGGTGTTTAACGAAAAGGCCGCGTAGCTTGCCCACCTCAATTTCAGCTTCGTGACTATGCTTTATTTCACCTAGAGCTGACGAGCTATCTCTCAGACTCCCCATATAGTTTTCTTCGAAAGGAGAATTAGCCATTGTATCAAGCCGCATGAGTAAGTCGGGGAGAAGTGACATGTCTTTTCTGCGTCCTGTCTTGGCCTTGAATCTAGGGACTTCCAAATATATGCTGGCAATTTGGGTTGGGGCTGGGCCAGAAAATAGATCGTCACTCGTCACAAAGCTCTTAGCCATAGAGCAAGCTGATTTTGCGGTCAAGGGGGAGCAAAAGGACGCCTTGAGTGCAACTGATTTGCGAGGGACAGTTCTGCCGAGATTATCCAGGTAGTCGCGCAGACGGTAGTTGTCGTATAAGGTCCGAAACAGAGTCGACAAAGACGACATGGCCGCGTCGACGTTGATATATATTTTCCATGGGCAAGATTCCGCACTTGGGGGCACCTGCGGGTTTTTGCATGGCCATTGACTCATGATTCCTGCCACAAAATGACTGACAGCGTGACTACGGCAGTTTTTAAAACTCTGTAATCTTCGTTTATAGTACTGTTCATCTGTTTCATTTGTTTGTTTTTGGAGTGTTGCGTCTTCGGTGTCTGCGAAATCACGCACCGAGGCTAGCACCTTGTCTTTTACAACCCTCTCTACCGGCTGACATCCAAAAGACAAATCAAAACGTGAAATTTCGGGGACTTCGATGGCTTTTATGTTAGAGCAATTAAAAGCCAAAGCAAAGACTTGGAGTATAGTCATATCTGATACCCCAGCGAATGCCAAAGTAGCTAGCCACATCATAACTCGGTATTTATTAATTGGGCTAGCATCGCTCCCAAGTGCTCTCAAACGGGCTATGAATTCGCCTGCGAGGATTTTAGACGATTCTATGAAAGAAGCAGCGTCATACCGAAAGTCCTCAGGGGAAGAGGGGGGGCCGGATTTCAGAACGTTACAGTTCCCACAGAGAAAATCCCAAAGGTGCAGACCTATGTTATTTAACGTCGGTATGTGCGGGCCAGTTTGGCTGCGAAAGGCCATCGTAGAAAGGGAGAGCGCGTTTAAGGCTGGTTTCGAGTTTTGCGAACGGTCGCGTGATGTGTAGTCCTGGTCGTACATCTGCGTATAATGTTGTGCTCCAAAGTCCCAGGCCCGGAAGGCAGCTGAACGGATCTTTTCGCGTCTAAGTAGCGTTTTGTGAATTTTGGGGAGATTATGTGGCTCAACTGAATATTTGGGATGAAACATGCTGGAGGTCTGGAAGTGCTCAAAAAGAGAGTTCACAGCCTCATAGTACTCGCTATGCTGAGCTAAGAAGCTGAGCTTAGATGTCCAGTTCACAGTCTCCATCTCATGAAGATGGCTGGGGTAGTATTCTCGCCCCGGGCTGAGACCCGCGATTCCCACTAGGAGATCTATTTCTTCCTGGTTTATGCTTGGGAATGACCGAATGGCTGCAGATCGTAAGATCGTCAACGCTGCATTCGTTCCCGTCAAGCCGGTGAGTGGATCGGGCAGACAGAATGAAGTTAGGCCATGAAGATATGCGAGAAAGAGCTTGCTTGTCAGTGTGCCATTGTCGATTACCTTGCCAAGCTGTCTATCGACCTCATATATCTGCGTTTTCGTCGATGAGGACCTGTCTACCGCGACGTGGATATGGCCGTTGCCGACGTCGTGCGAGATTTTCCCGTTTGGTATGATAACCTTGTCTCTTGAGTTGGCATCGATACTTCTTAGAACAAGTTTGTTCTTAAGCCCTACAAGTGTCTCGAAGCCCTGATCATAGTGGATTACCATGCCCCGATGCTGGTGAGATTTAATCGATGTATCTTCCAGGTTAGAAGAGAATTCGAGCTCAATTCTTGGCAAATCAATCTGTACTGTAGACGCGTTATGATGAAAAGTGACGTGGATATACGGCGGATCCTCTAAGGGTTGGAAGACATTGGAGAGTCTTTTTGCGGTTCGACTTTGAATATTAACCAGAGTTTTTTCTCCCTTGCTCAGCAACCAAGATTTGCCTCCACTAGCACGGCAAAGTCTCCAATTTTCAATGGTATGTGCCCATGCACGATCTCGAGGACGGAATTCGACATAGTCCCCTGCAACATTGTACCAGTGAACAAAGTCATCCACAAATGCGACTGGAAATTTATCGCGAAATAAATGAGGGGAGACGAGCTCGAACGTTCCGTCTTGGCTTGTTGCCTGAACTATCAGGCAAGTTTCAGGTAACAGATTCTTTGCTGTGCTGAGGTTGAAATGCAATTTGTAGCCTGCAAACTTTTGCCTTCCCGAAAAACGCATTCCCTTAACCGAAGACGGTAACGCCTCTATCATCGAATTTCCGAATAATAACTTATATGCAGGCAGTCTTTCATATTCATTCGGTAGCCTACTTAGGGGTATGCCGTTGGCTAGTAGCTCCCCAGTAAGCATACTGAACTGCACGACAAACGTATTCTCCAGGCCACCCAACGCCGATTTACAATTCAGCCAATGCTCATGCGGCGGCTGTAGAGTTTGCCACCGGCCAACGGGTTCGTAAGCTGCCCATGAAGCCTTGATCGCGTCGTCAAGCGCGGGACTACATTCCACCACAACTTGCTCTGTTAGAATGGGGAAGCTGCGGCAACAAAGCTGCTTCCAGCGGTGATGTAAGAGAAACGCGAGAGAGTATGGTTCCATTGTGACCTTATGTTGGCCTTCGTGGATCAGAATGGCTGTTCGAATCAGGATAGCGGCTTGTGTAGGGATGCAAAGAACTTGGCGCATGTATGCGCTATCTATGTTGAAGGAATCGGCACATACGAGAGCAATGAATGCAGACTTAGAAACAAAATCGTCTCGCATGTTGTCTTCGGTGGCCATTCGCCCTTTCTGCCTAAGCATATCCACCCAACCGATGCTTATTTCTCTAGCTGTGGACAGAATCTCTAGACATAATTGCTGGATTGTTGGAGCTGATGATAGTGAAAGCACGCGACTTGCAATTGATATGAAGACACTCAACGCAGTGGAGGACTGCCAGTTCCTGGAGATCCGTTCACAAGCATCTGATAAGCCATTAAGGAGGGCCTTGGCAAATCGCTCATCATTGAGAATGCCATGTGTCTCTCTTAGTACACTGCCGGCATATGCTTTCCCTGCTTGTTGGACAGTCTGAAGAATCATGAGTGCCGTGTCTTCTTTCCCAAAATCAACCGATGGTGATGTTAATTCCTTTAAAAGGTTATGCCACTTGATCTTGCTTCCCTCCAGTAACGCGGACATGCCTTTGTATTCCTCTAGAGATAGAGCTAGCGGGCATGCAGATTGAGTTGCTATCGCTGTGTTGGAAAACCGAGTGGGTTCAACCGTGCCATCCAAGAATCGCTGCAATTGCTTTGAGGCCACTGATAACCTAAAAGTACAAGCCCCTGTGAAAAAGCTAGTAGGTTTAAGGCCTTTAATAAAACATTTTTGGTCCTCATCAAAGTAGTCATATGCCATCCCGCTCTTGACACATATCTCTTCAATAGGTGATGTGATAACTAATTTCACGTTCCTATGAGTGCGAAAATGAGGCTTGTCTTGTGATATAAGCGATATCCGTCGTTCTGTGCCATAGGGCTTAAAACAACCACGAAGCTCTTTGACAATACCAGATGTATAGTGCTTTTGAGCTACGACACGGGAATCATACTCAAGCTTCAGGACATTCATCAGCAGGAAATAAGTCGAGTCTCGCCAATACCCGAAGCTCGGGGGAACGAGAAGTTCGAATACAACGGCCTTAGCCTTGTTTATATCTTCTGGGAGTGGCCATTCGTATGCCTGGATTTTCAGAGAGTTCATTGCAATTTCGTGACGACACCTAGCGCAAGGGTCTTTATGCGTCTGCTGAAGTGGTGTGGCATTGCAGGACCACTAATAGGAGGGTTGAAAAATTACCCGAACATTACCTAGGGCTTTTAAGTTTCTGTAGTATATATTAAATTATTATTACTTTTAGCTTTTTATACTTTTTTTCTATTAAATTTAAAATGCGTTATTTTTAATTAAAAACTTTTTTAATAATTTAAATAATTTTTATTATTATTAAAAAAATATAGTTAATTTTTATTTTTTTTAAGTAGTTTATATATTATTTTAAAATATATAAACTATTTTATTTAATATTTTTAGTAAAATATTTACTATATTATTTTTGCTAATTAAAATAAACTATAAAATATTATATATATATGCTTTTTTAATATTTAATATAAAACTATATTATTTAATAAAAATATTAATACTTTTATAATATAAATTTTAAAAAAATAAATATTTTTAATATTTAAAATACTATTAATAAAGCTATTTAAAAATAAATTATTAAAAAAAGTTATAATTATTATAATATTTAAAAAAAAACAAAAGTATAAAATTTATTTTTAAAAAAAAAAAATAAAGTTAAACTTAAAAAAAAAAAATTAAAAACAAGTTTAACTTTAATATTTTATTATTTTTTATATTTTTATTAAAAGTTATAAATAAAAAGTTTATTAAATTTTTTTATATAATATAATTAAAAAAAAAAAAAAGCTATAACTAATATTTATAATTTAATAGTTATTAATAAACTAAATAAATAAATATATAAAATAAAATAAAGTTTAAATTAAAATATATTAAACTATTAAAATTATTATAAAGTTTTAAACTAAATTATAATATTTATATAAACTAAATAAAACTAAAATTTAATTAAATAAAAAAAAATAAATATTTAAAATTATAAAATACTTTTTATTAATATTAATATTATTATAAATTAAAAATAGTTTAAGCTAAAAAAATATTAAATATAGCTTATAAATATAAAAAAGTTAAAATTTAACTTATTTAAAAAATTTAAAAAAATATTTTAAAAAATAAAACTTTAAAAAATTTAATAATAAATAAAATATAAAGCTAAATATAAAAATTTAAATAAGCTATTATATATTTTAGCTAATTTTATATTAATAATTTAAAATAAAATAGCTTAAAAAATATAATATTTAAAACTAAACTATAAAAAGCTAAAATAAAACTTATTATTTTTAATTTAGCTATAAAAAATATAATTATAAAACTAGCTAATTTATAAATTTAAATAATATTATATATAATTAAAAAAAACTTTAATAAACTTTTATATAAAATAAAAAAAAAATTTATTATTATTTTTTGTTTTATTTATTATAAAATAATAAATATATTTATTTTTTTAACTATAATAATAAAAATATAAAAATAAATATTATTATAAAACTTTATAAAAATTAAAAATTTAATAATAGTTATAAAAAATAAAATAAATAATTAAATAGTTTTTTTTGTTAGTTTTTTTTTTTAATAATATTTAAAGTTTAAAAAACTATTTTATTTATATAAAGTTTAATTATATAGCTAGCGCTTATTAATTTATTTATAAATTTAATTTTAATAAAATTATATATTAAAATAACTAATAGTATATAAAAAAAAAACTTTTTAAATATAATAAAAAATATTTTTATTTTTAAAAATATTATTATTAAAAAAAAAAACATTAAAAATATTTTATATATTACTTTAAAATAAATTTATAAAAATAATTTAAAAAAATTAAATATAAATTAAAAAGCTTATTATTATTTATAATAAAATAAACTTATACTAAAAAATAAAATAATAAAAAAAAGCTATATAGTTTTTATTATTATTTTAGTTATTATTATTTTATTTAATTAAAAAATTTTTTTATAAAAAAAAGCTTAGCTAATTATTATTATTTTTTAAATTAAATTTATATAAAAATATAATATAAAAAATAATATATTATTAAACTATTATAAAATAAATAGCTTTATAGCTAATAATTATAAAAAAAACTTAGTTTTTAATAATATTTATAATAATAATAATATAATAATATATTAAATATTTTTTTAAAATAATATTTTTAATATATTTATTATTAAAAAATATTTATATTTTATTATTAAAACTAGTTTTTATTTTATTTAATTAAAAAAAGCTTTTTTTAAACTTATATTTAAAAAAACTAATAAATTAAAAAATTTTAAAAAAACTAGCTTAAAATAAAATATTTTTATAAAATAATTATATAATAAATTTAAATTAGCTATTATTAATAGCTTTAAATTTATAACATTTAATAATATTTTAAAAAATTTAAAAATAACTAATTAAAAGTTTTTTTTTTATATATAAGCTTAAAAAAAAATAAAAAAAAAAAATATAAATTATTAAAATAACTATTTTTATAAATAAAAAAGTTAATATTATTTTTAAAAAATTTATATAAAAAGCTTTTAAATATATTAATATTTTAATTAAAAAAATTATTTAATTATATAATATTTTTATTATAAAAAATAAAACTTTATATATTATATTTAAAAAAATATTATAAATTTTTTATAATATAATAAATAGCAACTTTATATAAATAAATATAAATATTATAATATTAATAACTTTTTAAAAGTTTAAAACTTTTAAATATTTAGCTGCTTTAATAATTAAATAATTTTTTAAATATAAAATAAAAAAAACTAAAAAAATTAAAAGCTATTTTTATATAATTTAATTTTTTAATATATTTAGTTTTATTTTAATTATAAAAAATTATAAGTTTATTTTAAAGCTATTTTATTTTTAAAAGCAAAATAAATATATAGCTATTTAAATAATTTTATATTTTTTTTTTAAAAACTTTTAGTTTATAAATTTAAAATTATTATAAAAATAAAAGCTATAAAAAAATATAAAATAATATATATTTAAAATTATTATTTATTTAATATAAATATTTTTTTTATAATACTAGTTTAATATATTAAAATAATAAAACTTAATATATAAATATATAATTATAGCTATATTAAACTATAATTAAAACATTTTTTAAAAATATAAAAGTAAAAATTATTTATATTATAATTTAAAACTATAAAATAATAGTTTTATTATTAGCTAAAATTTATTAGTTTATAATAATATTAAATTTATAAATAATATATAATATATTTTTGCTATAAATTTAATTAGTTTTATTATATTTTTTTTAAAAATAAATATAAAATAAAATTATATAGCTAAATTATTATAATTTATAGTTAAAATTAGCTATAATAAATATTATAGCTTAATTATTAAAATTATTAATATAAAAATATAATTAAGCTTAATTATAAATACTTTTATTTTTATATAGTAGTTTTTAATATATAATATTATTATAATATAAAAAAAATTTAATAAAAAAATTTTTATAAAATATATAAAAATATATAAAATAAAAATATATATTATATATAAAGCTTTAAGCTTACTTTTTTTTATTTTAAATAATAAAGCTATATTATTTTTTTTAATTTTAAAAATAAATTTTATAATTAAAAATTAAATATTGCTTTTTTTAAAAAAAAACTATATAATAATAAATATAATATTTAATAAATATAAAATAATAGTATTTATATTATTAATTATAAAACTATTAGTTAATAAAACTATAATTAAAATAATATTAAAATAAAAGTTAAAAAAATAGCTATTATTTATTTATTTTAAAGCTAAATAAATAAAAATTAAAAGTTTTATAAAAGTTTTAAAGCTAAAAAAGCTATTAATTAAAAAAAGCTTTAAAAAAAAAACAAATTTAAAACTTTTAAAAAAAAAATTTATAAAAAATGCTTAAAACTTAATATATAATAATAAAATAATATAAATAATAAAAAAGTAAAAGCTAACTTATTATATTTTTATAAATATTTTAGTAATTATAATTTAAATAAAAAAAATATTTAAAAAGTTTATAATTAAAATATTTTTTAAAAAAAATCCAATATATAAATATTTAATAAAAAAAAAGCTATAAAAAAAAAAACAAATAAATAAATATTTATTATAATTTAACTAATTTTAAACTTATAAATAATAAAATAGTTATTATTATTATAACTAATAATTAATTTATAAATTTAATAAATATATATAGCTTAAAGCTATAAAAAATAAAATATTAAATATAAAAAATATAAAAACTTTAAATTTTAAATTTAATATAAGTTTTAAAATAGCTTTATTTATATAAAATTATAAAGCTTAAATTAAAACTAATTATAAAAATTTTAAAACTTTAAAATAAATATATATATAAATATTTTAAAATTTTTTAAGCTTTTATATATTTTTTTAATTTATTTATATTTTATTTAATATAAATTTTTTTTTAATTATTATAAATATTATATATAAAAATAAATTTTAAAAAATAAACTTATAAAATAATATATTATTAAATAATATAATATTTTTAAAATTATATAAATAAAAAAAAAAAGCGCTAGCTAATATAATAATATATTATAAAAAACTAAAGCTTTTAAAACAAAAAAAAATTTATATTAATATTTATTTATAATTTGCTAAAAAACTAAAAAATATATACTTTAAAAAAAAAAAGCTTTAGTTTATTTTTAAAAAGCTTAAATATATTAAGTTTAATATTTAAAAAAAAATATTTTTTATAAAAATATTTTTTTTAAAAAAAATAGCACTTTTATAAAATTTTTTAAAAATAAATTAAATATATAAAAAAATTACTTTTTTATATAAAATTAAAACTATTTTTTATAAAATATAATAAATAAAAAATATTTTTATATTTATATTACTAAAAAAAGTAGTTATTAATATATTAAAAATATATTTTATATATAAAATTTTAAAAAAAATATATTTTTTATATTATAATATATAGTTTTTTATAAAAAAAAAAGTAAAAAAGTTTAATTAATTAATTTAACTACTAAATTAAATAATATAATAATTTATAATATTAATTTTTTTTAAAACTATAATAAATTTATTAAAAAATATATTATATATAAAATATTATTTATTATAAATTTATTTTTTAAATATAACTAAATATTTATATTAATATATAATTATATTATAATTACTTTTATTATATTATTAAAAATATTATAAATAACTATATTATTATAAAAAAAACTAATTTAATAGTTTAGTTTTTAAAAGTGCTTTTATAAATATTATATAATATTATATTATAAAAATATAAATTGTTTTTTAATAATATTATAATTAAAAAGCTAAATTTAATATATAATAATAAAAAAGTTATATTAAATATTAAATAATATATTTTTAAATATATTAAAAATTTTAATATAATTTTTTTAAATTTTAAATTAGTTAGTATTATTATTAATATTATTAAAAATAAATAATATAAATTATTTATTAAAATAATAAATTATATATATAAAATAAATAAACAAAAATTTAGTATTATTAAAGTTTTTAAATTTTATAAATAGCTATTTTATATAAATTTAATAAAAGTTTAAGCTTTTTTTAATATTATAATATATTATTATATTTAAATTATAAAATATACTATAATTATAAAACTTTTAATAGTTTTAATTAAAAAAAAAAAGCTTTTTTATTTTAATAAGCTTTAAAAAAAAGCAATATAATAATTTAAAAATATATTAATTATAGCTTTTATTTTTATTTTTTTAAACTATAAAAACAAAAATATTTAGTTTAAAATTAATATATTAAGTACTAGTTAAAAAGTTATTTTTATTTAAAAAATAAATAATAAAATAAAACTTTTTTAATATAAATTAAAAGTATAAAAAAAATTTAAAAAATATTATAATATAATAAAATATAAATATTTAAAAGTTATTAAATTTTTAAAAAAATTTAAAAATTATTTATATAAAATATAATTTTATTTTAAAATTAATATTAAAATTTTAATTATTTAACTAAATAATAAATTTTTTATATTTTTAAATATTTAGCTAACTTATTAAATTATTTATATTAAACTTTTTAACTTTAAAATTTATTATATATTAAAAAAAAAGTATATTATAGCTAATAGTTTTTTTTATAAACTATTAAAGCTATTTAATAAATTAAATAATAAATAAAAAAAAAATATAAACAATTTTATTAATATTTAATTATATATAATAATTATAATAATTTATATAAATAATAAAATAATAAAACTTAATATTTTAAAGCTTAATAATTTTAAAATTTTTTTAATATTTAATTTTAATAAATAATAAATAATTAAAAGTAAAAAAATTATAATATTATTTATAAATAAAAAATACTTTAATAAACTAAATATTATTAAATAATAAAAAATATTTAAAATTAAAGCGTTAAATTTTTTTATAAATAAAAAGCTTTTATAAAAAAAAAAATAAATAATATAAACTTTTTTATAAAATAATTAATAATTTATTTTTAAAAAAAATTTTAATTTAAAAAAATTATAAAAAATTTATATATTAAAATAAGCTAACTATAATTTGCTAAATAATTTATAAATATTATTAAAAAAAATTATATATTAATTTTTATAATATAATTAAAAGTTATTTTTAATATTAGCTTTTATAAAATAAAAAATAAACTAAAATTTATAATTTTAATTATTTTTTAAACTTTTTAATTTTATAAATAATAAATATATAAATTATATTAATATAAAATAAATATATTATTATTATAAAAATATAATATAAAATAACTATATAACTAAAAATAAAACTATTTAAAAAATATAACTTTATAAATATATTATAATTTATAAAAAAATAAATAGTTTATTAATATAATATTTTAATATAAATTAAATATAATAATAAATTAAAATTTAAAAATAAAATATAATAAATAATTAAATATTTTAGCTATAAGTTAAATTATAGTTTTATATATTATTTATAAATATAAAGCTTTATAAAAAAAAATATTATTTAATTAAAAAAAGTTTTATAAAAATAACTAATAAAATAAACAAAAAATAGCTTTAAAAGCTAAATTTAATTATTTAAGCTAACTAAATATTAATTAAATATTTTAATTAAAGCTTATATAAACTAATATATAAAAAGTTATTTATATTATTTATAAAAAATATAATTTTTATATAAAAAATTTTTAATTAAAATAACATTTAAATATAAAAAAATTTATTTATAGCTAAAATAAAACAATTAAAATATTATAATTAAAATATTATTTATATTAAAAAAAATATTATTAAAAAATAAAAAGCTATAATATAGCTATAAAATAAAAAAAATAAATATAAAATTTAAATATTACTAAAAATAAAAATATTAATACTTTTTTATAATATTAAGCTTTTTTTTAATAAGTTTAATAATAAAAAGTTTTAATACTAATAAATAAAGCTTTATAAAATTAAAAAAATAATTATTTATAAAAAATATACTATTAAAAACTTAAATAAAATAATATATAATAAAACTTTTTTTATTAAAAAATTAAAAGCTTTTATAAAAAATAAAAATAAATATTAAAAGCTTATTAAACTTTAAAATAATATATAAACTATTAGTTTATTTTTAATTATAACTATATTTAAAAAAAATATAAAAAAACTATTAATTATAAAAACTAAAATTAAACTTTTATATAAATATTATATAATAAAAAAAAAGTAAATAATATTATACTATTAAAAAAAACTAGTTAAAATATAAACTTTAAATTAAATTAAAATTTTAATAAATAATTTATTTAAGCTTAAACTATTTTAAAAAAAATAAATAATTAAATAATTATTAATAATTAAAAGTTAATTAAAAATTTTATTATTATTTATATTAATTAAATTTTATATATTTTGCTTTTTTTTTTTTTGTTTATTTTTTAGCTTTTTTTTTTTTTTTTTTATATTATAAATTAGCTATTAAATAATTTTTATTTTAAAGTATTATATTTATACTTTTTAAAATTATAATAAAGCTTTTTTTTATTTTTTTATTAATTAAAAAATTTTTTATATAAAAACTTATATAATTTATAATAATAATAACTAAAGTTTTAATTTTTTATTTTTTAGCTAATATAAATAATATTAATTATATATTTAAAGCTAATAAAATTTATAATATATATTTTAATATAAATAATAATATAAATATTTAATATATTATTATAAATAAAAATAATATAGTTAAAAGCTATTTATTATAATTTATATTTATAAATTATTATTAAATATTTATTTTATTAAGTTTTATATAATTTAAATATTAAAAAACTTTTTTATTATAAACTATTATAATAAACTAATTTTTTATTAAAAAAACTAGCTATTTATTTATTTATAAAATATTTAAATAATTTGTTTATATATTAAAAAAAATTAATATAACGCTATAATTAAATAATTTAACTATTTTAAATAAAAATATAATAATATTTTTAAAAAGTTAAAGCTATAAAAGTTTATTTACTATAATATAAATATTAAAAAACTATAATTTATTAAGCTTTTTTAATAATATTAAATTATTAAATATATAATAAATAAAAAATAGTTTAAATTATATTAAATAAAAAAAATTATTAGTTAAAATAATAATTTAAAAACTAATATAAAAAGTTAATATTAAAGCATTATATATAAAATAAAAATAAAATATTAAAATATTTTTTAATTATAAAAAAAAATAAGTTTTTAAAAAAAAGTTTTATAAATTATATTTATTTTTTAAGTTTTATATATTTATTAAATAAAAATAAACTAATATTTAATTTTTTAAATAAAAATCTATTTTTTAATAAATTAACTTTATAATTTTTTTAAAATTTTATAATAAATAATATTTATAAAAATAAAAATAAAAAAAAAATATTATTAATAATTAAATAAAACTTTATTTTTTTTGTTAATTTTTTTTATATATTTTTAGTATATTTAATAAATTAATAAAAATAATAAAGTTTTAGTAATAGTTTTTTTAACTAATTATAAATTAAATATTAAAAATTAAAAAAAAAAAATTTATATATTAGTTTTAAATTTTTTAAAATAATATTTTTAAAAATATTTTAAATATAATATAAAATAACTAAATAAAATTTAAGTTTATTATTATTAATTTTATAATATAAATATAAAGTTTTTTAAATAATAAAAATATAATTTTTATAAATAAAAATATTATAGCTTATTAAAAATTAATAAAAAAAAAATAAAAATAAGTTTATTTTAATAAATAAATTTAATACTATTAAAATAGCTTTATAATGTTTATAAAAAATAATATTTTAAATATTAAAAAACTAAACTAAAAGCTTATAAAAATAGCAAAAATTATTTAAAAATTATAAAAAATATTTATTTTAAAAGTTTTTTTATAAAGTTTTAATATATAAAAAATATATTAATAATTTTAGTTTATAAATAAAATTTATAGCTTATTTAATTATTTATTAGTTTATTTTATTATATATAAAAATTTATTTATTAATAAACTAATAAATATATTTTTTTTTAGTAATTTTTTTTAAAACTTTAATTTATAAATATAATAATATTTAAAATAATTAAATAATAAAAATAAAATAATAATTAAATAAAAGCTTTTATATTATATTATTATTATAAATAAACTATAAATTTAAATAAAAAATAACTAAATAAACTTTTTTAATATTAATTAATATAATTAATATAGTTAAACTTTAGTTTTTTAGCTATAAGCTTATTAAATAAATAAAAATTTAATATTATATTAAAAATTATTATAAATAACTTTTTTTTTATTTTAAATTTAATATTTTTAATTTTATTAATATTTATAAAATTATTTATAATAATTTAATAAAAAAAAATAAATATTTAAAACTAAAAAAAAAAAGTTATAAAAAAAATAATAAAAATTTAAAAAAAAAATTTAAGCTAAATAATATAAATAAAAATAAAAATATTAATATATTTATAATTAATATTAAAATTTATAATTTTTTTAAATAAATAAATAGTAAATAATACTAAAACTATATTAATTAAAACTAATAAACTATTTTTTTAAAATAATAGTTTAAGCTAAAATATTTTTAATTAAATTAAAAAATATAAATAAATAATTTAAATAAAAAAGTTATTTAAAATATTAAAAGCTTAAAAATTTTTAAAAAATTTATATTAATAACTTTATTTATTATATAAATTATTTTTTTAGCTATTATTATAGTTATTTTTAATTATAAATTAAAAATTAAATAAAAAATATTTTAATTATTTAAATAAAAATTATATTAATAAAAAATTTAAAAAAAAAATATATATAAAAAATATTTAAAAAATAAAATATTAAATATTATATTTATAAATTTAACTTTTTAATTTATATATTTTTTTTATAACTATTATTTTTTTATTTTTATAATTTATAATTATTATAATTTTATTTATATAAATATTATAAAAAAATATTTATATATTTTAGTTTTATAATTTTTAATTATTTATATTTTTATTATTTTATATTATTTATATTATTATATTAAGCTTAAATATTTAAATAAATAATATTTTAACTATTATTTTTATTTTTAAAGCTTTTATTAAAAATTTTTTAGTTATATTTATTACTTTAAAAAAAACTAAAATAAAAAAGCTAGCTATTTTAAAATATTAAGTTTTAAAAATATTTAAATATATTAAAATATTTTTTAAATATATTATTTTTTTTAAAAAGTTTATAAATATAAATAATAAATAAAACTTTAAAAAGCTATATATATATTTATTATTTAAATATAAAAAATTGTTTAACTAAATAACTAAAAATTTAGCTAAAAAAACTTAGCTTAAAAATGTTTTATTTATTTTAATTAATATACTTTTTTATTTTAAAGCTAAATTTAAATTTATTTTATAAAAAATAATAGCTTTTATATTTTATATATTTAAAAATAAAACTATAAAAATTATATATAAATATAAATTTAGTTTAATTTATAATAATAATAAATAATTTAATATTTATTTGTTTTAATATATATATATAATAATTAATAATAAATATTTAATAGTTATTTTTAATAAAAACTATATAATTAAAGGTTATAAATATTAATATTTTATATTAATAATAATAAAATTAAATATTATATTTTTTATTAACTTTTTAAAAAAAAATAAATAAGCTTATTAATATTATAAAGTTATTTTTAATTATTTTTTAAATTTATAAATTTAAAATATAAATAAAACTATATTAATATTTTATTTTAGTTATTTAATTAACTATTATTTTTAATAAAATAAATAAAGCTATAGTTTAATTATTATAAAAATATTAATAAATATATTTTAAAAATTTATTTATATATAAATTTATTACTAATTATATTTATTTGTTTTTTTTATTTTTAACTAAAAAAAACTTAAAAAGTTTATAACTATTATATAAAAAGCTATTTAATAAAAGCTTTTTAAAAATTAATAGCTTATTTAATTTATTTAATTTTTTTAATTTAATAAATTTATATAACTATTTTTAATTATTAAGCTATTTTAAATAAAAGCTAAAAATATTAAATAAATTAATTAAAAAAATTTTTATATTTAATTAATAAATATTTAATTATATTTAAAAATAAAAAATATTAATAAATTTAAAAATATAATTTATAATATTTATAAAAAAAGTAAAACTAAATAAAAATTAATAATTTTATTTATATAAAAAAAAAAAAAATGCGTTTATAAAAATACTAAAATAATATAAAAAAAATAATTAAAAATAACTATATTATATTAAATAATTTAGTTATTTTTAAAAATTATATTAATTTAAATTATTTTAATAATAATAAAAATTATTATATAATATAAAAAGCTAAACTTATTAAATATATTAATAATATTTTTATATAGCTATATTATAAAAACTAGCTAAATAAAATTAAATATTATATTTTATTATTTTTTTATTTAAACTATATTATTATAAAATTAATATATTTAATTAAAAAATTATAATTAAAAAATATTTTAATAATATAATAAATAATATTTATAATAAAGTTTAAAATATTAATTAAGTTATTTATATTATTATTTTTTATAAAAAAAAAGCTATATAGTTTATTATTTTAAATTATATAATTTAATAAAATTATTAAATATTAATTATTATAAATATTAAAAAAAAACTAATATATTTAATTAATATTATATATAAACTTTTATAAATAGTTATAAAAACTACTAAAAAAATATATAATATTTTTATAAAGTTTTAGCTAGTTTAAATAAATTAAATTTTAGTTTTTATAATAATAATTATTTTTTTAATAATTAAATAATAAAATAAGTTTAGTTATAATTATTTAATAATTTTAAATATTTATTATATTTTTTATAAGCTTTATTATTTTTAAAATAATATTTAAAATAACTAATAAAAATATTTTAATAATAGTTATAAAATTAACAAGCTAATTAAATAAATAAAAATATATATTAATATTAAAATAATTAATATATTTTAAAATATATTAATTAAATATTTTAAATTTTTTAAAAATAATATTAATATTTAAATTTATAAAGTAATAAAAATAATAAAAATAAATATAAATAATTAATTTAATTTTTTATTATAAAACTTTTTAAAAAAATCTAAAAATAAAAAATATAAAAAAAGCTTAAAAGTTAATAAAAAAATACTTTTATATTTAAATAAACTATAAAATTTAAATTTAAGCTTAAAAATAAAACTAAATTATATAATAAATTATATTATAAATAATATAAAATTATATTTAAACTAATAACTTTTATTTAAAATAGTATTTTAATAAATATTATACTTTTAAAATTTTTTTAAAAAACTTTTAATAATTATTAAATAGCTTAATAAATAATAAAAAATATAAAGTTTTTATATAAATAGTTTAAAAAGTTATAAACTAATTTAATATTATATTTTATAATATTATATTTAAATAAATAAAAAAAATAAGCTTAATATAAAAAAAGTATAAAAACTTTTAAAATTATAAAAGTAGCTTTTTTATTTTATAAAATTTATAAAAATAAAAAAAAATTAAAAAAATTAAATAATTAAAATATATTTATTATTTAAAAATATAATAAAAATAAATAATAAAAAAATTATATAATTATTAATATTTAAATATTATAATATTATTAATTTTTATATTTTATATATAATAAGTTTATTATTTTATTAATTTATATTAAAAATAGCTAATATATTAATTAAAAAAAAATAAAATAATATAATATTATAAAACTATTAATAAAAAAGTTAAAAAATTATTTAAATATTATTTAAAGCTTTTAAGTTTTTATAGTATATATTAAATTATTTTTACTTTTAGCTTTTTATATTTTTTTTATTAAATTTAAAATATATTATTTTTAATTAAAAACTTTTTTAGTAATTTAAGTAATTTTTATTATTATTAGAAGAGTATAGTTGATTCCTACCTTTTTTAGGCAGCCTATGTGTTATTTTAGGGCATGTAGACTATTTTACTGCTCGAGGTCGTCGTCGATCGATTTAGTGTACTCGCATTCTAAGCTATCGTATTTTCCCATATGCTCTCGGTATTTGGCGCATTTCGTTGCGAACTCCGCACACTTTTCATCTTTTGCGATTTGTGCGCGTCGTTCGATGTCTGAAAGCAGGTTTTGATGTACCTTAGACTGGTTGAAGTATCGCACCACAAAAGAATCTGGTGACCCGTACTTGCGAAAAACGCAATCGCTTGGAAACCTACCCCGAGAGGAGCGACTGACAAGGTAGTTTTCAATTGACAGCAATTCTGCCATCTGACACTTCTTGGGAAGAACTAGGTTCTGAAGTGGTTCTTTCAGAAAAGCGGGCAAGTATGGCTGATAATCGGCCAAGAGACCGCACCGATTAATAGCAGCTTTGTCTAAAGCCACCCATAGTCGAAGTATAGTCAATAACATAGTGGATAATGCTTCCGGGTTCTGCTGGTATTCAGATCTTGCGTCTTTATAATATGACTTCAAGACGAAACCTAGCTCTTGGCACGTTTGCTTGTTACTCGAATTATCGGCCACCCATGCATCTAGGCTTAACTTTACCCACGATTCAAATCTGAGCAGTTTAAATATCCTCGGGGTTTGTCTTGGAAACTCGTTGAGAAATTTGCTGGGTGAAGATGTAAAGTCAGGCAAGGGACAACTCAAATGAGGTTTGGCTGATTGGATAGAGTATTCCCTCTTCGTCATGGCTTCGAGGTACTTGTCCAATCCTTCAAGATGCATCAATGTGTCTTGAGCAGCAGACAAGTTCTTTAAGTTGGAGAAATCGTAACGTATTGAGTCATTGGCCCGAATGTGTGACCATCGTTGTCGGAGATCAGCTTCAGCTCCGGATAACACGTCACTGACAAACTGCAAGACCTCTGGGCGGCCAGAAACACGAAGTTTGAGACACCGGCGGATTACTTTGGCCTTTATGGACCATAGTAGGTCAGCCGTGGTGTTGCTGTTCTGCGCCTGCTGGAGTATATATGCCATGAACAAGAGCATGAAGTTTTTGTATGTCTCTGCCCCTGTCGACGCGTCTTTCTGGCGTGAAAAGAAGAGCTGAAGAGCGACTCGAATTAGCAGCCACAGTTCAGACCGGCGCCACGGCGACCGAGCATTTTGCCATAAAATATCTTGTCGGGTTTTCTTGAGAATAGAGGAGACGTTCACCATCTCACCAACGGATCTCAAGTAAGCTGCCAATAGTTCGGTGACCATCTTTGGGTGCGTGGTATCTCTGTCCTCTTGATGCAATTGGCCAGCTTTTTTAATCATGGGGATTGTACCGTAGGCTGGTTGATTACCCATCTTGACCAATGCGTCTGTGACGGTGTGTATGAAGGCGGGCTTCTGAACTTCTTCTCGAGGTACCACAATGGCACATCCGGGAAAGGTACGGTGGAGTCGCCCAGTGGTGCTCATCACAGCATTGTTGAGAGGCGATAGCTCAAATAACTCAAATTGAATATTGTCATCGCCATCATCGACAGCCAAGCTGATTATGATTCCTGCGTTCTGGGTCCGAACATAGATAGGAATGGGAGCAGCTAGATGATTTCAAACGGCGTCAATGGTTGTACCAAATCTAACAAGAGGGAAGAAGACAGCTTACCGTGCTCATGTAACTGATTCACAGAATCCTGAAGCCTTTTCTCATTTATAAATGTTGATGTTCCTGCACCATTACAAACGCTAGCTAGATTGTTCAACATAGCAAAGGCGCGCTGAAGTGCAGCTGGCTCGGTGGCATTTGCCTCATTATTTTGCAGTAGGGCGCGGAAGAGTTTGAAGGTTTCAATCACGTGGTGAAGAAGCAACTTCTCGTCCGCAGAGCTGTAGTCGTTCTGCTGTGGGAGTTTTGGGGGCAGAATAACATGATTGATGATGTACTCCATGGCTGTAGGTTGCATCAAGCCCCAGCTACTTCTTGACGGGATTGCCGCTCCGGCCGACGATGTGCGTAGATAAGTAGTGAGGCACTCTGTAAATATGCCGTGTGTGATGGGGGAAGAATAATGAAGATGCAGCACTGAAGTGGAAAAAGTGTATCAGATCGTCCGCAACAATTGTAAGGTACAGAGCCTCAAGGTTTGCAGAATTTCTTTTCCTCGAAAAGATGGTGGGAAGAAAGCCTGTAAGAAAGTATCGTTTGCATTTGTTAAGCGAGCGATTGGGCAAGAAGCAATGATCGCTGACAAGTGGGAAATTCAAGGCGAGGCGAGAAGGCGGGTATCGACATGATAGGGATTTGCGTATTACAATGCAGCTTGCTCGTCTACTTGTGATTATGAATTTCCCATGGCCGTATAACGAACGGGAAGGGGGTTAAAGGACAACAGTATTTGCCAGATAATCTTCACACTTAGCAAAAATGCAGGTACACTGGGTACTTGGCTAATTCATGTTAAGTTGTACAATCTGGACTTGAAGCACATGGCACTCTGTGCCTGTACCTAAGTGCCAACTCCTCAAAGTTCTTTGCTTATTCCGGCAAGAGGCCTAGAATGATCGGCTCCCTAACTCTGAATACACGTATCCACAGGATTGGAGCACTTCCGGGGTTATTCCTCCTGGAATAGTGCAGACGTCTGTCTCTCTGTGGAATCGACAGATATTTCAAATATAGGAGGAACAGAGTGCTCATATGATTGATGTTTTGGGACTATGTATCGCTCTGCTCTTCTAGACTAACCTCTACGGAGAACAATAATTTCTATTTTGTTGGATGCCTAAGTTTCTTGGACTACGCTGTGTTTTGTTCTAAGGCCCGAGCGCCAGAGCCTGTCGGGGCTTATTTCGGATGTATGATGGACATGCCGCTAGAAAGAATCCAAACAAGTCTTTCCATAGCTTTTGATCTCTGAGTCACCAAACAGCGGCTTTCTTTTCTCTGCTCTGTCCGTCCATGGCCTGGTTTGATGGGGTTGTGAGTTGTAACCAGCTGGATTAGGATGACAACGGTTGTGTCCAGCTGGCATCCATCCCCCGCATCCTATTGGGTGATCGCTGCCCAAACTAGACCATTCTAGGCTAATAAGACCCATATAACTGTGCCGAGGGGTGCTTGCCTGTGTCTAAATCGACCCCACTTCAATCGCCAACGCGCGACCAACTTGATGGGAGACCACCATTCGCATTGACGCGCCGCGAACCTTGATTAGGGTGCGCCCTTGAGCCCTCGAATCGCGTGTTATCTGCCAGGACACATCTGTTCAATTTGACCCATACGACAAGCCCCGCGGGCGACTCGAATTTGTAGCCACTCATCCCTTGATTTCTTTATCATGGCTCCCTCTGTGGAGGCTCTGGAAGAGTATCTCAAAGAGGCCACGAGCCAACTGTACGATGCGGACCCAAACACGGTGACGGTCAACTCAGCTCGTCAGCATGCGGAAGAACAAAATGATCTTCCGAAAGGCTTCTTTGTGACACCGGATTGGAAGGCCCGCAGCAAGACGGTAATAACCGAATTCGTGGTAAGCAACTACAAACGCCGGGTCTCTGCCTGCACCGCTCAATCAACTAAGACGCGTATAGCAAACGCTGCTAGCGAATGATTCCCCTTCTTCCATTGTCGAACCAAAAGTGGAACAGGACATCAAGCATGGCGTGAAACGATCTTCAAGCGACGATCTCTCCTCATCCCCAGTAGCGAAACGCCATAAAAAGGCTACATCTACTGCAGCATCTAGAAACACCAAATTGAAGAAAGAGTCTTCTAGTTCTGCTCTCAGCGAATTGAGCGACTCGGATACGAAGCCTAAGAAGCAGAAAAACAGGAAGACGACGACGAAGAAAACAAGCAGGCCGAAGCAAGAATCAGACTCGGAATTGAGCGACCTCAACTTATCGGAAGACGAACCCGAGCCGAAACAGTCCGCTACAAAGCCTACTTCATCTCGAAAATCCAAGAAGGAGGAGTCCGAGTCCGAACTGAGCGACCTGAGTTCCTCTGAAGACAAGCCGAAGCTTACAAAGAAACGTGGACGCAAGTCTACGAAGTTAGAAGATTCAGACGATGGCGGGAATGACATTGATGCCAAGGTTTTAAAGTCGCGGTTGAAGCGTAAACAACCGAAAACAACGAAGCGAACGGCAAAACGTGTAAAGGCTGAATCGGATAGTGAAGGTGGAGCGGATGTAGGAAGTAAGGTTGAAAAGAATGAGGTCGACGGAGACGCCAAGATCGACGTCGCTACGAAGGATGAGGATTCCGATGAAGATGTCAAGCCAGAGGTGAAAGAAAGCAAGCCACCGGCAGACGATTCGGATTCATCGCTGTCATCAGTACTTGACGAACCCCCACCAAGGAAACGGAAGGTCAAAGACGCCAAAGGGCCTCCCAAACCTAAACAGTCAACATCCAAGGAGCCAACGGGCGACGAAGTAGAGATTAAAAAACTACAGGGACAGCTAGTCAAGTGTGGCGTGCGCAAAATATGGGGCATCGAACTGAAGAAGTACGGTAGTGATAGTAAAGCGAAGATAAGACATCTTAAAGCCTTGCTTCGTGATGTGGGAATGGATGGCCGCTTCTCGGAGGCCAAGGCTAGAGAGATCAAGGAGAGGCGAGAACTAATGGGCGAGTTGGAGGCCGTCAATGAAATGAATGAGCTTTGGGGACTGGAAGGCCGCAAGGGGCGTGCATCTCGCAGCAAAGTTGTGCGCAAGCCACTCAAGGAGGAATCAGATGACGACGGCGACGACAATGGCGAAGAACAGAAGCCGAAAGTTGAGGATGACGACGAAGACGTCAAGGTTCAGACTAATTCGCGAATGTCCAAGAGAATGGCAGACCTCGCATTTCTAGGAAGCGACAGCGAGTCGGATTGAAAGACTACATGAAGGGGGGAATAGGTTTGGCGGGAACGAACTATCTCGGAGGCTATGCTGATTTTGTAGGGAGTAATGGTACACTGTGGTGATGACAGCCCTCACATTACGCTATCTTGCTGCGTTCATCCGCTGAGCTATCAAGCCGAAGACGGCGACCGAGCCCATGAACAACACAGCGTTGTAAAACTAGTTCATGTTAGTCGTTGTTAGCTAGCTCTAATGCGCAATAATGATCAAATAGCACCAATGGGGATACTTACAGCCCTTCGTGACACCTCTCGCTCTTCGTCGTCCGACCTGGCGTCTATGAAGAGCCGTCGGAGGTTTGGGAAGTTGGCCTGTATGATTTAAATGAGTGAGTGGGTGCTTTGCTGGTTGAGCGACAATCGCTACAAGGCCAGAAGATCTACTTACCATTTCCAGTGGTATTTGGCGCAGTTACAGCGTGTCCTTCGTGTGATGATTTAAATCTTGGCTGTCACCTCTATGAACTCAAACACTAGAAGTCGCCATGAATGGTCTCATTGTGACATGCCTTGATGCTTGAATCCGGGGTTGCTTGGATGGTGAACAGTGGCTGGGGAGCTGTGTGGTTCAAGGACTAGAACAGGAGCTTTTAGATAGGGCCCACCTTCGCCTCAACTGTGGCTGATTTGATACGTGCTGAGTTAGGTACTTACCTAAGTTACCTAGGTACTGAGGTTATAGGGAGCTGCATAGGTCCATGTCTACTGTAGGTGGGCTGGGCTGGGCGAGGCTCCACGTCGCCAGTGCTGGCTGTAATGACCTAGACAGCAGGTAACAGCTTTCCCTTCCCATCACATTATTTTAGTAGTCTACCAATGCTTTTTGTTCCGACCGACGACATATTGCCATTCCAATAAATACGACGGAAACCAAGCCTCGACGACGGAGACATTGGATGTTTTCACGCTAAGCCCTGGAAGGGGCCCCTAATTATCCCAGTCCGCCGACCCAATCTACCACCCGAATCCAGTCTCTCCTGACGAGCTTGCGCAAGTCCTCTTACCAGTACCCGACGGTGGCTACATCATGGCGGTGAACCGTATTCGCGGCGCTTTCGCGCCCCCGAGGAAGGGCGAGACATTTGAACTACGAGCCGGACTGGTGTCTCAATATGCCTGGGAGCGGAAAGAGAGTATCCAGAAGACCATCATGGCCATGACGCTGGGCAAGGATGTGTCGCAGTTGTTTCCCGACGTCTTGAAAAATATTGCGACGGGAGATTTGGACCAGAAAAAGCTCGTATATCTATACCTAATGTGAGTGTCCTTGGTCCATTTGTGTGTGACGTGCCTTAGAATACTTTGTCGGCAGGTAGGCTGATGGAAAAATAGGAACTACGCAAAGTCACATCCTGACTTATGTATCCTCGCCGTCAATACATTCGTCCAGGACTCAGAAGACCCGAATCCCCTCATACGAGCACTGGCCATCCGGACAATGGGCTGCATTAGAGTAGACAAAATGGTTGATTACATGGAGGAGCCCTTACGCAAAACGTTGCGAGACGAGTCGCCATATGTACGAAAGACGGCTGCCATCTGCGTTGCGAAACTCTTCGATCTAAACCCAAGCATGTGCATCGAGAACGGCTTCCTCGAGACATTGCAGGAGCTGATTGGGGATTCCAATCCAATGGTGGTCGCGAACTCAGTACAAGCCCTTGCAGAGATAGCCGAGACGGCCCCCGAGACGAGAGCACTGGTAATAACACCCCAGACGCTGAAGAAGCTGCTGATGGCGTTGAATGAATGCACAGAATGGGGCCGCGTTACCATCCTCTCAACACTTGCCGACTATCCTCCTCAAGACGTCAAAGAGTCCGAACACATATGCGAAAGAGTGGCGCCCCAATTCCAGCATGTCAACCCGAGTGTCGTGCTTGCTGCCGTCAAGGTGGTTTTTAGCCATATGAAGCTTATTAACCCAGAACTCGTGCGGCAGTACCTGAAGAAGATGGCACCCCCTTTAGGTAGGTTCGAACCCGTCTAGTTAGCGAGGCTAGTACTGACGAGAATAGTGACTCTGGTTGCTTCTGCCCCTGAAGTTCAATACGTCGCCCTTCGAAACATCGATCTGTTGTTGCAAGCCAAGCCCGATATTCTCAGCAAAGAACTTAGGGTGTTCTTTTGCAAATACAACGATCCCCCGTATCTCAAACTTGAGAAGCTTGAGATTATGGTTAGGATAGCGAACGATAAAAACTACGAACAATTATTAGCAGAGTTGAAAGAGTACGCCTTGGAAGTGGACATGGATTTTGTGCGGAGAGCGGTTAAAGCCATCGGCCAAGTCGCGATCAAGATCGAGGGTGCGAGCGAAAAATGCGTTAATGCGTTACTGGATCTTATCGCCACAAAGGTCAACTACGTAGTACAGGAGGTTATCGTTGTGATCAAAGATATCCTCAGGAAATATCCCGGCTACGAAGGCGTTATACCAACTCTATGCAACTACATCGACGAACTTGACGAGCCCGATGCACGAGGGGCGCTGATATGGATTGTTGGGGAGTACGCGGAAAAGATCAACAATGCCGACGAAATCTTGGCAAGCTTTGTGGAAGGATTTATGGAAGAGTTCACACAGACACAATTGCAGATTCTGACTGCAGTTGTGAAACTATTTTTGAAGAAGCCCAGCAATAACCAAGGCTTGGTGCAAAAGGTATTACAATCAGCAACTGCCGAAAACGACAACCCCGATATCCGGGATCGGGCATACGTCTACTGGCGCCTCTTGTCTGGGGATTTAGAAGTCGCGAAGGTACGGAACTCTGCGCCCTTCTTAAGGACTTGGGCCGAAACTAACTTACTTTTAGAATATCATTCTATCTCAAAAACCGGCCATCACCACAACGATGACTAGTTTGCCTCCGGCCCTGCTAGAGCAATTGCTCGCCGAGCTGTCTACTCTAGCGTCGGTGTATCACAAGCCTCCTGAGTCATTTGTGGGCAAAGGCCGTTTTGGTGCCGACGAAATCCAACGCGCGGCTATCCAAGAGCAGCGACAAAATGCCGCCGATGATCCTATCGCTGCCTCAGTGGCGGCTGCCCAGAATGGTGCACCAGCCCAAAGCAATATCGAAAACCTATTGGATATCGACTTTGATGGCGCTGCGCCCGCCTCCCAGGAGCCGAACTCAGCAAGCGCTACCCCTGAACGCGTGGCGAGTCCCGCGGGCGGTGCCGGCCAATCCGGTGGCATGGCCGACATGATGGGCTTGTTCGATGCGCCGGCGCCAACCCAGAACAATGCCACGGGCCCCGGCGGTGCGAATGACTTGATGAATGGGTTCGCTGGGCTTGATTTGGGTGGATCAAGCCAACCTCCCCCGGCCTCTACGCAACTTAGCCACGGTAATCAGGAGCAAAAGAAGAACGCCAACGACGATCTACTGGGTCTCTTTTAGGCAATCTGGGACCGGTCCATGAGCGAGGATACTGACCCTTGGGGCTATTAAAAGAGGGTACACCGGCGTAGCCTTTTGGGTATGTGACTTGAGGGAGTGTAGGCAGGTTGCTACTACTGGAACAAAGGCGAATGGCATTCCTCTTCACTTACGGAACGGAAAGGGCTCCATTACTGTGAGGCATACATATGAATGCTTCAACGCTGGAAGAGTTTAGAGTGCCCGCTGCGGACGGAGGTATGCCTAACCTGACTATAGATACAAAAAAAGTATGGAATCAAAGTCTTGTTCCGTGTCAAGCCGCCTTTACTTATGCGCTCTGTGTGATTTCGCATCCGTGACTGTGGCCGCACTCGCATCATGAAGTTTCCCAAAGCCCAAAGCCATACGTGACGTCTCCAGAAGAGTCTCGTTGTTTTTATGCGCAAGCGAATTCGCCCGGTTCCCTTCTTCTCACTCGTATCTCGGCCATGCCCTTATCCGCGCCGTCGCTTTACACCCGTCTCTTATCTCCGAACGAGCCATCCGCGTCGCCCATGCGCACGCACGCACGCAGGCAGCTCAGGCATTCACCCCGTCCACCTTGCCCCCGACCGTGCCGTCGAGCGGCGGATGCGGCTGCTCCCCAGTCCCCGTCTCTGACGTGGAGGTGGAGGTGGAGGTGGATGTGGACGCGGCGGCGGCCCGCGCCTTCTCCCACTCCTCGGGCGTCTGGCACTTGGCGCTCCACGCGTGGATGGCGGCGATCTCGTCGCGCAGCGCTGCGTTCACGGCCCGGTGCCGCTTTAGACTGTTTTGTCCCGCGAATAATGGCGATACGATTAGGGAGGTGAAGGATTGGCCGCAGCCGCCTGTTCGGTGTTATTGTTAGTGTTAGTTTTTTGGTGATTCGGTGTTTTGGTGCTTTCTTTGTTTCTTTCTTGATGCTAGGCACTAGGTTTGGCGTGTCGCATCGTGGGGAGAAGGGCGTGGGAATGTGAAGAGAGGCGGATGGAAGCATAGGATAGGATAGGAGGATAGCAGGATGGTGGGATAGATAGTGGGATAGATGGTAGGATGCCGTACCTGACATGTCCGTCACTTCGACGTGCGTCGCCTTGAGCCGCTCCGTGATGGCCGTCTTGAGCGACGCTTCTGTTATGGACGTCGATTCGGCCATTGCTGCTTTTGCGGTGCGGTGCGGTGGTTGTTGCTGGTGAGCTGCGTTGCGCTGCGCTGTGCGATGTCGCAATCGCGGAATGCGCCCCGCGATGATGTAGCTATCATTCACTCACTAAGATGCCTTATCTACGGTAGGCCTCGGTAGAGGTAGTGGGCTGGGAAGCTTGGGGTTTATCGATAGGCCGAGGTACCTAGAGGTAGGTATCTCATCTATTTATCATTGTGCAAATCTCAATACGTTGACTGCTAGGTACTCAGGCATTTGTTTGTATTCTTAGGTACTCGGATTCCTTGCTAGACAAATTGCTTGTGATTGAACATTAGAAATTACCAGTAGTTCAATCAGCCCTTTATCAGGTAGTATACCAAACCCCTGTACAACTACCTAAAGCACCTAGGTAATCCTTCTCCCTCAGTACCTGGGAAGTGGGCTGTGGCTGAAGCTCCGTCTATCGTTGTGGGTTTGCGTTGCTGTGGTAAAGTTGCTGGGTCCAATCTTTGCGTCACTCGCTGCTGGTTGGTGCCCGTGACAGCTCTAAATAAGTAGGTATTGATTGGGTTGATTTGCTGCACTGCATTGGCGCAGACCCAAGTCCACTACAGCGAGCTTGCAATGCAGACTTCGCGAAGACTTCTTCTATCGCGTATTAGGCCCGGATCATTGCTTCCCATCCCGAAACCGACTCTCTCCCCTCCAGCTGTGTCCATCTCCACCAGAGGTCTATCCCGTCTCACCCACCGACTCAGTCTAGGACAGTCTAGACCTAGCTTCACGGCAAGCTCGACAACTGCGGTAGTAGGCTTCGGAGGCATCACCACCATGGCTGGGACTCCTTCTTTTAACGATGCCGTGGTGAATGCCATGAGGAATCTGTGAGCTAATCGTCCCGCTAACAATCTTCGTCATGTTTCGAAACGTTTGTTGACTTTAAGTGAAGGTATCCCGAAGAGCTGGCAGACAAATCATGGGACAACACAGGCTGTAAGCAGATGCCCCGCATGTGCGAAGAGATAAATGGCATAAACATCGATTCTGACATATAGTACAGTACTCCTAGACCAAGCGCCTTCTTTCCCGGGGCAGGGGGGCAACTCTAGGCCGACAGTGCTCCTCACAAATGATCTAACAAAACTAGTTGTGGACGAAGCCTTGGGAAAGGGAGCTAATGTCATTGTCTGCTACCGTAAGACAAAATTCATCATTTTTCATATTGAGACTCTACTAACTACGGACGTAGACCCCGTTATTTTCAGACCGTTGAAATCTTTGACAACCAAGGATCCTATGCAGGCCCAGCTTCTCCGATTAATAGCTGCGGGGATATCAGTATACTGTCCGCATACAGCCGTCGATGCCGCCGTTGGGGGCTTGAATGACTGGCTCTGTGACATCTTGATCGACGGTGATAAAGAAGTGAGGCGAACGGTGGCTGAGCCTATATCCCGACCACTGCCCGCAAGCCTCCAGAGCCAAGACGTGGGCTACGGGCGTGTCTTCGAACTGAGCGACTCTATCACACTCCAGACTCTACTAAAACGCCTCTCTGCGGGCATTGGAGGGCAGAAGTACTTGATGGTCGCTCTTCCTCCAGCGTTGGATGATCTTACCAAGACCCAGGAGATCACAAAGATCGCAGTTTGTGCCGGCTCTGGCTCCGATGTTCTCAAGAACACCGACGCACAAGTTTTGGTGACGGGTGAGATGGCCCACCATTATGCGCTCCGACACACGCAACTGGGCCAGATTGTGGTCACCTGCTTTCACAGCAACTCCGAGAGGAAGTTCCTAGAGAACAGGCTAAAGCCGCAGCTTGAGGCGCAGCTAAAAGAAGCCGGCTATGGCGATGCGCTCGTGGTCGTGAGTAGTGCAGATCGGGATCCGTTTGACATCATTGACGTCCGGGATCTGGCTTGAGGACGTAACGCTTTTGTTTTTGGACCATGTACTGTTTCTCCACGAGTGAATCTAGAGGCAGTGTTTACCCTCGACCGAGTAGGTAGTTCAAAAAAACTTTCGGCCCCATTGTCTCAACCCTCAGCGCTGGTGTTACCGAGCTCTCGCCAGTTCCCTTTACTTGGCTCGCCGCGGATTGCAGCATCGCCATCAGCTATACAGTCGTCAACGTCGCTGCCTCCGAGTCCCTGCTCTTTCCAGACAAGCAGTAGTTTCCTAGGCATCTTCCAAGCCTCTCTAGCATCGTCTAATCGGCCTTCGGCTACGAGTGAACGTATCCTATCGGGAGTATCTAGCACCTCGATAGCTAATTGCCGAGTCCGGAGTCTTCTTTGGCGAATCTCGTCCTCAGCCTTGCTGGTTTCCGTGGGCTCCGCAACTGTTTTTCGTAAAGAGTCTCGTATTTCCGATGCCTGGTTATATATCTTTGCTATCGCAGGATCGAGAGTTGATGCCATCGGATTCAAGGGGTCCATGTTCGCTCGCATCTACCTCTAGTTAGAATTATGAACTAGGTTGTATACGTCTAACGGTTCTAGCCTTGAACCCAAAGCAAAGATCCATTGCAAGGGAATGAACAATATGGACTAACCTTTCGTATCGTTTCAGTGGCAGTAATCAGCTTGCTATAGTTATCGTACACCAGAGCCTTCTTCTCAGCATCTAGCGCCCGTGTTTCGCCCAGGACTCGAGTATATAAGCGCAGTAAGTCTTGCATGCCGTTCTCGGCTAGGGCTTTTTTAATGAAAGCATCTGCATCAAATCCCTCCTTGTCCATTTCGCTCGGGGGGACTTCCGAGTGCTCATGTGGCCCCATCTCGCCGGCAGAGTCGGTCACTTCGACATGGGGCGGCGTAGCATTCCCAGCAGAGGCGCCTTTCCGTATGTTATAATACTCGCGCAAAGCGGCACGGTTCCGCCTAGGGTTTGCATTCGGGGCGGATAGGGAGCCGTTGGGATTTGGGGAAGATACGGGTGATCGTGCGCTGTCGAGGCTGGGACGCGTGGATGAGGTTGGTGTCGTTAAAGAGTTCAGACGCCGCGGCTCGCGAGGGCTGGCGATTGTGGACATTGTGAATTACCGGGGATTAGTTTACGAGCCAAAAAATTCAATGGATAACGCCGAGGGCCAAAACTGAAGCGGTGATTTAACGAAGGCCGAAACTGGTTTCAAGCAGTGTAGGAAAGTTCATTAGGACTGCTTTGACGATGCCACCTGGAGTGATGCTCCTGTAGCCGGGGCCTAGCCCCGACGCTAGGGAGGTACCTAACTAATAGGTACCTATCTTGGCAGGGGTATAGGCAGCGACGGCACGCTAAGCCACTGTGGCGTTAGCTCTAGATAGGTAAGGTAAGTACCTAGGTAGGTACCCAGCTCAGTGAGTGTTCAAGAGCCATCCTAGGGAAGTCAGGGACCAGAGCCGAGGGCTGAGGGAACCACGATAATACTCAGGCAGGCACAAGTTACAGCCCAGTGCTATCTTCTCTCTTCTCATCTTCTCTTTCCAATGCACGATGCAAGATGCAGTTGTGCCCGTCCAAACATCATCGAGGAATACCAAGCCATAACTGGGTGCCATACTTTACTTGTGAGCTATGGACCTGCCGGCACAGATCCGGTCCGGTCTTCAAGGCCAGGGGCTGCCTCCTCCGTCTATCGCCTGGATCAAAACTGCTATGCCCAATCGAAATCCGCTGCCTCCTCTGCCAGCTCTTATCGCGACCGTGAAGACGCGTTTCCTGGCAGCTGATTTGACCAATCCTGCTCTCTTTGACTCGCCGGCACCCGCATTTCCGCCCAACGCCAGCAATCCAGAGGTGCGGGAGGTCAAGCTTACTTGGGACATACCAGTCCAAGTCCTTGATATTGAGAACTTATCTAAAAGTAAGTGGGAACAGGTCGAGGAGCTTGAGGCCATTGCGAGAGGAGAGCAAACGAGGGGTCGGGAGATAATACGTCTTCCTACCGGTGACGAGGAAGACGAGTTTGCAGTTGATGGTCAAGCTACACAATCAGCCGTCAATGGTCCTGAACGACCGGGGTTACAAGGGAGGGGAGGCTCTGCTCCCGCCGCTACGAAGACCTCCACTCATCGGCTAGTGCTACAGGACTGCAAGGGGCAGAGGCTGTATGGATTAGAACTCAAGCGCATCGATAGAATTGGTATCGGCACACTCAATATCGGCGAGAAATTCATTATGAAAAGGGGTGCCATTCTTGCTCGGGGCATGCTGCTTCTCGATCCCGCGACTTGCACAATCCTGGGGGGGAAAGTTGAGGCGTGGCAGAAAGATTGGGTAGAAGGCCGGCTAGCTAGGCTCCGGGACGCAGTCGAAGCTGACAGCCGCGATGCATGTTGAGCTACCAGAGCGTTGTACGCCTCATATCATCACGGAAAGTACATATACCGAGATGACGGGGCCGACTTCTGCTACTTAGACCGACGTACCTCCAAAGTGAACGGCTTCGTTGGACAGCCTCAAGAAGCGATGTTATTGAGAATGTGTGGATTAACAACTACTGTCCTGCCTACACTACTTTCGCGGACCAAACGCACCACTGACGGAAAACACGAACTGGACAAATATAGCAATGTCGGGTTACCCGAAGCGTCAACTCAATAGTGTGATGTTGATATAAGCACGCTAGGCATTGCTACATCCATATGTTTGGTGTGAGTGGATTCGAGCCAGGGTCCGAAAATGATGCTTTCCCCCACAGACACGAGTGCAACACAGCAAGCAACGCATAAGCACGGTGTTAGAGAGCCGCCGTTGGATGACCCGAGGCTAGAACGCGACTTGCGGTCTTTTCCTATTCTTCAAATCCATGGCAGTCCCGATATCCGAGATCTATCTCCTACAGCGTTACAGGAGCTTCCTGCTATCGTTCTGGATACGGTTCTCACTCGGGACCGAGAACCTCTTTCCGGGAGGAAAGACCAGATACTCCTCCCGATTTCAATAGTTCTGGGCATCTAGTGTGTCGTTTTATCCACAGTGAACGTAAGCCTCGCTAGCATCACTCAGAGGACGAGCCAGTAGGAGCCACGACGACGCAACAAGAGTTAAGATAGCAGGGCGTTTAAAATAAGCTACTCAGCTTCTATAATGTAGACCCTGATGAAAGCCATTAAATAAATATCCCTCCATCGCGTAGGAACCAATACGCCATCTTTTCGCCGACCAGCCCTAGAAGACCAGACGCAACAACAATCCGCCATCAGCCAGCCGTACGATACATCTCCCAAGTCCAGTATAGGCGTGCGTTGGACAGAAATGTTCCCCTACAAGCGGCACCCGACATCGGAGGTGGGCAATTTGCCAATTTATACTTCCGCGTCGCTTTGTCGTCTTACGGTTGGGACATCGTGCCAAGCGAATATTGTGCGAAAGCTATCTATCTGAAAGACGAACTAAGAACCGAAAGTGATGACGAACCCTAGTTTAACTCCAACTGCAATGAACCACGAACATGAGGATCCCCAGTGAAGTCATCGTTGTAATATTGGTACAGTGGCCATATCTAGCGTAGTAGATTTTGAAAGGTCGTCCATACCGTCACACAAAGCCCCTGAGTCTAAGTTCTTCGATTAGGAAAGGTTAGGAGGTATCATTAGTCAGGTTTTAATCGCCACCAAGCGAATCACGCCTTCGAATCGTGTCGCCATCGGAATATTGTGTTGCCTCAAAAAATTTTGACACAATATTGCCACTCGCATTATATCCTTCTGTGGAATTACAAAATGATGCCTAAAACCTTCCGACCATTCATGACAAGTCGGACTTCCTGCCTCCTACCTCCTGTTCCCTTGTGTGAGCGAGTGAACTAGATACACTCACGTTCTTACTCGTTGTCTCAACCATATGGTCATGGATGGCTACGGCCTCCTAATGGTCTTAAAACAAGATGATAGTATCCATGACTTAGATAACCTTCAGTACTCTTATAATAGATTGTAAGCCCCCCGACCTATTCCGCTCGCCGCCGCCCCGAACGATACTCATCTTCCTAATACGGAAACACCGTCGAGTGAAATGTACTTAACTTGTATCACCGTTTTGTTACTAACCGGGCCGCAGTTGGGGTAAAATCAAGTCCCATGGCCGCCCTCGCGAATGGGGGACCCAGCAAAGTCGCCCTGGGCCAGCCAAGCAATATGCCCAGTTAGAAATGATAAGCATGTTGCACAGCATTATTTCCTGTTCGACCCTTGGTCATGAGGCCTTGCGGCACACATCCCGTGGATCCGGCATGCTGCTGATACTCGAATGAGAAGAGTTCAGCATATATGCTAATGGGTGAGGAAATTGGACGAACAAGACTAGGATATACCACTCAGGGCAAAATATCTAGTACCTGCTGCCTGCTACCTGGTGGTATAATGGTATAAGTGTCTTAAAAATGCATATGGCCCATTCGCGAGATCAGCCGGACAAGGGCCAGCAAAGAATTCCAGACCAGAGTCCGCAAGTCGAAGAAAGTACGGCTACCGAATAATGAAGAGGACTAAATGTTTAACGGCAAGCACTGCTCCCTACGAAAGACATCGCTAAAATTATTGTCAATCCCAGGGTAGGCGGTGCATTAATCTTCGCAGTGGGTGTTTCAATAAAACTGCTATCGGACCGCGGATCCATGACTGCATTTTATTACATTTCGGGCAATCGAATTGGTCTTGGACCTGAATTCGTGTTGAATGGCATAAAAGCTTAGAAATCTGCTAGTGGTCAAGACTAGCGGCTTGACTTCATAAGCATTTCCCAAGTCAAGCAAATTCTTGTGCGAGCAAACTTCCAAGCGGAAACAACGGCATGGATATTCTCAGCTGCGGGAAACAGACTCCAAGCGTCGGAGGATGCAGCCTAGTTGGTGACGGTGGACAAGGACCGACTAGCCTACCGTATCGCATACAAAGTGCAAAGGTCGCCGACAGCATATCTACTGTCATACAGGCCGACGCAGGCGTTTCGAGAACAATACCCGTGCCAGAAAATACGACATGACCCAAGCATACAGTCAACTGCGGGGGAATTTGTCATCGATCGTGTACGTGCCTCATTCCGGCGGCATTGGCCATTTCTATTTTGCGATATACACTTGTCAGAGCCATCCATATGCGGTGCGTATGCGGTACCACCAGCACCGATACAGCTCTGCATCACAAGTAATGCCAGATTGTCACCTGAGCGTCCCCCTGCGCGCCTTGTTTATTACAATAATACCTTAATCTCATTCTGCATTATATACACTCGGTTACTCGTCAAAATACGATTTCTGGCGGTCGAGGGGGTTCATTCGCACGTGTTTCAACTAACACGGTGCTCACTTAGGTGCCTAGGGTCCGACATGCATCCAGGGCCGACGTGATTGTATTGCAATGGGCGGATGCATGAACATCTGCAGTTCCATTTCAACCAACCAAGTCTTCAAGACGCCACAGACACACTTCCGAAACAGGCGTAGGGAACAGAAGGAGCACGATATATATGAAGCAGTCTAGATGTTTTCCTGGTTCCTAGCCTATAATGACCGGAAATTAAAGCACTACCAATGTGTCTTTTGATATGGGTTGAACCCATGCGATTTGATGTGCAGAACACACCAGGTTTGCCTTGGCCGATCGCCCACATGCATTAGACCTAGCTACAGGTTTCAAAGCCGCCCAATCGATTTCCGCCGAATGACCGACTGTTTGGCCGCTCTCTATCGCCGGTGAGATTCTGACCCGGCGCCGTTGTCCTCTGGCGAACACGAGGTTCTCACGGTTTCAGAATTCATCTACTAAACACCAAGGCAACTTCCGCCAATAATCAAGCAGAGGGGTGGCTCTTATCTTGAGCGTGTACAGATACCCACACGAGCGTCATTTAGGGCATCCTGACAGGCGCCCAATTTAAGGTGCCGTTTACTTGCATTTACGAAGGCCTCAGAGTGCCTAGTATTCGGCCCCCAAAGGCCCTCCTTCCCCACCCGTCCTCTCGTTAATATGTTTTGACTTCTCACCGCTCGCAGGTGGCATGGAAATCAAAATCTAACAGCGGGTATCGATAGAAGGATGTAACCTAGTCAATCCAGCCGCAGCAGCGGTGGGCAACGCCTGGGTAACTAGGAAACACCGCCGAAGTGTGTTGACGTGATGTATGCATTCATTTGGTAACGCTCGGCTATAACCAGTCTAGCTTCACGACACCCTGTAGAGGTACCGGCATTCTGGTAGACTTTGTCCCATCTTCAAGATCCGGCAGCGTCCGTTCCCGGCAACTCAGGCACCCCCTGGATTTGACGCATGACAACTCCGATCCACAAGTTCCTGGGTATTGAGAGCCAGGGAATCCTGGTTACGAGGTGTACTGGATACCATTTTGTTTGTTCACTCCAAGTAGCTTGACCTGTCGCTACGCCTGTGAGCCTAAGGTGGCACCGTCTCGCATACCTAGCAGCGATATCAACGAGGAGTCCTACGAGTCATGCGTCTATTGTATGAATGTCGCAGACAGATGGTAGAGTCGAGGGAGATTTGGATGCCTTGGTCTGATTAAGCAGTCAGTAGTAGGATAACTCTTCGCTGCGAGTGATAAATAGGCGTCTACCTCCCGTATCCGACCCTTTTCTTTCCCAACATTTTTTTTTTTTTTGCCAACCCATTTACGATTTACGCAATACCTCTTATTTTCTTTTCTCTCCGAATGACATTTTAGATTCCCTACATCCTTTAACGGTAACAAGACGCTGTGGCGTAATCTCTGCGAGAATTAGCGAGCGTTGTTACCTGTCACTCGTTTCGATCTCCGATTCTACGCTGACTACCGATTGTGCCACCGACCTGCACGCGACCTATTGCTTGTCAACGTATACACTACACTATACTTGCCCGGTGCACTTGAGACTTGGCCGTCAAAATCAATATGGCCAGCTCTGTAGGCATGAATAACGCCGGTTGCGCGTCTGGCCCGTATGTCCCCCTAAAAGGATTTCTTCTATCTGTCATCGTGCAATAACAGGCGGCTTGCAGGCATGGGCCAAGAGGTACATCGGCAGAGCGTGCATCGATGCAAGCATACCGAATCTCCAGCGCCACACAGCTGCTCAGCGAGCACACAACCTACCGCTTAACCCACGGGCTCCCCGTGGGAGATCGTACACGCCAGATCTTGGCTCAGGTGAATGCGATTGACGCCATTATGTCACCGTCATCGAGCACCGTTCCCAACGGCGGCAACTGACGAATGAAACGCCGGCCACCACACCCAAATCACCTTTAACAGATCCCGTCGACCTTCTAGACCTACCACCACAACACTATCACGCCGACATGGAAAATGCCCAAAAAAACCAATGCCCACTTCGAGTCTATCGCAATAGGTGGACTTTTTCAAATTTGTGTTTCTGGTCGCGATTAAACCAACCCCCCCAAAATAAGAATAAAGGAAGTTGGGTCTTTTATTTCCGTTATACATACCCGGCCCAGGTGGTCGGGAATACGACTGCATGCTGTCTTTCATCATCTCGTGTTTTCAAACAATTTGGATAGATGCAGAGACTTGATTACGGAAAAGCGGGTTCATGATGATGTTTCAATACGGGAGGGTGACATATGTCTTTGTCTTGTCCGAGTTTTTTTCCGCCATTTGCTCTCAATCACACACATGCTATAATACCGAACTACAATCATAATCAATACCACCCACACTGCTCTTGTTTCTCCCTTGTTTATGCTGGGCTGTTCTATGATGACTGCAGTTCTCCACAAACCAGCCCTATATGTGGCATATTGCACAGCGCCTGTCGTATTGTAGACGGATTGTCACATCCGCCACCCCGTCGTCACACTGCCAGGTAGCCTCCCGTGTCCCACAGCGTCGGAAAATAGGACCGCTGTCGTGTCTATTCCCTGGGCTTTGTCATGCCACGTGGGATCAGAGTACTTACTGTAGAAGATCAATTATTCGGCAGCGAGAACCATGCCGACAGAAGACTCGATCTGACTTACTGTATGGTATTACAGGGCAAGGATCGCTCAGGATCTTTGATCCACCGATTCACGATAGTGCACTGCTAAAAAGTGCCCGGTGATCCACAAAGTCCCAGTAAACTTTAGTCTCTCCAAACTAGACTCTAGCCCCGGGAGCCAAGCGTCATTGAAGAAACATTATATCAACGACCGACGCGTAGATCCGGGAATAACAAAGGTCTATTACACCAAGCAGGATCACTGCGGAAGAGTGCTAAACTGTACAAGTTCCTGTCGCCGCGTTAGAGACATGCAGAGACACTGGCTGCCTGACGCGGCCAACGTCTGGCAGGGGTAGGTAGTGCCATTCTGTACTAAGTACGTAGTACATATGTATGGATCACACTACTTACCTGGTAGGTACAGACACAGTACCTATGCAAAGCCTAGTACCCAAAAAGGGACGCCTCTGCCGTGTTGATGGCGGTCGTCGCCCGGCAAATACTGCCCAGTACTGCACACAACACTGCTACTCGACAGCGGGGCGACCCTTTTGGGGTAGTCGGGACTAATTCAGTCCCATTGGGTTGTAGTGTAAGGCGACAAGGGACTGTTATAACCTAGTGTGGACAAGCATATCTATTGTTCTTTGGTTCGACGATGGTTCCAGGTGCGAATTGCTTCTATTTACAGCAGCCAAGGGCCTCTCCTCGTACTTAGTGCTTGTCTAGTGCGAAATCTGGGAAAAGTCCTGAACTTGCTGTGATAGATTTCTGAATCTCCGAATCCCCAGAGTGCACACTGCTGCCGGTCGCTTGGCCAGCTTGCCTTGATTTGGTATATACACCGAAGGAGTCAACCACGCATTGGAATGGAATTGCAGAGCCTCTTTTCTTTCCGGAGCACGGGCTATGTCAAGTGTTGTTGCTGCTCACCGCCTGCGACACACTTAATTAATTACCAGTATCTTGCTCTCACCCACCATCCCAACCCATCATTGCCCTGACCGGATGGACGCCATAGGGTTACATGCTGTGGAAATGCAAAGGGGCACGAGTCAGTACGATGAGGCTGTCGTGGAAAGTGTCAAAAGTGCATCACTGCAGGAGTCGGTGAGGGGAGGGGCGAGGGATCGATGCACATCACTGAATCATGTTCTTCACCGTTTGATTGACAGAAGAAGAAGCCTCCACGGGCGGCACCCCTTGGCGCAGACTCCTTCACAATGTCTCACCGCAACTACATAGAAACTACATGGAGATGTTTTGACGCGAGACGGCCGTGACAAACGATCGACAATTTGCCGAACGTACGCTAATCAGCACTACGACGTTGTGGCGCAACCATCACAGCGACATACTTAGTATGGTGGTGTACGTTAGCTTGTGGTTACCTGCCTAAGTACCCCAGGAAGATGGCAACACTCGCCGAGCCAGCCGTATCTCCACCAGCCATAGCCATGCTCATGGCGTGCTTCCTTGTCCCCTGGCTTTACTGTCTGTATATTATTAGCCAAGCCTCTATCGGCACGACATGACATGGGCAAGGCACCGCAGCATATTGCGAATTAGCGTCGCGTCTTCAAGGGATCAAGGGGCAAGGGGCAAGTGGCGAATAGTCACCGGCAAGGTTGACAACCATACTTTGTTATATTCCGCAAATGACTCAGGGGTTGCCCGGCACAACACGTGGCGGCCATGCTCTTGGAGCGGTCAGCACCCCATTCCTACTCCCCACCCTTGGGTGCCATCTGGGGCAGGACTTTCCTGTCCAGACACAATAGCCTTCTCTCGAGTTTGGCACATGACGGGCTGTCGCTTGTTTCACTCCTCGGAGTAGGCCTCGATGCGGTCCCACTGTGACCGCATGGCCAAATTGCTTTCATGCGCTTAGTATTATTCGCGCTTTCTCGACGAAGCCACGGGTTCTCCACTATGTGACGAGTCGAGTTATGGCCCGGCTCCTTTTTTGACTTGACCTATCTGTCACTTGGTACCTCGGAAGTCTCTTCTTAGGTGCGGTATATCTCGTCCCTGGAAGTGAGACATGCGTCTCGACAAACGTGATCCCCTATTGTCGAGGCAGATGGCACTGCCTGGGCCGTGAATGACTGGGCAGGCGGCATTACACTACTGTTTTGAGTTATGCGATAAGCCACACGCGTCTACGAAGATGTAATCGGTAGACTGGAACTAATCAAATAGCCGCTCGCCACTGACCGCCTCTTATTTCCCACGACTCCGTATTTATCGGCTTTTTACGGCGCACCTACATCATTTACCCATCGATGATTAGCTTTCACAGCCAAAAATTGGAGAAACTGCTAGGCTACAGAGATGTACGTAGTTGGTCACAAGCCATCGGCGTGTCTGGAACCAGAGGTTGCTCTTGACCACCATACTCATTATTTTGTGAGGCCGACGTACCATAGTCAAATAACTAGATGACTGTGTATATATGAAATGGCGAGAGCATACCGGTTACCATAACCCCACTTTGACAATCTTGGAATTGTATGCTTTCACCCTTGCACGTACGTTCTATACCTGCTGTAAGTAGCGCTCGAAGTACTCCTGTGTGGTAGTTGGGCGCGTTCATTGATTGGTTTGCTGGTCAAGGTGCCGGGAGATTGGTGAAGGACTCGTTATGCATATACACCCCGTGTTACTCAGCCCGCTAGCGATGCGTACTAACTTAGCAAATGGACTTTTGAGCAAGGGAGTCCACAATTATAACCCCAAAACTTGAAGTGTACGTTGGCGCGGAAGGCGACCTAATGAGAGTAACTGTTAATAGTTAAGTTATGAGACGATCTTATAGCGGCTTGGCCCACCGACGGTACCATACGTACACTTACGGTGTTTCGCAAGTAGAGAGTACGCAGGTAAACTAGCCCGTCACTGCCACCCTGTACCCTAACATTACACTATACCACATACCTAGGTAGATAATGCAGTACCATACGAACCCTGACTTAAAAACTGGCTATGATCCAGGGTTCAGGTCTCAAGCACACGTGGCTGCCCTGTCGCAAATCCCTGACCGCTAGCTAGCCCTACCGTTCCGTTCCCCAGTTATTCAGGGTGATCGTGAACCCCCCCAAAGCCAGCTATGGTTGCGCTGCAGGGAATGGCGCATAAACGTGAAACATAGGACGGGTCGGGCCCGAGAACTTGAGATAAAGAAGAGGCTCCGAAGTCTATCCGCCACCGGTTATTATTTGCCTAACTAAGTTGTATTCGGCGGTCTGGTTCTCGAAGCGACCTGCATTTGCAGGCGACGAGCCACGGAACGGAACCAGTCTAACATCAAAAGTTCCACGATTAATCTTAATAATAGTTTCAATGGGAGTTGAGAGTACCTAGTGCAGCAGCGAAAATCAGAGTATTGCGACACTGTAAGAGCAGGGGCTGTGTGCATAATCCGCCCAGGTAGCCCAGCCTAGTTACAGCAATCTGGGGGGCAACTTACACGACAGCCCAACTCCCCAGCATGATGGACTCGAGATTGTGAGATGCTCGGCGTAGGGATACTTGCCACCAGCCAGTATATAGAATAGTGAGTAATACCCCCCAGATAGGATGGCTTGTTAGGGCTGCTGTCGTGCGTGGTGAAATGAGGGGGCTGCCTCATAATCAGTACGTGCAGACGTAATGGAAGCTCCAAAGCCACCACGAACTAGGGGGTTGTGATTCCCGATTTGTGCCAAAAATGCCGCTTGGTCGGTAACATAGAGCGGTGCAACGATCCCCATGCATGTGTAAAAAACCCACGTTCACTAGACCGCAACATGCACCTGTCATGAGTAGCGAGAAAACCGGGCAGTGCCCACGCGCTACACTGTTGGAGCAGTACTGTATGGTATTATGCGAACAAGTTCCATGCAGTGCCATGTCTCAGTGGCATCCGGGAATCAGCATCGGGGTGTATCCTGCCGATTGGCTGGGCGTGCCCCGTGGAATCCCCCTTCACACGTGTTTACCTGCATTAAGCTTTCGGGCGCAGCAAGATGCTGCACAGTTGACCGCCCACTGGCTTAAGGAAATTGCCGGCAACGGGTTGCTATGGCGGTGAGGAACTTTGGCCATCAGACCTCAAGCGGGGCCCTGCGTGATCCTGGTGTGAACAGAGAAAAGTCGCAGAAACATTCTAGGCAGGTGGTATTTGGTAATGTACCCTCAGCGGGAGCATAAACTACTACGCGCTATGCCGGCAACGTATTCTGAACTTCACCCTTCGTGTGAATATAACCGCATCCGCCGGGGAGCCGTTGCATTTGACATTCCGTACATGAAGCACGGGTGTTCGTGATGTTGTAGTCTAATCTCCCCCACTCCTTTTGCATACTAGTCACGAGTAATTGTTTGCTTACTATCCGCGTTTGAATCCGACAATCTTATTTTGCATACTTAGAAATGTCAAAGTGAAGCCCCCAAGACTGGAGTTTTTGGGATCCGCAAGTGCAATCCCCCATACTAACTGCGACCCTAGGATTAGGTTTTCCTGCGACCCTTCCTCATGTAACCCAGATAAGATTATTCTCTATCGCAGCCTTTACCTTATGATTAAACTTGTAGAAGTGCGGATAAACCTTGGTACTCTTTACTCTGCTACTTATCTTCCTTTTCAAACATCGGGGGCCTACGAATGCTTAGCGGCACCTCCATTCTGTTAGCCTTAAGTTCATCTCTGTAGTGTCTGTTTTTATGTCTAGAGTGTGGCGTACCTGTAGTGTAGGTCCTGGCCTAATTTCAGCAACTTTAGTTATAGTGGGGAGATTACGGAGTACTGGGACGAGTCTTGTGGCTTGCTACACTATACTACGGTGCATTTTGTAAGGCGATCCCAAAATCTAGTAGCTAGCCTCCCTCCTAAGAGAGAAAGCGGTGTGCTGTCTTGGGCCAGGCGAAGTGCCAGGCCTGTTCCCTCATCCACTAATAAGAGATCTAGGCTTTGCTGACTTGAGATGAACCAAGATAAACTAGAGGGTTTCTATTTTCCTCGACCGTCTAAAAATTTGGAACCTATTCATGTTAGATGACGCGATGACTGTTAAGGCGAGTGATTGCGAGTAACAGCACCCTTTTTAAGCGGCGTCCGGACAATGTCCTTGCGTCGGATGATTCCGGATTTATTCTCTGCTTTGCATGTTAGAAGCAACAAAAGCAGGGCAGTCTATATACATGAAATTAATGGCAAATACATGTATAATATGTTGCTGGAAAGATCCTTCGCCATGTTATCTGACCCACCTCCTCATTGTGATCCATAGACTAGGCTTGACAAAGCTTTACTCATTGAGTTAATTCGACCATATCGTCGGTGTTCGGGAGGGTTAGTGTCACACGGTTTAAAGGTGTCACTTTTTGGTCACGGAGTCGGTGAGGGCCAGCGGACCAATCAGAGGCCGAAAGCCTCTCATCTTTTCGGCTGCAATATATTAAATAGACCTTATAGGTCCACGAAGCCTCCAAATCGCCTATAGACTGAGACATACGCAATATGGCCTCGTATCGAAGGTTAGAGATAGCAAGGGAATATCTCAATATTTCCTCGATCGATACAGTCTATTTTGGAGGTTACGGACCTTTGAGAGCATAGATTGATAATTATCTAATACAGCCATTTGGGCCAAGCCCTAGATAACTAGCCCTCGTTACATTTAGTTATACAAATCCTTGGTTTCTTCACCTAGCTAGGCGGCGGCTACCCCCTAGCGCTGCTTCCGTCTGACAGTTAATATCACTGCTACCAAGTTGATGTTTCGCGAAGCTCCGGAAGGCGTTGCCCCTGCCTAGGTAACTACAAGGAAAAGAGAAAAGAAAAACTAGTATTCCTCCGTAACGATTTAATCATGAATCATCCTAGAATAGGGCGTATTAGTGTGTGTCAAGGCATACTTGGGGCTAGGCGTAGGCGGAGAGAATTTTGAAAATCGAGGTGGTTCGTTTCATTAGCTTCTTTCGTGAGAATGGCAATATGGGACTTGTAGGTAGGATGGGTCTGTGAAAGGGTTTCGAGGCCGGTGTTATGGGAAGCGGGTACTAGATCTCTGAGGTTGTATCCATAGTTCGCGGTAAACCGTTTCCCGCCGATCCGATGCTCACGTTAGGATTATCTGAGCTTATACGTCTTGACTTTGGAGGCAAGTAGAGAAGAGGTTAAGGATCTATCCGGAACAGCCATTGTACCAATGCGGTAATAAGCGTTGCGGTATCGCTTGATGAGCATCATGTATGCGTCTTCGTCGACAGTAGCTAATTTAATGACTTTGTAACGCTCGCTCTGGATTCGTTTGAACACTTTTGGCACATCCAGGTCATTCTTGCTGCCATATAATTTCACCTCGCTTCCAGTAGATAATGCCAGGCTGCAAGCCCCTTCGTTAAAGATGAAGGCCTTGTGAGAGATAGGAGACGTCCGGATATAAAGAGATTTATTACTCTGAGTCAGCAGATGAGTGTCGGTACCTTTGTGGTATAGTGCAGGGACAGACTCGGAGTTGTTGGGCCCGAGAGATATTGTTGTCCCAGCCCATGTCGAACATCCAATGACCGAATTCCCAGTCAGCTCCGGCCAAGTCAAAGGCCCTTCCCAGCCCGTCCATGACCAAGACGGCAAGTCCCTTCGTCTACGAGGAGGATTTGCTGAGGGCGAGTGTCGCCAGCAAAGCCCTAGCATCAAGTAAGCCAAATAATCCACCCCTGAATCAGGTGGAGGTATCTTTGGTACGCTAATATCCTTTAGGGCAGGACTCTTCCAGAAAGGGGGTAGTTGGAAACTCTGGTATGTCATCCATAGCTGGTCGTCTGCCAGGTTATCATCGTCAGGATGGAAGAAAGGAATGCCCCAAATATGCCTCACTGGAAAGGTAGCTATAGACTCCAATACTCGAATAATACCGCTGAATGCGATGAGTGAGTCATTGTCAAACGTCAGTGTCCTCTTTGAGTACTGCTCCGCACAGTAAACGTAGGTAGAAAAGTTGCTTAACCTTGTCGCTTTGCCATTGAAGCTAATAGGTGTAAGCTGTTTAAGTGAAAAGAGAGAGGGTCGAATAAAGCTGTCGCGAATTCTTGCTGAGCTGAAATGGCTATAGTCAGGGGAAATATCAAAGCCTTCGGCGCGGCTGGTCGAGTCACACTCAAAATATAGTTGGTCGTCTGTAAAGACTAGTCGACGTCGACTCAGGATTGCCTCTTGATAGGTCCAACCTCTCGTAGCCCACCTGGATTTGGTTATCGAAGAGTGGGGTAGGGGCAAAGTTGACATAAGTGCATAGCGCTCGTCAGCTTTCTTGAATGTCAGTTGTCGAGCCGGTCGTGCCTTGGACACCCCGGGAAGCCCATAGGATTCATCAGTGCCGGCAGCTGCGACAATTGTCAAGACTGCATTCTTATAGACAGAATCCATGTTCATCAACTGTTCGTGCTTCTTGCCTTTGTCGAACTTGTCGATACAGTACTTGTCGACCCACAGGTAGTGATACCCAAGTTCCAAAACCACCTTCATGGCATCCCTAATAACGACTGGGAGGCGTTGAGGTAACTGGGAACCGTCCAAGGCAACTTTGGATACGTCGAGAGTGTGGCCCCAAACGTAACTCAAGGCTACATACTCCGGTTCAGCAGAGCTGGCGCGAATGTCGGCTGCCTTTAACACCTTCCGGCTTTGACAGTGTATCAGATTTAGCTCAGGTTGGAGACGCTGAGCAATATGGCAAACCTTATGTTGCGACAGACAGACACGTAACCAATTCTGCACCACGCATGGATTGAAGTAAGCAGTCATTAGACGTGGCTTCAATATACAATCTTTTAGGTTCTCATCGTCATGATAGATCAAGAATCCTCTCTTAGAGACCATGTCGTTGAACATGGCCCTGTCTGAGCCACCTGGGGCCTGTTGGTGCGCCGGGATCAGTAATCACCATCAAGAGTGAGAGTTCAATTGATGTCTAAGGGGTACGTAGTATTAATGAGGCATGAAACCTGACAAGGGGTAAATAAACGACACCAAGGGCACCGGGTTACGAACCATAGAGAATTGGCTAGAGACAGCGGCGACGAAGATGTCAGAGGGGCCGTACTCAATAGAGGCATTCCTTCCTTCCTGGCATTGTTCCAAGAGGTGAGGCAATAGGTAGAATGCGCGTAGTTGTAACGGAGAGCCTGAACAGGTTTCTTTACAAACCTGGGAGAGAATCTGACAAAGAGGACAGTCACTGGTGGCTGGGTTGTCTTGCAGCTCTCCGAGGAGGATTCCGTCCGGGTCGTATGTGCTGGTCGCCAGAGTCTGAGAAACTTGCCGGAGATCGAGCCGGTCACAGTAGATACAAAGAGAAGGTTCTGGCCTGGAATTTGACCTAATAGACGATACACGGCGCCTTAATTGCTGCGCGCGAGTAGATAATGAACGGTTGATGGACTTTCTGATATTTGAAAACAACGGCGTCTCTTGGTTCCGAATGAACTCCATTTTGGTCTCATAACGCGCCCTGCATGGAGCTGAGGAAAAAACACGATAATCCAGATTGCAGAGCGCGGGCGCGGGACGCCGCAAATTAACCTCAGATTCGCGGCCTACCTAGGCGTCCAGGCCATCATCGTCCTTGCATATTGGAGAGTGAACCCAGCCCGCGTCGCAATGGAAAAGGCGCCAAGCTGTTTCTGCGTATGCAGGGGTTCCCCGATGCCCCTTGTAGCAAGGGCTGGTATTCTAGGGCTTAGCTTAAAGGCTGTATTAGATAATAATCTTTCTAGGCTCTCAAAGGTCCATGGCCTTCAACAGTCTATGTCTATCGAGACCTCAGGCCTCCTATTGATACACAATTGATAGAGGTGTCTCCTTATGTTGAAGACCCTTAGAGACAGTCAGATATCGTATCTCTCAGTCTGTAGGCGACCCAAGGCTTGTGGGCCAATAGGGTCTATCCGAGATACTAACAGCGAAGGAGGAGAGAGGTTGCCGGCTTTTTGATTGGTCCGTTTACTCTCACCATCTCGACGATTTTACTTTCCAATTGAACAGGGGTGGGAGCTATGATCTTAAATAATTGAATATGGTATACGAGTTGAATTGGGACGATAAATTCGCCTGTTAGATATGAGCACCAATTACGCATTGAAAAGTAACAACACTTAGCTTCGACCACTAGTTACCCTGTCAGAATAAATGAATGCTAGTTCGTTGGAATTGAGCTTTAATACAAGGGTGGAACTGAGCTAATGCCGACAGCGGTCGACCTACAGGGGGTGAAGAGTGGCACTGAGTGCCTACTTATAGTACGTTGCAGCTTCTTTGGTTTTCATCCCTATAGGTAATCTTGGGGGCGGGGGCGGATTGACTGTATGAGCACCTCCACCAGTATATAATTAAGTAACTGAGTTGGCCTTTCTTTTATCGGCACTCCGACAAGGAAAGAACTACAAATAGTTTCTCTTAGATTAACCCCACCTCTATGGCATACAGAGTATTCGGAAGCCTTTGATGCATAAAATAGTTACCGGCATGCTTAGGGGGTGCCTAAGACTGTGTACTAACACCTATCATGCCAGGAGGCGGGTGGCTGCCCGACGACGTCGTACGCGGGCCCCAGGACGGCCCTGCCAGGCTCTAGTGGCGACAAGTACTCGCGCCCAATCGAACGGTGCGATGAAACCGTCAGATATAAGCGAGTCATTCAATTGAGGAGGGGTCTTTAACTCAACCCCTGACTATCCTTGTACCTGGCAGAGATACTCCGCCCGCATGTACTAGGCAGTAGCACACTCCCCCCTCTATAAATCTGAACAGCGTATGGTTGTTGGGGGCGATAATGGTCATTATACTGGGTTCCTGGACAATAGGTTGAAATAATCAGGCAAGGCTAGTCAACTAGCAAGGTTTACTCACGGCACATTAGGGCCGCGTCTAGGCTAACATTTGTCGTGTACGAAGTTGCTCTCCTTCGTGTATGCGCGTTAGTGGCAAGGTAACTTTCACCTTCTCCTACAAGGTACGGTTTGCGCGGTATTTTGTACATAAATTTTCTAAGCTGTCTTCTATTTGCATACAATTGAGCTGAAACATCACCTCATATTTCAGCCCTCCGATATAGGCCCTGACTCATATGCCCTACATTTTAGGCGAGCCAAAGGTTTGAACACCAATATGAACTATTCCTTTACTTTGGTGACCGTAAGGGATATGGGCGAAAAGAGTAGGAGGTCCTCAAGGCTTCTGATTGGTTTGGTCGCCTGCTCCGACCTGGGTAATATCCAAAGTGACACCTCTATAACAATGCTAGTCTATTTCAAGCGGTGGTTTGTCACATGGAAATGGCTAGCATTAAAGAGCCTAGAGATACAATTTGTTACCAAAAAAAGGGGATCAAAGGAACAAAACAGGCCAGGCACTAAAACATAGCCACTAACTCAACTAGCTGCGAAGTAGATACTCACCGCAAGATCTAGGACCCAGTGATTACGTTAGATAAGATCTGCCAAAGTTTTAGGGAGTATTTGGGGCACTTGACATAGTAGACCGTGTATAATTTGGCTAACTCGAAACATAGACAGAATGAATACGAGAAATTACACCCTTACTGAGCAACACGTTTGACTTATCCATTTGTTCGCCAAGCAGAAGGGTCAGAACTCAAAGGGGCCCCCATAGATGTATATTGTGGCTGGCCAAGCCTGTCCCCCGAAGTCATCAATCTCGGCTCCGTAGGAACGGGTGGTAGGGCATAACCTCTTGCTATGGACATTGTGGGTGTGTTCCCTGTAGCAACCCGATAGAATCCTGGGGTCGGCATTTTGCGTATTGTTTTTATAAAGCGTAGTATATTTGCGCAAGTTCCTACTATCTTATCAGTTTGCAACTCGTTGCTGTGGTTAGGATTGTTGTTTGGTTGCTATAGTATATCTAAAAGGCGGTAGCAAGGGTATAAATGTGGCAGCTGAGGGTATTATACTTAATCCTATCTTTCCGTTATTAATTGATTGTTTAGAATACTGCCTGTGGGGGAAATCTTCATTTCTCAATGTTTGAAGATCAACACAAAAAAAAAGGGGTGCTTCTTGTTATGCTCTCTGTAATATGCCCCGTCTGTACACTTAACCTAGGGAACCTTAGGACAGTGGAATGAAACAACAGGCTTATAGTGCCTATTAAAAACAGCGCGTTGATCTCCCGATAGTATAGTATTATCGATCGCATAGCACTATCCTTTGTGACCTTTGCGCAATGCCGAACCTTATCACGTATTAGCACAATGGACAACTTGGGCAAAATGAAAGATATTTTTGGGCACCGATAATCGATGCTGCTCCCTCGTTTGTGTCCGAGTCACTGCACTCAACGGCGGGTACATTGACATCGAGCTGACGCTCAGCTGCATGCTCATTGGGGGACACCTAGATAGACTATTCCGGCAGTAGCCATTGAACGACCCAAAGAGCAGTTCCGTTAGAGCGTTTCGGTATTAGTTTTTACTGGTTAGATATAGGTACAGTGCATAATATGGCGTCGCAGCCGCTTTGACAGACAGGGGACTAAGCTTTATCGCTACGAACGTAAGCCAGGCGCTTAATGACAGGACAGTAAAAATCAACTGGGATTAGCATACAACTCATGGTTGATAATGCCGATAATGCTACTTACGCCAACGTATTAGGGACGTTCTATACCATGCTCTCACTAACCATCGGAGGCTTAAAAAGATGTAATTGTTCCCCAATAGCATTGACGGTATCATGGTAGGCGGTGCAGCTGGGCACATAAGCAACTTAACTCATGTCACAGGCTTAGTTTATTAAGTCGTAAACACTTAGTGTGAATTCACTTCATAGAAATGAGGTTTACCATGGCGTCCGTAGGCGCCATATACCCTGCTAAAGCCGTGCTATGGAGAGGCAAGCCCTCTGTTGTAGAGTTGACTACCTACCTACGGGGATAAGAAATCCCCACCCGCAGCGTGCCCCTTGACACAGTGCTGGTTTTGTAGCCGATGACAAAGTGAGCAGCCCCCAAAGTTTGTTTTCGATTAGCCTAGGCTTCTGATCTGACCCAACTGGTATAGCATGTGTCATACGGATCTACCGTCTCGGTAGATCCACATGACGGCATGCGACGGGACATCACAACCTCACAGCGATGTGATAAAATCATATATCCCACACGTCCTTCATCTCACCGGCCCCGAAGAAAGAATAATTCCTCATACCCTTCGTGAGAACTTGCTCAGTCACAATCTCCGGCGCTGGCCTCTGCGATGACGTAATGGCCGTTACTCCTTGCAAACCAAACAGATCTGACGTAATTTAACCTCATCTCATCTCCTAATTTTGCACCCATTTCGAGAAGATATTGGAAGATATCAAGTCGTCCATATTCTGCTGCCCCTTCAAGAGCGGTACTGCCCGACTCTTTTACCGGCAGTGCGTTTATATCCCCAGAGGTGGTAGATCTCCATAGTCGAGAGTGTTCGGATTCTCTCCTGCATCTAACAGAATTTTGCCGAGACGAGTATCAGCTGTCATGGCTGCGATTTCTATGCCACGGAACGCGGGCTTCGTGCAAGTGAAGTTGATTTCGATCGCGCCCCGGTCCAGGTGGCGTATCAGAGAGAATTCGCAAAACCGTATTACAGACAGTTCGGGATTGACACCAGACTTTAGAAGACGCGTAATAATCGCATAATTCTTCTTTCGAATTGCGCATTTATATATGGCTTCTTTGATAGCGTTTGATGTCATGCAACGGCCTAAGAGGAGGCCAGATAACACTGACATGTTAGTGCGTGTAAGTACCTCAAAAAGTTGGAGCACAGACTCATCATGCTGACGGAGACACCATTCGATAAATCAAAAAAATATGATTTTCAGAATATCTACAGCCATCGAGCACGAATCTTGAGCTGGCACTAGTGCCTCGGTTTGCGGGTTATTGCCTTGACGGTTTCTTGGAATCAGCTTTGAATCATTGAAGACCATTTTGCGAAGCATCGAAACACTTCTGCCTAATGTTGAGAAGAGGGACCATAAGCTCTCATTTTGTCGGTCTAGTTGCCCGATTGTATCTGACCCAAATGCCGCCAATGAGGCATCCAGAAGACCGGATGATTGATGCAGCACTTGTGGCTATTTAGATATGTGCGATGTCCTATGCATCGTTGGGCTGAGGACTTACCAGTGAGCAATTTGTGTTCGAATTGGAACCAAGGAAGTGTCTCTGGCCAGATAGTATCAAGCTGCATAACGCTTGGGCTCCGGACACAGACAATCTCCTCGTCGGGTATTCGGAGGCTTCGTGCTAAATTGCGAGTTAGTTCAATAACTAGCAGCATCTATGAATCAATGCCATCCATTCCGAAATCAGCGGCCGTTGGGATGTTCGTGTATCTCTGGATCTCTTTCCG